>JAZKJV010010715.1:0-689931 GCA_037367405.1 Ottelia alismoides | reverse complement strand
TTACAACAATGATTAGTATTATTTTGAATAATATATATTGAATAATAAACATAATTTAAATTGAACTAAATTAATACTCATAAAAAGAATAGGAGGGAGGCCACCCACCTCCCTAAAAAGAGGGGTACAGCCACCCTTGGGACCAAGTCAAGGGTGGTCATCCACCATCCATTGAATGGATGGTGGTGGCTTCTCCAATCCTTTCATATTTATTTACAACAACTTTTCTTGTAAATTAATTCACAAAAACAAGTCCAAATTAATTTTGTGAACATTGCAATCATGCCATTGAAAATTTGTGAATCATAATTCACAATCCAAAATAAAATCTAATAACATTTTAATTAAGTATCCAATGTGAATCCAATTCACATCAAGATTTATATTGTTAATGTTATTTACAAATAGATCTCTCTTATATATTATAATCACAGTTATAATATATATGATTAATATGAATAGTTATATCCACATTAATCATATCCATGATAAGTAAATCACATTTAATCATCATGGATTTCTATTCTTGTGTGCCCAAGTCATATGAATCCATATTCACATTATTCACATCATTGGTAATTAAATCACATTTAAGTATCTTAGATAACTCTATTTATAATATGATTCAAATTCATATTATTCATGATAATTAAATCATATTTAATTATCAATATCTCAATGCTCGTGCATATAATTCAATAGTGGAATTATTCATGAACTCTTTCAATAATAATGTGCTTTCTTCGTGTATACTTAGAGATAAGGACTGGGTGATTATATTGTTCCATGTATAGTGACTTGGATAGTGAGATCGCATCTCAAATCTAGATTTCACAGACCTCCATAGAGGTTTGGTTAAATAAAAGACGCAGATCAAATCTTCTCATTGCATCTGAATCACATTCAGGTCACTGTCCAACACTTGGGCCAAGATTAGATCACTTCACTATTGAGAGGAGCCACTAAAATCCATACCTATTTCATCACTCCCTCAGAATGGTAGCGTCATGGTTATACAATTGTTTATGATCACATCACCATCAGGTATTCCTAATACCTGTACATTCTGCATACTAGAAAACCCATAGAATAAACCCATAGTTTTAGATCTCTTTTAGATTGTCACTTTCAGGGTTTTTATCATTAAGTTTCTCATTTGATCATTGGGAGTCAATATCGATCATATATTCCAAAAGCATATATCATACCTAGATATTGATCATATACTTTCCAAAAGCATATATCAAACCTACAAATCCAGTCAAGCTTCCAAAGCAAGATGACCAGGCACGGAATTTGGTTCTTCCCAATATCTCATGAGTGAGCTCTTGTCTTTCTATTCAGTAAATGAACATGTATGATAACTTTGAGAGATTGTATTACTGATATGCCCTTGAATGCACACCAGAACGTTGGTGTATAGACCTTGATTAGGTCATGAACCTATTGGTCTGCCAAATGTACATACTCAGACATATAGTAACACATTTGTCTCCGATCAGAGGATGCCTTCCTATATCACGATAGCATACGACATAGGTCTTTGGTTATCTCAATCTCGTTAATTCAACTCTTTCACCTAACTTATCTAACACCTCCAAATCTCTATTCCTATGCATAGGACATGCACTAAGAGGTCAGCTAGATATCAGCCTTCAGAGAAAGGATTGCCATCTCCTTCTCATGTTGGAGATCATTTCTCAATAATCATTTGATAGTGCTTGATGAGTCCTCAATCTAATTAATTAGATATTGATACGAGCCACCAGCCTTTTCTGGTTCAACAATTGAATCAACAGACGTATGATCATTAAGATGGCCATGATACATAACCTTAATTGTACTAGGAGACCTATTATACAAATTAATTATTCTTCATTTCAGATTCGAGAATGATATTTGCAATAACATTTATTGCATAATGACTCATCATGGGTCACATGTCAAACATAGAAAGCATATGATTAAGAAGATCCAGAAAGATGATCCTAAGATGGCACAATTTTGTAAAGATAACATTATGCTTATAGTTCCATTTGATGAGTATGTGGTCAGCCATCCTGCCTTCCAGAAATACCTGAAGGTGTGTTGACACCTAGTGGGATTAGCAGGAAGAATCCAAATTACGTGAAAACACATGTCTTATCAATTTCCACAACTTATTGTTTTAAGAACCAACAGCTGCCACTAAAGAATAGATACGTAGGGGTGCATTATGTGATGAGTTATATAAATGACATAGCATTCGCACACACTCTCCTAGATAACCGTTCATCGATTAATTTGTTACCCTTAGCTTTATATGAAAATCAAGAGTTGTGACCGTTACACAAATCAAAAGCATTACTCCAATTTTCTTATAAGTCTATGAAGAAAGCTAAGGGTGAAATCGAGAATGTTATCATGTCGATTGAGGGACAAGATTACAGAGTGGACTCCACTGTCCTTGAGATGAATATCCTAAACCATTGGAGAGATTCACATATTATCTTTTGATGGCCTTTCCTTAGGACCATGGGAGCTTCCTTAGATTAGCAATCAAGGATGGATGAAGCTCTGTTCTCCGATTAGAGAAGTGGAACTTAAGATGAATCAGGAAAAATGGCATCGACCTGCCTCAAAGTCTAGCACAAAATTCTCTTAGTCGTAAGAGGAAAATTGCAGAGTTGTGAACACAGTTAGGGTATGGAAACAATACCCTACAGGACTAAGAAATAATTCGTCGTCTGAAGAGGATAGTGTACACGATGTAGTTTGCAAGGTGTTACCAAAGTTCTTGAGCTACGTATCATCGTATTCCCTTGATGACTCGGAGATCCCTTTGGATCTGTTATTTCATTCTTCTTCTTTGGGATAGTTAAGCTATGTAGATTAGGAGATGAACGTGGCTTTGACCGAATTACTGTATTTCTTTGGTGATTTGCTTCTTAGGCAGCAGAGTTTGTGGCAAGCACAGTTGAGTTAGTTCCACCTTCATGAAACATATAACCATATTCAGAAACGGTTCAATCTAATTTGATTGATGACACTACTTTGCTAGAGCTGAAGCTTCTACCTCCTACACTCAAGTACGCCTTTCTTGTGGGACCCAAAGTTAGATTCCATATCATCATTAGATCTAAGTTGACTTCAGAACAGGAGTCTAAGTTGCTAGAAGCTTTAGAGATGAACCACAAGGCTATAGGATGGATTGTTTTAGAACTCATGGGGATTAACCATGCCCTCTGTTCACATTATATTTTTGTAGAGGATAATACCAGACCTTACCATGAGTTTGAAAGAATATTAAACCCTAATCTATGATTTTTTAAGAAAGAGATTGAGAAATGTTATGTAGCAGGGCTTATTTACTGCATATCTGAAACCAAGTGGGTGGTCCCCTTCATGTCATCCCGAAGAAGTTGGGCATTCATATGGTCACCAAGGAGTGGGGGGGGGGGGGGGTAGAAATTGCGACACGAGAACCCTTGTCGTGGCACGCCAGTGTCAATTATATATCTATGAATGCTATGACCAAGAAAGATCATTTTTCCTTGCATTTCATTGATCATATTTTTGGAGAGACTAGCAGGGAAGGATTTCTTTTGTTTTCTTAATGGGTACTCTAGCTACAATCAAGTACACATCGCCCCTGAAAACTAAGAAAAGACCATGCTTACATGTCATTTCATCACTTACGCATTCAGATGCTTGCCATTTGGGTTATGTAATGCTCTGGGCTCATTCCTGCAGTGCATGATCACCGTATTTAATGATATGGTGGTGGATTTTTAGATGGATGCGTGATTTTTCGATCCATGGTAATTCATTTGATTCATATTTAGTGAATTTGGACTGTGTGCTTCAAAGGTGTAGGTAGGTGAATCTGA
The DNA here is from genome assembly GCA_037367405.1 of Ottelia alismoides. NCBI lineage: Eukaryota > Viridiplantae > Streptophyta > Magnoliopsida > Alismatales > Hydrocharitaceae > Ottelia > Ottelia alismoides. Next base: position 686,062 of record JAZKJV010010715.1, on the reverse strand, counting down.
TACTCTCCTTGTAAAGGCATTTCATGGTAAAGGAGAGTATTGTGTTGGGGTGCATCATCTCCAAAAAGGGAATGGAGGTTGACCCTACAAAGGTGGATGTTGTCAAAAAACTTGATCTACCAACCAACGTCAAGTTAGTTAGGTCATTCTTTGGGAATGTTAGATTTTATAGAAGATTTATTCAGGATTTCTCTAAGATTGTCTGACCGCTGAATGAGCTCTTAGAAAAAGACATAGAGTTCATTGTAGATTATAGGTGTCTTGAGTCCTATGAGCTCTTGAAAAGAAAGATTTGTGACTCCTGATTTTACAGGATCTTGATTGGTCTCTTCCCTTTGAGATCATGGGTGATGCTTCGGATTTGCTATAGGAGTTGTATTAGCTCAAAAACGAGAAGGGATTTTGTTTGTGATTAACTACGCAAGTAAAGTATTAGTCTCTACACAGTAAAATTATATTGTAATTGAAAAGGAGCAGCTCGTGGTATTCTGGACCCTAAATAAGTTTAGGCTATATATTTTAGGATCTAAGGTGATACTTTTTTACGGATAATATAGTCGTTGGATATTTAATGGAAAAAAGGATGTGAAGGCTGACGAATCCAAAAACACCCTCTTTAATTGATGTGAATTATCGTTTAAATTTGACGTTTCGTTGTAGGAAGGAATTCGAAACCAAACAAGAAATAACCGCAGTTAATAAATAATTTTTAATCAGTGTGGTTTTATGTTTATTTTACTTGGGTAAGTCCCAAGGTCAAACTCAAGGAGGCAAAGGAACAACCTAGAATAATGTCTATCAATGTTCGTGTACGATTTTCAAGGCGATATGTTTTGGTATTTTTAATGCAATTTTGGAATGTAAATGTAAATGAGGCTAATTTTAGGAACTAAAAAACAATTTTAAATCAAACGATGTCTAAAAATTACAAAACTTGGCCAAGATGTAAAATATGATGAAATGAATATACTATAATTTTTTGGAATTTTCGGATGCAAGATGAATATTTAAAGAATTTAGGAATGCAACCTGTGCATTTTTCAATAATTATTTATAATAAATACTAAAAAACTTATTTTCAGGAAATAAAATTATCTAAGATATAACAATAAATTCAATATCCTATAAAAATATTAAACCCTAAAATGATGAGTTTAATACCTTAAAATTCAATTACTTTAATACAAAAAAATAATTTTTATTAAGAAAATTATGTAAGCAAATGCAATTCTTTTTGGGCACAATGTTAAAGACAATTAATCCTCTAATCCATGAATTTTTGGTAATTTTTAGAACTATGGTTAATTACTTATGAATTTATGAGCACAGATTGGGTAAAATATGCCATTTATGCAAGAATAATAATTGTTAAATAACCACAACATAGAAAAATACAACACTTATAACATAATGTAGAGAGATAATTGAAGAACACAAGGCTATTTTTGAATAATAAAAATAATGTCATGTACAGGTTCAAAAAAAGGGGAAACACAAGGGTATTTTTTGCAATTACAATAATTCAAGAAATAAAGAAAACTGCAAAAGAAGGGACCTAAGAATGATTATCAGGACCCAAGGGGGTTACTGCAAAATTGCTAGATGGCCACGTTCTTGGCACGTGACCTATGGGATGGCGGGCATCTTCCGTGAATAAGGGAAACTTAGAGCGCCTTCTTGCAAGTATACCCCCTGCTCGTACGTGAAAATCACATGAGGGGGGTTCTGTACAGACGTTCCCCCAACCACATGTTGCTTACATGGTAGGGGCCCGGGCCTCGAGCCCAACGGTGCTTGAAGGTCGAAATAGCGGTGGCTCCAGCCACCATAGTGGAGGTGAGGCATCGGCCGGAGGTCGAAGGCGACATTGGGGTGGCAGAGCCTCCTGGGCGTTTCGATGGATGTTCGTCCATGGCGATGAAGCACCAGGAAGCTGGAGCGAGCGGCTGGAGTGGTGTTGAAATGGAGGAGTGCTCCCCAGTTGTAGAAGTCTGGAGGAGGAGGCACTTCCCATGTCCCGCCGGTGTCGATGTAGAGCTAAAGGGCTCCTAGCATTGCGGAGGAGCGGCGTGGCAGTTGACAGTGGCTTGGCAGAGGAGCAAGGGTCCTCGGTTCTGGCTAAGGCGAACTAATGGTGCGTACATTGGTAGAGTCGATGGCGATGGATGCAAGAGGCAGCGTTGGTGGCTGGCGGAGGAGCAGACTTGGTGGATAAAGATAATGATGGAGTTAACGGTGATAACCAGAGCAAGGGCACGCGTGGAGGCAACGTGCGACGAGTCCATGATGGCTCGGATCTCATCAGAGAAGGTGGGGGGACCGGGTTGTCACTATCAGTTGTTCTCTCTTTATTTTCGTGTAATTGACGGATGGTCGGAGAATGGAGGGGATGCTGATCTTAAATAAGAGAAGGCAAGGTGGACTGATTAGGCAATTACGACGATGATTTTACGATCGAAGATTGGGGAAGGAGCGGCAGCTGGATTTTTATAAGGAGATCGGGGCAGATTTGATTGAGATTTGGTCATGGAAGGAAGGTGGCCAGTTAGCGAGGACGAGGCGCGCAGAAGAGGAAGGCGGTGTACGGGCGGCAGATTGAAAATCGTGGGACAGTGATCTGGGAAAGGTGGCTGGAGGAAAGAGATGGTGCACAGGTGTCGTCTGATCTGCCGAGATCGGACTGCCCTAGTGCAGCCACGTGGTTGGATGGGGAAGAGAGGAGGGTTGTCTGATCGACCGAGATCAGACGATCCTTATTGTGCTACATATTTTATTATTATTTTTATTTTTATTTTTATTTTTGTTTATAATTAATTATTTTTTTAAATTTTTTATAAAATAAATGAACAAATAAATAACAAAATTAAGTGAAACATGGCGACTCCAGGAGATACCACATGTTAGGTCCAGAAAAATTGAAAATAAAAGAAGAAGAAAGAATTAAAAAGAAATAGAAAACGACCTCGAATCGAAAAATTTTCTTCACGAAAGTTGTTGTTGATCTTGATGAGATCTACAACCTTCATGAAGAGACCAAAACCAAAATCGATCATTTGCACAAAGTGATATTTTTGGGTACTCCATGTACATAGAATACCTTGATTTTTTAGTTTTATAATTTTTTGGTATTTTTAAGCCAGATAAAATCAGAAAAAATAAGATAAAATCAAATATAAATATTTACATATTAATCTAATTTTTTTATATTTTCATTAAGATGAAAAAAAGAAATAAAATAAAATATGAAAACTACAACTTTTGTACAGACAGTTAGTGAAGACTCGGACTCAGTTAGTTTCTTTGATTTCAAGCTTGTTTTGGATTTGGATTTTTGCATATTTTAATAAAAAATTTTGTCAAAGAAAATAAATGGAAGAGAAATAAAATAGAATGACTTAATTATGTACATAAAATATTAAGTCAAAACCGCTAAAATACAAAATGTACGAAAGAGGCTCAAAAACCAACTTTCACGTATGAGTTCTGATTCACTTGAAATTGGTCATGTTTTGAAGGTATTTGAATGTACATTAGTTCAAAGTAAGTAGGATCAAATCAAACACTGTATGAGGAAAATATCAACGTTTTAGTCCAAAAATCTTTGAATTAGGTTTGAGTTTTTGATCCACTTATTTCAGTTACTGATTTTTTTGTATTTTTTATTTATTCTTGTTAATAATATGTATACAACGAATCTGGTTAAGGTCATTTGGAGTTAGCATGAATTAGTTAAAAATCAAGGAAGATAGGCTATTTTACATGTCAATTGGGCTGGGATTTTTGGCTCTTTATTTTGTGCAATAATGAATGATAAAATGCAATTCTTATCAATACATACATGAATGCTATGCAAAATAAATGAAGAAATGCCAATGAATTTTTGGGGATTTGATCTTATTTTGTCATTTTAGAGTGATGAATATGAGATTCATCATCCCTCTATACTTAAACCATGCTCGTCCCTGAGCATCTAAAGAAACACAATGACGTGAAATGAGATTGGGTTCCATACCAAAACCATGAGCAGAAGGTGAAAATGGAAATAGACCCCACCTTTTGGGTTATTAGTTTGGCAGAACTTATGTGAGACTTAGAATTTTAAAATCAACAACCTTCAAGTTCTACACATCATTGTCACAGTTTCAGCTCAGAAGTCATCTTAGATCAATCCTCCTCCCAAAGAATACCCCATGAACATTAAACAATCGACTCATGTGTGTGAAAGGTTTTAGCTCTTCCCATACAGAATGCTGAACTATCACACAAACCTCCTCTCCAGTAACTCATCCTGGGGGAGTCAGGTATTTCCTTCTAAGGTCTGTCGTGTTGTGTTCACAATCGAATAGAAGGAGAAATTAGAAGAAAGGGAAAAGAACTGGAGGGTGGCCAGTGTAGTCACCTCTCCTTGTGAAGCCGACCAATTTAGCCAAGTCTTCACCAAGATCTGCAGGTTTTCTTGAAGCTTGGATCTTTTTTGGTCAAATATTTATTTGGTAGTAGTCTTCTTTGTGTTTGTATTTTTGTAGTTCTACATGGATCTTGTTGTGCCCCTACAGATATGGAATCCTTTTTTTCCGTACGAATTTTGGTGTCTTAGAAAAAATTATGCTCAGTCATCCATCCCTTTTCTAAAGTTTTATTTCAGCCTGTACTCCGATCTTTAGATGTCCACGCTACCAAAAAGAAACTCACACGATCTTCCAACACACCGCCTGAGTTGAGCTAAGTGCATAGTGCGAGAGTACAAATTAATTCTCTATTCCAGAGTCACACCCAGATTGAAGAGACCAGGTTAGACACTAAGAGCCAAACGCTGCACATTGTCATGTAGAACTCAAAGAATTAAGTCAAAGACCTTAAGCTTCTAAAATCCTTTTCCTTGGTGAAGTTCCTCTGAAAATTAGGTGGATTAAGGTCAAGTCCAGACCACTCTCAGTTTCTGCTCATAACTCGATTCTGAACCGAAGGGCTTTTCACAAATGTAATGCTGTATGAAGTGTAGGTGCGTGAAATGCATACACACTTTTTTTACTTTCGTGATTTTTTTACAAAAATGAATAAAAAGTCATTTTTCAAATTTTTTTGTTGGACATAGTTAGTGTTAGTAGCAAAACTTCCTCTTTTTTTTTATTTTTACTAGTTACCTATCCCGTAAATACATATAAGCTTACACGAAAGTACGAGCTATGTGTAAAATATATACATAGTATATATACACACTTCTATACTTAGAGAGTGTTGTGTCCTCAGAGCATAGGAAGCGTTGAGAAGACATAGCTCGGGCTAAGTGCAAGAGAATGAAAAAAATCATACAAAAATAGAAGTTGACCCATCGCCCTATACTTAGGCTGAACAGTCTAAGTATAGAAGAAGAGTAAAACTGAGGTGGTTGGGAGATGTGAATGAGGAGAGTATATAGAGATGGGCATTGGTTCCCCCTATACTTAGGCTCTTGGTCAACTTAAGTACGGAAGAAGGGTGGAGATGGGGTGAACGTGAGAAAGAGTTGATGAGGAGAATAGCATATACAGAGGGCATCGGTCCCCTTATACTTAGGCCTTGGCCTTAGTAGAGGAAGAGGATGTACAAGAGAACTATGGGGTCGGGAGGGAAAGGGGTAGCCGCTGATTAAGGCAGTTTTTGGTCGATCTTTTTGTAAGCATGTGGTCGAAAATTGTAATGATAAGAAGAAGAAGAAGCATATGAGTCTCAACCATTTGTCAGTGTTATCTTCAGAAAAATCATGTTGGAGAGTACATGAAGCGTATGAATCAGATGATATCCAGCCATCATCGGAGTTATCCTCAGAGGAATAGTATTTGAAAGTGGAGGCACTCCCGATATTCTTATTCTTAAGCTGCTTTATCAGTTTGCGCTTAATCTTGGGTTCAAGTGATTCGTCCTCAGATGAATATTCAGAAGCGCCAGTCTCAATCAGCTGATAAGAAATTATTCTAGTATATTTAATGAGATTAGGAGAATCAGCTTTGGACAAATAATAGTGAGGAACAGGAGTCGTCCAACGGGAATTTGTGTTTGGATCCTTACGTAGATAGGATTTTAGAACCGCCGAACATATCTGACTCATGTAGATTACTCTTTCTGGACCCGGTGAAATCATCAGATGATTCCTTTTATTGCATGTCGAAGGCAACTTTCTTTTTAGGTGAAGTATCAGCCTTTTTCTTTCATGTTGTCTGTGAAGGTGCTGGTCCTTGGAGTGAGGTGTTGACACTTGAGTCTCCAGATGAATAACCATTGAAATATTCCTTCTTGGTCAGTGCACATCTCACGTATTTCTTCTTAGTTTTCTTAATGTTGGTGCACTCCTGAGTTGGATTGAATTGGTCAAGGTTGTTAGAGAAGATTTTGGCCAGACTCAGGATGCATCCGTGCATATTTCTTAGGATCATATAAGAAGTCAGTTCCCATGGTGAGAGCAGCGGGGAAATGGAACAATGGGATGATGCTCTAAACTACTGGTTAATGCACGTCCCACATATTCATTCTCAATTGACTTGATGTTGGTGCATTCCTATGTCAGGTTGATTTGATCAAAGTGGTCAGAGGAGATTTCTGCTGACTCAGGATGCATCCATGCTTATGTCTCAGAATCATATAAGAAGTCAGTTCCCATGGTGAGAGCAGCGAAAAATGGAACAATGGGATGAGGCTCTAAACCAATAGTCTCTTCAAAACCAATTATCTTAGGTGTAGCAGCGGGTAGGGCTCATCTACCTCTTGATAGTTACGGTTGTTGACAGCTTCGTGGATTGCCTCAGAATATCGTGTTTCCTCAAAGATTGGGTGAGATCGAAGTGCTCTCAATGTTATAAAATTGATTTCCAGAGTCTCGCACTCAATAATTGTCTTAGTCAGTGCCAAGAATGGCTTTCCAAGAATGATTGGAGATTGGGTGAATTCTCCTTGATGCTCTATATAAATGATTGTGAAGTCTACTTGAGAGGAGCACCTTGAAATGTAATAATGATTGAAATGGTTCCTCTCGGTAGTTTTATTGATCGATCAGCCAGTTAAACGATCTCTCTTATCTTCCTTATGGCCTGAGTTTGAGCTTGTCCAATATAGAGGTTGGGAGGATAGTGATTGGTGAGTCGCCATCGATTCGAGCATGGATAAAAGTTGTGTCTTTGATTCCATAGTCAAATCTGGGCACCCACTTCACCATACGGCTCTTGGTTTTTCTCCTCAACACCAAGGAGGTGGCCATTGATAAGACATGTCTTTCAGTATTTGTTCTTATCCTACCCAACTTTTTCATCATTAATTTTCTCATTACAATTCCTTTAAGGTTGGGGAAGTGTTCAATGGCCTATATCAAGGGTAGTTCAAAAATTAGTCTTTTCTCTAGTGCTCCCTTAGAGCAGGATCCAAATTCTTCAAATTCTCCTCACTTTCATTTTTTATGTATTTTTCTGGTTTTTCAATTTTTTGAGTATTTTTTTAATATTTCAATTTTTTGGTATTTTCTGTGTGGTGTGTAGCCGTGGTGCTTTTCGTAGATGAGAAGGGGCTTTAATGTGCTGAGTCAGAATCAAAGTTAGAGTTATTCCTAGGGGAGTAATATGTAGAAGTGTCGCTGTCAGAGTAGTCCCTAGGGTGAACATAGTCTATGGGTTTCTGAATATCCTCAAGGTTCTCAACATTAGATCCAATTATTTCATCCTCCACTTTCAAACCCGAGCTTCCATAAAATAAAATTATTCCGTCAGTAAAATTTCTAAATTTATCCTCAAGTAATTCATATCTTTTACTTATCCTCAAAATGTCATCCTCCAAAGAATTTTTAGGATCAATCATCTAAGCAGTCTATGTGGTTTCTCATTTTTGAAATTGAGATCCAGTCATTATCTTACATTTTCACGTATGAGCTGGGAGAAGATCCTCTTGGAATATCCATTGTTTGATCGTTATCTTTTAAAAATTTCTCCTCAAAAATCATGGATGGAGTCTGCTCGATTGGATAGAAACCATATGTCTCATACTCAACATGGTGTAAGTCAGTTATGTATAGTTGGTTTGAGTAGAGTCCATTCCTTTGGTCATGATTGGTCGGGCCTTTATACTGTGGAGTCAACATACAGGGTTTATCAGTCCAGTCCTCCGTATCAGTGTCATATCTGAAGATGGGATTGTCACGGTTAATCCAAGATGGAAGATTATCAGGTGCGGTCCAATCCTCTTGATATGTTCGGATTTCCATTTTATTTCCAATGGTCAAATCGAATTGTGGATTTGTGAAGTATTGACCTATTCCAACAATATGGTGAGGAGAGATTGAAGTCACTTGGAGTTATTGTCTCGATAGGTCATTTGTCTCAAAAGTGATTTGATCTTCAAATGGTTCATGAGTTCCGACGAGAAATGAGTCAATCCAAGATGGTAGGTGCTCATTTGTGGTCAAGGGTGGGGGAGGTAGAAGATGTAAAGAAGTGTTAAATTCGATTGGAATCATCCTATGGTTAGAGTCTCCCACGAATGAAGGATTGACATTTACATTGTATGAAGGATTGATTATATGATCAGAATATAGAGGGTTGACATACACAAAAGTGGTGACCTCGTTCGGCTGTTTGTTTGTATGATTGAATATAAAGGATTGTCATTCATGGAGTAGATAGGATTTGTAGAGAGGGTTGGATCTATTTGTGGGTGAGACTCTCATGTGAAAGTTGGAGTACGTTTGGTTCGAGGGGGTTTTGAGGCTTTGGGTCTAACTGAGACGATTTCATTTTCATAGTATAGATCTGATGGGTACTCGGACAAATGTCTCGTCATCTTCGAAGAAAGTGGATGACTTGTCATGATAGATCATGGTTGAAAATGTAGAAACCCAAAATTTTTTAATCAAGGAATGAGAGTGATGGAACAAGTTTGCGGTTTTTGATATTTGAGATTGGTTCATGTACACCGATGCAAACACAAATCAAACCCCAGGTTCACCAACTCACACAATGAAGCTGCAAGAGTTCGGCAAATTATCTTTACAATTTTAGTTGGTGATAATTCAATCTTGGAAAAGAATTAGCGAGTTATTAGGTACCAAAAATTTTCTTAAAGACTGGATTGAATTATTACGACTAGTTGCATCCACTTTCAGCTAGTATAGGTGTAAGTATGGATCGTAAAATGGCTACCCATGTTACTTAAGGATGTAGCCTTACACAGTGTCCTTTAAACCACCCACTCAGCTAAGGAAATCCGGACCGTTTACCGGCTACCTGTTATTTCCTCACTGAGATGTAGCTAATCATTTTTATAGAATCAATAGTCTAAATGAAGATTCTGGAGTTGCGCTCTAACCTTAAGTGTCGTCTCTCATTTACTCAGACAAATAAACAAATCCAAAGTCAGGGTTGCTCTCCCACAAAAATTCTTGATTTTATTACTTAATTTAGTTGGCTTTGTTTAGCAGTCCCAATTTTATTGAGGTGATCACTGAAAAATTAGTTGAGCACAAATGCACGTCTATTGTCCAGTCCCAATTTCCTGTAAATTTTAAGTGATAAATAGGAGGGAGAAATTCGGGAAAAGTCAATGCACGTGAAAATTGATGATATATGCTCAGTTAGAAGACTTACAATGATTCATCGCAATCTCCATGTGGGATGCAATACAAGAATTAAAATTATTCTATATGAATGCAAGTCGATAAAAACCGCACCTATCAGAAATTTCTATTAGCCGTGAAGAATTGAGTTAAAATTTTTGTCTAAGTTGAACAATCTAAGGTACGTCTCAATTAAGTGAAGTGTGGTCCTAGGTTCTACGAGCACAAATAATAAAATGCACCTATCAGAAAGTTCTATTAGTCGTGAAGAATTGAGTTAAAATTTTTGACTAAGTTGAACAATCTAAGGTACGTCTCAATTAAGTGAAGTGTGGTCCTAGGTTCTACGAGCACAAATAATAAAATCCTATAAGCTCTAATAGACGTATGTGTAGGTCTAACCTATGAGCCCCTCAAGTCAGGACAATTACAAAAATTAAAATTGCTAAAATTAAAATCCTAGACTTTACGCTCTCTCACGACTCGACTCGATCTAAATTTTAATCTGGATCGGCGGTCGGTGAAGATGCATCGATTTTGAGAGGATCGTTCCACGTACGTCAGGTACCTCGTACGAAAAATAAGAGAGAAAGTGTAAGAGAGTGATAAAAATCAATAAAAAATAAAATAAGAAAATAAATGCATAAAATAAAATAAATGTTTAAAAATTGATAAATGTACAGTGAAAATCGGGGGTCAGACTACCGAATAAGGAAAATGTGGTACTATCTTTTTAGACAAAATCTAAACCATTTGCCTCCCTAGCAATGGTGCCATCTGACGAATCTAAAAACACCCTCTTTAATTATTGCGAATTATCGTTTAAATTTGACGTTTCGTTGTAGGCCGGACTTCGGAATCAGTCAAGAAAAAACTATGGTTAATTAATCAATTTTTAATCGACGTTGTTTTATGTTTATTTTACTTGGTCAAGTCCCATGGTCGAAGTCAAGGAGACAAAGGAACAACCTAGAATAATGTCTATCAAAGTTCATGAATGATTTTCGAGGCAGTATTTTTTTGGTATTTTAATGCAATTTTGGGATACAAATATAAATAAGGCTAATTTTAGGGACTAAAATGCAATTTTCAATCAAACAATGTCCAAAAATTACAAAACTTGGCCAAGATGTAAAATATGATGAAATGAACACACAGTAATGTTTTTGGAATTTTTAGATGCAAGATGAATATTTAAAGAATTTATGAATGCAACCTATGTGTTTTTCAATAATTAATTATATTAAATATTAAAACAACTTATTTTCAGGAAATAAAATTATATAGGATATAATAATAAATTCAATATCTAGAAAAATATTAAACCCAAAAAATAATGAGTTTAATACCTATAAAAAATCAATTACTGAAATACACAAAACAATTTTTATTGAGCAAATTATATATACAAATGTAAATCTTTTTGGATACAATGTTGAAGACAATTAATCCTCTAATCTGTGATTTTTTACAATTTTTAGAGCTATCGTTAATTACTTATGAATTTATGAACACGGATTGGATAAAATATGCAATTTTACGCGAGAATATTAATTGTTAAATAGATACAGCATAGAAAAATACAACAATTATACCATAATGTAGAGAATAAATTGAAGAACACAAGGCTTATTTTTAATAATAAAAAACTATCATGTAGAGTTTAATAATAAAGGGGAAACACGGGGGTATGTTTGCAATTACAATAATTCAACAAAATAAAGAAAACTGCATAAGAAGGGACCTAAGAATGATTATCGGGACCCAAGGGGGGTTACTGCAAAATTATCAGGTGGTCACGTGCTTGCGACGTGACCTTTGGGATGGCAGGTGTTTTTTTGTGAGTAAGCGGAACTTGGAAGGCCTTCTCGCAAGTACACTCCCCGTTCGCACATGAAAATCACGTGAGAGGGGGTTTGTGCAGACGTTCCCCCAACTACGTGCGTCTCACATGGGAGGGGGCCCTGAGCCCGACGATGCTTGAAGGCTGAAATAGCGGTGGTTCCAGCCACCAAAGTGGAAGCGAGGCGTAGGCCGTATGTCAAAGGAGACGTTGGGGTGGCGAAGACTCCTGGGCGCCTCAATGGACGTTCATCTATGGCGATGAAGCGGCAGGGCAGCTGGAGCGAGCAGTTGGAGTGGCGTTGAACTATAGGAGTGCTCCCTGGTTGTAGAAGGTCTGGAGGAGTGATGAATCCGCGATTCATCATCTCAATATCTTGATCTTAGCAAAATTCTCCAGTTAATCCCAAATAGATGTTCATAGAATCAATAAATTAATAAAATGTCTCTTGTAAATAAAATACACTAGATAATATATATTAGATTATACAAAATAAATTAACAATAAAAAGACGCAAAAGTAAACAAGTTTTTCACCCATAAATAGCCCAAAACTTCATCTATTTTTAATAATTTCATTTCAACTCCTTTTTGGCTAATTCTTTCTCTAACTTGCTCATAAAAATGTATATAAAAATACAAAAGTGCAAAACAAATCTTAGCTCAAATAAATGCTCCTAGATCCCAAAGGGAAAAAAGCCATAAAGACCAACTTCCAAGCCAAATTCCCGCTCCGTATGAACTCCTAATTCACCAAACTCACTTTTAAAGTTCAAGTTAGAAAATTATCTATCCAACGTAAGTGGTTTCATTAAAATTGGAGCTCATTTGCAAAAGTTGGGTTTTGGGACCTAGATGTACATTGTATATTATGTATATATTCATTTTTTATTTTATTTTTCTTAATTATTAAAAAATACAAAAAATCATGCTTGTGTTGTATTTTAATTGAAGTATTTTATTGTATTTTTCCGTTGTAAATATCTCTTATTAAAAATACAAAAAATACATACTAGAAAAGCAAAAACAATGTACATGTTGTTCGTTTTCTTTTGTAAATTATCCACCATTTAATTTCTTCTCTTTTATTCTATTGTATTTAAAGTAGTCTACTTTATTTTATATTATTTGTTTATTTATTTTACATTCTCTACAATAACCACCAATTCAACTCCATTACTCCACTATTTTTTCTAACTTCTAATTCAACTCCACCATTTTATTAACCTCCATCCCACTCCATCTTAATTCTAACTTCCATTTTTTCCATCTCTTTATATACATTCCATCCTCCTCAATTTGCACTTGATCCATCTTTATGTGAGGAGAGCCTAGTTCCCAGAGTTGAATCGGTGACAACGACGCAACCGCAATCGAGCGACGACAACCCTCTCTTCGGTGAGATCCGTTGGTTTTTTGGCCAACACTGCAGCCGCAACCGCACGCTGCTCGAGCTCATCGCTCGTCGGCGATTCGAGCGAAGACCGTGCTCTCGTGAGCACTTCATAGGCGATCGTCTCCATCGTAGGTAAGTTTGATTTCATCTTATTATTTTTTTTATCTTTGTAATATTTTTTTACCATCCACTTACTCCCATTTGTTTATTTCACATCATATTTCATCACCATCTTCATCATTTCAGCACCATAATGTCCCCCTCATTCTCATTTTTATTTGCATTCTCTGTTTAAATAAAAAAAGATCAAAAAAATTATTTGCATCAAATCAGTAAAAAAACCATTCAAAAAAATAAAAAAATAAAAAAAGAACATGGAGGGAGCAGCGGCGGTACCGCCGCCGCCCCCTCCTTCGCCTCCCCACGTCGCCAGCAACGCCATCACAGCTGCGGCCATCGCCGAGCCCCAGTCGCCTCCCCAGCCGCTCGCCGACCCTGCGGCGTAGCGTCCACCGCTTCAAACCACCAGCGGCGTTCGTCACCGTGCGTGGTTCTCCTACACCGACCACCGCCCCCCTCTCCGCCGCGCCGCAACCTCCTCGCCATCTCCGCACGCGGGTGGTGTCACCGACCTCCACTGCCGCCGATGCTCTCCCCCCTTGTTGGGTTCATCTCCACTGTCTCCAGGAAGAAGGTCTCTTTTGTGATTTTATTTCATGAAAATTGTACTATTTACTTTTGAAGTTTTTATAATTATAAAACAGTCCTTGTAGATATTTGTGTTGATTTATTTGTTTTCTGTATTTGCAAGCATACCCCTGTATTTGACTATTAATTTGGACCTCTCTTTTGCATCATTTTATTCAATGAAAAATGTCATTGTGTTGAGCAAAATATTTTCTATCATCTGAAAACTTAATTGTATTTTTATGAGTTGTGGATAATTAATTAAAATTGTTTAATTTATATTAGTCATATTTTACCCATTCTGTACTATTAAATTCATATCTAACACACGGTTGCTCTAAAAATTCTTAAAAAAATTAGACATGATGCCTAGAGGTGTGATTGAGATATTTTCCTAATTCCATCTAAAACGAAGTTGTCTTGTGCCTGAAACAAATTAAATAGTGATCTGACTATTTGATTTTTAATTAAATCCACATACATCTTTTTTATGAAATTTCAACTCTCCTAGATTGCATATATAAATATCTTTTTGAGATAATTCGAACTCTTATTAATTTGTAATTATGGATTTATTAGGAATTATTTACTCACTGTCACTCTATGATCACTGAAAAATCTATAAAAAATTCATTTTTTGTCAAAAAATTCCAAAAATATTCCTGTAGCTTCCTTTTATTATGTTTTAGTTCCAGTAAATTTGTCATGATTTTTGCTTTCTGTTTGTATGAGAAATTGTGAAAAAAACCATATAAAGTGTGCATTTTTCATTGTTGCTTTTTAACCCCTAAAATTCTAAAAAAATGTGTTTTGTGTTCCATACTAAATTAAGATCCTAGGAAAAATATAGTTTTGCTAAATTGGACTGATTTTCTATAAAAATTAATTTGAATAAGTTGTATGCTTTCTTAGTGTATTAATTCAGCCGCATTTGCATCTGTTTTTGCATAAAAAATATAAAAAAATACCGCTTGGAAATCTAGACCTAAGTTTTCATTAACCCCAAGTTATTTCTTTACCTCTCTGTGTTCGACCACGGACTTACTCGGGATATAAATTAAGTCGAGACACTCTTCACGATGATCTTCTCTCGGTTCTGACTGATTCGCTAAGTACACGTGCTACAACGTGCCCAAATTAAAAAAACTTTCTTTCAAAAAAAACTCTTATTTGCTTACGAAAAAAACAACTTTTTCAAAAAAATCTCTCTTTAATTTCTTTGTTATGTTGTTTTTCTTAAAAAAACTTTTTGAAAAAAAACTTTTTTCTTACTTTCCTTTTTCAAAAAAACAAAAACAAACAAAACAAACAAAATCACACACAAAAAAACTAACTAATGGGTTGGTTTGATCCCTGACACTTTCACATTCACACAAGACTAGTGATGTTCAAGAACACTTGGTTTATGATATCTTGAGATTTTGAGTTAACAAACCTTAGTCATTAGGGTCCTTGACTTAATTATTCACATTTACCTAGTTTGAAAGATTTGTGTGCTATATTGCACACTTAGTCTCTACCTTAAGAATATGATCAGCACCTCACATACACAAATGCAGTTATGATGAGATGAGTTGAAATTTCACTTGACGAACTGGGATGGGGGATTTGAGTTTGGACTTGATTTGATGATGCTCGAGGATGGGATAAAATCAATGAAGGCTTCATGAAACCTGAGTGTCAGCATCATTACCCATTGTGAGAACATGGTTCTTGTACTATCTCTTGACATTTACCTATGTGCCAGGGTGTGATAAAATAAAATAATTGTTGATCGGTGTGCGCCAACTCTTGATAAAAGAAGTGGAGCTAGCCAAAAATATTACAAAGCAATGAAATGTCAAAGAAAAGCTCTCATTCCACAAAGTCAAATATCAAAGAGCTTCCACCAAAGGCGAGTGCCCCCAATCATTTCAAAGTGTCCACTTGGACCACCGCTATTAGGACCAAGAGTCGGGCATGCACCAATAAAGGGCTCTACATAGTAAATGCTACAAGTTTGGGTGTAGAAGGTACGATGGGTACTCAAAAAAGTCACACCCCAGTGTACTCCCAGGAAAACAAATGCAGATGACTCCAACTTCTCTTGACGGACACACTAATCAACACCAAAAAAATGCATTGAGTAATAAGGCACTTGAGAGGATCCTTGTTCCAATGAGAGGGAGAGAAGAAATGACACAATCCTATGCCCTCCATCAACTGGCCTTCCATTTGCACTTTCAAGTCTGACAACTAAAGAGACGGTGGATTGGATGCAAGAAATGGTTTATTCCCTAGTGTTGAGGATTGGGTTCTTAGGAGAGTCTCTTGGACTGGAACCTTGGATGATGTTGCGACTCTACTCTTGTAACTGCAGTCCACACTTAAAGTCATATCCCTTATATATATGTATAGAAAGAGAGTCTGATGATTAGGGAAATTGGATACATTTTGACTAGAGCTTGATTCAGCTTAGAATTCTAGGATCTCTAAAATTGAGAGTTCTTGAACGGATCAAGTCTTATATTCACATGCTCAGTCAGGGGTTATTCTAACTTATTCATTCTTTATTTGCTTGAGGACTAGCAAAATTTAAGTATAAGGGGATGATGAATCCGTGATTCATTATCTCAATATCTTCATCTTAGCAAAATTCCCCAGTAACATCCCAAATAAATGTTCATAAAATCAATAAATTAATAAAATATCTCTTGTAAATAAAATACACTAATTAATGTATATTAGATTGTACAAAATAAATTAACAATAAAAAGCCGCAAAAGTAAAGGAGTTTTTCATCCATAAATAGCCCAAAACTTCGTCTATTTTTAATAATTTCATTTCAACTCCTTTTTGGCTAATTCTTTCTCTAACTTGTTCATAAAAATGTATATAAAAATACAAAAATACAAAACAAATCTCAGCTCAAATAAATGCTCCTAGATCCCAAAGAGAAAAAAAGCCGTAAAGACCAACTTCCAAGCCAAATTCCTGCTCCGTATGAACTCTGAATTCACCAAACTCACTTTTAAAGTTCAAGTTAGAAAATTATCTATCCAACGGAAGTGGTTTCATTAAAATCGGAGCTCATTTGCAAAAGTTGGGTTTTGGGACCTAGGTGTACATTGTATATTATGTATATATTCATTCTTTATTCATTTTTTATTTTATCTTTCTTATTTACTAAAAATACAAAAAAATCATGCTTGTGTTGTATTTTAATTGAAGTATTTTATTGTATTTTTCCATTGTAAATATCACTTATTAAAAAGACAAAAAATACATATTAGAAAAGAAAAAAATGTACATGTTGTTTGTCTTCTTTTGTAAATTCTCCACTATTTATTTTCTTCTCTTTTATTCTATTGTATTTAAAGTAGCCTACTTATTTTATATTATTTATTTATTTATTTTACATTCTCTACAATAACCACCACTTCAACTCCATTACTCCACCATTTTTTCTAACTTCTAATTCAACTCCACCATTTTATTAACCTCCATCCCACTCCATCTTAATTCTAACTTCCATTTTTTCCATCGCTTTATATACATTCCATCCTCCTCAATTTGCACTTGATCCATCTTTATGTGAGGAGAGCCTAGTTCCCAGAGTTGAATCGGTGACAGCGACGCAACCGCGATCGCGCGACGACAACCCTCTCTCCGGTGAGATCCGTTGGTTTTTTGGCCAACACCGCAGCCGTACCTACGCGCAGCTCGAGCTCATCGCTCGCCAGCAATTCGAGCGAAGATTGCGCTCTCGTGAGAACTTCATAGGCGATCGTCTCCATCGTAGGTAAGTTTGATTTCATCTTATTATTATTTTTATCTTTGCAATATTTTTTTACCATCCACTTACTCCCATTTGTTTATATCACATCATATTTCAGCACCATCTTCATCATTTCAGCACCATAATGTCCCCCTCATTCTCATTTTTATTTTCATTCTCTATTTAAATAAAAAAGATCAAAAAAAATTTTTTGCATCAAATGAGTAAAAAAATCATTCGAGAAAATAAAAAAATAAAAAAAGAACACGGAGGGAGCAGCAGCGGTACCACCGCCGCCCCCTCCTTCTTCGCCTCCCCGCGTGGCTGGCACCGCCATCACAGCCGCGGCCACCGCCGAGCCCCAGTCTCCTCCCCAGCCGCTCGCCGACCGTGCGGCGTAGCATCCACCGCTTCAAAACACCAGCAGCGTTTGCCACCGTGCGCGATTCTCTTGCACCGACCACCGCCCCCCTCTCTATCGCATCGCAACCTCCTCGCCATCGCCGCGTGCGGGCGGCACCACCGACCTCTGCCGCCGCTGACGCCCTTCCCCCTTGTTGGGTTCATCTCCACCGTCTCCAAGAAAAAGAAGGTCTCTTTTGTGTTTTTTTATTTCATGAAAATTGCACTATTTACTTTTGAAGTTTTTATAATTAAAAAACAATCCTTGTAGATATTTGTGTTGATTTATTTGTTTTCTGTATTTGCAAGCTTGCCCCTGTATTTGACTATTAATTTGGACCTCTCTTTTGCATCATTTTATTCAATGAAAAATGTCATTGTGTTGAGCAACATATTTTCTATCATCTGAAAATTTAATTGTATTTTTATGAGTTGTGGGTAACTAATTAAAATTGTTTAATTGACATTAGTCATATTTTACCCATTCTGTACTATTAAATTCATATCTAACAAATAATTTCTCCAAAAATTCTTAAAAACTTAGACGTGATGCCCGAGATGTGATTGAGATATTGTCCAAATTTCATCTAAAACGGAGTTATCTTGTGCTTGAAATAAATTAAAGAGTGATCTGACTATTTGATTTTTAGTTAAATCCACATACATCTTTTTTACGAAATTTCAACTCTCCTGGATTGCATATATAAATATCTTTTTGAGACAATTCGAATTCTGATTAATTTGTAATTGTGGATTTATTAGGAATTATTTACTCACTGTCACTCTACGTTCACTGAAAAATCCAGAAAAAATCATATTTTGTCAAAAAATTCCAAAAATATTCCTATAGCTTCCTTTCATTATGTTTTAGTTCCAGTAAATTTTTCATGATTTTTGCTTTCTATTTGCGTGAGAAATTACAAAAAACCCATAAAAAGTGTGCATTTTTCATTGTTGCTTGTTAACCCTTAAAATTCTAAAAAAAATGTGTTTTGTGTTCCATACTGAATTAAGATCCTAGGAAAAATATAGTTTTGCTAAATTGGAATGATTTTCTATAAAAAAAATTAATTTGGCCTTGTTGTGTGTTTCCTTAGTTTCTTAATTCACTCGCATTTTGCATTGGCATTTGTTTTTGCATAAAAAATTCTAAAAAAAATAATGGCATTGGAAATCTAAATCTTAATATTCGAATTATCCTACAGTTGTTCCTTTGCCTCCCTGTGTTCGACCATGTACTTGCCTGGGATATAAATGAAGCTGAGACACTCTTCACGGAGATCTTCTCTCGGTTCTGATTGACTCGCTAAGTACACGTACTACAACGTACCCGAATTAATCATCGTATCTAGCGACCCGTCAAGGAGGCACTTCCCTTGTCCCGCTGGTGTCGATGTAGAGTTGAAGGGCTCCTAGCATTGCAGAGGAGCAGCGTGGTAGTTGACAGCAGTTTGGCAGAGGAGCAAGGGTCCTCAATGTTGACGAAGGCGAACTGGTAGTGCGTGCATTGGTAGAGTCGATGGCGATGGCCACAGGAGGCAACGTTGGTGGTTGGCGGAGGAGCAGACTTGGTGGATGAAGTCGGAAATGGAGTCGTTGTCTCAATGGTGATAATCGGAGCAAGGGCACGCGCAGAGGTAACGTACGATGAGCCCTTGATGGCTCGGATCTCATCAGAGAAGGTGGGGGGACTGGAAGGTGGGGGATCGGATCTCGTTAGTACGGTGATTGGCGATCAAAGATTGGGGAAGGACTGGTGGTTGGATTTAGAAGGAGATCGGGCCGAATTTGATTGAGATTTGGCCATGGAAGGAAGGTGGTCGGTTAGCAAGGAGGAGGCGCAGCCAGCAGAGGAAGGAGGCGGAACAAAAATCGCAGGACGACGATTTGGGAAAGGTGTCTGAAGGAAGGAGATTGAGCACAGCTGTCGCCCGATCAGCTGAGATCGGACCGCCCTAGTATGGCCACGTGGCTGGAAGGGGAAGAGAGGAGGGTCGTCTGATCAGCTGAGATCAGATGGTCCTGATGGTGCCACATGTTTTATTTTTTTAGTTAATTAATTTTTTATAAAATAAATAGAAAAATAATTAACAAAAATGAGTGACACGTGGGGGCTCCAGGAGCGGCCACGTGTCACCTCCAGAAAAATCGAAAATAAAAGAAGAAGAAAAATTAAAAAGAAATAGCAACGGACCTTGGATCGAAAAATGTTCTTCATGAAAGTTGTTTGTCTCGATGAGCTCTACAACTTTCACTTAGAAACCAAAACCAAAATCCATTATTTGCACAAAGTGATATTTTTGAGGTACTCCATGTACATAGAATACCTTGATTTTTTTAGTTTTATAATTTTTTGTTATTTTTAAACCATATAAAAATACGGAAAAAATATGATAAAATAAAACATAAATATTTGCACATTAATCTTTTTTATTTTTATTAAGTAATAAAAAGAAGAAATAAAATAAAATACAAAAACTACAACTTTTGTACAGACAGTTAGTGAAGACAGACTTAGTTAGTTTCTTTGATTTAAAGCTCATTTTGGATTTGGATTTTTATGAATTTTCAAAGAAAATAAATGAAAGAGAAATAAAATAGAATGAGTTAATTATGTACATAAAATATTAGGTCAAAAACCGTTAAATTACAAAATGTACAAAGAGGCCCAAAACCCAACTTTCGTGTATGAGCTCCGTTTCACTTGAACTTGATATTGTTTTGAAGGTATTTGAATGTACATTAGTTCAAAAGTGAGTAGGATCAAATTGGATACTACATGAGGAAGATATCAACGCTTTAGTCCGAAAATCCTGGAATTAGGTTTTGAGTTTTTGGTCCACTTGTTTCAGTTAGTGATTTTTTTATATTTTTTATTTATTCTTGTTAGTAATATGTATACAATGGAGGTGGTATCAGGTTATTTAGAGTTAGAATGAATTAGTTAAAAATCAAGGAATTTAGGCTATTTTACAGGTCAATTGGGTTGGGATTCTTGGCTCCTTATTTTGTGCAATAATGAGTGATAAAATGCAATTCTTATCAATACATGCATGAATGCTAATGCATAATAAATGAAGAAATGCCAATTAGTTTTAGGGATTTGAGCTTAATTTGTCATTTTTAGAGTGATGAATATGAGATTCATCAAAGGCATGTCTTCTTAGGTAGATTTTTTTACTCTAGAGTTTGATTTGGAGATTAAGGATAAACCTGGAGTTAAGAATGTGGTGGTTGATTATTTATCTCATTTGGATTCAGAGGATTCCCCTGATACAAAGCTGATCAGAGAGACCTTTCCAAATGAGTTGATTTATTCATCGATTCACTACTGTGGTATGCCAACATGATGAACTATCTACTATCCAAGCAAGTTCTCTATGGTTGGACTAGGAGCAGTATTGACTGACTGAAGTCAGATTCGAGGAAATACCATTGGGAGGATCCATTTCTTTTCTTTCAAGGATCGGATTGTATCTGGCGAAGGTGTATTCCTTAGGAGAAATACCAGATTGTCCTCACATATTATCATTCATAAGAAGTTGGAGGCTACCGTTTCGGAAGAAGAACTGCACACAAGGTAATTCAATGTGGATTGTACTGGCTGACCTTGTTTAGCTATCGATTTTGTAAGGCCATGCCTGATTTATCAAAGGATGGGATGGAGTGTTTGCTATAGAGATGAAATGGCAATGCAACTTGTAATTTTCTGTGATGTATTTGATGCATGTGGTATTGATTTAAGGGTCATTTTCCCAATAACAATGGATTTGAGTACATATTATCGGTGGTAGATTATCTATAAATGTGGGTAGAGGCTATCCCAACCCAAGAAGAGGACAACACGATTGTATGTAAGTTTATAAAGGATCATATTATTCCAAGGTTCGATGTTCCTAAGGTTTTGATTTCTGATGAAGGTATCCACTTTGTGAATTGAGAAATGAAGACTTTCTACAAGTTTGAGCATAGAGTTACTAGTCCTTACCACCCACAATCAAACGACATGGCAGAGGTTTCAAATAGAGATGTCAAGAGCATTCTACATAAGCTAGTTCGTCCTAATAGGAAGAATTGGTCCCAAGTATTCTATCAAGCTCTATGGGCTTATAGGACGGCATACAATACTTCACTTGGTACTTCACCTTTTAGAATGATTTATGACCAACCATGTCATTTGCTCGCTGAGTTGATTCATAAGTCTGAGTGAGCAATAAAGACAATAAATTGGATTTGTCACCTAGGAAAGTTATGTCACGACTTGAACCTCGATGAGCTTGTAAAAATCCGAAACAGAGTGTATGATAACAGTTTGAACTATAAGGATAAAGTTAAGAAGTGGCATGACCAACATATTAGATGCAAAAACTTTGTCCCAGGACAAAAGGCGTGGTTGTTTAACGCTAAGTTAAAGATTTTCCATAGGAATATTAAAGTTAAAGTGGACGGGTCCCTACATAGTGAAGGAAGTGCACAATAGTGGTACTGTAGGGATAGGTGATCTTATAGATGGTGCATGTTCTTTCCTAGTCAACGACCAACTGTTGAAACACTTTGTAGAATCTAAATAACGGTTGGTTCCAGTTGAGATGGTTGACTTAATGATGATTGAGTACATCACAGACACTTTAGATGCAACATGAAGCCGTGGCTTGAAGATTCATATCAGATAGATTCAATAGCTACCATATTCATTCTATTCCCCATCACTAACATTTGATTTATTCGTTTAGGGTTTTATTCCTCCCCTTCTTAGTCTCTTACTCCAAATTTAGGTTATCTCAAGCTTAAGTATAGGGGGAACCCAAACCCTACCTCTATTTATTCTTTTAGAATCTTTTCACTCATCTCCTCGATCCTTCTTTCCTTCATTCTATTCTTCTACTCAGGCTATTTTCAACTTAAGTATTGGGGAGACTAAGCTCATGTTCTTTCAACTGTTCTATTTCATTCTTTTTTAACCAATTTCTCTGTCTCACTCCTACACTTAGGCTATTTAAAGCCTAAGTAGGGGTGTTAGACTCTACAAAAATTGAGTAGTGCTCTTTCTCTTTATGATCAGTACGAGCTATGTCTTTCTTTTCACTTTGTCCCATGAGGACATAGTACAAGCTTAGGATAGGGTGTGTGTGTGTATTGCATATATCCTTTGATTCATAGCTCGTACTTTCACATGTTTTGTATATTTATTATGGGCTATGGTTGGTGGTTTGAAAATATTTGTAAAAATAATTTGTAAAATATTTGGAAGATTTTTATATCTATTTGACATGGTTTAAAAAAACGTTTACAATTTATTTTGAAAAGGGTACAAATTGTATTGACAGCATAACACATTGTTTTATGTATATATATTTATAAATTCTTAAAAAATATTAAAAAAACTAATAAGTTGGTATTTCCTTGACACTAACACATTCATAAAAGGCTTGTTGAGATTCGTAATACTTGGTTTATGAGGTCCTAAATTCAGAGTTGATCTATCTTAATTATTAGGGTATTAGACTTAATAATTCACACTTCCCGACTTTGAAAAATGTGTATGATATATTGCATGTTTAATCGTCTACTTAAAGAATATGACATGCACTTCACATGCACCACTGCATTTGTGCTGAGTTGAGTTGAGGTTTCACTTGAGGAACTGAGACTTGGGATTTGAGTTTGGATATGATCTTATGATGCTCGAGGATGGGATAAAATTAATGAAGGCTTCATGAATCATGACTTTCAGCAATCTTAGTCGGCATGAGAACACGATTCTTATAGTAATCTCTTGACATTTACCTAAGTACCAAGGTGTGATGAAATCAAAAAAAAATATTGATCAATGTGCGCCAATCTTTTCTAAAAGCATAGGAGCTAGCCAAGAAGAAAAGAAAAATGAAATGAAAAGCTCTTATATTACAAAGTCAAAAATAAAGAGCTTGCATCAGTGGCGAGCACTCCCAACATTATAAGTTTCCACTTAGACCAAAATCTTAGGCTTTTATGAGTTGGGATAGTACCTAGAAAAGGGCTCTACATTGTATAGTTAAACAATTCTAGGTGTCGAAGGTATCTTAGATACTCAAAGGGACATACCATGGTGCATTCTCGAGAAAATAAGTGTAGACGAGTCAACACTCACTTGACGAACACATTGTTTAGCAACGAAAAATATGTGTGTTGAGTTAAATAAGACACTCGAGAGAACCCTTGTTCTAATGAGAGGGAGAAAAGAAATGACACAACCATATACCCTTCATCTTCTGACTTTTCATCTATCCATTTTAAGTCTAACAACTAAGGAGATGGTGGATTGAATGTAGGAATAAAGTTAATCCCTAATATTAAGGATTGAGTCCTTAGGAGAGTCTTTTGGATTGGAACCTTGGATAGTGTTTCAACTTAGATTCTTGTAAATTCAATCACATTGAATGTCGTATCCCTTACTATTTATGTATATGAACATAGAGTCTGATGATTAGAGAAGTTGAATTCCTGTTGATTAAGACCTAGTTCAACTTAGAGTTCTAGGATCACTAAAACCAAGTGTTCTGAATAGATCTATCTTGTTTATGCACATGCACAGTCAGGGAAATCAATTAGCTTATCTATTCTTCATTTGCTCGAGGACGAGCAAAGTTTAAGTATAGGGAGGTGATAAATCGCTGATTTATCATCTTAAATTCCATTAGTTCTACCTCTTGCTTAAACAAAACTAATTAATTAAACATTAATTAACTTTAATTAATAATTCATTCCTTGAAAATAATTAACATTAATCATTGACTTAATAATTAGTCTTTGTGTAGTAAATATACCTATATATTGTGCTTTATGTATTGTTTAATCATTAAAATTCCTATAAAAATTGACATAGTGTTTTTAATAATAATATGAATTTTATTTATTATTAAAAATAGAAAAAATATATAAAGAAATTAAAATAAGTACTTTAAAGTTACTTACAAAAATATACTATGTTTATATGATGTATTCTTTCTTTGAGTTCTACATGAAAATTGTATATCCCAATGAGATCTATAATTTCATGTTGAACACTTTTCTAATTCCTCCTGTAATTATTTCTTTTTAATTTTTTACTTATTTTTTTACTTTTTAATTATCCCACTAGGCAACGTGGCACCTTCAGCTTCATCCACGTGGCATGTCTCTTTTCTTTACAACACCTTCATTTGGACTGTCTCATCTGTTGATCAGCTGGCCCAGATTCACTCCAGCCTGCCTGATGAATATGCATTTCATCATCTTTATTCATTTATTTTAGCTTAAAATCCCTTATGAAACATCTGTATATAATACTAACTCCATATTCTTACTAACTTGCATCTGTATATAAATATTGCATATATATTACTATTTTAACCTAAAATAAATAAATAAAGGAAAAATAAAGAAAATAAAAAAAGAGAGAAGACTGCATATATATAATAGATACAGGCTGACCCGAACCCAGAGAGAAGATCAAGACTTGACCTGATCGACCATGAATAAAGTAGGGGGAGATAGGGCCCTTAATCAGAAAATTCAAAAAAAATGTATTTTGTAAATACTTCTCATCTCTCTTGTGTATATTTGTATACTTATACTATTTTATTTGTACATAAATTGACCTCAAATTAAGTAATTTTCAAAATAAAAGTTGTAAATAAAAATGTTTCCTAAATAATAAAAATAATTGCAAATTAAATAATGTACAAAATAGAAGTAGCCACATTTGGAAAAAGCCATAAAGCGATAATTGAATGATCAATTTCAGCTCCATATGAATTCAAATTGAACTAAACTCACTTCCATTGTATTCTAAATTAAATTTTCTTTAAAATGGTTGTGGTTTCATAATTTTTTGAGTTACGTTGAAAAGTCGGATTTTTGGGGTGGTTTTTGGAATTTGACCATGTATTTATTGTATTTATTTTTTATTGTTTTTTGTACATATTATATTTTTTAATAGTTGCAAATATTGTTCACAAGTAATTTAAATTAAATAAAAATTAATTAAAAAATCTTTTATATAAAATTATTTCCTTATTTGTACATGTGTGTAATGTACTATATGTATGTATCATATGTATATAAACTTTTTCCATAAATAACTATCTTAAAAAATAAATAATTAACCATTATTAACTAAATAAATAAAGTGATGAAAATGTTTCATTTAATTAATTAATTATATATAAAAATATACCATATTTGTATAATTCAATAATTACCTTAATTAGCCACCATTGAGGTGGCTCTTTAATTTTTGACAATTATTATTATTGTAATTACAAAAATTCATTTTTTATTTAATTTATTTAATTTATTTATTTATTTATTCCACCACTAAACACCTTCCTCTTTTATAAATATCTTTCTTTTTTTGGATTTCATCTTCATTTTAATGGGTCTCCTTTCCCTCATTATTCCTTGATCAATCTTTTGGAGAGGAGCCTAGTTTTTCCGAGAGCCATCTTGTAGAAGAAGGGCGTCCAGCCTCCGAGCCGTCTCGTGACAACGAGGCAACACTCGTTGAGGCGATTACGGCATTCATCCACTCAATGGTGAGATCCATTTTTTATTTTTTTTCATGTTTTTAATCTAGGACTAATCGTAGTTTAAATTGTCGCATTCTTATTTAGTTGTCATTTTTTTATATTTTTCGATCCTAGTTGCTAATCATTGTTCATCACGATTTAATCTGCCCTCGAATCTGATTTTTTATCTCATTTTCTCAATCCACAAACATTCTCATTCTACCTCACACAATCTCTCAACTCCGGCCACGTACAGTGGCTGGAGAACCGGATCTATCCTCCATTTTTTCATCGGATCTCCATTCACATCGATTTCAATTTTTTTATTTAAATAAGCCAAGCTGATGCGTCGTGCTTGAGTCCTCATTTGTTATGCAGAATTAAAATATATATATATATCTAACATTTGTTTTGTAGTATTAAATATAAAAATAAAAAATAAAAAAATATTATTTCTATGGTTTTTTTCAAAAAAATAATAATAATATTCTTTTCATTTTATTTTCTCATTTACAAAAAAATGAAACAGTCTAGCCGCCTCCGCCCACCTTCACAACACTATCGGCCGGCACCGCCCCTCGCAGCGCGGGCTGCCCGCCGCCTCCATCCGCCTTCCTCACCGACCGCGCTCCCGCACAAGGCATCGCAACCTCCACCGCTCATCGTCCATCCATCGTGCCTTCTGCCTGGGTATGTGACACCCAGGAGTCCCTCCTCCTTCTGCTCCTGACCAGCCCACCACCTTGCGCCCCCGCGAGCCCATCTCCCCACCATCCTCCATCGCAAATCCTTGCGAGCGTCGCGACCAAGCCGTCCCCTCCAGTAGACGACCGACTCGACCACATACAACCGCTCCTTCCCATCATCGCCAGCACTTGACCGTAGTGCGGCACCCGTCGCCCCTCTTCGCCTTGATGCCACCAACCAGATTTGTCGTGCACCTCCGCCCGCATGAGGAAGGAGGGCGGCGGTGGCCTTCATCCACCCTTTGCGTGAAGAGGCGGCAGCCCCAGTACCCATTTTTTCTTATGAACAGGCTTGAGAACGAAGAAAACAAGGGAGCCCTAGCAATTTAAAAATAAAAAAAATTGGGCAAATTGCACAAAAGCCCTTAAAAGTTCTACATATTGCAAAGAAGACCCCGCTCCAAATTGTCACGTGCAGTGCACGTGTTACCTGGATAACTTGCATTTTCCCCCTCCATTTATTTCCTATTAATTTTTCATTCCAGAACAAAAAATATTTGCATTTTAGTCTTGTCTTTCCATACATTATTTTGCATGTTCTCTTTAGTAAAATAATTGCTTTTTTGGTCAATATATTTTGAAAAAACCATGTTATACTCCTGATGTGTGTCTCTTTCTAGCAAATTTGCATTGCTTTTTCTTGTCATTTCATATTATTAAAAATAAAAAACAGTATCATTTTCTCTATCTAAAATTGAAATATTCATAAAAATTTGAATATTATTCTAAAAATTCCAAAAAAATATTATATTGGTTTTATTTTATTATCGTTTAATTCGTATCCAATTTTCGTGCATTAATTCTTTTCAAAACTCGAAAAAAATAAAAAATATCAAAAATCTTAGAAAAATCACATAAAATTTTATAAAAATCATGATTTCACTTTCTATTTGTAGATATTTGTCTATATTCAGCATAAAAATAGTCTCCAGGTGTTTTGGACAATTAAAATATTTTTAAGTTGCAAATTACTCCAAGCTGTGCACTGTTTATCACTTTTACCATTGTTTGACTTTTAGAAAAATACAAAAACATATGAAAATTCTACAAAAATTCCCAAAAATATTTCAAAGCCTTTAAAACCCATAAATATTTTCTTTCGATTTTTCTGAGCATTTTTTATATAATTGAAAAATACAAAAAGAATGTGGTGTGTGTATTTCTTCCCTTGTGCATATTGTTCCTTATTTTTTAAAATAAAAAATTGCAAAAAATAAAATCATTAAAATTTTGAAAATCAGAAAATAGAAAAATAGAAATAAAAAAATAAAAAAATAAAAGACAAAAAAATCTTGTAAAGAAACCAAGAGTAATGTACATTGAGATTCCTTCATTTTTTTCATTGATTTATTTCATTGCATAGAATAACTCTCGGGAATTGTAGCCTCCCTGGGTCGATCATGTTGCTATTTAGGTTAATTAAATAGCAACAAATTCTCTTGCTACTTTTTTCTGTAATTATTTGGGATTGAGAAAATAAAAAAGTAATAATTTTGGTTTATTGCGGGATTATTTGGGTTGCAACGACCACTGTGCATTTATTTTCATATCTTGATTTAAAAATCCTGAAAATACCGCTCAACAAAATGACGCCATTGCCAGGGAGGCACGGCGAGGGTAGTTACGATTTTCTTTTGACCTGCTATTCTTGGTTGTACATTTTGTCTATATTTTTCGATATTTATTCATTGTTCATATTCACTGTATTTAATTTATTCACATTTGCTCATATTTTCATATACTTGTATCTCTTACATATTTTCTATTTCCTCTTTCTTGTGAGGGCCTGACGAGCGAGGGTAATTTTCTTAGGAGAGTTGATGCACCCAAGCAAAGAGGAGGCGACTTGATTCTTCACCAAGCCACATGAGAGCGTGAGAAGAGGAGAAGAAGAAATTAGGAGACCGAAAAAAATTCGCTGAAATTTTCATGTATTTCTTTTATTCAAACATTTGTAAAAGGACACTATAAACTTTGTTTGCGGGGTTTGTCTCGCCTAGTGCCGATGCACTTGGGGGACCTCACCAGTTTTTGTTTTTATCGCTTTTTTTATTTGTTTCTTACGGATTTCGTGAGACAACTATTGATTTCTTTAATTAGTTTGATTGAGCCAGGTAATTAATTAGGTCCAAAGACTAAACCAAGAATTTATGTACCTATAAGTTGAGCATAATTTGGACTAAGTTAAATTAACTTGCTCTTGCCCGCTAATAGAAGTTATTGTTAGGACAGTTCACGTGCATCATTTAGGATAGTTTCTTGTTCTTTATTTAAATTCGACGCGGATCACTTGCATGCAGAGTGCTGGTGACAAGGTACACATCTCTAACCCATGCATGCATCAATATATTTAATCACGCATTGACATTTCCGATCTCCTTCCTTTATTTCACTCACATAAATTAAAAAGGAAATTGGACACTCGGTAGACGATTCGTTGAAAATATTCAAACCAAGAGAAAACTGCCAAAAATTGGGACTGTTAATATCACTCAATTCTAAATAAATGTAAGGAAAAAACAATGTTTTGGGAGAGAAACCCCCTCCTTGTTTGATTTATCTGCAGCGAGAGAGAGACCCACACACTAGGATAGAACCATGCCCGAACTCTCTTCAGACTATTGACTTGTGATTAGTTGTTCTCCAGTGAGAACTTCACCGCGTAGTCGGTAATCGATCCACGATTTCTTTAGCAGAGTGGGCAGATCGTGTAGCCGGTAAATGGTCCGCACCATACTAGCTGGGAAAAACTAGTTGTAAGATTGGGAGAATCTCCTAGGAGCATTGGGTTACTAAAAGCTCGCTCTAACTGCTCCGATAGATTGTATTCTCACCAAACTCTAAAAATTGACAAGATAATTGACTGAACGATATTCACATTGCATTGAGTTGGTGAAGCGAGGATTATTTTGTTTTTGATTGCTTGTGTGCATACTATATCCTTCTGTACATTTGTGCCTTTTTTCACATCTTTTGACTTGACCCTCGTGTTCTCCCAATCCCCATCTTTTGTTTCGGAGATGGCCAACTGGAGTGATTTTAATCTAACTTTGTGGATCCCTCGCACCCTCCAGCTAGTCCACCTCCATTTTTCCAGGAGGACTTTCCTCTTGATTTTTATGCATATCCACCTAACCCATTATTTCAGGAATCAGACATTGATCTTCACCCACTCTCATTCCACTCACCTGACCCTATGATTAGGAGTCACCTTTCATGATGTCCACACTTGAGACCCTAAACCAGATGATGGAGCATATGAATTCAAGGATTACCAATCTATTTAACATAAATACGAGCCACAATGCTGCTCCACTTTTGAGGATATGGATTTACTTGAGGATAACCATGAGAGCTTGCAATCGCCCAAAATACAAAAAAGGAGAAAAATTTAAAAATCAGAAAAGAATTCGGGAGACACATTGTTGATTCATTTTGTGAGGAAAGGGCACCTATGCCAAGCCATTTTCCACACAGTCATTCACTGCTTGTCCCACCTTTGACCATGAGGATGTCACTGTACAGACTGCTCTTGGCAATCCTCGTGTATATGTCGATTCCGATCTCCTCCCTTGTATGGAGGAGCTCCGAAAATTCAAAAAAATATTGATTGAATCTGAAGTGGTGGCCAGCCTTTATAAGATCATTAAAGCCCCATTTCACCAGGCCATGACCCATATATCTGCTCCTCAACACAAGAAGAGAAAGCGGAGGAGCAGATCTGAGTGTCACATCTTGACAATAGCCACTGCCTACACCATCTCTCACCGTCCACATAATAAGAAAGGGAATACTGCCACAACTCTTGCGAGTTTCTCCATATCTGACTAATCTTGTGATAACACTCTCCTTGATGACGGTGCATCAATCAATATAATACCATTCTCTATGGTACAGTCTCTTCATCTTGGACCTCTCAAGAAAACCAGGATGATAGTTCAATTTGCTGATGGATCTATCAAGAGGTCAAAGGGTATTCTAGAAAACATTGTCATTCTTATTCAGGGCATGAATTTCACTTCTGATTTTGCCGTATTGACCATGGAGACCTCCACCTCTGTGGAGCACCCTCCAATCATCCTCGGACGACGTTTCCTCGCCTCTACGAGAGTCGTTATTGATTATGGATCATGATATA
The DNA here is from genome assembly GCA_037367405.1 of Ottelia alismoides. Classification (NCBI taxonomy): domain Eukaryota; kingdom Viridiplantae; phylum Streptophyta; class Magnoliopsida; order Alismatales; family Hydrocharitaceae; genus Ottelia; species Ottelia alismoides. Next base: position 654,995 of record JAZKJV010010715.1, on the reverse strand, counting down.
TTCGCGTCCGTACTGATGTAAGGAGCGATGTATTGATCACCACACCCATTATTGACCAGAAACCTGCATCCCATGAGAGTGTGCCCTTGTTAGTAAACTCCAAGGACCTTAACCTTATTGATAATATCAAAGATTCTTGTTATATGATGGATGATAATGAGATACAAGAATTCCTCTTCAAGAAGGAAGAATTGGAAAGCATAGACTTTGGAGTTTCCCCTTCTGGTTTGTGGATATGCATTAATGGCATCTGCGAGATTTACACAATAGACACCCTAGAGTGGAAGGCAGACTCTGAGACTAGACAAGACGGGCATGATTTGACTACTTTCACTTATGAGTATGTTCCTATTCACCTTGATTTAGATGAGACTGATAAGGCCAAATTTGATTTGATTGCTTTTATAAAGGAATTTGGATCTTTTGATGAAGATGATAATCCAGTAGAGGCTTGCCAGGCTGGAATTGATCTTATAATGATTTCGAGCCTTTTTACTTTGAGATTTGCGAGACTTCCCAGGCAGAACATGACCACACTATTTCCACTGACCGATTCGTGCTTGCATACTCTGAGATTGTTGAGGATACATTCTTGATTGATCCTAATCAGTTTATATCTAATGATGACCCCAATATCGACATACACCTTGTTAGATCCATTACTCAGTGGTCTTGCAAGAAGGCTCGCTTTCGACCTCCTTAAACTTTGTACATCCACTCCTTTTGTATATCCTTTCGTTTCAATCTTTCTTCTTTTGTTTTATCATTCCCCCCTTTTCCGTGTGTGTATATATGATATACTTAGGATGTGTTTTATCCTAAATATAGTGGGTGAATGATTTGTGTTGTTCTTATTCGTCCTTTTTATTACTCTTGTTGTTGCCTATACTTAAGGATACTCTACCCTAAGTATGGGGGGTGATATTGTTCATATCGTTTATTTATTTATTTTTATTTATTTTGAGTCCATACATTCTCTGCATCAGTTTTCCCCTTTTGTACAGTCTTCTATACTCAGGATTACTTGATCCTCAGTATAGGGGGATCACCAACTTCTATTCTTTTCATCTTCTCTTTGAGTCGTTGTAGCATAGGAGTCTTTTCACTTTTCTATACTTTGCACAAGTTATGTCTTCCTTTACCGTTGTCTGATCACTATGAGGACATAATTCGAGCTAAGTATAGGGTGTGTCACATATATTGTATATATACTTTAGACATAACTCGTACTTTTTACATAATTATTTTAGGGTATATGTAAATAAATTTGTAAAATCCACGTGTGTGTATGTGTGTCATCTTTCAAAAAAAACAAAAAAAAACTAAAACAAAAAACAAAAAAACAAACAAATAATATAAATTAATCATTGTATATACTTGTATATACTTGTATATATTTTACTAACCCTTATTTCTTTTTGAAAAAAAAGCCCTAAAAACTACAAAACTAAATATCTATAAAAAAAGTTGTATAACTAAAAAAGTCACAAGTGCATCATTTTTCTTTTCTTTTCCAAAAACCCTTAAAAAGTTCAAAATTAGAAAATTGTTTCAAAAAAATGCTTTCTTTTGCATTGTACATATTTCTTGCATTTTCTTGTGCATTTTTCAGGATTGTGTTGACATTTAAACTAAGTCTGGAATAAAGTTGAAGAATGGAGCTTAGTTGGGCCTTAATACACTTAATTTCAGAGGAACCTTATAAGAACTGGAGTTAAGACTTTTCAGGTCCTAGTGACTTAATTCTTTGAGTCCATAAGATTACGTTCACATGTCATCTTGATTACTTTGAGTAGAATATTTAACAACATGCGTATGATTCTTTCTGACCGTGGCTTATCTTCGACAAGCAGTCTACACATAGCTCTTCAGGGAGGAGGTAGTGAGGAGGCAGAATCTTTTTACTTGGAGTAGCATGCAAGGGTAGTACTTCTAGGCGGAACCTCTCGTCTTCCTCTAGGGAGGGAAGTGCATCTCGACCTGGTCTGGTACCATTGAGTTCTAAAGATAGGATGCTGTGGTTTGCAATAATGCTTCAAAAGAGGGATAGTCTACTAGACCAAGAGGAAAAACTCCTTATGTACTTGTTGCACCTTGTATATATTTTCAAAAAAAAGAAGAGAAAAAATGTAGAATCTCCAAAAGTGTACAAGCCTGATTGAAAAGTAAAATGCCTATCGGAGTGTATATACAAGGATAAAAATAATAATAAGAGCTTCAAAGTCAAATTTTTGTAAACTTGCAGCTGGATGACTTGGCTACACCAGTCATGCATCCAAAGATAGGTAGCTACACTAGTTACCGTCCATTCTTGTCTCCATCTCCTCTTCTTGAGTTGGTTGTACTTGAACTTAGAAGGAAATATCCCCACTCCTCGAGGAAAGAGTTATTAGACCAGAGGAATAGAGTTACCTTGCTGAGGGAGGTTGTTTCTTTGCTACTTTTGAGATGGGAATATATAATACACTTACATCGTACAAGTATCATAGTTATAAGAATTTGTGTGTGTAGACTTGTTCTGATCTAGCTGTTGAGGAGACCTGAAAAGGAGTCTTGTGGAACTTAGAGGTTGTTAGGTTTTAAATCTATTTCCATTAAGGTTCCGCCACACTAATAATCCAAAGTTATGACGGAGCTCCATACTACAATTTTATGAAGATGAATTTAATATTCAAAAGTATCCTAATTTCTTTATTTTTCCTTTTTTTATTTTATTCACTTATTCTTTCAAATAAGTTTTTTCTAAGGGACTAGCAAAGGTAAAGCATATGGGAATAATGAATCTGTATTTCATCATCTTTCTTCATTTATTTTAGCTTAAAATCCCTTATAAAACACTTATATATAATACTAACTCCATATTCTTACTAACTTGCCTCAGTTTGTAAATATTATACATATATTACTATTTTAACCTAAAATAAATAAATAAAGGAAAAATAAATAAAATAAAAAAGGAGAGAAGACTATATATATATATATATGTAATAGATATAGGCTGATCCGAACCCTAAGAGAAGGTCAAGACTTGACCTGATCTATCAGGAATATAGGGGGAGATAGGGTCCTTAATTAAAATATTCAAAAAATGTATTTTGTAAATAGTTCTCATCTCTTATGTGTATATTTGTATACTTTCACTATTTAATTTGTACTTAAATTGACCTCAAATTAAGTAATTTTCAAAACAAAAGTTTTAAATAAAAATGTTTCCTAAACAATAAAAATAATTGTAAAATTAAATCATGTACATAATAAAAGTAGCCACATCTGGAAAAAGCCATAAGCGGTAATTGAAAGATCAATTCCAGCTCCATATGAACTCAAATTGAACCAAACTCACTCTCATTGTATTATAAATTAAATTATCTCTAAAAGGTTGGTTTCATATTTTTTGGAGTTACAGTTCAAAAGTCGGTTTTCTGGGGTGGTTTTTGCAATTTGACCATGTATTTATTGTATTTATTTTTTTGTACATCATATATTTTTAATAATTGCAAATATTGTTCACAAGTAATTTAAAGTAAATAAAAAAATTTTATTAAAAAAATCTTTTATATAAAATTATTTCCTTATTTGTACATATGTATATCATATGTATATAAACTTTTTCCTTAAATAACTATCTCAAAAAATTAAATAATTAACCTTTATTAATTAAATAAATAAAGTTATGAAAATAATTCATTTAATGATTTAATTGTATATAAAAATATACCATATGTGTATAATTCAATAATTACCTTAATTAGCCACCATTAAGGCGGCTCTTCAATTTTTCACAATTATTAATTATTATTATTATTATTGAAATTACAAAAATTCATTTTTTATTTAATTTATTTAATTTATTTTGTTAATTCCACCATGAAACACCTTCCTATTTTGTAAATATCTTCCTTTTTGGATTTCATCTTCTTTTTAATGGGTCTCCTTTCCTTCATTATTCCTTGATCAATCTTTTGGAGACGAGCCTAGTTTTTCCAAAGCCATCTTGTAGAAGAAGGGCACCCAGCCTCTGAGTCATCCGGTGATAGCGAGGCGACACTCGTCAAGGCGATTACGGAATTTGTCCACTCTAAGGTGAGATCCATTTTTATTTTTTCGTGTTTTTAATCTAGGATTAATCGTATTTTAAACTTTCGCATTCTTATTTAGTTGTCATTTTTTATATATTCGATCTTAGTTGCTAATCTTTGTTCATCACGATTTAATCCACCCTCCAATCCGATTTTCATCTCATTTTCTTGATCTACACATGTTCTCATTCGACCTCGCACAATCTCTCAACTCTGGCCACGTACGGTGGCCGGAGAACTGAATATATCCTTCCATTTTTTGTCGGATCCCCATTCACATCTATTTCAAATTTTTTATTTAAATAAGCCGAGCCGATGCATCGTGCTTAAGTCCACATTTGTTACGCAGAATTAAAAAAATATATAGACAGATATATAGATAGATTTTTCTCTCTAACATTTATTTTGCATGATTAAATATGAAAATTAAAAAAAAGTAAAAAATAATTTTTTGGCCAATTTTGTTTAAAAAAATAATAAAAAATATTTTCTTTTCATTTCACGTTCTAATTTTATCAAAATAAAATAAAAAAAGGTTGGGGTGGCAGCAGTCCAGCCACCGCTGCCCACCTCCACCGCATTGTCGGCCGATACTGGCCCTTGCAGTGTGGGCTACCTGCTGCCTCCATCCGCCTTCCTCATCGATCATGCGCCCGCGCAAGGTACTGCAGCCTCCACCGCTCGTCGTCCATCCATCGCGCCTTCCTCCTGGGTGTATGTCACCCAGGAGTTCGTCCTCCTTCTGCTCACGACCAGCCTGCCACCCCGTTCCATCGCGAGCCCATCTCCGCGCCATCCTCCATCACGAATCGTCGCAAGCATCGTGACCCAGTCATCCCCTCCAACAACCGGCCGACTCCACTATGCACAGCCTCTCCTTCCCATCATCGCCAGCACCTGAACGTCGTGAGGCGCCTGTCGCCTCTCTCTGCTTTGACGCCGCCAACCAGATTCGTCGTGCACCTCCGCCCGCATGAGGACGGAAGACGGCAGCGACCTCCATCCACCTTTGGCATGAAGAGGCGGTGCCCCCCTATGCCCCTTTTTGCTTGTGAACAGGCTTGAGAACAAAGAGAACAAGGGAGCCCTAGCATTTTAAAAATAAAAAAATTTGGGCAAATTGCATAAAAGCCATTAGAAGTTCTGCATATTTCAAATAAGACCCCCTCTCCATATCGTCACATGCAGTGCACGTGTTACTTGAGTAACTTGTGTTTTCCCACTCCATTTTATTTCATGTTAATTTTTCATTATAGAACAATAAATATTTCCATTTAGTCCTGTCTTTCCAGACATTATTTTGCATGTTTTTTTAGTGAAATAAATGCTTTTGTTGGTCAATAGTTTCTGAAAAATCATGTTATACTCTTGATGTGTCTCTTTATAGCATAAAATGTGCATTGCATTTTCTTGTCATTTAACATTATGAAAAAAGGATTTTTACCGGTCAGACCCTATAATCTTTTTAAATTACATCTATGACCTTTTGCACAACGTAACTACCCCATTGACCTTGTAAATTACCCCAAGAACCCCAACGAGCTTCAAACCGATTAACCCTAGGGTTCATGGGGTAAGAGTTGGAAAGTTTACGGGGTCGAGGGGGGAATAAGGTTGTTTTAAAGGTCGTGGAGGTAATTGGCAAAGTTTATAGGGTCTGTCGGGTAAAAATACCTATTAAAAAATCAAAAAACAGTGTCATTTTCTCTGTCTGAAATTCATAAATTCATAAAATTTTGAATATTGCTCTAAAAATTCCAAAAAAAATAGATTAGTTTTACTTTATTGTTTTTTAATTCCTATCCAATTTTTGTGCATTAATTCTTTTCAGAACCCAAGAAAAATTGAGAAAATATCAAAAATCTTAAAAAAATCATAGAAAATTCTACAAAAATCCAAAAAACGTGATATCACTTCCTTTTTGTAGATATTTGTCTTTTAGCATAAAATAATCTCCAAGAGTTTTGGAAACTTAAAATATTTTTAAGTTGTAAATTACTCCAAGTTGTGCACTACTTATCACTTTTGCCATTGTTTGATTTTTAGACAAATATAAAATCATCTGAAAATTTTACAAAAATTCCCAAAAACATTTCAAAGCCTTTAAAACCCATAAATATTTTCCATGGATTTTTCAGAGCATTTTTTATACAATTGAAAAATACAAAGAGAGTGTGGTGCGTGTATTTCTTCCCTTGTGCATATTGTTCCTTATTTTTGAAAATAAAAAATTTTGCAAAAATCAAAATCATTAAAATTTTGAAAAATAGAAAATAAAAAATAATAATAATAATTTAAAAAAAGACAGAAATATCTTGTAAAAAAACCAAGAGTAGTGTACATTGAGATTCCTTCATTCTTTCATTGATTTATTTCATTGGATAGAATAACTCTCGAGAATTATAGCCGCCCTGAGTTCGATCCTATTGCTATGCAGGTTAATTAAATAGCAAAAATTTATCTTGCTACATTTTTCTGTAATTATTTGGGCTTAAGAAAACAAAAAAAGTAATATTTTTTGTTTGTTGCGGGATTATTTGAGTTGCAATGACCACTGCGCATTTATTTTCATATCTTGATTTAAAAACCCAGAAGATCTCTCCCAACACCGCCTCACTCCTAGCTACTTGATCCGATGATCATGTGGCCCTTGTGTACCTTAACAGCAGCCATTGGATCGCATGATCCAATAGCTCATGTGTGTCTTAAACCTCTTTCCCTCCCTCTCTCAACATTGAGACACAATTTAACTTCCTAACTTCTCACTATTTTCCTAACTTCTCCAACCTTAAGCTTGACCAACACCCCTAACTTCTATCTCTAGTCTCCACCTTCGACGCTAACCACTTAAATTCTTTAACCCCTAACTCCCATCACCACTTCATGGTGGTTGAAACCACCATGCGAACCACCTACAACTGCCACAACTCCTTGATGAATCCACATTTCATCATCTTTATTCTATCATTTTGGCCTCAAAAACCATGGAAAATGCTCATAAATACCATTAATTCCATCATCTTAGCATCCATGCATGTGCATGTAAAAAAGTGTATAAAATACTGTAATTAAAGCAAAAATTATAGAATAAATAAAAGAAAAGAAAAAGAATAAAATATTGTAAATATTTTATGACCCAAAACCCCGAGACCTAGGCATCTTGATGAATAGGTCGACAAGGAATAAAGTAGGGGGAGATAAGGGCCAGAATACAATAAAATCCCCTGTGTTTTTGTTCATTCTTTATTCATTTTGGGACCTATTTTTGGTTCCACTTTTTATACCTCAAATAAAGAAGCTTTGTACATGAAATTGTAGATAATTAAATAAAGAAAAATACAAAATTGATTTTACACAAAAATAATGTACAGTTAAAAAGTTATGATCTCAATAAAAAGTCTAGAATCCCAACTTCCCAGACCCGTATCTCACAAATAAAAACTCCAAATGCATCAAACTCACCTTTAATTGTATATAATTTAAACTAAGCTATTTAATGGCGGTGGTTTCGCATTTGGCGAAGCTACGGTTTGAAAGTTGAGTTTTGGACCCTCTTGTATACTTGTACAGATTAAAATATTCATTTTATTATTCATTCATTATGTTTACATCTTTATATTTTTATAATTGTGTAAATATTGTTTATAATTTATGTGTACATGAAAATCAGAATAAAAACCTAAATAAAATACAAAATAAAATTCTTGTATTATAATACATAAGTATAATACCTACACTTATACCTGTATAATACATACTTATATTTTATTAAATGTACAAAACACATCAGAAAACTAAAATAAAAATATTTTTAAGTTTATAAAATTATTTTATAAATTTAGATAAAAATAAACGAAAATAAATAAATTAAATATACAAAATAAAAATAAAATACTTAAATATATAGATAAATATACCTATAAAGGCTAAAATAGGTAACTTGTAAATTTATACCTCATAAAAATAAATAAAAATCACCATAAAATAATTTATAAAATAATAAATATTTTTTATTTTATAACAAAAAAATAATAAAATCGTTTAATATTTTAAAATGATTTTACAAAGTATTTTTCCAGGCTTTTTCCTGGTTGGTCCACGTGGACCAACTAGGTGGGCTGGAGAGTTGACCTCGGGTCAACTCTCTGACCTATGCCTTTGCCTTTGTCAGAACTAGGTTTCCACTTGTTTTCTCGATTTTTTGGAAGCTATGCCTTTCACCTTCTCGTGTCACACTCTCCTTGAGAGTTTTTCCTCGATCTATGGTGATTCACGCCCAAGGTCTACCTTGGGCTTTGGATCACTGTAGCGAACGACGCAACTCGATTTGTGAGCCCACTCCACCATCCATTCAAAAATGCACCCTTGACCTTCATTCAAACTTGAACCTTCTTTTGGGTGCCTCAGACCTCCGGGTGCGGGTAGAGGTATGCTCCGGTGACAGGGGAGTTGACGGCCTGAAGTCGTGTTCCAGCCACCTCCGACCACCTTGGTCGTCGAGGTACTATCTCGCCGCTCGCGGCTTGATGTTTGCTTTTTATTTATCTTTTCTTGTTTATTTTTACTACCTATAGTCGTAGGATCCCTTAGCTTCCCTCCAGTTCAATCATTGCACCATCGTTCGCCTCCGCCTTCACCTCACCGGAGTTGCTCCGGTGAGCTCCTCCCTCTTCATGTTCCGCCTTCTCCCGCAGCCAGGAGGGGCGAGGCACTTTGCCGTCGCCCTCCTTAACATTTCTTGTAGGTCTAGAAGTTGAAGCAGCACCTGGGAGCAATTTTGGGGGCTCGCCGGGGTACCTGGAGGTGGTTTGCTCCTCCTCCGACATACTCCAGTGCATTCCGCGCCATTTTGAAGCCCCAGGCGAGAAGAAGACCACCGCAGGAACAACTAGGGGCATTTTGGAGCGTCGAAGCCCGGCGGAGGAGGAAGATCTGGGCGTGGAAAACTCACCTGGCAGTGAGTTCATCCCTGCTCCTCGTCGACGTCCCCTTGCCGTCTGATCAGCCCCAGTTCTTGGCGGAGCACAGCCACCGTTGGATCTGCTCGAGCCCAGGATGTTCGATCATTCGTCGATCTTCTAATCCTGGCCGTCTGAGCGAAGCGGTATCGGGCGACGACGTGCGGACACGTGTCAATTGGGAGACTTCCCACCATTGGCTAGCGCCCGAGTGGGGTATTTTGCACCCTTACCCCGCGCATTTTTATATTTACTAGTTAGCCCATAAACTTTCAGTGGTAGTTTAAAAATTTTTGTAAAAATTTTATAAAGACCCCCGAACTTCTACTATTTGCACTTTGGTCCTAGACACGTCACCTCATGTGCCTGTGCGCGTGAGGTGAAGGGAATTTTGCAAGGACCCCCTTAGGGTTTGCTTATTGCATTCTAGTCCAGAAACTTTCATATGCAGTGTAATATTTTGTGGATTATTTGCATGTTAGCCCCTGGAGTTTTGTAATAGTGCATCCATACCCCTACCAGGTCACGTGTTTATACACGTGGGCATGGTAATTATGCAGCGAACCCCTCCCGGGTTTGGGAATTTGTAATCAATCCAAGAACTTAGTTTATTAGTTGAAAACTTTTGTGAAAATTGCACTTTGGCCCCTGTACTTCCTGATATTTGCATTTATGCCCCTGTCAGTTGTGTGATTTTTATTGGTTGTTTGTATTTATTTCACGCATCATTTTAACTGGAAAAATTCCCAAAAAAATACCATAGGCTTATTCACGCCATATTTTTATTGGTTGCACTTGTGATTTTTATTGGTTGTTTGCTTGCTTATTCACGCCATATTTTTGCATTTCATTTTTATTACATTTTAATATTTATTAAAAATCAAAAACATGCATTTTTGCTAATGTTTGCATTAGAAAATACCAAAAAATATCAAAACTTTCTGAAAAATTCTAAAACAATTACCTTAGTTCTATTTTTGTGTCCTTTAATTACTGTCCAAAAATCATTAAAATTTTCAAACAAAAACCTTAAAAATTAAGAACCCCTAAAAACTTCATAAAAATCCAAAAAATCCTAGAAAAATCTTAAAAATATAAACTCAGTTTCTGTAATTTCCATATTTTATTATCTTTATTTTAAAATTAGTTTGAGGAATTTTGGGTACTGTTTAGTATTTTTCATCCTCATTTTAATTTCGGCCAGCAGTTTTAATCATTGTTTCTTGTATTTTGACTTTTAAAAATACCAAAAAAATTAAGAAAAACCTAGAAAAATTACAAAAACAGTATAAAATTACAAAAAGACCAAAAACATTTCATTTTCTTATTTTTGAGCATTTTTCCTTATTTTTATAAATATCATATTCCCCTCTTTTCTTATTTTGTGTATATCCTATTTATAAAACAAAAAAATTATAAAATATAAAAAAATATAAAATCAGAAAATTAAAATTAAAAAAATTAAAGATTAAAAACCCACAAAAAAAATTGCATGTTTTGTAGACACTTAATCACATCACATTTAGCACTTTGCCTAATCTATCCGGCTTGCTCCCTCTGTTCGACACTCTACATACTTACACTATAAACCTATTTGTAGAGTTAAAATAAATTTGACTCCACATTTATTTTGCATTGCTTGATTCATATATTGTGGGTTCATTGTTGATTAAATCCGGATTTCTTAGCGGTCACCGCACCGACTTCTGTGTTCCCTTCTTGTGTGGAATACACGACCGTTAGATTTTTGGGTTTATCACTCCTCCACACAAAACCTCAGCTCTGCCTTCCAGAACCACCATCCGCCAATCGAGAGAGATTTCTGTGAGCCCTATCATATTCCTAAGTGACAGTTAGCGAGAGAGCTTGAGTGCGACAATAGAGAAGACTCCATGTGAGATACTCCTCCAAGTTGGGTCATGTCACAGTGTCGATAAGCTCCGTTTAAGCTTCCTACTTTGTTGCATCAGTGATGCGACAACTAGAGGTCCTTGGACCTCATCCCAGACATTCGATTCATCCTTTGTCTTCTTCTTCATTTCTCAAATAAGTCACATTTCATCCTTAATTTAAATTCCTTTCTTTTATTCATCTTCTACACACTCTCTCACTCATAACATATAAACTTCTAATCTTTGATACAACTCTCTCATTTATGTGCATCCATTCGACATCACAATCATCCGCTCTACCATCACTTCCGCCTCTATCTTCATCTTCCTCATGCAAAGAGGAAGACCTGCCTGGGCTCCACTATATTCTCCATATTCAACCCTCCACCTAATCCGGGACCACTCCAAGTACCCCAGTAGAGCTTCTTCTATTGTCTAACCTTACAGGTGCTTCATTGGATGGAAGTGCAGAACCTTCTCCAATCATCATCTCTTCCTCTAGCAAGGATACATCATCTAGGTGATTAGAACATAGTCCAAGCTTCGTCGACCTCCTCCCATCATCACGAGACCTCTAGAAATGTTCTCTGATCCTTGGCCTTGTCAGAAGAGCATGGCGGAGGCTTAGCAGCATCTTCGGAGCATAGTCCCTCCTCCACTGCATGCGGTGGAGAAGAAGGACCTCGGATAGCAGGAATCGTCCAATTGATGTGATCGGATGGACTTGAATTGACACCGAACCTAGATCCTTAGCAACAGCTTTGGAGGATCCACACATGTACCTATAGCTTCACCAGTGACCGTGTAGCCTGAACCGACCTAGTCACTCGATCTTGCCTCTAGACCTCTTAGTCACATGCACTACGCACATGAGGAGTGATATTTTCCAAGTGTGGCCCTCTGTTTTTATGGAATTGCAGATAAGTCCCATGCTATGCTTTTTATATTAATATCCAAGCAGGTCTTCATATTTACGTATATCCATATGAGGAATTCTATTTAATGTTTTCATTATTTTTAATTATAGCTTCACTGCATATTTACCCATGCATTGTGCCTTGAATAACTTGTGATCCATTTACCAAAATTCAGTGATTTTCATTTTGTTTGAAAGAGAATTTTATTCTCTATAATGCACTTGATCTAATTCATTTCTCATGCATTGAAAATAAGAGAATAAAACTTATCTTTCCAGCCTTAATATTAAGTTTAAAATAAATCCTCTCTTTGTTTGTTGATCTATTGCACGCCATGATTGCACTACATCATTCTAAATCTAATTAGGTTTTTTAATAAATTATTGCTTCATTAATTTCTAACTATAGAAGTAGTTGATCAATTATTTTGACATTAAGCATGTTAGGTGTTTAAGAACTCATGTTTTGATTCGGTTGATCACTTGAAGCTTAATAACTAGACCTTTCATTGACTTGTTTTACCACTAATTATTAAAGTTAAATAATTATTTAATCAGGAGCTTTCTTTTTGTGGTTGTGTATCGTATTTTGTGTTGCATTAGCATTATTGTTCACGTAAATTGTTTGCATAGAAAAATCTCATAAAAATAACATGCACCGCATATTGTTTGCATTTGCTTGACCTAGTTCACGAATTAATCACTCAATTAAGTATTTAATACCTACAACAATAACAACAAAGATTTTCCCACAATTAAGTAGGGTCGACTACATGGATTCTTCGCCTCCATTCAGATCTATCTTTGGTCAATCACGAGCTTATATCCATAAAACAAAGAACCCTTTGTATGGTCTCTTTCCAACACTTCTAGGGTCGTCCCTGCTCTCTCTTAGCAGCTCAACATCCTGACACTCACATCTCCTAACTGGTGCATCAGCTGATCTTCTTTGGAAATGATCAAACCATCTTAAGAGGTTTTCTCGCATCTTATCCTCGATCAGAGCAACACCAACTTTCTTTCTGATTGCATCATTCTGAATCTGACCTTTACGTGTGTGTCCCCACATCCACCTTAGCATTTTCATTTCTGCTACAACCATTCTCTGCACGTCTATGGTTCACAGGCCAACATTTAGATCCATGGAGCATAGCTTGTCTCACGGCTGCTTTGTAAAACTTTCCTTTAATTTTAAAGTAATTTTCTTATCATAGAGAACAGCAGAGGCTCCTCTCCACTTTAGCCAACTTGCATTTATTCTATTAGTAACATCTCCATCAATTTCCCCCATCGTGTTGCAAAATAGATCCCAGATATCTAAAAGAATCTCTCTTCCGAATGTTATCATCACCAATATTCACCTCAATCCCTTCACCATTGCTTCCATCAAAGGTGCACTCCATATATTCTATCTTAGCCCTACTTATACGAAATCCTTTGCTCTCCAATTCATGTCTACAGACCTTAGTGTTATACTTCCAATATATTAAATTAATTAATTGCTCGTGTTCTTGTGTCTGACCCTGGATTTATCTAGCATATAAATTTAAGATGAGCCACTCTTCACAGAGACCTTATCACCGGGTTTTGATCGATTTGTTTAATTGATCATATTACAATGAAGCTTAATTATTATTGCCAATTAGTGGTTAATCAACCCTTTCCATAAAAAATGTCATGTCTCAAACTAACAACTTATTACATTTAAGGTTTAACTCAAAGCAATTTCTACTTAATATAGAGATATATAAAAGCATTTTGGTTCACGTTGAGGATATGCAACACCCTATGTAAAGTCCAGACATGTCTAGAGGAGAATCTCAAGTGGACTTGTCTTGACCCTAGCACCCTGGCTGCAAAATCATTCCCCATCTTCATAGTCCCACCACTGCATGTATGATAAGAAGAAAATAAAGTTCTTTTAGAATAGATATGCACGTTGGCTCCCGAATCCACAAGCCACTCATATGGATCATGGATATGATATACTTCAAGTTTTACAGAGACATACCACTCGCTAGTACCAAGTTCTGCAGTGATCATATTCATTTGTGGACTCTTATTTGTAGTTTTAGGATGAGCCTTTAAGGACTAACAACCTTTCTTCCAGTGGACAATCTGATTATAGTGCCAACAGGGTTTATTCTTTGTCTTTTTCTAGATCTTGCCCTTTGGTTTCATTTTATTGTCATTACTACTCTTTCTCTTTTTATTTTTGCCCTTCGAGGTCATGAAATTAACCTTTGGTTGAACATCAACATGAACCACTCGCTTTTGTTTCATGTGTTCCTCCTCTATGGCAATTTCCATCATCAAGTCATCCCTAGAAATCTTCCACTTTCTGTGTTTCAGGACCATACAGAAGTCTTCCCAAGACTTAGGGAAATTTTCTATGATGCACATGACTTGAGACTTCTATGTAAGTTTCATCTCAACATCTTCTAAATAATGGAGCATGAGTAAAAACATATGTGCTTGTTAAGAAACTGACTTCCCTTCGGCCATGGAAAACTTTAAGAACTTGGTGACGGAGTATTTCTCAATACTGATATCCTCAGTGTTATACTTCCAATCCAGTTCTTCCCATAGTCTCTTCGTAGTTTGTGTGGATGAACGGTATACATTAAACATCCTGTTGGATAGAGACAACAAGATGCAACCATGATATATACGGTCGTGTTTCTTCCACAAGATTGCACCTTCTACTATCGGGAGAGCGGTTATCCTTTTCCACTATAGGACATTCAATTTTAAGCATCAAAATTAACCCTATGGTGGTTAACCAGATCTTCATGTGTTGTTGTCGATGCTTAAAATTCTGACCACTAAATTTTTCAGGCATCTCAGTCAAATCCACCCTCAATATAAACATGGCATACGATATGGTTTTAATTCTTGTACTCAATATCCTCTCTAAAATTGTTGTGAACATGATCATTAAGGGATACATTAAACAGTAATTTTCATGATCAATATGAGGTAATGCATTATCGATTAACAAGATTATAATCATGCATATATGATTCATAAAGTGATAACTGAAATTTTACGAGCGGTAAAAAATGAGTTTGTTAGTGTAGAGAACTGCTCTAAACAAAATTCTGATTAATTAAACAAAATTTCAACTCTGATTAAAAATGATTGGAGTTGTTCGCTACCTATTTATCCAGGTGAGTGTACCTGGGTTGAACACAAGGAGGAAGAAAATTGTGCTCGTGAATTTTTTAGTAAAGAAATATTTTTGTGGTAATTTTTGGTTCTTTTATTTTCTTCTTGAAAGTGAGAAAAGTCTTTTTATGATTTTAATTTTTAATCTTTATATTTGATTTTTATTTCCAATTTTTATTTGATTTTCAAAGGGATATTTTTCAATCAATTTATTGACAATATAGTATGTGAAAATAACAGAGGGATAGTGATATTATATAGTAGAGAAATCGACTCAAGCAGTGGGCTCAAGAAAGAGAAGAAAACAAATCAAAATAGATTGGAAATCGAGAAAGAAATCCAAAATAAATCTCGCAAAGGAATCATTGAAAACTGGACCAAAATAAAATGTAAAAAATAACATGCTAGAAATAATTTTCAGAACATTTCCACACGTGTCCAAAGTCTATGTAGTCCCAAGTAGAAATGTGAAAAATACAAGTAAAAAAGAAATGGCCTTCTTTCAATTAGGTCTGTGGGTAGGGACCTAATTGCAAGAAAACTTTGGAATCCTTACATTTAGGTCCCTAGTCAGGGACCTAAATTTAATAAAGAACTCTTCTGGAGGTGCGGTTAAATTTCTTGAAGTTGTAGGGATTCTTTAGAAAAATTTCCACTAGTCGGCAAGAAACGACTGTGATTAGAATGTTTCCTGCGATCATGGTCGTCTAATGAAGACACATGTCGGCTATCTGTAGATTCTGGAGACGGGGTTGTTCTTCCCTAAATAAGAACATCGTCGGTAGTGTTCTTGATCGGTTCGTCAGCACCGGTAATGGGTGATCAGAGGTTGGTCCAGATAGGGTGCGCCTCATCCTCTCGATCTCTCCCACTACGAGAGAAATCGATAAAGAAGATGGAGCTCTAATCTGCAGGATCTGGAAGATAGAAGATATTCTAGGGTTCAAACCCTAGAATTGGAGGTTGACGACAACCTAATTCTATATATGTTATGCACTTCTCCATATTCCGATGCTGATGTACACTCCATATTGTCATGATAATGAAACTCCAGCACAAAAGTCTTGCCGGTTAAGGGGCTTGCTAGATTCAAAGGAGAATCGGCCAAAAAGTTAAGATACCTGCAAGTTAAGATGGGGTTCTAGAGAATGAATATTTCAGATCAAATTTGGTCAAATTTGGATTAAATTGGGAGTGGATTTTCACTAGAATCAAAGCTTGGGTGTTTACTCGACCTAATTATATGGATTATCTAGCTAATCTTGCATGAAATTTGATGAAATCAAAAAGTTAGAAGCATGTACCTGGGAATAGAGGAATAAGATCTCAGATGATAGCTCGAAGATAGGCACTTCTCGGAGTTGCACGACGTTCGATGCGTCGATTCAAGACAAGCCAAGGCCATGGAACTCACCTCCTGACGTCCCTCTTTCATGTGAAACAACCACCTAGGTGCTATCATCACCGAGGACGGTGGAGCATGGTTGAGAAAGTAGGTCGACGATCAGTTTGGAACTGGAGTAGGAGAAGTTTGTTGTGAATTGACGAGGTTGTGATCAATAAATAGGAAAATTGAGAAGCGGGTAGAGGTAGATCAATGGCTAGCATGTATTAGGGTTTTTAAGGCTTGGAGATGGAGCGTTAGGATTCAATAAAGGGAATGGAATGAACGCGAGAAAAATATGAGAAGTTAGCTGATCAGAATAGATTCCAGCCAACTTCTTGGGGAAGAAGCACAGGTGTTGACATGTGTCAACACCAGGTTAGCTGGAATTTGTAAAATTAATAATAAATATTAAATGCCATTATTTAACTTAGGTATAGAAATAGAAAATGTAAATAATTAAATATATTAATTTATTATATATTTTTTAATAATAATTATTATTTAATAAAATATAAAAGTAAATCGGTATATGGAGTACTTAATAAATAGACTTTTGATTTTCAATTTAATAAATTAATAAATAACATTTCATTTTTATATTTTATTAATTAATATAATAATAAATAGGATGTATGTGATTTTTTTGGATTTTATTAATTTAAATTAGATATATTGATAAATATAGATATATAGTCCATAGTTCAATTTCATCTATAAATTAAGATTTTTGATTTATTTAAAATATTAAAAGGGTTCAAAACTTCTGAAATAATTCATGGATAAAATAAAAGATCAAGAAAATAATTAAAAACTATAAAATCATTAAAACTATAAATAGTATGTTCTAAATAAAATAAATAGCCCAGAAACCCAGTCGTCATTAGGTCCTATAACTAACCTTTTTGCAAACAGACTCTAATTTTAGTGAAATCACCTTCATTAATTAGATATTACTATTTTTATGTATTTTAAAGGTGAGTAGAGTGAAATTGTAGTTCGTATGAGAAAGTTATGTTGTTCAGAAGTTGAGAAATCGACAATTTGAGAGTTGGATTTCTTGGCATATATACAAGATAATATTTTTAACTTATTTTTATGTTTTTATATACATTTGTAGAAATAAATAGGAGAAGGATTTGGTGAAATATATATATTTTTTAATTAATTAATTAATTCAATATCAATGAAGTTTTGATAATTATTGGATAAATAATGAATAATGTGTAGAGCGAATAATTAATTCTTTTTGTAATTTTCTTCCTTATCTCCCCCAACTTATTTGTTTGTCGACCAATCCATGTTGACTTGGTCTCGGATATTAGGTTATCTAAATATATATTTAAGCTATATTTATTTTTTATAAGTCATATTGTACATATATACATATTTACAATATGCCTTTCTTTTTATTTTCTTTATTTTTATTCTTTTATTTATTTACATGTTTTTAATGTCTAAAATGATATTTTTAGTTTATGAATGTGGTTCTAATAAAAGTTGAAATTTAATGCATATCTACATGTATTAGTTAAGGGTTTTAAGACAAAATGCAGAAAGAATGATAATGAATAATTGATTCATCAACCCCCAATGCTTAAACTCTGCTAGTCCCTTAGTAAACACTTATTTGAACAATAAGGGAAATAGAAAGAAAGTTAGAATAAATTTGTTGTCCTAAACCAATTCATGAGAACAGACAAAGGACAGAGCTTGGTGGGACCTAAAACAAGTATTTTATCGGTGCATTAACTAGGATTAGGATTTTAATCTCAACGGTCCTCAAGTTCCACAAATAATTATTTACGTTCACCTCAACAGCCAGCTCAGATCCACCTATCCATGTCACTAACTCTATCAACCTTGAATTTAATTTGTACTATGTGTAAATTGTGTTAGCTCTTCCTACTTAAAGAAATGAAGAAACTGTCCATCCCAATAATACACTCCCATTGGTTCCTCATCTAGCTACTCTTTCCTCGATTAGGGGGTATTCCCTTCTAAGGTCAGGTTGTGTTGTGTCCACAATCGAGTAGAGAGAGAATATATAAGAATGAAAAGATAATTGGAGTGGGACCAGTGTAGTTGCATCTCCTTGTGCAGCCCAGCCAATGTAGTTAAGTCTCCACTAATATGTGCAGGCTTTTTGGAAGATTGGACAATTGTGGTAATATTTGGTATTTGATGGCTTCTTTTTGGATTGGCTTTGTAATGTTGCTTGCACTACATCAATCTTTTGTGCCTTGACTATTATATATTCTTTTATTCTCGTTCATGTTTTGAGATCTTGGAAAAAATTATGCAAGTAGATCCTTACCTCATACGAAGCTTTATTTCAAACCCACAACTCCTGTTTTTAAATGTATGCGCCACTAGACAAGGGTGAAAATGCACCACTAAAATGAGTTGTGCTTCGCAATCCTATGCAAGTCGAGATAAGTGCAAAGTGCATATGTCCAAAATTGGTTCACTGATGAAGAGTTAAATGGATGACACCAAATGTTCGACTTAGGAAGTTTTAGTTGACTCCCCAAACAAGGTCTCATGGATCCCAAAGATTTAAGTCGAAGACCTGAAGAGTGTAAATTCCAGTTCCTAACTAGGCTCCTTACAATAAAAGTTAAAGGCCATAATCAAGATCCATCCTTTAGACTATTCCCAATCTTTAGTTAGAGAAATCAAAATAATTCTGAAAAATGCTAATTCAAATGCAACCATGTTTTTGTGAAGTACATTTTTATGAATTTTACTTATTTTTATGGATTTTAAATATTTTGTAATTTTTATGAATTTTATGACTTTGATTTTTTATGGATTTTTCAATTTTTATAAACAAGTATATATACAAGGATTTTACAAAATAATTTACCAATATTTTATTTCAATCGAATAACTAATGTACTTTACAAATTTTATATACAAAGAATGTTGCAAAGATTAAATGATTTTTACATATATTTTAATAGATAGAATTTTAAATAAGTATTATACATATTTAAATATAAATTTAAATTAAGAATTTTAAATAAGAATTTTACAAATATTTTACTTGTTTACCATGATTTTATAAATAATAAATACATAAATAAAGGATTTTAAAGTATCCCTTCCCCACTTTTTATGGATTTTATATATATAGAAAATACATAAAAGTACGAGTTATGGACAAAAGTACATATACAATATCTACGCTCCCCCCATACTTAGCTTGCGTTATGTCCTCATAGCTTCAAAAGAGAAAAAGGAGGACATAACTCATGCTAAGTAAAAGTGGGTGAAAAAGAATAGAATGAATAAAAGTCAGCCTACCCTCCTATACTTACGATCAAGTCATCGTAAGTATAGTGAAAGACAAAAGCGAAGTGGCTAAGGAAAAAGGAATACACAAATGAAAGAACAAAAGAATGAAAGAGAAACAAAATCAAAGAAATCACTCGATCCCCCCCTATACTTAGGATACAGCATCCTAAGTATAGAAAAAGAATGTGGCCAAAAATTACGGACCAACGACTAGTGTAAAAGAAAGGAAAACAAGAGAAAATTAAAAAGAACCAAATCGAGAACAAAAATCAATGGGTAATCGATCCCCCCATACTTAGGATTTGGTATCGTAAGTATATAAAGATAAGAAAAAATGGGGACGATTGTGGACTACGAAGAATATACAGGTGGTGTTGTATTACTATTCACTAGCTTTTTCACCTCCTTATTAATAAAGTGTCTACCCCCATCTGAAATAAGAATATGTGGAATATCGAACTGTGTAATAATATTTTCCCTCGGAAACTTGCTCATTGTCCTGTTATAGGTGGTTCGTGTGGGTATAGCCTCCACCCATCTACTAACATAATCCACGGCAAGAAGAATGTACTCAAAGCTACTGATCGAAGGGAATGGCGCCTTAAAATCTACGCCCCATGCGTCAAAGATCTCGCAAATGATAACATGTCACATTGGCATCGCTAACACTAAATGTCCCTAGTGCTTTCTGACAATCTAGGCAACTCTTCACGAATATGCATGCATCTCTAGTAAGAGTCGGCCACCAAAATCCGCTCTGAAGAACCTTCTATGTTGTCATCTTCCGTGAATGTTGTCCCCCTTATTCAGCGCTATTTTCGGGCTTCTTATTTGAATTAATTAATTACAAGTGTCTTCGCAACTCAAAGAAGCATCAATCAAAAACTATTTATTATCAAGCAAAAATAGTCATCAAATTGTAGCAAGAGAAATTACTGTTTAATTTACTTGTATAACAATAGGATCGAACACATTGAGGCTACAAAAATATCGAGGGTTATTCTATGCAAAGAAGAATCAATGAAAGAATAAAAAATCTTTATGCATTATATTCTTGGCTTTTTTATTTTTATTTTTCTGAAATTTTTTTAATATTATTTTTTGAGATTTTTTATTTTTTATTTTATATTTTTGTTTTATAATTTTTTAATTATTAATTTTGAAAAAGAAGGAAATATTTTAAATTAATGGAATATGAAAGGTACGAAATAAACAATGTAGTCTTTTAGGAATAATTAAATATAGAAAATATACAGGAAAGTAAGACAAAATTATTTTTGGGCTTTTAAACTTTTTTTAATGTTTTTATGAATTTTCCAGAGTTTTTATGTAATTTTAAAGATAAAAGTAAGCCGAAAATAATATATGTATAAATATTTTTGAATTTTGACAATAATAAATAGAGACAAAAATGGATGAAATATACACAAAATAAAATATATTTTTATAGGATCTAGAAAGAAATTTTATGATTTTTTATTTTTAATTGAATTTAAATGAATTTTAATGTTTTTGGTCATTTTGTATTTTTTATTATTTTATTGATGATAAAAATATGAAAATTGGTCAAAAAAGAAAACTACACAAAATATGCAAACAGGAATTTTTCTAGAATTTTGGAATAGTTTTTATATTCATAATTTTTTAATGCAAAGAGGATATTTTTATAATGTTGTTGAATTTTAATAAATAATAAAATTATGAAAATATGATATGAAAATTAAAGATGTCAGATGAATGCAATAGGAAATGATATAATTTTTTGTGGAATTTTTAGATGTGTTTTGATAATTTTTATTTAATTTTTCAATATACAAAAATAAAACAGATTCACAGGGACTAATATGCAATTATTTAATCTATGTAGATTATACGTTAATAATTAATAAAATAGCAAGGCTAATAATGCAAAATTTCCAAAACTCATGCACACGAGCACGTGTGTCCTGCTAGATTGGACCAAAATGTAATTTAAATAATTCAAGGGTCTAAATAGTAACACAAAACTGTAATATTTTTATTGCAAATTTTCCAAAATATCACGTGACAAACATGCGCACAGTTCAAATTGGACTTATTTGTAACTAAAATAAATGTAACGAATGAAAGTGCAATTGTTCCATTAAAGACAATCATACACGTGCCCACATAGGGACTTTATTGCGAATAAATTAAAGACAAGGATAAGGGTGTAAAAATACCATTAAATGACATGGAGGCATGAGCGGTTTAGATTAATTGGAAGTCTGATCATACGGTTGAAATTGAATCTTGAATCAATGGTGACAATCAGATCTAGTACATGAATCCACGGCAAAGAATTGCGACAAAATTGAAGGTCGAGATCAAGTCTGGAGTTGTTGCTCTTGATCGGGAATATACGAGGGCTTCTGGATGAACAGGGAAGTGAGTCTTTCCTGTTGAACTTTATATGCTTGAATCTTCCTCATCATGGCTTTGCTCCGCTTTAAATCAGTCTCAGATCAAAGCTCTTGGGATTCCCATCTGGTGTGTACTTTGAATCATCGCGAAATCACTGTATGGTTGATCTGGAAGGTGATGAACTTCATTGCTCCAGGAACCTGCTCTTGATCTGCTCGATGTGATTCACACGTTCCTTTTAACTCCGGAAACCTGCAGTTGAAAGCTCATGCTCGGAGGGTCTCTCTGGCTCAATAGATTAGGTCAGCAATGCGTGAAATGGGGATGACACGAGGGTCTCTAACGAAGGTGGTAGGAATGGGGACCGAACCTTGGATCTGGAAGGATTCAAGGGTGGTCGGAGGGTGGAAGAGACGAAGAATGTTCGGGTGAATGTGTCATTGTAATGATCAGAGTTCCTCCGATTTGGAGATCGGAGGTTGAAGGTGATTGACGATTCTAATCCTAAATGGAGATTAAAAGCCAGAATTAAATTTGCAAGTTTAAAAGAAATCTAACTACGATTACCCATAGTGAAGAAATGAGAACGAAGACGCATCGATCTGTGACTGGGTGGAGAGGCAGAAACATGCGACGGAGCTCACCGGCGATGTCTTTGAATCACGTCCCTAACATGAAATTTAGCGCTCCAAATCATAGAGCAGCGAACTTGTCACATCTGCTAACTCTAGGGATCGATCGCGAGCCAAGAAACCAGATGGAGAATGGATTGCCCGCACGGTGGAGGTGGTGGTGCTATATTTATAAGAATGACTCTGGCGACATTTGAATTTGAACGTGGGAGCAATCCACGGAGCAATAGATTGATTGGGTGTGCTAGCGTGAGTGAGAATTGAATAGGCAAAGGAATCGGAGAAGGGAGCGGAGGTGGTTATTGATAGAGCATGTAGGGAAAAAGTCTAGAAATAACGGCAGAAGCGGATTTAGTGGAAGAAGAGGCGTAGATGAGGAGTTGACTCGGGTCTACAGACCCGGGTTCAGCCAATTAGAAGGAGCCTGAAATGAGGACAAAACACACAAAATGACAAAAAATCAATAATTTGTTAAATAAATCAATTGAAAATTGAAAATGAATTTATTTAATTACATAATGTAAATAAAATTATTAAGAATACTTTAAAGTTAATTGTGGTGATTTTTAATTAATTAAATAATATAATTACAAGGGTTAAAATAAATACAAGATGTCATTAACAATTATGTATACCTATATATAGAGTATTTTGATTTTTAGTTAATTACTTTTATACATATATACATAATTCACTATTTTATTTATTTACAATTATTTAAAAGAATTTAAATGACATTTTTATTAACTTTTATGAGTTAATTTATTAGGTTGATTAAATATGTATAGGTACAATATATAAATGGTGATACATATACAATATATACAAGATTTTATTTTTGTTGAATTTAAATTTGGTATTTCTTATTTGTATTTTATTAAGTACAATATTTACAAGTAATTAAAAATACAATATTCACAATTATGCACAAGGATATAATTAATTAAATAATACACATAGTATATATATAGGTACAATATACAATAATACCTCGATTGGTCACACTTCACACCTTAACTCAAAATTTTATGAAATTACATCCATTTTAAAGATAATTTAATTTGGAGTACAATGAAAGTGAGTTTGATGAATTTGGAGTTTAGGTGGAGAAGATATTGATCTGGGATGTTTGTATTTTTGTGTCTTTCGGAGAGTGATGTATTTTACAATATACACATTATTTTATTATTTACAAGAGGGTTTTATACAAAATTTTCAAGAAGGAATATATTTATATTTGCAAAAGATTTGGGAATGAATAGTGTGTAATATAGTCAAGTGAGGAATATATATACAAGTATCAACATATTTTTGGTGTTTTTGGTCTTATCTCCCCTACTTAATTCCTTGTCGATCAGGTCAAGTCTTGTCCTTTTCTTAGGGTTTGATTCAGCCTTATCTATTACATATATACAATCTTTTTATTTCTTCATTTTTTATTTATTTATTTATTTTAGTTTAAAATAGTAATAAATGTACAATATTTACACAAGATGTAGGTTAGTAAGAATATGGATATTAATATATACAGGTGCTTTATAAGGGATTTTAAGCTAAAATAAATGAATAAAGATTGTAAAATGCATAGTCATCATCCCTCTATGCTTTACCTTTGCTAGTCATTTAGCAAACACTTACTTGAAAGAATAAGTGAATAAAAGAAAATGAAAGTAAAAATAAAGAATTTAGGAAAATACTGAGTATTAAACTTATCTTCAGAAAATTGTAGTACGGAGCTCTGTCAGACCTTTGGATTATTAGCATGGTGGAACTTTAATGGGAAATGGATTTAAAACCAAACACCCTTCAAGTTCCACAAGACTCCTATTCAGTCACCTCAACAGTCAGGTCAGAAAATCTCTACATACACAAATTCTTATGACTATGAATCTTTACTTGTACGATGTAAGTTAAATATAGCTCCCCGTCTCAAAGTAGCAAAGAAACAACCTCCCTCCACAAGGTAACTCTAGTCCCCCAGTTTAGCAACTCTTTCCTTAAGGAGTGGGGATATTCCCTTCTAAGTTCAAGTACAACCAGCTCAAGAAGAGGAGATGGAGAAAAGAATAGACGATAACCAGTGGAGCTACCTATCCTTGGATACATGACTAGTGTGGCCAAGTCATCCAGTTGTAATATTAGAAATTTTGATTTTGAAGCTCATCTTATTTTACTATACTTGTATATACACTCTAGCAGGCTTTTTACTTTCCAATCAGGCTTGTCTACTTTTGGAGATTTAGCAATTTTTTTAATATATACAAGGTACAGCATGTACATAAGGAGTTTTTCCTCTTGAGATAGTAGACTATCCCTCTTTTGAAGCATTATTACAATCCCATAGCATCTTGTCTTTAGATCTCAATGCTACTAAAGCAAGTTGAGATGCACTACACTCCCTAGAGGAAGACGGATATTCCCACTAGTTGTTGCATACCCGTGTGCTACCCCAAGCCAAAGAATTATGCCCCTTACCACCTCATCCATGAATAGATACGTGTAGAGTGCTTTTCCAAGTTAAGCCATGGTCTAGAAGAATCACGCATGTGTTGTTAAATATTCTACTTAGACTCATCAAGATGACATGTGAACATAGTTTTGTGGACTCGAAGAATTAAGTTGCTAGGACCTGAAAAGTTTTAACTCCAGGTTTTATAAGATTCCTCTGAAATTAAGTGTATTAAGGTCTAACTAAGCTCCATTCTTCAATTTTATTCCATACTACTTTAAATGTCAATATTATTATGAAAAATGCACATGCAAAAAGTATATACAAAACTTTTTTGAAGGAAAGAAAAAGGGTTAAAATATATACAAGGATTGTACAATTTTTACAAGAAGTTTTTATATACAAGTTTTATGAAAGAGAATTATATAAAAAGAATTTTATTTACAAAATGGGAGATGATCAAAGAATATATATACACATGTGGATTTTATGGATTTATATACATCTCATTTATATCTCACTTGACAAAATAATTTTACGAAAGTTTTACAAACATTATACAAAATTTTATATCCATTGTATTAATAAAAGTACGAGTTATGGCTTAAGTATATATAATATATTCGACACCCCCTATACTTAGCTCGAACTATGTCCTCATAGTGATCAAAGAGCTACAAAGGAATACATAAGTCACGCTAAGTATAAAAAAGTGAAAATAATACTATACAACAATGACTCAAAGAATATACAAAGATGATAGAAGTCGGAGATTCCCCCTATACTTAGGATCAAATAATCCTAAGTATAGAGGACTGTACAAATAGAGAAAATCGAGGAAAAGAATGTACGGACTCAACGACTCGAGCTACCCCCCCTCCCCCCTGTACTTAGGGTGAAATATCCCTATGTATAGAATATCAACAAGTTGAGGGACAAGTGAGAAATCGGAAGAATAGAAGAAAATAAAAACAAAAAAAGAGAAGATGTGAACAACATCACTCCCCCTATACTTAGGGTAGAGTATCCCTAAGTATAAGCAACAACAGAAGTGATGAAACAAGACAAATATGAACAAATACAAATCATTCACCCCCTATACTTAGTATAAAGTACATACTAAATATTGCATATATATACACGCAGAAAGAGGTGAATGATAAAAAACGGAAGAAGAAAGAATGAAATAAAAGGATATACAAGAGAGAATTAGCTCATGTATTAGACACATAAGATGGAATCAAAGGATCATCGTCTGATACCACAGATATGGAGTCAACTACGGACAGGAATGTATCACGATCTAGATATGGCTTCAGCAAATGTCCGTTCACAAGAAATGGTTGTGCGTCAGATGACAACCTAGATATGACAATACTGCCATTGTCACACACAGCTCCCACGATGACCGGTCTTGACCATTTGCTTTTTAATTTTCCTGAAAATGGCTTCAACTTAGCATCAAATAACCAAACTTTCTGATTAGAGGAAAAAATCTTCATTCTAATGTGTATATGATGCCAACGCTTGACTTTCTCCTTATACATGTATGAGTTATCATATGCAAAGTCTCAAAATTCCAATAATCCATTCAAATCCAACTTCATGTTCTTTTCTGCATTCTCATAATCAAGATTGCATACACAGAGTGCCCATAAAGATTTGTTAATTAATTCTACTGGAAGGTGGCAAGGTTTTCTATAAACTAATATGTAGGGAGACATACCCAAAAGAGACTTGTACGCCAATAAGTCCATGGAACTGAGTCAAGCATCTAGGACCAGTTCTTCTTATCTGGGCATACAAATTATTGCAATGTCAACTTAATCTCCCTATTTGAAATCTCAGCCAAGCCATTAGTCTGGGGGTGGTAAAGAGACGCAATCATGTGCTCAATGGTGTACTCCTTCACAAGCTTCTTGACTTTTCTATTAATGAAATGGCTTCCCCCAACTGAAATTTTTGGAATCCTGAACCGTGCAATAATATGGTCCATGAGAAAGGCACACACCATGGGACTATCAGCGGCTCGGGTTGGGATAGCCTTCACCCATCGACTAACGCAACCCACAGCAAGCAAGATGCATTGATATCCCTGACTGATAGGATATATGCCCCAAGCATCAAAAACATCAAAAATCTATATATATCTCAGGGGCATGGTATCTTTGGAGCCAACGGTTCCTCCCATCTTCTGACAGTCAGTACAACTTCAAACATACTCTGTAGCATCCTTAAATAATGTTGGCCACCATAGGCCGCTCTGTAAAATCTTTGTTGTTGTGCATTTCGCCAAATGATGCCCACCAGATTCTAGTTTGTGATAGTGCTCAAGTACAATGGTGTGTTCCTCCTGAAGAATGCACCTTCTCCAAATACAATCCACACCCTCACAAAATAGGTATGGATCCTCCCATTGGTAATAATGAATCTCTGACAAGAATATGTCTACCTTGTACTTCGGCCAATCTTATGGAACTTTCTTAGAGACTAGATAGTTCACAATATCAGCATACCATGGGAGCGAGGTCGCAGACAAAATTATCTCATCTGGAAAGGTCTTAGAAATAGATATCATGCTCTGCTCAGAGGTCTGTGCATCTGTAATGTGGGAAAGGTGATCTGCCATAACATTTTTCACTCCAGGTTTATATCGAATCTCTAAATCAAACTTCGAGAAGAAGGATCCATATGATAAGGTGTCATTTGGCATTCTTCTTTGTTTGTAAGTATTGTATGGCAGTGTGATCTGTGTACAAAATAACACGAGAACCGAGTAGGTAAGATCTGAACTTCTCTAGCTCAAACACAACTGCTAACATCTCTTTCTCTGTAAATGTGTAATTTCAGTGTGCTTCATCTAGATTCTTGCTAGCATAGTATATAAAAAATGGTATGTCATCCCTTCTAGATCTAAAACAGCTCCAATTTTGAAATCAGAGGCATCTGTCGTGATCTCGAAAGGAAGACACCAATCAGGTGGTTGTAGGATAGGAGCACTAGTAACCATATATTTTATTTGATTGAATGCAAGGAGGACTTTCTCATCAACAACAAACTCACTCTCCTTGCATAGAAGCTCAGTCAAAGGTTTGGTGATCTTGCTGAAGTCCTTAATGAATCGCCTATAGAATCCTACGTGTCCAAGAAATGACCTCAACTTCTTCAAATTCTATGGTGGCTCAAGCTTGGATATCGCATCGATCTTAGTCGAGTCAACCTCCATACCATGTTTGGAGATGACGAGGCCGAATACAATTCCATTATTCACAACCAAGTGACTCTTCTCACATGAGAGCACTAGGTTTACCTCGCAGCAACGTTGAAGGACTCGGTCTAAATGAGCAAAACATGTGTCAAAACTATCTACTTAGATCGATAAATCGTCCATGAAGACCTCTAAAAAGCTACCCACCATGTCAGCAATAACAACCAACATACACCTTTGGAATGCAGTGGGAGTGTTACACAATCCAAAAGGCATTCGTCTAAAGGTGTATGTACCAAACGGACAAGTGAAAGTAGTTTTCTCCTAATCTTCGGGAGCGATAGAAACCTGTTTATATCCCGAGTACCCATAGCTTCAGTCGTTCATAGGAATGGTCGGCCTAGTATGATTGGGGTATGTAGTAACAGTGCAGACGTGTCCATATCCATGACAACGAAATCAACTGGGAATTACATTCCCTGCATCATTACAATAACGTCCTCTAAGATGCCCCTTGGCCTCTTAATTGATCTATCAGCAAACTGAAGGATCATCCTGGTAATTTTAAGAGGTCCTAACCCAAACTCAATGGGTAGAGAGGATGGCATGACATTAATCGAGGAACTTCTATCGAGAAGAGTGCAATCGAATTCATGATCGAATATTTAGCAACGGATGTGAGGTGATCCCTTATCTTTCTTTTTAGGCGAAAGGTTATTGATGGAATGAACTGTGGCCATGGTCAAGATTTGTTTTTCTATTTTCTTTTGTCTGTTCTGCCTTGGTTGACGCTTTTGTGTGCATGCCTCTTTCATTCCCTTGTTCACTACATGCATGTACACCATGGCCTTAAAGAATGGAATCTCTAAAAAGATGTTATGTAAGATCTCAACCACTCTAGGATCAGATAGGATTGTTTTTAATTTTTGGATTTTTTTAGATTTTAGAGCAGAAGGAAATGATATAGAATCAAAAGAATCATTCAAACGCTCATTTCCATTATTCAAAGTGGGATCTTCATTTACAATAGGAGAACCAGAATCAGTCTTTACAGTGTTTTCCAAAATAGGTAAATGAAGAACAAAATCTAAAACAGTTCAGGATGTTGCTGCTGGTGAAGAGGAAGAATCGACGACTGGTATGTTCTCCCTTGATGATGGTGATCTACACCTGCCTTGGAAAGGGGAAGTTGGGGAAGATGGTGAAATAAAACTTCAGACTCGGGTGTTGCTATACTGGGCCTCTTGACTGCAGATAAAGAAGATGATTTAGAGGATGATATCTCTCAGTGGTTCGATCTCCCAACCCTAACTGTTGTGCAGGCGGCTGCAATCTCCTACTTCTCCTGAGATGAATGGTGTCAGATAAACATGTAAAATTAAGGGCCATACCTATCTCGGGTGTGGATGGGTCATGGGGTACTTGCTCCTTACGTCTGAAATTGTTGGGGTTGGCTTCGACCTATGCAGTAATTAGTATCTTTGTGGTCGTCAGGTCGTCAATCCTCTGAGTTAGTTCATTCATGTTCTTCATGAGTAGTGCAAGTTGATCCATTGCGGGATTCACCGAAGGGGCCTCTGGGTGCTCAATGACCGGTTGTCGTTGAGACTGGTAATGTGGAGGTTGTTGGGATCCATACTAATGCTGATAATGAGGAGGAGGAGGATGTTGGTATTGTCCATAAAATGCAGTATGTTGTTGATTAGGATGAGGAAAATATGCAGACTATTGTTGTGGTTGGCCTTGTCTCCAGTTTTGGAACTGTGGTGGAGACTGATAGTAAGGTTGGAACTACTGGTGTTGGTACTGATGTTGTCTGCCTCCATGAAATTGGTGGGCGGGTCTCTAACCCTACTGTGAACCTAACTGGCCTTTCCTTGACGGACGGGGCTGGTTTTGCTTACGGTCGAACCAGATACTGTTCACCTCATGGATGATAGGTGAAGGTGGAGCATGCTGCTCGAGAATGTATGGACCTTCTTGCTGGTACTGGACTATCTATTGTGATTGTTGCGGGAACTGATTAGGGGTCTACACTTAGTAGACATGCTGAACTGTGGATGGTCCTCCAGTACTCTGCTGGGTGGAAGAAATCTGATCACGGGAAGAAGTGTCGGCCGCTGCACTCGTGCCATGAACTATGTTGATCGTAGTGACAGAAGTTCCAAGTGCTTTGTGATTTCATCCGGCTTGTCCAGGTTCTTCATCCTTTGTTCGATCAATTAGAGCTTCTCAAGCTCCTTGGATCGCATCTCAATGATGTCCACTTTGGATAGGTGGTTCCCAATGATGGTCAGATAAACATGTCCACCCTATCCACTTCATGTGATGTCGTCATATTGATAGTCTTGTGGGGTACTGTAAGAGAGGTGATGGGGTGCTTACGAAAAGCACGTGAAGAAGAAAAAGCTGTTGAGCTCTTCGCCATCTCCTCAAAAATTTGATAGAGGCATCCTCATTTTTGTTGAAGTGACTCCTCCCACAAGCGGCATCTACCAGCTTCTGATTTTCTATGCTTAAACCCCCAAAGAAATTTTGCACAGTGCTTGTCTTTGGAATATCGTGATGGGGGCACTTTTCCGTTAAGTCTTTGAATCTTTCCCATGCCTCATGAATAGGCTCATGGGACATCTGGGAGAAGTTAGCAATCAGGGATCACATTTGGTTGAGTCGTCCGAGCGGGTAATATTTGTTCAAAAATGCGGACCTCAACTCTTCCTAAGTGGTGACGACCCTTCCTAAGTGATTTATCCAATACAAAGCTTTAACCATCAGACTAAATGGGAAGTCCATCATCTTCACTACCTCTAATGGGACATTTGGGTAGTGTATTGTTCCACAAATGTGATCGAGCTATTGGAGGCGTACATAAGGCTCTTCATTTATATTTCCAGGGAATATAGGGAGAAGTGGCAATATATGGGCTTGAGCTCAAAATGTCCATGAATCGCAGGGATTTGAATCCATGAACTTGTTTGTCCTGCTCCTGGATTATAGGCATCTTTTAATGTCAGCTTAGCCACTGGATCTATTGGTTCTTCTCCCTCATTCCCACCTCCTCCATTATTTCTATCCTCCTCTCTCCTATCTTGTTTGTCCTACCTCAGCTCAAGAATCATATCTCTCAATGTGGTCTGAAAGTTAGCATGTTCTATTAACTAAGCTTGAAATGACTAAATAGAGGCTAACATGGTGTTGTTGATCTCGATATGTTCGGCCATGGATCCCTTTCCCTTTGGTGGCATCAAGTGTCTGGAATCTGACTCTGAAAATGTGCATGACACTTGATTAGTCCTCAAAAATGATGGAGTCTCATATACTAGTTTGAGATTAGAGCCAATCTCAAACAGTGGGTTGATGGATGAGGTGAGGGAGAAGTGGAGAAACAAGAATACTCAGGAAGTGAGTCTCCTCGAATAGAAGGTGAACGGATCAGAGTGTGGAATGGGTTCGCAAAATCCGAACAAGAAATGCTTCGATCCGACATCTTCGAAGTCAATAGGCAAGATGCAAGAGCACGAAGGTCAATGCAAGAGAGAAAATGAGTAGAAGGCGCAAATGGCGCAGAAGGATCTCTAGCACTAGCAATCAAGACACAAAACAAACCACCAATTCACCAAATCAACGCAATGTGAAGACCATGAAGATTCAGTCAATTATCTTGTCAATTTTTAGAGTTTGGTGAGAATATATTATTAGAAAGAGTTAATGAGTTGTTAGGTGCATGTATTTCCCCAAAAGATTGGCCTGATTCTTACGACTAGTTGCAAAGGCTTTCATCTAGTATGGGAGTAAGTACGAACCGTCAAACAGCTACCCGCTACTTGAGGACGGATCCTTACACAGTGTCCTATAATCCACCCACTCTACTAAGGAAATCCGAACCATTAACTGGCTAAACACATTTCCTCACTGAGAAGTAGCTCATCGATTTTGTAGAACCAATAGTCTATATGAAAATCCGGGCTTGGCTCTATCCTAATGTTCGTCCCTCTCTCACTTGCAAGTAAATTTAAAAATGAGGGGGTTACTCTCCCTAAAACAATGATTTTTCCTTACATTTATTTTAGGTTGAGTGTTCTTTAGCAGTCCTGATTTTAACAATTATCACTCTTTTTGAATATTTTCAATGAATCTCCTAACTAGTGTCCAATTTCCTTTTTAATGTGAGTGAAAATAAGGGGGGAAACCAGAAAAACCAATGCGATATTAAATACAATGATGCATGTAAGGGTTAGAGATCTGTACCTTGTCGCCAGCACTCTACATGAAGGATGATCCGCGCAGAATTTAGATATAGAAATTAAAAGTAATCAAAATGATGCAAGTGACCCATCCTAGCAATAACTTCTATTAGCGGGCAAGAACCATTTAGTTTGACTAAGTCCAATATATGCTCTACTCTATAGGTACAAAAATTCTTGTTTAGGCCTTTGGACATAATTAATTACCTGGCGCAAACAAGTTAATAAAGCAATCACTAGTGGCTCAGCATAGAAAACTTCATGAGACAAATAAAAATGAAATGATGAAAAACAAAACCAGTAAGGTCCCCCAAGTACACCGACACTTGGCGAAATAGACCCCGCGACAAAGTAATTCCTTTTTACAAGAGTTTTGAATGAATAAAATGCTAAAATAAATCAAAAACTATCTATGCTCCAACTAATGGTCTCTTTTAAATCTTCTTCTCCTCCTTCTATGTTATCATGTGGCTTGGTGAAGAATCAAGTCGCCTCTGCTTTGCTTGGGTGCGTCGATGCTCCTAAGAATGCCACCCTTGCTCGTTGAGCCCTCGCAAGAAAGAGGAAATAAAAGAATGTATAAGAGACACGAATATAAAAATATGAGCAAGAAAAATGAATTTGAACAAACACAATGAATATGAACAATGAAAGAATGTAGGAAAATATAAATAGAAATATATAGCCACGAATAGTAGGTCAAACAAAAAACCTAACTACCCTCGTCGTGCCTCCCCAGCAACTGTGTCATTTTATTGAGCGTTATTTCAGGCTTTTATTTGAATTAACTAATTACAAGTGTCGTCTCAACCCAAAGAACCGTCAATCAAAAATTATTTATTCTCAAGCAAAAAAAGATATTTTTTATAGTTTCCAAAAAGCAATTTTATGATTTCTTTTGGATTTTTAATGTTTCTGGTCATTTGCATTTTTTTATTTTAATAGATGATAAAATATGAAAATTGGTCAGAAAAGAAAACAATACAAAATATGTAAACATGAATTTTTCTAGAATTTTTGGAATAGTTTTTATATTTTTCATATTTGTAATGCAAAGAGGACATTTTTACAACGTTTTTTAATTTTAATAAATAATAGAAATTATGAAAATGTGATATGAACTTAAAGATGCAAGATGAATGCAAAAGGAAATGATATATTTTTTATGGAATTTTTAGATGTGTTTTAATTTTTATTTAATTTTTCAATAAACAAAAATAAAGGGAGTCAAAGGTACTAATATGCAATTATTTAAACTATGCATATTATAAGTTAACAATTAATAAAAGAGATGGGCTAATGATGCAAAATTTCCTGAACTCACGTGCACGGGCACTTGTGCCTCGTTGGATTGGACCAAAATGTAAATTAAATAATTCAAGGGTCAAAATAGCAATGCAAAACTTCAATACTTTTATTGCAAATTTTCTAAAATATCACATGACAAACACGCGCACAATTCAAACTGGACTTATTCGCAATTAAATATAAATGCAATGATTGAGTATGCAATTGCTCAAATAAAGACAAAAAGACAAGTGTCCGCGTAGGGACTTTATTGCAAACAAATTAAAGACAGTGATAAGGGTGTAAAAATGCCATTAAATGACGTGGAGATGTGAGCGGTTCAGATGAACTGGAAGTCTGATCGGACGGTTGAAATTGAATCTTGAATCAATGGCGACGATAAGATCTAGTACTTCAATCCACGACAAAGAATTAGGGCAAAATTGATGGTCGAGATCGAGTCTGGAGCTGTTGTTCTTGATCGGGCATCTACGAGGGCTTCTAGAAGAATAGGGAAGTGAGTCTTCCCGATTGAACTTTATCTGCATGAATCTTCCTCATATTGGCTTTGCTCCGCGTCAAATCAGTCTCAGGTCAAAGCTCTTGGGATTCCGCATCTGGTGTGTACCTTGAATCTTCGCGAAATCACCAATTGGTCGATCTGGAAGGTGATGAACTTCGCTACTCTAAGAATCTGCTCTTGATCTGCTCGATGTGATTCACACGTTCCTTGGAGCTCCTGAAACCTACAGTTGAAAGCTCATGCTCGGAGGGTCTCTCTGACTAAATTGATTATGTCAGATATGTGTGAAATGGGGATGAAGCGGGGGTCTCCGGAGAAGGTGGATGGAATGGAGACTGAACCTTGGATCAGGGAGGATTCATGGGTGGTCAGAGGGTAGAAGAGATGAACAATGGTCAGGAGAATGTGTCATCCTAATCGTAATGAAGTTTGGATGATCGGAGTTCCTCCGATCTGGAGATCGGAGGTTGAAGGTGATTGACAAATCTAAGCCTAAACAGAGATTAAAAGCTAGAATTAAAAGTGCAAGATTAAAAGCAAGATACTACAATTACCTACAGTGAAGAAACGAGAACGAAGACGCCTCGATCTGTAGATGGTCAGAGAGGCAGAAACATGCAGCAGAGCTTGTCGGCGACGTGAGTGAATCAAATCCCTTACTCAAAATTTAGCGCTCCAAATCATAGAGTAGCGACCCTATCACAACTGCTGACTCTAGGGATCGATCGCGGGCCAGAAAACGAGCTAGAGGATGGATTGCCCGCTTAGCTGAGGTGGTGGTGCTCTATTAATAAGAATGGCTCTTGCAGCATTTTAATTTGAACATGGGAGCAATCCGAGGAGTGATGGGTTGATTGGGTGTACTAGTGTGAGTGAGAATTGAATAGGTGAAGGAATTGGAGAAGGGAGTGAAGGACGTTAATGATGGAGCACGTGGGGAAAAAGTCGAGAAGTAACGATAGAGGCGGAGTTAGCAGAAGAAGAGGTGCAGATAAGAAGTTGATCCAGGTCAATAGACCCAGGTTCGGCCAACCATAAGGCACCTGGAATGAGGACAAAACACACTAAACGAGGAAATTTCAATAATTTGTTAAACAAATCAATTAAAAAATCGAAAATGATTTTATTTAATTACATAATGTAAATAAAACTTATTAAGAATAATTTAAAGTTAATTGTAATTATTTTTAATTTATTAAATAATATAATTACAATGATTAAAATATATACAAGATATCATTTATAGGTATGTATTCCTATATACAGAGTATTTTGATTTTTAGTTAATTTATCTATATACATAATTTAGTATTTTATTTATTTACAAATATTTAAAATATTATAAACGATATTTTTATTAAATTTTTATGAGTTAATTTATTAGGTTGATTAAATATGTATAGGTACAATATATACACGGTGATACATATACAATATATACAACATTTTATTTTTGTTGATTTTTAATTTTGTAATTTTTATTTATATTTTATATAAGTTAAGTACAATATTCACAATTAATTAAAAATACAATATTCATAATTATGTGCAAGGAGATAATTTAATAAATAATACACATAGTATATATATAGTTACAATATACAATAG
Source organism: Ottelia alismoides (assembly GCA_037367405.1). Classification (NCBI taxonomy): domain Eukaryota; kingdom Viridiplantae; phylum Streptophyta; class Magnoliopsida; order Alismatales; family Hydrocharitaceae; genus Ottelia; species Ottelia alismoides. Next base: position 618,965 of record JAZKJV010010715.1, on the reverse strand, counting down.
TACCCCAATCAGCAACATTTCACACCTTAACTCGGAATTTTAAGAAATCACATCCATTTTAAAGATAATTTAATTTAGAGTACAATGAAAGTGAGTTTGATGAATTTGGAATTCAGATGGAGAAGATATTGATCTGTGAAGTTTGTATTTTTGTGGCTTTTGGAGAGTGATATATTTTATAATAGACGCGTTATTTTATTATTTACAAGAGGGTTTTATACGACATTTTCAAGAATGAATTTATTTGCATTTGCAAAAGATTTGGGAATGAATATTGTGTAATATAGTCAAGTGAGGAATATATATACAAGTATCAACATATTTTTGGTGTTTTTGTCCTTATCTTCCCCTAACGCTCCCCAGTGCGCCACGCCGCCTCCTCCGAGACTCTTCCCCGACCATTAGGCTCGGAGCACCCGAAGGTAGCCCGAGCCACGTCCGAGCCTGCAGCGCCCTCGAGCCTCCATTCAAGCCTCCGACATCTCCCGAGCTTGAGACCTCACGTGTTTCTCACGTGTGGTTTGGGCATTTTGCACTGAGGCCCCTAGAAGTTATACAAATTGCATTTCAGTCCCTACCATGAGCACCACGTGAGGCGGGCATTTTGCATACATGTCCCCAGCATTCTAGGTAATTGCATTCGAGTCCCTGTCAGCATGTTTGATTTTTAGCAATTTTATTTTCTGTATTTGCAAATTGGCCCCTATCTTTGCACGTATTTTTAGGTACACATTTGGCATCATTTTTAAGTTTTAAAAATTGCATTGTGCAGCTTAACTTGTCCTCTTTTGTATGTGACACCTTATTTTTGTGACATCAGTGGATTTTATTATAACTAAATTGGTGAAATTTTCAATATTTTACCCATTTATGCCTTTTAATTCATAGTAAACTCTCTGTTGCTCCAAAATCATCAAAAATTCACATTAGGCTTAGGATAGTTTAGTTTACATTGTGCCCAAAAATCTTTATATTTGCATGCATCCCGAGGCCGAATAAATTATTTTGTGATTTCCTTAATTAATTTTTAATAGGTCCAATTCACATAGAATTTTAGGTTTATCAATTTTCCTGGATTCATCATACTTAGATCTATCTAGGATAATTTTTATATCTGTAAATATTGTGATTTGGTATTTATTAAAATTAATTTGGTAAAAAATCACCTTGCAATCATATTTAATTCACAGTAAATTCATATAGTGTCAGAAAAATCCAAAAACATTGGTGTAGCTTAATTTCATTGCATTTCACATTTTAGCCAAGTTTCATAATTTTTGGACTTAATTTGACTACATTTCTGATATAACTTGTAAACTGGCCTGAATTTGCATTGTCTTTTCTTTAAATTGCATAAAAATTGTTGAAAAATACCAAAAATATCTTTTGAAAATCTGACCGCTGAAATTTTCTTAAAATTTACCTAAGGAGATAGCTGCCTCCCTGAGTTCGACCTTGGGCTTGTCCAAGTAAAATAAATTTGCCGCTCATAATTAACTTGACATTAATTAAAAGTGGTTTTTGATTAGTATGTATTACCTGACTACAAAGAACGACACGACATTAATTTGACCATTAATTTGACGGAATTAACAAAGGTAGTACGCGGCTCTTCAGAATGGCATCGTTGTCGGGGAGGCACAGCTTAGGTTAATTTCTAGTTAATTTTTGAGTGTTTGATTTTCCATTCCCGGGTAGTCTGATTCCCAGTTTTCTTGTTAATATTTTTCTATCATTTAATTTTGAGTATTTTTATGTCATCCTTTATCTGACCTCCATTTGTTTTTGTATGAGGAACACGAGGAGTCCCAACGTGCTTCGAGGAGCTTGCATTTTTAACTTTTTGAGTGATTGTAAGGACTTGTAATTTTTCATTGTTTTTATTTTTTTATTTTTACATTATTTCCAGTGGTTCCCATTTGGGTTCTCGCGTGTGTAAACATAGTGGAACCGTGTTCCCATGTGCTGTGTGGATTGAATTTTTAGACTAGGCTTGCACTAGCGGCTCCTCGAGCCATTATAGGATTTGTTTGTGCTCGTAATTCTTTAGGACCACACATTACACATAAAAAATGCACTTACACCGCAGATCTAGTCAAATCAAACATGTGCTTCATTCGCTAATAGAACTGCCTGTCTAGGAGCGGATTTTGTCGTCTGCATTTGCATGTAGTATAAAAGCTTTCAATTCTGTTTTGCATCCTGCATAAAAGCGAAGGGATCACTGTAAGTATTCTACACTCAGCATAGGCATCATTGATTTATTGTGCATTGGCTTTTCTCGATTTCTCTCTCTTGGCTTTTCGAAACTTAAGTAAAAAGGAAATTGGGACTGGACGATAGGCGTACTGTGTAGATTGGACTAAATCACTGATAACTTAACTTAAATCCAGGACTGCTAAACACTATTGACCAAAAAATCAATAAAATCGGAAATTCTGCTTGCGGGAGATTAGACCCCGTCCTTGTTTTCAGGTTGAGTGAGGGTACTTGAGTGTGTGTGAACACATTAAGGCAGAGCCCAAATCCTAGCCTTCCATATCACGTACCGATTGATCCTAGCAAATATCACAAGTTGAATTTTTCAGGTTCACTGACTAGTACCAAGTAGTCTCTGCCTGTTCACGGGTAGATAGGGGCGAAATTGCGGTACTTCGTGAAAAGTTGCTAGTAACCCTCCGGGGTGAAGTTCCAGCCTTGTCAGCCTCCACCTGCTTGCAGGTAGATAGGGGAAGGTCTTTGAATCCATCAACTTGGGATAGGAGCGAAGAAAGGAAGGACGTAGGTACCTTAGGCGACAGGTTAAACAGGGAAGACGCATCCGGCTCTGAGCCGACTTCCCTATAGGCCACGTAACCTTTGCTATTTGCTTAAAAATCACACTTAAAATCAACCATATTAATCGGACTCAGCTTTGGGTCCTTTACCGTGTTGACTGTGAAAATACATGGTTTGGATTCAATTGCTAGCTTCAGGTACGAGTAAAATCCTATCGTCACTTAGAATTTCCTAATCTTCTTCTCGTCATCCAAGATGACTGACTGGGGGAAGATCGAATCCCGATTTGCCAATCTCTCTTTAAGCCCCCCACAGATCTCATCAACACCGGCCCAAGCGCAACTTGGACCAACTAGAACTCATGACACTCTTGAGTTCTGGATCCCTCAAACCCAGGGTGGTTACTCTCAAACCAACCCTTTTCTCTCCTCTGATCTCACTGAGGAAGACCATCGCCTCGGTAAAAATCCCTTCCATGATATGTCCTCTAACCTAGACCATCTTCTTTAACCAAGACAAGAGGATAAAATGCCGAAGAAAAATCCTGAAGAGGAGGAGAACCGAGAGGACCCCATGATTCAAGTCTTAGCCTGGTTGGCTAGAGCCGAACAATTGAATGCAGAATTAACAGCTAGACTAGGACAGGTGATCGAGGCTGAAGGAATACACCGACCGATGGTAGATGCCTATAATCCAGCAGAGAACGAGATACATAGTTGGCTAGTACCCGAGGTCCCCCCTGAAGCATTCGAACTGAATCCTTACTTCCTGAGCTTGTTGCCGAAGTTCAATGGAAATGTGAACGAAGAGCCGTACACCTTCCTCAGAGACTTCGAGCTGGTTTGCAACAACCTTATTCACCCTATTATTGGACAAGATTACATCAGACTAAAGGCCACCCCGTTTGCCTTAGGAGATAAGGTAGCTCATTGGTTGAAAAATCTCAGGGTGATGTGTACAACCTGGATGCAGTTCAAGGACCTTTTTTGAAAAAGTTGTATCCACTCAGTAGGACTAATAAAATGAGAACCAAGATCGCTAGCTTCTCCCAGGGAACCACTAAACCATTCCATGAAGCCCGGGATAGATTTAATGACCTCATTCAGAAATGCTCGTGCCATGGCATTTCAAAGGCGATCTTAGTCCAGACCTTGTTCTGTGGCATGACCCTGGAGATGCACGGGTTAGTAAGTGCCACCTGTGGAGGAAGTTATCTGAACAAGAATGAAAATGCTGTATGGAAAATCTTGGAGCAGATGGCGGAAACAGGCATGTCGCAGGCCACAAGGGCCTATCAGTTATCTCCATCAATCTTATCCAACGAGACAACTAGAAGGACTATAGCGGATCTGACAGAAGACCTCATCCCCATCATGGGGATGATAGCTGACAAGTTAAACATGGTCGAGCAGATTCACAGAAGGGTCACTGGCCTTGAGTCTCTCACGTTTTTCGAAACAAGTAGAGGAACTTACTGAAAAGGTAGCCAAGATAAAGCTACCTGCCCCTTCTGCACCACATGTACCTGCACACTGAGTTCATCTTGTACAGGAACAGGCACCGGGGCCTCAGAGTAGCTGGGTACAGGAGCAGACATACACTCAGCAAGACCAACATGCACTCCCACAAGTGGAGAAAGGATACGAGGAGTCTCCGCATGTGTTCAAGATCAACGGGTTGTGGTACAGCCATGACCCCTTCAGCATACAGTCGGGGATAGGGAATAGTCAGCCACACCGACCTTCCCTAGCTTACCAGGAAAATGGCTCCCTCGTACCAGCCTCGGTAGCAACAGCAATAGCAGCGCACGTTCCACTCGGGCTAGCAGGGCCCTCCACCTTCCTAGCAGTACAAACATGGCCAGCAGGGCTAGTACAAGAACTCGTCCTTAAGTCAGCATCAGCCAGCCCAGCTCACCGGTGAATTGGAGTCCCTCACCTTGGCGATCCCGACCCTAACTGATAGGGTCCAACATATCCAGAATAACTATCTGGATATGAGAACCGATCTGAATCGAGTTTCTCGTACCCAGGACCAGCAGATGGCATCAAAGACCACAATTCTCGCTCAGGTTCAGGTGAATCTGAACAGCTTGAATCAAGGCCTGAACCGACCACGAGATCAGGTATACTATTCAGATAATTTTTATCTGAACATGAGATCCTTTCATACGATAATGTCAATCATATGTCCCTAAGGAGCGGAAGGACCGTGATCATATCGGATCGGGCACGTGCATAGGAGAAAGAAGCCGCCAAATCTCTACCTGAGGAGAACTTGGTGGCAGAGGAGCACCACCACCACCACCAATAAAAGAAGAGGACTTCTTAGTCCTCAAAGAAGCAAGGGAACCGCACCAGTAGGGAGTCCAGTGAAATCGATGAAGAGCTTGCGCCTCCATCTGAGGAGGGTATTCCAGCAATCGTGGAGAATGCATCACCGATTTTGCAGCAGAAGTTTCCTTTCGTCATAGTCAGAGTTTGAGTTAGAGTCCGAGTCTTGTACAGAACTCAGTTCCAGCTTTGAATGAAAATCTTTCAGTTTCAGAATCTGAATTGGAGTCAATAATCCCTTTCCCCCGAGCTCTTAAGGGTGGAAAGAAGAAAACTAAAAAAATCAAAAAGATGACCCTGAGATGGCAGAGTTTTGTGACAAACATATCAAGGTCATGATCTCCTTTGACTAGTATTTGGAAATGACACCTGCATTTCAGAAATACCTTAAGGTGAGATGCACACCTACTAGGGTTAGCAGGAAGACCAAAAGCCGTGTTGAGAAACACGTTCTGTCAGTAGCCACGACTTGTGCAATAAAGAACTCGTTTCCGAGGAAATGAAGAGACATGGGTGCATATTATGTGGTGAGTCATGTTGATGGCATTGCGTTTGCACGCACTCTCCTGGACAACGGTTCCACAATCAACTTAATGCTTACAGCCCTCTATGAGTGGCTAAATCTCAGACCTCTTAGGAAATCCAGAGCTCTACTTTAGTTTGCAGATAAATCAACCAAGAGGTCTCAAGGAGAATTGAGGAACGTTATCATCAAAGTCGAGGGTCAGGAGTACATGGTGGACTTTACCGTCCTTGATATGGAGACCCCTCGTAATTGGAGAGATTCCTAGATCATATTAGGAAGACCCTTCCTTTAAACAGCAAGGGCCTTGTTTGATTATAAGATCGGAAAAATCCAGTTCCAAACTCCAGGCGGAGATGAGGAACTTGAGATGAAGCAGACCATATGGCAGAGACCGGATTCAGAATCCAGCACTGAGTACTCTTCATCTAAAGCAGATTGCATTTATGTAGACAATGTGGGGCCATGGAGACAGAACCCAGCTAGCACCGATGAGTCCCTCCCCTCCAGAGATGATCTTGTGCATGAGTCAGTTTGCGAGGTCCTTAGAAACGAACACAGCTCAGAACTTGCAACCCCCTACATCTTCGATGACTTAGAGGCCCAGCTGAGCCTGTCAGTTTTTCCCTCTTTAGGACAATCAGAAGATGAGGATGACGAGTCAGACGTGGCTTTTGCCGATTGCATGGAGACCTTTGACGATCTGAAACCAGAGCTAAATGAATTGGTGGCAGCAATTTCAAGGACAGATCCAGTCACTACCAACACTGAACCAGATTCGATTGATCCAGACTTCCTCGATGATCACACATTACCTGAGCTCAAACCTTTACCCATAACACTCAAGTATGCCTTCCTTACGGATCAGAGAAGAAGTATCAGGTCATCATCAACTCGTGATTTACCGAGGAGAAGTAATCTCGCTTGCTAGAGATTAGAGAAACCGCAAGGCGATAGGCTGGAGCATCTCCGATCTCCACGGGATAAATACCGCTCTGTGTTCGCACCATATCTACTTGGAGAATGAGGCTAAACCCTCTCGTGAATTCCAACATCGGTCAAATCCAAATTTACGAGAGGTAGTGAAGAAGGAGATAGATAAATGGTGCAACGCAGGTTTCATTTATCCCATCTCCGACTCCAAATGGGTGGCCCCAATCCATGTTGTCCCGAAGAAGTCGGGAATTTAGAAAACCACCAATGAAGATGGAGAGGAGATTGTTGTGGCATGTCTATGTGGATTACAGATGCCTGAATGCTACGATGAAGAAGGATCATTTCCCCCTACCATTCATTGATCAGATCCTAGAGAGATTAGCGGGAAAGAATTCTTCTACTTCTTGGATGGGTTCTCGGGCTACAATCAAGTAGCAATAGCTCCGGAGGATCAGGAAAAGACGACGTTCACATGCTCCTTTGGTGCCTACGCTTTCAGGCGCATGCCCTTTGGGTTATGCAATACTCCCGGTACTTTTCAAAGGTGTATGATTGTTGTATTCACTGAAATGGTCGGCGAATTCCTGGAAGTCTTCATGGACGACTTCTCGGTCCACGGCGATTCCTTCGATTCATGTCTTAGGAATCTGTATCAAGTCCTCAAAAGATGTTGTGAGGTTAATCTGGTGCTCTCCTGGGAGAAAAGTCACTTCATGGTGACGGAGGGCATTGTGTTGGGGCATGTCATCTCCAAGAGAGGAATGAAGGTTGACCCTGCCAAAGTGGATGAGATCAGACGACTCCAGCCACCAACCAACGTGAAACAGTTGATGTCTTTCCTCGAGCATGTTGGATTTTATCGGATATTTATCAAGGATTTTTCTAAGATTTCCCGGCCGCTAACTGAGCTTTTAGGCAAGGACATGGAGTTTATTATTGATCGCAAATGTCTTGAGGCCTTTAAGCTATTGCAAGGAATGATCATGAACGCCCCAAAGCTACAAGCCCCAGATTGGTCTCTGCCTTTTTAGATCATCATGGACGCATCAGACTTTGCTGTGGGGGTTGTATTAGGACAGAGGAGGGATGGCGTCCTGTTTGCAATACACTACGCAATCAAAGTGCTTGATACTGCTCAACGTAACTATACAGTTACAGAAAAGGAGATGCTTGCAGTAGTGTTTGCCTTAGACAAATTCAGATATCATTTAATCGGATCCAAGGTAATTGTGTTCACTGACCACACAGCACTATGTTATTTAATTGAAAAGAAGGACGTGAAGGCACGTCTTCTATGGTGGATTTTGCTTATCCAGGAGTTTGATTTGGATATTCGTGATAAACCTGGAAAGAAGAACGTAGTAGCTGATCACCTCTCTCGCCTCAAGGACCTTAATGTTTTTGAGGATTCACCGATTCGAGACTCCTTCCCTGACGAGCCGATTTTTGTTGTCGACTCACTCCTATGGTAAGCCGGTATCATGAACTATCTTGTCTTCAAGAAGGTTCCCGAAGATTGGTCAAAGAGACACATAGACTGACTCAAGTCGGATGCTAGACATTACCATTGGGAGGATCCGATCCTTTTCTTTGAAGGATCGGATTATGCCTGGAGATGGTGTATTCCTCAGGAGGAATACCAGAGTGTCCTTTCTTTATGCCACAGTCTGGAGGCAGGAGGACACCACTCCGGGAAGAGGACCACATGGAAGGTACTGCAGTGTGGCTTATACTGGCTGACTCTGTTTCGCGATGCCATCACCTTTGCGAAGTCGTGCCCAGTATGCCAGAGAATTGGAGGAACCGTTGGTTCCAAGGATGAGATACCGATGTAGCATGTCATCATTTGTGATGTCTTCGACGCCATGAGCATCGACTTCATGGGCCCATTCCCTGTTAGCAATGTATTTGAATACATCCTTCTTGCGGTAGATTATTTGTCCAGATGGGTGGAGGCTATCCCAACCCGAGCCGCAGACAGCAAGACTGTCTATAAATTCATTAGAGATCATATCGTCTCAAGGTTCGGGATCCCCAAAATGTTGATATCAGATGGGGGTAGCCACTTTGTAAACAGATATGTGAAGAAGCTCTTGAAGGACTACGGCATCGAATACTGTGTCACTAGTCCTTACCACCCACAGACTAATGGTATGACTGAGGTGTCGAATAGGGAGGTGAAGACCATATTACTGAAGCTTGTCCGCCCAGACAGGAAGGACTGGTCTCAAATCTTCGATCAAGTCCTGTGGGCTTATAGGACAGCTTACAAGACACTGTTAGGAACCTCCCCATTTCGGATGGTATTCGGAAAGCCATGCCATTTGCCCGCAGAATTAGTGCACAAATCAAAATGGGCAATCAAGAAGGTCAACTAGAACACACACCTAGGGCAGAAACAGAGAGAAATGGATCTGAATGAGCTTGTGGAAGTCAGAAATCAAGCATACGATAACAGTTTGGTGTACAAGGACAAAGTGAAGCGTTGGCATGACTGATATATCAAACGAAAGACCTTTGTTCCTGACAGAAGGTATGGTTGTTCAATGCAAAGCTAAAAGTCTTCCAAGGCAAGTTGAAATCCAAGTGGACGGGCCCATTCATTGTTCGTGCGGTGCATGATCGTGGATGTGTTGAGATTTCAGATCTCGCAGATGACACACCGACATTCCTAGTAAATGGACATCTGTTGAAGCACTTCGTCGAACCCAATGAACAGTTAGTCCATGTTGAGGAGATTTTATTTATGTGCGAGACAGACTCAGCAGATACACATAGAGCCGCGAATGAGACCTTGCAGCAGTAAACTCTCACCATCAACAGCATCTGGAAGGATTCTGACCGCAATCCTTGTATATATCCATCATTCCTGTATATCCTACCCCTCCCTCCCGCAACTCTAATCACTCACCCCAACTTCATATATTTTCATCTACGACTATACTTAGGATGACCAGATCCTAAGTATAGGGGGGAGAGTCACCTGAGTCCGTTCACTGTACATCCTCCAGATCCCATCGATCCTCATACCACTCCAGTCCTATACTTAGGCTGACCTGAGCCTAAGTATGGGGGGACCGATGCCCGCCCTGTATATATTCATTCAATTCCCCTCTTGACCTCGTCCGCCCCATTTTTTGATCTTCTTCTACACTTAGGCTGTCAGAGCCTAAGTATAGGGGGCAGGGCGACTTCTATACATTTTTGCTCCTTTGACTCTCCTACGCTTAGCACGAGCTATATCTTTTTCCTCGCTTTTCGTGCTCTGAGGACATAGCACATGCTAAGTATAGGGGTGTATATATATTACATATATAATTTACCCATAGCTCAGGATGGGTAAAACTGGATAAAATTTTTAAAAAATATTTTGTAAAATACGTGTATAACACTTGTATAATCTGTATAATACTCATAAAACACTTGTACCATAGGAGGTATACCAAAGTTTTGGAAAAAAATAACAAAAAAAGGCGTCTTATTCACTCTTGCACACCATCTATGCATCTAAAAAAAGAGTCTTGTATTTCATTCATCTACATAGCATGTCATCTGCTTCTCATCTGCATATCTTGTATATGCAAAGTGAAAAGCTAGTGGGTTCTGAACCAAGTTATGAGTAGATGTTGAGGAGGGACTCTATTTGACCTTAATCCACCTAATTTCAGAGGAACCTTATAGGAACTGGAGTCGAGATTTCTCAGGTCAAGTGACTTAATTCTTTGAGTCCCAAGTCTATGTTCACATATCATCTGGATTAGTCTAAGTAGAATATCTCGTGCACACGCATGATTCTTTTAGATAATGACCTAACTTGGACAAGCACAATGCACGTTGCTCTTCATTGATGAGGTGGTGAGGAGGTAGAATCCTTTAGCGTGGAGTAGCACACGGGTGGAAACATCCATCCTCCTCTAGGGAGGGTAGTGCATATCAACCTACTCTAGTGGTGTTGACGTCTAAATATGGGACGTTGTGGGTTGCAATAATACTTCAAAAGAGGGATAGTCTACTGGCTCAAGAGGAAAAACTCCTGATGTACATGCTACATCTTGTATATAGTTAAAAAAACTCAAAAAAAATCAGACAGGTCCAAGAGAAAATAAAATACCTATCAGAATATATATATATATAATAGCAAAGAAAATGCAGCTGGATGACTTGGCTACACTGTTCAAGCATTTCGGGATAGGTAGCTACACTGGCTACCATCCATTCTTTTCTCTACCCCCCTCCTCTTGAGTTGGTCACACTTGAACTTAGAAGGGAATACCCCGCTCCTCGAGTAAAGAGTTATTGTACAGGGTAATTAGAGTTACCTTGTTAGAGGAGGTTGATTCTGAGCCATTTCTGATGTGGAGAGCTATTTTACACTTACACAGTACAAGTAAGAATCATAGTCATCAGAAATTTGCGTTTGAGGATTTGTTCTGACCAAACTATTAAGGAGTCTTGAATAGAAGACTTGTGGAACTTGAAGTCTGTTGGGTCTTAAATTCAGATCCCGATAAGATTCCATCACACAATTAATCCAAAGGTCGAGTCAAGCCCCATTTTCAATTCATGACCTTGGTATGGAACCCAAAATCATTTCACTCTTGCATTTCATTTAGTTGCTCGGGGACGGGCAAGGTCTAAGTATAGGGGGTTGTATTAGGCGCCATTTTGAAGAGCCACGTACTACCCTTGTTAATTCCATCAAATTAGTGGTCAAATTAATGTCGTGTTGTTCGTAGTAGTCAGGTAATAAGGACTAATCAAAAACCACTTTTAATTAATGTCGAGTTAATTACGAGCATCAAATTTATTTTACTTGGGCAAGCCTAAGGTCAAACTCAGGTGGAGACGAGCTCGGAGTCTGTGGATCTGACTAATTTATTTTACTTGGACAAGCCCTCTGTCTTCGCTCGGAGTCTTACCTAATTTATTTAGTTCAAGTAATTAGGTCAGATCCACGGACTCCAAGCTCGTCTCCACCTCAGTTCGACCTTGGGCTTGCCCAAGTAAAATAAATGTGTTGCTCATATTTAATTCGACATTAATTAAAAGTGGTTTTTGATTAGTCCATATTACCTGACTACAACGAACGACACGACATATATTAACCATTAATTTTACGGAATTAACAAGGGTAGTACGCAACTCTTTAGAATGGTGCCTAATACAGCCCCCTATACTTAAACCTTGCTCGTCCCCGAGCAACTAAATGAAATGCAAGAATGAAATGATTTTGGGTTCCATACCAAGGTCATGAACAAAAGTCGAAAATGGGGCTTGACTCGACCTTTGGATTAATTGTGTGGTGGAATCTTATTGGGATCTGAATTTAAGACCCAACAGACTTCAAGTTCCACAAGTCTTATATTTAAGACTCCTTAATAGTCAGGTCAGAACAAATCCTCAAACGTAAATTTTTTATGACTATGATTCTTACTTGTACTGTGTAAGTGTAAAATAGATCTCCACATCAGAAATGGCTCAGAACCAGCTTCCTCTAACAAGGTAACTCCAATTACCTGGTACAGTAACTCTTTCCTCGAGGAGCGGGGTATTCCCTTCTAAGTTCAAGTGTGACCGGCTCAAGAGGAGGGGGTAGAGAAAAGAATGGACGGTAGCCAGTGTAGCTACCTATCCCGGGATGCTTGACTAGTGTAGCCAAGTCATCCAGCTGCATTTTCTTTGCTAATATACATACTCCGACAGGTATTTTATTTTCTCTTGGACCTGTCTGATTTTTTTGGAGTTTTTTTTGAACTATATACAAGGTGCAGTATGTACATCTGGAGTTCTTCCTCTTGAGCTAGTAGACTATCCCTCTTTTGAAGCATTATTGCAACCCACAGCATCCCGTCTTTAGATGTCAACACCACCAAACTAGGTTGAGATGCACTACCCTCCCTAGAGGAGGACGGATGTTTCCACCCGTGTGCTACTCCAAGCTAAAGGATTCTATCTCTTCACACCACCTCATCAATGAAGAGCTACGTGCATTGTGCTTGTCCAAGTTAGGTCATTATCTAAAAGAATCATGTGTGTGCACGAGATATTCTACTTAGACTAATAAAGATGACATGTGAACATAGACTTGCAGACTCAAAGAATTAAGTCACTTGACCTGAGAAATCTTAACTCCAGTTCCTATAAGGTTCCTCTGAAATTAGGTGGATTAAGGTCAAATCAAGTCCCTCCTCAACATCTACTCATAACTTGGTTCAGAACCCACTAGCTTTTCACTTTGCATATGCAAGATATGCAGATGAGACGTAGATGACATGCTATGTAAATGAATGAAATGCAAGACTCTTTTTCTTTTCAAATGTAGAGATGATGTGCAAGAGTAAAATAAGAAGCATTTGAACTTGATTTTTCCATTTTTTTCAAAACTCTGGTATACCTCCTATGATACAAGTGTTTTATGAGTATTATACAGATTATACAAGTATTATACATGTATTTTACAACAAAAATTTTAAAAATTTTCTCCATTTTTACCCATCCCGAGCTATGGGTAAAGTATATATGTAATATATACTTGTCCCTCCTATACTTAGCATGTCCTATGTCCTCGGAGCACGAAAAGTGAGGAAAAAGACATACCTCGTGCTAAGCGTAGGAGAGCCAAAGGAGCAAAAATGTATAGAAGTCACCATGCCCCCCTATACATAGGCTCTAGCAGCCTAAGTGTAGAAGAAGATCAAAAAATGAGGCGGACGAGGTCAAAAGGGGAAGTGAATGAATATATACAGGGCGGGCATCGGTCCCCCCTATACTTAGGCTCAGGTCAGCCTAAGTATAGGACTGGAGTGGTTTGAGGATCGATGGGATCTGGAGGATGTACAGTGAATGGACTCAGGTGACTCTCCCCCCCATACTTAGGATCCGGTCATCCTAAGTATAGTCGTAGATGAAAATATATGAAGTTGGGGTGAGTAATTAGAGTCGCGGGAGGGAGGAGTAGAATATACAGGAATGATGGATATATACAAGGATTGTGGTCTGAATCTTTCCATATGCTGCTGATGGCGAGAGTTTACTACTGCAAGGTCTCATGCGTGGCTCTATGTATATCTGTTGAGTCTATCTCGTGCATGAATACAATCTCCTCAACATGGACTAATTATTCATTGGGTTCGACGAAGTGCTTCAACAGTTGTCCATTTACTAGGAATATCGGTGCGTCATCTGTGAGGTCTGAAATCTCAACACATCCACTATCATGCATCGCACGGACAATGAATGGGCCCTTCCACTTGGATTTCAACTTGCCTTGGATCTTTCAGCCTTGCATTGAATAACCATACCTTCTGTCCAGGAACAAAGGTCTTTCTTCTGATATATCTATCATGCCAGCGCTTCACTTTGTCCTTGTACACCAAACTGTTGTCATATGCTCGGTTTCTGACTTCCACAAGCTCATTCAGATCCATTTCTCTCTGTTTCTGCCCTAGGTGTGTGATCCAGTTGACCTTCTTGATTGCCCATTCTGATTTGTGCACTAATTCTGCGGGCAGATGGCAAGGCTTTCCGAATACCATCTAGAATGGGGAGGTTCCTAACGGTGTCTTGTAAGCTGTCCTATAAGCACACAGGACTTGATCCTAGATCTGAGACCAATCCTTCCTATCTGGGCGGACAAGCTTATGCAATATGGTCTTCACCTCCCTATTCGACACCTCAGCCATACCATTAGTCTGTGGATGGTAAGGACTAGCGACACGGTGTTCGATGCCGTAGTCCTTCAAGAGCTTCTTCACATCTCTGTTTACAAAGTGGCTACCCCCATTTGATACCAACATTTTGGGGATCCCTAACCTAGAGATGATATGATCTCCAATGAATTTACAGACAGTCTTGTTGTCTGCGGCTCGGGTTGGTATAACCTCCACCCATCTGGACAAATAATCTACCGCAAGAAGGATGTATTCAAATCCATGGCTAACAGGCAATGGGCTCATGAAGTCGATGCCCCAGGCATCGAAGACATCACAGATGATAACAGGCTGCATCGGCATCTCATCCTTGTAATCAACGATTCCTCCCATTCTCTGGCATACTGGGCACGACTTCGCAAAGGTGATGGCGTCGTGAAACAGAGTCGGCCAGTATAAGCCACACTGCAATACCTTCCATGTGTTCCTCTTTCCGAAGTGGTGTCTTCCTGCCTCCAGACTGTGGCATAAATAAAGGATACTCAGGTATTCCTCCTGAGGAATACACCGTCTCTGGACACAATCCGATCCTTTAAAGAAAAGGATCGGATCCTCCCAATGGTAATGTCTAGCATCCGACTTGAGTCGGTCTATGTGGCTCTTGGGCCAATCTCCGGGAACCTTCTTGGAGACAAGATAGTTCACGATATTGTTATACCATGGGAGTGAGTCGACAACAAAAATCGACTCATCAGGGAAGGAGTCTCGAATCGGTGAATCCTCAGAAACATTAAGGTCCTCGAGACGAAAGAGGTGATCAGCTACTGCGTTCTTCTTTCAAGGTTTATCACGAATATCCAAATCAAACTCTTGGATAAGCAAAATCCACCTAAGAAGACGTGCCTTCGCGTCCTTCTTTTCCATTAAATAACGTAGTGTTGTGTGGTCAGTGAACACAATTACCTTGGATCCGATTAAATGATATCTGAATTTGTCCAAGGCAAACACTACTGCAAGCATCTCCTTTTCCGTAACTGTATAGTTACGTTGAGCAGTATCAAGCACTTTGCTTGCGCAGTGTATTGCAAACAGGACGCCATCCCTCCTCTGTCCTAATACAGCCCCCACAGCAAAGTATGATGCGTTTGTCATGATCTCAAAAGGCAGAGATCAATATGGGACTTGTAGCATCGGGGAGTCCATGATCATTCCTTGCAATAGCTTAAAGACATCAAGACATTTGTGATCAACAATAAACTCCATGTCCTTGCCTAAAAGCTCAGTTAGTGGTCGGGCAATCTTAGAAAAATCCTTGATAAATCTCCGATAAAATCCGATATGCCCAAGGAAAGACCGCAACTGTTTCACGTTGGTTGGCGGCTGGAGTCATCTGATCACATCTACCTTGGCAGGGTCAACCTCCATTCCTCTCTTGGAGATGACATACCCCAACACAATGCCCTCTGTCACCATGAAGTGACTTTTCTCCCAGGAGAGCACCAGATTAACCTCACAACATCTTTTGAGTACTTGGTCCAGATTCCTAAGACAAGAATCGAAGGAATCACCATGGACCGAGAAGTCGTCCATGAAGACTTCCAGGAATTTGCCGACCATTTCGGCGAATACAGCAATCATGCACCTTTTAAAAGTACCAGGAGCATTGCATAAAACAAAGAGCATGCGCCTGAAAGCGTAGGTACTAAAGGGGCATGTGAACATGGTCTTTTCTTTTTCCTCCAGAGCTATGGCTACTTGATTGTAGCCTGAGAACCAATCCATGAAGCAGAAGAATTCTTTCCCCGCTAATCTCTCTAGGATCTGATCAATGAATGGTAAGGGGAAAAGATCCTTCTTCGTCGTAGCATTCAGGCACCTGTAGTCCACACAGACGCACCACGACGTGGGTACTCGTATCACGATTTCCTCTCTGTCTTCATTGGTGGTCGTCTGAATTCCCGACTTCTTCGGGACAACATGGATTAGGGCCACCCATTTGGAGTAGGAGATGGGATAAATGAAACCCGTGTTGCACCATTTCTCTATCTCCTTTTTCACTACCTCTCGTAAATTTGGATTCAACTGACGTTGGAATTCATGAGAGGGTTTATCCTCATTCTCCAAGTAGATATGGTGCGAACACAGAGCAGGATTTATCCCGTGGAGATCGGAGATGCTCTAGCCTATCACATTTCCGTTTCTCTCCAGGATCTTTAGCAAGCGAGATTCCTGCTCCTCGATCAATCGCGAGCTGATGATGACCGGATACTTCTTCTCTGGTCCCACAAGGAAGGCATACTTGAGTGTTGTGGGTAAAGGTTTGAGCTCGGGTAATGTGTGATCATCGAGGAAGTCTGGCTAAATCGAATCTGGTTCAGTGTTGGTAGTGGTTGGATCTGTCCTTGAAATTGCTGCCACCAGTTCATTCGGCTCTGGAGTTGGATCATCAAAGGTCTCCATGCAATTGGTAAAAGTCATGTCCGACTTGTCATCCTCATCTTCTGATTGCCCTAAAGAGGGAAGTACTGACAAGCCCAGCTGGGCATCTAAGTCATCGAAGATATAGGGGAATGCAAGTTTTGAGCTATAATCGTTTCTAAGGACCTCGCAAACTGACTCATGCACAAGATCATCTCCAGAGGGGAGGGACTCATCGATGCTAGCTAGGTTCTATCTCCATGGCCCGACATTGTCTAAATAAATGCAATCTGCTTCGGACGAAGAGTACTTGGTGCTGGATTCTGAATCTGATCTCTGCCATCTGGTCTGCTTCATCTCAAGTTCCTCATCTCCGCCTGGAGTTTGGAACTAGATTTTCCTGATCTTATAATCAAACAAGGCCCCTGTTGTTCGGAGGAAGGGCCTTCCTAATATGATCTGGGAATCTCTCCAATTACGAGGGGTCTCCATATCAAGGATGGTAAAGTCCACCATGTACTCTTGACCCTCGACTTTGATGACAACGTTCCTCAATTCTCCTTGAGACCACTTGGTGATTTATCTGCAAACTGAAGTAGAGCTCTGGATTTCCTAAGAGGTCTGATAGTTAACCACTAATAGAGGATTGTAGGCATTAAGTTGATTGAGGAACCGCTATCCAGGAGAGTGCGTGAAAACGCAGTGTCATCAACATGACTCACCACATAATGTGTACCCATGTCTTTTCGTTTCCTCAGAAATGAGTTCTTTATTGCGCAAGTCGTGGCTACTGATAGAACGTGTTTCTCAACACGGTTTTTGGTCTTCTGCTAACCCTAGTAGGTGTGCATCTCACCTTAAGATATTTCTGAAAAAGCTGGTGTCATTTCTACTTACTTGTCAAAGGGGATCGTGACCTTGATATGTTTGTTGCAAAACTCTACCATCTCAAGGTCATCTTTTTGAATTTTTTAGTTTTCTTATTTCCACCATTAAGAGCTCGGGGGAAAGGGATTATTGACTCCAATTCAGATTCTGAAATTGAAAGATTTTCATTCAAAACTGGAACTGAGTTCTGTACAAGACTCAAAATCTGACTCGGACTCTGACTATGATGAAAAGAAAACTTTTGCTGCGAAACTGGTGATGCATTCTCCGTAATTGCTGGAATATCCTCCTCAGATGGAGGCACAGGCTCTTCATCAGTTTCACTGGACTCCCTACTGGTGTGGTTCCCTTGCTTCTTTGAGGACTCAGAAGTCCTCTTCTTCTGTCGGTGGTGGTGGTGGTGTTGCTGCTCCTCTGCATCCAAGTTCTCCTCAGGTAGAGACTTGGCGGCTTCTTCCTCATGTGCCCGTGCCCGATCAGGTACGATAACGGTCCTTCCGCTCCTAAGGGACATATGATTGACATTATTGTACGAAAGGATCTCATGTTCAGATAAAGAATTATCTGAATAGTATATCTGATCTAGTGGTCGGTTCTTGCCTTGATTCAAGATGTTCGGATTGGCCTGAACCTGATCGGGAATTGGGGTCTTTGGTGCCATCTGTTGGTCCTGGGTACGAGAAACACGATTCAGATCGGTTCTCATATCCAGATAGTCATTCTGGATCTGTTGGACCCTATCAGTTAGGGTCTGGATCGCTAAGGTGAGGGACTCCAATTCACTGGTGGGTTGGGCTGGTTGATGCTGACTTGAGGACGAGTTCTTGTACTGGCCCTGCTGGCCATGCCTGTACTGATGGGAAGGTGGAGGGCCCTGCTGGCCCGAGTGGAACGTACGCTGCTACTACTGGTGCTATTGAGGCTGGTACCCTCGTTCGGGCCGGGACTGTACGAAGCGTGGTGTGGGGACGGAGTCGTTTTCCTGGTAAGCTAGGGAAGGTTGGTGTGGCTGACCGTTCCCTATCCCTGACTGTCTGCCGACGGGGTCATGGCAGTACCAGAGCTCGTTGATCTCGAACACCTACGGAGGCTCCTCGTATCCTGTCTCCACTTGTGGGGGTGCATGCTCGTCCTACTGAGTGTATGTCTGCTCCTGTACCCAGCTACTCTGAGGCCCCGATGCCTGTTCCTGTACAAGATGAACTCGGTGTACAGGTACAGGTGGTGCAGAAGGGGCAGGTTGCTTTATCTTGGCTACCTTCTCAGTAAGTTCCTCCACTTGTTTCGGCAAATGTGAGAGAGACTCAAGGTCAGTGACCCTCCTGTGAATCTGCTCGACCATGGTTAACTTGTCAGCTATCATCCCCATGATGGGGATGAGGTCTTCTGTCAGATCCGCCACAGTCCTTCTAGTTGTCTCATTGGATAAGATTGATGGAGACAACTGATAGGCCCTGGTGGCCTGCGACCTGCTTGTTTCCGCCATCTGCTCCAAGATTTTCCATACAGCATTTCATTCTTGTTCAGATAACTTCCTCCACAGGCGGTACTTACTAACCCCTGCATCTCTGGGGTCATGCCACAGAACAAGGTCTGGACTAAGATTGCCTTTGAAATGTCATGCCACGGGCATTTCTGAATGAGGTCATTAAACCTATCCCAGGCTCCATGGAATGGTTCAGTGGTTCCCTGGGAGAAGCTAGCGATCTTGGTTCTCATTTGATTAGTCCTACTGAGTGAGTAGAACTTTTTCAGAAAAGGTCCTTGAACTGCATCTAGGTTGTACACATCACCCCGAGATTTTTCAACCAATGAGATGCCTTATCTCCTAAGGCAAACGGGGTGGCCTTCAGTCTGATGTAATCTTGTCCAACCCTAGGGTGAATAAGGTTGTTGCAAACCAGCTCGAAGTCTCTGAGGAAGGTGTATGGCTCTTCATTTGCATTTCCATTGAACTTCGTCATCAAGCTCAGTAAGTGGCGCTTCAGTTCGAATGCTTCAGGGGGGACCTCGGGTACTAGCCAACTATGTATCTCGTTCATTGCTGGAGTATAGGCATCTACCATCGGTCGGTGTATTCCTTCAGCCCCGATCACCTGTCCCAATCTAGCTACTAATTCTACATTCAATTGTTCAGCTCTAGCCAGCCGGGGTAAGACTTGACTCATGGGGTCCTCTCAGTTCTCCTCCTCTTCAGGATTTTGCTTCGGTATTTTGTCTCCTTGTCCTGAATAAAGAAGATGGTCTACGTTAGAGGACATATCAAGGAAGGGATTCTTACCAAGATGATGGTCTTCCTCGGTGAGATCAAAGGAGAGGAAAGGGTTGGTTTGAGAGTAACCACCCTGGGTTTAAGGGATCCAGAACTCATGAGGGTCATGAGTTCTGGTTGGTCCTAGTTGCGCTTGGGCCGGTGAAGATGAGCTTTGTGGGGGGCTTAAAGAGAGATTGGAAAATCGGGATTCGATCTCCCCCCCCCCCAGTCAGTCATCTTGGATGGCGAGAAGAAGATTAGAAAATTCTAAGTGAAGATAGGATTTTACTCCTACCTGAAGCAAGCAATTGAATCCAAACCCTGTATTTTCACACTCAATACGGTGAAGGACTCGAAGCTGAGCCCGATTAATCTAGTTGATTTTAAGTGTGATTTTAAAGCAAATAGCAAAGGATACGTGGTATATAGGGAAGTCGGCTCAGAGCCGGATGTGTCTTCCCTGTTTAACATATCGCCTAAGATATATGCGTCCTTCCTTTCTTTGTTGTTATCCCAAGTTGATGGATTCAAAGACCTGCCCCTATCTACCTGCAAGCAGGCGGAGGCCGACAAGGCTGAAACTTCACCTTCGGGGGTTACTAGCAACTTGTCGCGAAGTACCGCAATTTCACCCCGGGAGGCTACTTGGTACTAGTCAGTGAACCTGAAAATTTTAACTTGTGATATTTGCTATGATCAGGCGGTACGTGATATGGAAGGCGGGAATTTGGGCTCTACCTTAAGGTGTTCACACACACTCAAGTATCGTCACTCAGCCTGAAAACAAGGTCAGGGGTTAATCTCCCCCAAGCAGAATTTCCGATTTTATTGATTTTTTTGGTCAATAATGTTTAGCAGTCCCAGTTTTAAGTTAAGTTATCACTGATTTAGTCCAATCCACACAGCACACCAATCTTCCGATCCCAATTTCCTTTTTACTTAAGTTTTGAAAAACCAAGAGAGAGAAATCGAGAAAAGCCAATGCACGATAAATCAATGATGCTTATGTTGAGTGTAGAATACTTACAGTGATCCCTTCACTTTTATGCAGGATGCAAAACAGAATTGAAAGCTTTTATACTACATGTAAATGCAGACGATAAAATCTGCTCCTAGACAGGCAGTTCTATTAGCGAGTGAAGCACAGGTTTGATTTGACTAGATCTACGGTCTGTGTAATTTTTTATGTGTAATGTGTGGTCCTAAAGAATTACTAGCACAAGCAAATCCTAGAGTGGCTCAAGGAACTGCTAGTGCAAGCCTAGTCTAAAAATTCAATCCACACAGCACACGGGGACACGGTTCCACTATGTTTACACATGCGAGAATCCAAACGAGAACCGCTGGAACTAATGCAAAAATAAAAAAAATGAAAACAATGAAAATTATAAGTCCTCACAATCACTCAAAAGTTAAAAATGCAAGCTCCTCGAAGCGCCTTAGGACTCCTCGTATTCCTCGCACAAAAACAAATTGAGGTCAGATAAAGGACGACACAAAAATACTCAAAATTAAATGATAGAAATATATTAACAAGAAAATCGGGAATCAGACTACCGGGGATGGAAAATCAAACACTCAAAAATTAACTAGAAATTAACCTAAGCCGTGCCTCCCCAGCAATGGCACCATTCTGAAGTGTCGCGTACTACCCTTGTTAATTCCGTCAAATTTATGGTCAAATTAATGTCGTGTTGTTCGTTGTAGTCAGGTAATACGGACTAATCAAAAACCACTTTTAATTAATATCGAGTTAATTACGAGCGGTAAATTTATTTTACTTGGGCAAGCCCAAGGTCGAACTCAGGGAGGCAGGTGTTTCCTTAGGTAAGTTTTAAGCAAATTTCAGAGGTCGGATTTTCAGAAGATATTTTTTGTATTTTTCAACAATTTTTATGCAATTTAAAGAAAAGACAATGCAAATTCATGCTAGTTTACAAGTTATATCAGAAATGTAGTCAACCTAAGTCAAAAAATTATGAAACTTGGCCAGAATGTGAAATGCAATAAAATTAAGCTACATTAATTTTTTTGGATTTTTCTGACACTATGAATTAAATATGAATGCAATGTGATTTTTTACCAAATTAATTTTAATAAATACCATATCACAATATTTCCAAATATAAAAATTATCCTAGATAGATATAAGTACGATGAATCTAGGAAAATTAATAAACCTAAAATTCTATGTGAATTGGACCTATTAAAAATCAGTTAAGGAAATCACAAAATAATTTATTCAGGCCTCAAGATGCGTGCAAATACAAAGCTTTTTGGGCACAATGTAAACTAAATTATCCTAAGTCTAATGTGAGTTTTTGATGGAGCAACAGAGAATTTACTATGAATTAAAAGGCATAAATGGGCAAAATATTGAAAATTTCACCAATTTAATTATAATAAAATCCATTGATGTCACAAAAATAAGACAGTTGAAAGAGGACAAGTTAAGCTACACAATACAATTTCTAAACTTAAAAATGATGCCAAATGAGTACCTAAAAATGCGTGCAAGGCAAGGACCAATTTGCAAATACAGAAAATAAAATTGCTAAAAATTAAACATGGTGACAGGGACTCGAATGCAATTACCTAGAATGTTGGGGACATGTATGGAAAATGCCCACGAAACATGTGCGCCTCACGTGGTGCTCCTGGTAGGGACTGAAATGTAATTTGTAAAACTTCTAGGGGCCTTAGTGCAAAATGCCCAGACCGCACATGAGAAACACATGAGGTCTCAGGCTCGGGAGATGTCGGAGGCTCGGATGGAAGCTCGGGGGTGTTGCAGGCTTGGACATGGCTCGAGCTACCTTCGGGTGCTCCGATCCTAATGGTCGGGGAAGAGGCTCGGAGGAGGCAACGTGGCGCACCTGGGAGCGTTAGATCAAGTGAAGATCCAACGGCTGCTGATGGATGGTATGTGCCGTGATGCGGCCCGTTGGATCAAGACTGATTCAACAGCATCGGGAGCTCGCTGGCGATGAAGACGTGGACGATCGAGGGTCGTTAGATCAGGATCGATCCAACAGCATTTGGAGCTCAAGGGAAGCAGTGACGTGGCTTGCTCCGGAATGTGGGATATGTTGGACATACGAGCCCACGGCGAGCTATTATGCAATAAATGTTATTGCGAATATCATTCCCTGATCTGAAATGAAGAATAAATAATTTGCATAATAGGTCCCTCTATACAATTAGGGTTATGTACCATGGCCAACTTGATGATCATATAGTTGTTGATTCAATAATTGAATCATAGAGGGTGGAGTTTAGATGAATATCTAAAGAGTTAGATAGAGGACTCATCAAGCACCGTCAAATGATTATTAAAAGATGATCTCCAGCCTGAGTAGGAGATGGCAATCCTTTCTCACATAGGCTGATATCTGATCGACCTCTTGATGTAGGTCCTCTGCATGGGAATAGTGATTCGAAGGTGTCAGATTAGTTAGGTCAAAGGGTTGACTTAGCGAGATCGAGATAACCTAAGTCCTATGTTGAATGTTGTCACAACATAGGCACACATCCTCTAACCAGAGACAAATGTGTTACTATATGCCGGAGTGTGTACATTTGGCAGACCAATAAGTTGATGACCTAACCAAGCTCTATACACCGGCACGCTCGTGTGCATGTAAGGGCATATGAGTAATACGATATCTCAAAGGGATCATACATGTTCACTTATGAACCGGAAGACATGAGCTCACTCATGAGGTATTGGGACCGATCAAATTCCATGCATGGTCATCGTGTTTTGGAAGCATGACAAGAATTTAAAGGTATGATATATGCTTTGGGAAAGCATATGATCGATATTGTTTCCTAATGACTAAGATTGAGAAACTTGGTGATCATACCCTGAAGAAGACAGTGTAAAATTGATCTACATCTTCAGGTTGATCATAGGTCTTCCATTATGCAGGATGTGCAGGTATTGGGAATACCTGAGGGTGATGTAATCATAAACGATTATATAACCATGACGCTTCCAGTCCGAGGGAGTGATGAAACAGGTCTGGATTTTAGTGACTCCTCTCAGTAGAGAAGTAACTTGATCTTAGTCCAAATGATCTGAATGAGATTCAGATGCAATGAGAAGATTAAGTATACGTGGAACAATAGAATTGCTCTATCCTTATCTCCAAGTATCTGCGGAGAAAGCACATTTTTCTTGAAGGAGTTCAGGAATAATTCCTATGATGAATTTTGTATCCAAGCAAGAAGGTCTTGATGATTAAATGAGATTTAATTATCAAGTATAATATGAATGAGATTCATATTGTGAGAATGATTATCCAAGATAATTAAATGACATTTAATTATCAAGGAAATACAGATCGTGGATAGTGTTATCCATAATATCTGTGTATATATTATAAATATGATTTATGATATATTAGAGAGCGAAGCTTTGTAAATAATATTTGTTAATTATTAATGTGAATTTGATTCACATTAAATAATTAATCGGAAATGTAATATAAAAATTAGCTTGGGTTGTGAATATGATTCACATTTTTTCAATGGCATGATTGAAATATTCACAAAATAATTTGGAATTAATTTGGTGGATATTATTGCAATAAAAATTATTACAATTTATTAAGAAATAATAGGATAAAATAAAAAGGAGATAATCACCACCAAAATGAAGAGGTGTCACCAATGACTTAGTCATAGGTGACGCCCCCAATTTTAGGGGGTGATTTGTTGTCTCATTTTTTGTTATCTTATTATCTCTTAATAATTGATTTATGTTAAATTAAATTGTGTTTATAATAATACAACATATATTTGATTTGATATAAATTAATATTGTTGGTTTTTAACCAACAATCATCATGGTTGTTGATTGATGCATAGATTAATCTAGACGTTGGATCTATGTATGCCATGGATTGAGATCCATTAGAACCCAATTTAATATATAAGGAGGGCAACCCCAACCCTTTGGAGTACAAAAAAGTACACGCCTACTCTCTCTCTCTTTCTCTCTCTCTCTCTCTCTCTCTCTCTCTCATTCTCGTCGTCTCTCTCTCTAAGGTGGTCGTCCATCTTATGCGTTGAGAGAGACCTTCTCGCCTTCGCCTTCGACTACTCGAGGATCTCCATCTTTTTTTGGGGTTGCTTTCTCTAGAGGAAGACGGCGGATTTCGTTGGACGAAATCATGGGATTCGAGGCTTGGATCTTCGTCGAGGATTGCGGGAGTCACGAGTCTCATCATCGCGCCCACAAGTGTTGTCTTCGTGGATCGGACTTGAGCCAGGAGGATCTCTTGCTTTAGAGATCTCGTTATCACAACCAAGCTTCTAGAGGTATTCTAATACTTTGTGGTTTGATGAAAGGATCCAAGAAATGTTCTTGTGATCATGTGGTTTCATCACATATTTTCATTTTTTAAATTCGGATGCATCTTGCGACTAGTGCGACTAGTCGCCCCGATCGCACAAGATGTTATCATCACGCTTCTGTGACACGCTTGAGGGTTCTCAATATCTTTCAAGTGGTATCAGAGCCTTAGGTCGTAAAAGGTTTTGGATACGATCCATAGACCTAGGATGACTTTGGGTTTGAAAAGGTCGCGAAAGTTTTTTCGCATTTCAATTTTCGCATCTCTGTCTAATTGGATTTTTTTCGGCACTGTTTAAATTGTTTAAACACGAAATATTCAATTGGATTTTGTTCCCCATTAAATAAAGAAACCATAGGATCTGAGTTTACGAAATTTGGATTTCATTTGCTCAAGATATGGCCTTTTGAATAAGCATGTATTCATTGTTGTGGGAACAGCAAATCTGAACGTGATTAATAAGTTAATTACTATTTTGATGCGCCTTGAAATGCATGAAATATCAACTAGGTTTTGTTGTAAATCAAGTTGTCAATCTTAGGAAACTGATTTTTGTGAATTTTGGATTTAAATTGATCAAGATAGGGGTCACTGCTGGAAATTGACAAACTCGATCATGAACCTCGTGATAGTCATTCAAATAAATTGATGAAAATTAATTGTTAATTTTCTGAAATTGGTTATTGATAAATATTTGCGAAATATTTAAAGATGATAATAAATTCCTTGAATGACATCCCACTAACCATAATGATAAGATAGTTGATTTTTATCATTGGTTAATATGAAATCATCAACAAACATTGTTTGCATACAAAACCCTTGGTCATCCTACAATAGTTGTAGGACAACTTTTACATGCAAAACTATCTTGCTTGAATAAGAGTGGGGATTTGTTTAGCAAATCTTCTTATAATATAATCAAAATTATTTTGATGCATATTATATGATATAATTTCGGTTGAAAGACCGATGAGCATCTCAAAGTACATGATGATCTATCTGGCATTATCCTTTCCTGAGGTGGATATGGTGTCTAGTCGGAGAGCATTGGGGTAGCGGGTTGCAATGTATGTGGTCCGTCCCACTCTAGTCGGTATTGGCCATGACAGCAGGTAGGGACTCGATAATGTCGGAGAAATCAAAGTATATTTTTCTAATTATTAAAATTTGAAATAATACGTACTTTGATATCATACCTACTATTCAAGTAAAATTCAAAGTTTGTTGATCGAAAATTGGATTGATAATTAATTTAACGTGATTAAAATAATTATATCCTATTAAAACACTCTGTTATGAATAGATGTGTATTTCCCTTGGAAGAATTAATTATCTAAATATGATTCACTATAATTAATTATTTCAATTTGAATAAGAGGTGGAGGATCACATAAGTGACATCCATGGTCTCCCGTCAAGGCAAAGAATTTCGTCGCCAAAAGTTGTATATAGGAGACGCCTGTCAGAAGTGACAGATCCTCTATACAATTATTTGGATCGGTTCTTTGCTTCTCGAAAGAGTAAGGCCGTATACGTAGTGACCTCAATATCGGGTCCTCATATTATTGGGGCGATATTGGATTGCGTGAGTATTAAGCATGTTGGCAGTTGGTAATTTACAACGGGTCAACATCATCTTAGGGGTGGTGGGCCCGGATGTTAAAGAGCAAATTGGGAAATGCAAGTTGGACTTGCAAGGTGGAATGTGTTCCCGCTTCTCTTTATTCGAGTCACATGTTCTCATATTATTGGGATGTGATAAGGATAGAGAGGAGATCCCAGATCTTGCTAGAGATATAATGGTAAGAATATCTCTTACATTAAAAGTGATGAAGGGGATGAACTTTCATTGTTGACAAGGCAAGACAACTTTGATATAAAAATTCCTAAATCAAAGTAAGATATGTATATAATATATATACCCTTATGCAAATTTCTTATTTCAGATAATCCTTCATTAAACCCACTAAATGTTATACTCAATAATAACCTCTAAAATATCATGGATTGGACTCATGATCCAGATATTGTACTTGCAATTGGACACATAATGTATGTGGTTGAAATGTGCAAGTTTCGTCAACATAATGAGGAGTGACAATTAAATAAGATAATAAGACATCACCTTAGGGTTTGTATGTCTCTATAGTCTTGATCTTTCATCGAGTGTACTTTGGAAGTGACATGTCGATGATGATCGCAATTGTCAAATAAGCCTTATAAAATCTAAGAAGATGTTCTGGCATACATATGTTCCCTAGACATTTAATCATGAATGATATGGTTCTCTACATTATGCAGAATGGTAGCTCGGAAGAGATGATGTATTCAAAATATTTGAATACCTACCAAGACCTAAGTCTCTAAGAGTTAAGATGTATGTAGATATGATGAGTGTCATCATTCTACTATCTATACTCAAGTCATTCATGAAGCTTCATAATAATCATTCTTATGAATTTAATGAAGCATGTATAAATGTTGAAGTCCTCTTGTATTGAAATCTTTTGAATTCAACATAAGAAATTCTTTGTCTTGAATAATGGTTGTTTATAGATGAAGAGCACAGTGGAAGCATGGGTCGGACCCGTGCGAGAAGGAAAGTCAAAGAGTTGATTGTACTTCTGTGACTTCCACATGACATCCAAAGAGTTGGATGAATGCCAATACTACAATAAGTTTATGTGTTGATAGTATGACTATCAAGTCTGTCTAAAATCCTTAGCGAAGGACTCAGATAGAGCATCAGAATAATCTACATATAATCATTGACTTTGACTTACTTATTTCATAAAATAAAGTCGGATAATTGTACCCCAATCTTCTAATGACACTTGCAATTGGTTGCATATATATATATATATATATTAGAAGATTAGAAATTTGATCTTAAGGTTTAATAGTCATCTACATGGATATTGATGTAATTGTTGCAGCAATCTCTGTTGGATAGATAGACTTCATATTCTCAGTGGGAGAGCCCTTAGTCTTAGAGAATGTCTCTATGACCTAGATATTAGAATACACTCATTGTTTGTTTCTAAATGTTGGAAATAAACATGAATTATGAGATAGAACTATCATAAAGAGTTATGATGGATACATATTTCATATGGTAATCTAACATCTAGTGGACTCCATAAAATTTGAAAATTAATGAATGGTTCATTAAGATTTCTAATATTAAAAATAAAAAACCTTTATAAGATCAATAGGAGGATGAAGATCATTTGACAATGATTTGGCATCAAGTCTTGGACATATGTCTACTGATGAGATCAATATACTAGTAAGATATGAAACTTTAGAATGTCTAAAATTTCAAATCTTACATATGAATATTGTATTCGAATAATGTCCAATACACCCTTCTCTTAGGAAAGGTGTAAGATGTCAAGGTATTCGAGATCTCATACATATTGATGTATGTGGATCATCTATATCATAGTGAACATTATAGATATGTGATATCTATTGATGATTATGTATGATATGAGATTTCTTCTCTTCACCAGAGAAACCTTTGAAATGTTCAAAGATTTCACAATTTTGGTTTAGAACCAAAGTTTGAAGGAAGATTAAATTAATTTGATCTAACCAAGGTAGCAGGTACTTATTAGATGAATTCAAAGAATACCTTATGAAGATATGAATATCATTTATATCTCAATTCTCCTAACACACCTAAGCTGAATGGAGTTGTAGGGAGATACAATTGGATCATGTGTGACGTGATTTGATCAATGATGAATTTTAGCATAATTATCCCTTAGTTTCCAGGTATATATGTGTAGTAGAGACTACAATATATATCCTTAATAAGATTCCATGTAAGTAAGCTGGAATCGAACACTAGAGAGTGTTGCTTCATTAGGAAAATAAAGGATGGTATTGGATACCTACTTTATAACCCTAAGATTCTTAAAAGATCTCATCTCTGAGAATGTGATTTTTAGAGGATGACTCTCTTGAGAATCAAGATGAAAATGAAGTGAAGGAACTCATTTAATCTTGAGAAGTTAATGAGGCTCCTGAAATCAGAAACTAAAAGGACAATTAAAGATAAAACACTAATATTTCTTCAAATGAGTTTGAGGATGTATTTCATGTGTCAGTTAGGTCTGACAATGATTGGACTTCATGTGATGAAGCTCCTGAGGATCATGACATGGAAAGATGGATATTAGCAATAAAGTCTAAAGTAGACTTCATATACAAATGTTGTATATGGACCCTCGAGGATCCACCTATAAGGGTAAGACCCGTTAAGGTGTAAATGGATCTTCAAGAGAAGAGGAAACCTGACGAGAAGGTAGAGACCTTCAAAGAACGGTTCATAGCCATGAGCTACACACCGGAAGAGAAGACGTTGCTTGCAATGAGACTTGCTCTTCGGTAACCATGCTTAAAATCATCAGAATATTGCTAACCTTAGCTACACAACTTGACTATTGTATCTTCAGGATGTAAGTCAAGATTGCATTCCTCTAAGAATACCTCTCTGAGAATATTCACATGAAGTAGCCCCAGGGCTTCATGATTGGGGAAAGTGAGGTGTGAAAGCTAAACAAATCCATCTATAGACTCAAATAAGCTTCTTGTTGTTGGAACATAAGATTTGATGAAATTATAAATGTTATGATTTCAGATAGAATCTTGATGAACCATATGAAGTTTAGTGGGAGTGTCATTGTGTGCATCATGCTAAATATAGATAATATCCTAATCATTTGGAATGATATAAGGATGATAATAAGTGTTTTATAATCTGGCTATTCCATACCTTGAGATATGATCCCAAAGATGCCTCTTGGATCTTAGTTCTGAAGGTGTTCAGAAGCAAAGAAAAGAGGATATTGGAACTGTCACATTTGTAGTGCACATTGGACATGTTACATTTTTGGAATTTTCAAGAAAGGTTTTCTTACCTTAAGATTTGGTACTGGCCTATCTAAAGGGATAGCACCTCAAAGAGTTGAGGAAGTAAATGCTAGAACTGCTTGCACTTGTGCATCAGTTATGAGAAGTTGAGTGTGTGCTAGATGTGTATAAAAGCCAGACATCTGCCATGTAGTGGGAGTAGTAAATTGTTACTAATCTTACTATGGAGATAGAACACTTGATTGTAGTAATAACAATATCTTCAAAGATGACAAGGCTTTAGAGATAGTGATCTCTAAGTCTTATCTTCAAGAGATTAAGACTTTATAGATGGAGATCTAAAAGGTCTTAACTACAAATACCTTAGGAGATAGAGATCTCCAGGAATAAGGGTATTCTTATAAGGATAATAAAAATTACATACTGGTAATAATAATAAATTTTTGAGTTGTAGTGTCAAGGATACTATGACTGACAAGATTAAGTATTGGTTGCGTTAGATGCAACATTCTCATTGGATGCGAGCATTGTTACTGGTGATATGCAAGTGTCGTAAAAGGACTTGGCGTAGTCTCGCGGGAATAGAGTGACTGATCAGCTTACCTAGCTATTTTCTAAATAGCCTATGATTGTCACATGAGTGTAGGTTTAAATGATTAGCCCATTAATGGCTCTTTGGGCTAGTGGGAGATTGTTGGACATGTGAGCCCACGACGAGCCATTATGCAATAAATGTTATTGCGAATATCATTCCCTGATCTGAAATGAAGAATAAATAATTTACATAATAGGTCCCTCTGTACAATTAGGGTTGTGTACCATGGCCATCTTGATGATTATATAGTTGTTGATTCAATAATTGAATCATAGAGGCAGGTGTTTGGATGAATATCTAAAGAGTTAGATAGAGGACTCATCAAGCACTGTCAAATGATTATTAAGAGATGATCTCTAACCTGAGTAGGAGATGGAAATCCTTTCTCACATAGGCTGATATCGGATCGATCTCTTGATGCAGGTCCTCTGCATGGGAATAGTCATTCGGAGGTGTCAGATTAGTTAGGTCAAAGGGTTAACTTAGTGAGATCGAGATAACCTAAGTCATATGTTGAATGTTGTCACAGCATAGGCACACATCCTCTGACCGGAGACAGATGTGTTACTATATGTCTGAATGTGTACATTTGGCAGACCAATAGGTTGATGACCTAACCAAGGTCTATACACGCGTTGGTGTGCATGTAAGGGCATATGAGTAATACGATCTCTCAAAGGGATCATATATGTTCACTTATGAATCGGAAGACATGAGCTCACTCATGAGGTATTGGGACCGATCAAATTCCATGCATGGTCGTCGTGCTTTGGAAGCATGATAAGAATTTGAAGGTATGATATATGCTTTGGGAAAGCATATGATCGATACCGATTCCCAATGAACAAGATTGAGAAACTTGGTGATCAAACCCTGAAGAAGACAGTGTAAAATTGATCTACATCCTCAGGTTGATCATAAGTCTTCAAGTATGCAGGATGTACAGGTATTGGGAATACCTGAGGGTGATGTGATCATCAACGATTGTATAACCATGACGCTTCCAGTCCGAGGGAGTGATGAAAAAGGTCTGGATTTTAGTGACTCCTCTCAGTAGAGAAGTAACTTGATCTTATTCCAAATGTTGGACATTGATCTGAATGAGATTCAAATGCAATGAGAATATTAAGTATACGGACTTGATTTAATCAAGCATCTATGGGAGGTCCGTTAGATCTGGATTTGAGATGAGATCTCAATATCCAAGTCACTATACGTGGAACAATAGAATCGCCCTGTCCTTATCTCCAAGTATCTGCGGAGAAAGCACATTATTCTTGAAGGAGTTTAGGAATAATTCCTATGATGAATTTTGTATCCAAGCAAGAAGGTCTTGATGATTAAATGAGATTTAATTATCAAGTATAATATGAATGAGATTCATATTGTGAGAATGATTATCCAAGATAATTAAATGAGATTTAATTATCAAGGAAATACATATCGTGGATAGTGTTATCCATAATATCGGTGTATATATTATAAATATGATTTATGATATAGAGAGTGAATCTTTGTAAATAACATTTGTTAATTATTAATGTGAATTGGATTCACATTAAGTAATTAATTGGAAATGTAATATACAAATTAGTTTGGGTTGTGAATATGATTCAAATTTTTTTTCAATGGCATGATTGAAATATTCACAAATTAATTTGAAACTAATTTGGTGGATATTATTGCAATAAAAGTTATTGCAAGTTATTAAGAAATAATAGGATAAAATAAAAAGGAGATAATCACCACCAAAATGAGGTGGCGTCACCAATGACTTAGTCATAGGTGACGCCCCCCAATTTTAGGGGGTGATTTGTTGTCTCCCTTTTTGTTATCTTGTTATCTCTTAATAATTGATTTATGTTAAATTAAATTATGTTGATAATAATACAACATATATTTGATTTGATATAAATTAATATTGTTAGTTTTTAACCAACAATCATCATGGTTGTTGATTGATGCATAGATCCATCTAGTCGTTGGATCTATGTATGCCATGGATTGAGATCCATTAGATTCCAAACTAATATATAAGGAGGGCAACCCTAGCCCTTTGGAGTACAAAAAGAGTACACGCCTACTCTCTCTCTCATTCTCGATGTCTCTCTCTCTCTCTAAGGTGGTCGTCCATCTTATGCGTTGAGAAAGACCTTTTCGCCTTCGCCTTCGACTACTCGAGGATCGCCATCTTCTTTTGGGGTTGCTCGCTCTAGAGGAAAGACGACAGATTTCATTGGACGAAATCAGGGGATTCGAGGCTTGGATCTTCATCAAGGATTGCGGGAGTCACGCATCTCATCATCGCGCCCGCAAGTGTTGTCTTCGTGGATCGGACTTGAGCCAGGAGGATCTCTTGCTTTAGAGATCTCATGATCACAACCACGCTTCGAGAGGTATTCTAATACTTTATGGTTTGATGAAAGGATCCAAGAAATGTTCTTGTGATCATGTGGTTTCATTACATGTTTTAAATTTTTTAAATTCCCGCTGCATCTTGCGACTAGTGCGACTAATCACCCCGATCGCATAAGATGCGATCGTCACGCTTCCATGATGCGCTCGAGGATTCTCAATATCCTTCAGGATCCTCTTGATCCGACGGTTGCGGGTTAATGGCGACGTGGCTAGCTCGAACCGTCCGATCAAGGGGATCGAACGGCTACTGGGCTTTGTGCTCAAACGGTCTGCCGCCTTCTGCGGCGGAGGTGGCTGTGCTCCGACGAAGAGATGCTTGTTCCACCTCCTCCTCTTGTCATCGGTGAAGGATGCTAGAGTCTCTTGTGTCGCTCAGAAAGGTCATGGAGGCTTGGCGGAGCGTCCGGTGGTGTTGGCTGAGGCTGGGGCGGGCCTAGAAGCCAATAGCGATGAAGCTCGAGGATGCTCTGGTGAAGCTTCCGACCAATCAAGGAGAGGGTACCTGCAGGGGTTAGCTTGATAGCCGAGGCGTGCTATGTGCTCGTGGGGTGAATGCGAGTGCGATGGGAGGCCTGTGGCGCGGTGATGGTGTCCGGTGATGCTGCTCCGTTAAGGTGGCGGAGCTTTCGTCGGAGTGAAGTGTGATGTGTCGTCTGAGGAAATGAAGATGCGCACGAAGATGCCAGCTCCGGGGTGGAGCTCGGAGGATGATCAGGCGAGGGTGAAGATGTGCGGAGGAGGCGAATAAAATTCGAGAAAAAGAAAGAAAAACGGAAAAGAAGATCAGAGGGGCGATGGAGGTTGCTACCTGGGGGATGGAGCTCTGAATTAGGCTCCTGGTCATCGCTCGAAGATCGGTAGTAATCCTGAGCTCGAGCAGCTCACGGGAGGGGGCTGCGGCACGGCGGGGGTTGGCCGTGGATCTCGCCGGAGAAGAATCTATCTTCGCTCGGAGTCCGACCTAATTACTTTCACTAATAGGTGGAGACGAGCTCGGGATTCTCTCTGGAGTAGCAGATGGGGTCGACGGTAGACGGAGATGGATTATTTATAGGTGGAAGGTGATGGTGACAGGTGATGGAGGGAGAGGTTGGTGGAGGTTGTGGAAAGACATGGGAGCAGGTTATGGCGATCATGGAGGTCGGCGAGGATGAGGGTAGAGTGGGCTACAAGGGGGAGGTGTTAGAGGCCGAAGAGGGTGGCCGGAGTGGATCCCAAAATAGGAATGGGGCAGCTCGCGCGCAAGGTGGGCGACGTGGGTGCGGGCCTTGCGGGAGGTAGAAGACGATGTCTCAGTCGTTGGATCTTGTGATCCACGGCGGGGACTTAGGCGCTATGGGGTGGCTAGGATTTGATCAGAGGGGCGAGATCAAGGGTGTGGGTCGCACCACATGGCGGGCGAAGGGGGCGGCGCTGGCGTGCGGCTGTGATGATGCCTGGGGTTTTGATCGAAGGGTCCAGATGTCACGCGAGATGAGTGGCCAGGAAGGAAGGCTTCTAGCGAGGATCGGAGGGCTCTAAGCGCAACACGTCTTGAGCTGAGGGTGAGGCGAGAAGGGACGGCCCTGATTTGATCTGGGTTTGATCGGGTGGCTGAGGAGAGCTGCGAAAATAGAGGGCTCAGATCAGGAGAGAGAGAGGGGAGACGGGATCGGACGGCGGAGATGGAGGGCGCATGGCGCGTAAAGGAGCCGCCGCGTGGCGCAATCAGAGGGCGCCACATGGCCTGCTCTGAATGGTTGAGAAAGAATATGGATTTAGAGAGAGAAGGAGGCCAAATTTGGAAAAAACTCAAAACATGAAAGTTGTAGATCTCAATGAGATCTACAACTTTCATTTTGACCAAAAAGGGAGATGAGTCAAATAAGATATAAAAATACAAGGGTACAAATATACATACATATAGTACACAAAGGGGCTCAAAAATGCAAGTTTTACATACGAGCTCCGATTTAAATGAAATTGATCTCATTTTGAAGGTCTCTGAATGTGTATTAATCTGAAAGTGAGTGGACTTAGATCGGAGGTTGTATGAGGTAGATATTTGCATTCTAAGGTCTGGGTCTCCAACTGGGTTTGGGATTTTTATTGGGTATTTTTACAAGACAAAAAATCGTGCCCCTCTTCCTTATATTATTAACTAGTAATATACACAGTATAGGGTTAGTTTTATTGCCTTTGGAGGGGGTATAAAGAACAGATAATTAGGTGAATATTGGTGAATATTTTACAAGTGAATTATGCTTCTTAATTAATGCAAATATGGATGCTAAAATGCATGTATTATGTATGCATGTATGCATGCTAATTATGCAAGATAAAGGGAAATATGCAGCTAATTACTCGAGGACAAGTCTCTATTTTCAACTTTAAGAGTGATGAATTACAGATTCATCAATCAGGTCAAGTCTTGACCTTCTATCGGGGTTTGTTCAACTTGTATCTATTACATATATAGTATTTTATTTTCTTTATTTTTACTTTATTTATTTATTTTAGGTTAAAATAGTAATAAATGTACATATTTATATGAAGATGCAGGTTAGTAAGAATATGGATTTCTTTATATATAAATGTGTTTTATAAGGGATTTTAATCTAAAATAAATTAATAAAGATGATGAAAAGCATATTCATCACCCCTGCCTCTAAGGAATGGCATAGAGTGATGACACTATTGAATTCCTCCTGAGGAATACATCACTAGTAGACACAATATGGTCCCTCATGAAAAGGAATCGAATCCACCCAATGTTAGTATCGTGCCTCAGAAACTAGCCTATCGACTCGGTCCTTCGACCAACCTGTGGACTCTTCTGTGTAACAAGAAAGTTCACTATGTCTGCATACCATGGAATCTCTGTAACTGTAAAGATACTCTCATCTAGAAATCTCGCTGCAATCTTTAGCGTGTACTCATCTGAAGGTTACTCTGTCTGTAATCGTGAGAGGTGGTCAGCTACCACGTTCTTTATCCCAGGTTTATCCTTAATGTCCAAATCAAATTCCTGAAGTAAGAGAACCCATCTAAGAAAGCATGCCTTGGAATCCTTCTTCTCCATCAAGTATTTAATAGTTGAATGATATGTATAAACTATGATCTTCGAACCATGAAAATATGATCTGAATTTGTCCAATGAGAATACTACTGCTAACATCCCTATTTCTTTCATTGTATAGTTACGATGAGCATTATCTAAAGTCTAGTTAGCATAGTATATGGCAACAGGAAGTCCATTCCTCCTTTGTCCTAATACAGCCCTGACCGCAAAATCTGAAGCATCCATCATGATCTAAAAGGAAAGAGACCAATCAAGTGATTGTAGGAAAGGAGCATTGATAATCATCTCCTTCAATGTGAGTAAGACACTAAGACATTTGTCATCTATGAAGAATTCAATGTCTTTACCTAATAATTTAGTTAACCGGCAGGCAATCTTAGAGAAATTCTGAATGAACCATCGGTAGAAACTAACATGCCCTAGAAAAGATCGTAACTGCTTGATGTTGGATGGTGGCTCGAGACGCTTGATGACATCCACCATGTCAAGGTCAACCTCCATGCCTTGCATGGAGATAACATGCCCCAACACAATCTCGATTGTAACCATAAAATGGCTCTTTTCCCATGATAAAATGAGATTCACCTCACAGTATTTCTGAAGAACCTGGTCTAGGTGCGTTAAACAATCATCAAATGACTCACCATAGATCGAAAAATCATACATAAAGACCTCGATAAAATCACCAACCATGTCTGCAAAGATGGCAAGCATGCACCTCTGGAATGTTGCAGGGGCATTGCACAAACCAATGGGCAATTGTTTAAAGGCATACATGCAAAAGGGACATGTGAAAGTGGTCTTTTCCTGATCTTCTTAAGCAATAATACCTGGTTATATCTGGAGTAATTGTCAAGGAAACAGAAGTACTGCTTCTCTGCCAACCTCTCTATGACGTGGTCTATAAAAGGCAAAGGGAAGTGGTCCTTCTTTATCGTGGCATTCAATTTCCTATAATCAACGCACACTTACCATGATGTGGTTACTCTCTTTGTAATCTCCTCTCCACTCTCATTCTTGACCGTATGAATTTCCTACTTCTTCAGAACATCATGTAATGGGCTAACCTATTCAGAATTAGAGATGGGATAAATAAACCATGCATTGCACCATCTCATAATCTCTTTCTTGACAACATCTCGTAAAATAGGATTCAGCCTGCATGAAACTCTCTAGAAGGTCTTTTATCATGATCGAGATAGATATGGTGAGAGCATAAAGCAGGATTTATCCTGCAGAGATTGGATACATCCCACCCAATAGCCTTGTGGTTTCTTTCAAGAATCTCTATCAGACGGGATTCTTGCTCTTCAGTCAATGATGATTTGATAATGACTGGAAAATGTCGATGTGTACTCGCAAGGAAAGCTTATTTCATATTGGGTGGCAAGGTATTCAGTTCTGGCAAGGTGGAATCCGACTTCGTCGTATCCTCATATGTATGTGTGCTGGGACTTGTGGTGGTAGCAAATGTGTTTGCAATATTGTTGTCCACCATCTCAATATGTTGTAGAATCGGACTACATAAGATGTCTAAAACATCATCCGAGTCGCTACTGTGCTCATCCTCAGAATGACTAGAGGAAAATAACTCAGCAAAATGAAAATCGGTCTCTATCTCATTTGAAGTGGAGGAATCATGTGAACTCTCAAGATCTGAAATATCTACAATGAAATCATCAGGTATCCACTCCATCTACTCATCAACATCCATGCTAAAATATAATGCACTATCAGAAGAATTTCCAACTATAATCTTGGGCCCATCCTCTGCTAGGATATCACAGGTCTCTACTCAATACCTCTCAAGGTCATCAAAGCGAACCTCATCCATGTAATCACACGTAGCTAAGGAACTCAAAGCATCTGAACTGGTTGTAGACACGGCACTTGATGTATATGATTCTCTTACCATCTCTATATCTACATTCTCTCCCTCGACGTGAAAAGATACATTCCTTGTATCATAGTCGAAGAAGGCCTTCGCAGTCTCTAAGAAAGGCCTCCCAAGAATGATCGGGGTCAGGTGAACTGTGTAAGGCAATCCATGTCCAGCTGACGAATCTCCATTTCATCACCTTTATTCTATCATTTTGACCTTAAAATCCCTAGCTAATATATGTAAATAGCATTACTTTGTACAAAATAAAATTTATTATTTGTTGCATTCATTGTCTAAATAATATTATTTTTAAAGCCAAAATTATAGAATAAAGAAAAGAAAAGAAAACGAATAAATTACCAAAGGTATTTTATGACCCTAAACCCCGAGACCAAGTCAAGAATTGAATTGGTTGACAAGGAATAAAGTAGGGGGAGATAAGGGCCAAGAATACAATAAAAACCAAATTCTTTTATTCATTTAATCAAGCATTTTTGGGACTATTTTATCCTGTATTATTTATACCTCAAATAAAGAAACATTGTAAATGAAAGTTGTAGATAATAATGTATAGAAAATATAAAATTAATTTCTTACAAAAATAACATGCAATGTACAAATTATACTCTAAATAAGATTCCAAAAGCTTAACTTCCCATATCCATATCTCTCAAATAAAAAGTCAAAATGTATAAAAATCATATTTAATTTATATAACTTTTCATAAGTTATTTAATGAAGGTGGATTTATTTTTTTTTGGAGTTAATATATGCAAGTTAGGTTTTGGACCCCTATTGTACTATATACCAGAGTAAAATATTCATTTTATTTATCATTATTATTTTTATAATTTTATATTTTATAATTTTGTAAATATTATTTGTACTATATGTATATATTAAAACTATAATAAAACCATGAATAAAACATAAAAATAAAAAAAATGTATAAAACTGCATAAATAAAATACATATACATATATAATTTATACCCCTATTTATTTAAGTATATAAATAACATCATAAAAATATAAAAAAAATTGTACAACTGAAAATAAGTTGTAAATATATAAAATAAGAGAATAAAATAATAGAATCAAAAATACAAAATAAAAATAAAATATACAAAACATAGATGAATATACCTATAAATGCACCCCTAAAAATTAACTTATAATAAATAACATCAAAACATAAATAAAAATCATATGAAAATACTACATAAAATAATAAACATTTTTTATTTTATAATCAAATATTCATAAAATCATTTACTATTTTTAATTAATTAATTTCGAATAAAGGAGGCTCTTTTATCCTTTTGTGGGTTGACGTGGCCTAATGGGCTTCCAGATATTGTTGAACTCAGTCAACTCCCCGTCTTTCATCTCACTTATGTCAGAAATCTCGAGCGGCCCACCTTCTTCGATTTTTCCAGGCTGCCCTTTTGCTCCTTCCACCTCGAGCTCTTCATGGGTCCCATTCCCATCATGATCCTCTCTCACGTCGGATCGTCAGGTCCTTCTGATCTTCCTCGAGTGTGGCAATAATCGACGTCAAAGTCCACCATAACCTTTTTGTCTATAAATAATCCATCGGGCTCCTCTTTCCCTTCTTGATCCCTCCTGGAGCCCACGATCGAGTCTAGGTTTTCGTAAGTGGAGGTCAGGTGATAGTTGAGTCTTCCTTGTGCCAGGAGCACGTCGGAGCAAGGAGAGGAGGAAGTCCACAACGAGCTCCGACTGCCCTGCTCCTTGAGCCCCCTCTCAGGTATAAGAACTGATTTCTTTCCTATTTTAGGTAGCTGTAATTCCCACATTTCAATTCCAGTTGTTAGTTTTGCATTTTAATCAGTAGTTTAGCGTAGATTAGTTAAAGTCCCTCGTCAGAGCTCTCAAGCTCCGGTCGGATTCCACCATGATCTGACTGATCTTGAACCCCCACATCACATCCACTATCTCCCTCTGCACCTTCTTCATCTAAACCGACCCCCTGACCAACCAGATCGACCCTCGATGTACGAATCGAAGGTCCAACTCCGCTGCTCATCGGACCTTCGTCGCCCATCTCCATTCCTATGCAAAGCATCTTCAAAATGGGTCGAGCTTCATCGTATCATACCTAGTAACATCCCTGAGCAGGTCCCAGTTGAATAGGCCCCAATTGGGGGAGAATCGACTCCATATTTGACTCCTTTGTTGCCTGGAACTCCATCGACTCACCAGGACTCATCTCTGGGTCATGGACCTTGTAAAAGGCATCATTGGACTCGGATCAGCAGCATCAACATGGAGAGCACCTCAGCTTCGCAAGAGGAGCCTCGGAGTGCGAGGAATCGATGGAACAAGGAAGAACATGCTCGTGTTCTTCCCAGTTCTTGGAGATGGACCCAGCACCATCGGATGGAGCCCCCCGCTCCAGATCGCACTAGAGGCGTCAGATCTTCTAGAGCCAGTATCGTTTGATCGCAGCCCGCGATCTGATCTCAAGCGTTCGGATGCAAAGGGGTACCAGCGCGCGGATGACGCCATGTGTATAAGTGACCAGCATCCAACCGTCCGTCTCTGTGTAAAGGAAGGGGTAAATTGCTAATCTAGCCCAGTAATTTTTCTATTTATTTATTAATCATTTAAATAAAATGTTGTGTAAATAAAATGGAAATTTTACAGATAGGCCTTTATATTTATTAATTATTGCTTTTGGGTCCAGTCCATGTCACCTCACGTGTCGTCCCACATGAGGTGGCGAAATTGCAGGAGTACCCTTACGGGCTTTTGAATTTAATTAATACCATTAAATTTTAATATAGGAAAATTGCGTACGTCCCTGGCCTTTATTTTATTTGCAACTTTACCCCTCCCAGTTTTTGTATTTTGGTGCTTAAATTTCATTTATTAAAAATGTCTATCTTTCTCTAAAAATTATGTAAAGTCGGGGTTATATGCCTGCTAACATGCGCTTTCATGTCTCATTTTTATTTCAACATTTTGGGCATTTTAACTATTTACTAAAAATGAAATGAGCATGTTTTTGTCCCTGTTTGTATTAGATAATACCAAAAATAGAAAAACATTTTGAAAAATTCCAAAAAAATCACATGTTGACTATGTTACCATGTTTTTACTCCAGATCAAAAATCTCTAAAAATAGAAAATGAAAAGACTAAAAATTAAAAAGCCCCAAAAACAAAAAATATTAAAAATAATATAAAAATCCAAAAAATATTTTTCTATTTCTGAAGTTTATTTATGTTGTAAATATCTATTAAAATTGATTTAAAGAATTTTGGATGTATTTTACTATTTTTAATGTTTATGTTAATCTCAACCTAATATTTAATCCCTGATTTGGGATCTTTTTATTTTAAAATGCATAAAAATAGAAAAAATTCCAGAAAAATCACAAAAATATTATAAAAATATATAAACCAAAAAATACTATCATTTCTATATTTTATCTATTTTTACTAGTATTTATAATTATAGCAATCTATATAGCATATATGGCCTTGTATATTCTAATATCTATCAAAAAAGAAATGTAAAAAAATAAATAGAAAAATATAAAAAATAGAAAAAGAAAATATATAACCAAAAACAAAGAAATTATAATATATATATATATAGAAATTAAAAATCCAAAAAAATAATAAATATAATCTAAAAAATTAAAACCCACAAAAAGTATGTGTGTAAATATATATGTATGTATAAAGGACATGTTGTACATAATATACTCAATAATCGTATGCTACCAATTTTGCTCTCTATGATTCGACCTCTACATGCTTACTTTCTATACATTTAATTTTGTTGTTTAACTCATTTTTTGCTATTTACTTCTTGATATATGTCGTGAATTAATTGTTGATGGATCGGGGTTTCGTTTGAGTTGGCTTCGATGATTGTTGGTTCGCCTTGTGGATTAACATGACTTCGGCTAAACTACATTCGTCAAATGGCATCGTTGCTACGGAGCAATGTGCATAGCCTATCTTGTAGTTTATTTTGTACATTCATTCACTTATTCATCGATTCATTGATGTAATTAGTGAATTATTTTTGCTTGTACATATTTACTCAATTATTCCTTGTAAATAATTCATTTTGATTTAATGTATTTGATTATCTGTGCTAATATATCTCTTTGTGAATTTGTTGCGAGGGCCCGCTACGCAAGGATGGTTTCTTAGGAAATCGGTGCAGCCGAGCTTGGTGGAGATTGGTGTTCACCTTCTGAACAATTGGAGAGGTAACAAATGAAGCAAGGAGAAACTATCTAGCATAGGATTTAATTAGGTTTATTTATTTATTAGCGAGAGAGAGACAATCATTTATAATTTATAATAATTAAGACTTGGACACTACTCTCCACAACGAGATCCGGGTGTCTGTTCACCTAGGGGCCTTATCATAGTTTTCCGTATTTTACCGCCTTATTTAATTTTGTTTCATGTTGATTTGAGTTTTCTACCTTCTTTTTATTTGTTTTATGTGCATAGAGCCCTTAGACTTAGGTTGCTTGTCTCGGTAGTTAGGTCCAAACCCTAATAAAAATGCATGTACCTATAGTCTCTTACATTTAGATCTAGCCAAATTAATAAATGTTAGTTATTTGGACTTGAGAGCGTGTATCGAGAGGTTGTATACAACGCTTACAGGACCGATTGTGGCAAGCACTGATCGGCATCGAAGACCAGACCTTAACCTCATTTTTGAATAATTGTCGGGTTCTTCACGATTAACAGCAGCTACTGTTTAGGGCAATTTTATCGACTGCACACCGCTATGTAGTTAGGTTTAAAAATTTTGTTTTGCATACCACATGGAGTGAGATGGGAAGCATTGTAAGTCCTCTAACTCAACATGTATCATTAGATTCAATGTTGACATTTCCATCATCAAATCGACTTGCGCAGCTTTTTCTCTATCTCCCTGTAATTTTGAGCACCTAGGACTTAAATGAAAATATACAAAAACGTTAAGTGATTGTATGCAAAAAGATCCAAAAAAAGTGAAAACCCAAAAATTAAAATAAGGGGACTACTAAATAAACTTTGATCTTAATTAAAATCCGTAATGGACTTTCATTATTCTGGGTTCATAAAGCCCTCATTGTTTTAAGGTACCTTAGGAGAGGACCAAAATCCCTCCCTTGAGCGAGGCACGACCCAGTAAGGATTAGAGCTAAACACATAGTTTGTAACTGCCTTGTGTATCGCCTGAATTTCCGAAGTGATGGCACTTCTATCGTACCTAACCGAGTAGGGCCTAGT
Source organism: Ottelia alismoides (assembly GCA_037367405.1). Taxonomy (NCBI): domain Eukaryota; kingdom Viridiplantae; phylum Streptophyta; class Magnoliopsida; order Alismatales; family Hydrocharitaceae; genus Ottelia; species Ottelia alismoides. Next base: position 575,711 of record JAZKJV010010715.1, on the reverse strand, counting down.
CAGCAATGGTGTTCCAGCCATGTGTGGAACATTGACATGGTCTGAAGTACTAAGCTTAGGCCATGCCCTCGCGGGTATGTCTGTCTCATCGGTATGCATCTGAGTAGGTCCTTGAATGCTCATTGGTGATTCCGTTGCGAGCGAGAACTGAAGTACTGGATTAGCCTATCAGCTTCCTCTCTCTATTTCCTTGGCTGAGTAGGGATCCATGAAGGGTTACAAGGACCTCAAAAAATGCATACTATAGGTTACAAAGGAGGAGGACAAGTACAAGATACTTTTCTGGCAGTACTCTCTCTCTCTCTCTTATAGGGTTAGCGTGATAAGGACTTGTTAAAAGATATACCTGAAATAACAACTCTAAAAAAGAAAAGATAATAAATTGACGATCATTCACGGATTCACATGGCGTGAGTTGGTGAACCCATTTTGTGTTGTGTTTGTATGGATCTAGATTAAGGTTCAAAAATAAAGTCTCGCATAGTTGCGCAAATTTTGTCATGTGTGTCTTCCTCTTTGCCCCCCCCCCTTGGTTCAAACCTTTCTACTGTTTTACACTCCTCTTTATTCCTCGTTGACCATCGTATCTTTCCTCATGTATCGATCTCCTTTTTGTTACACGATAGTGAGCTATGGATGGTTGAGGTGAGATCCGACCAATGCCCACATCGATTCATGAACTCAATGTCATCAATAATTCGAGGCGATTCTCGAGAACTCGGTCTGGACCTTGCGGGTCGATCTCCAGACTCTCAGTCTTCTTCCCATCTCCTTTAATCACCCAATAAATCGGGACCACTCTTATCCCGCATCCGTCGTTGTGAATGGGAGTCGATTTCAGTCTACATCTTTTCACCATTCACAACAATCTGGTATTGATCCTAATCTCATATTCATCTTGGAAATTGAGATTCAATTTCAACTGGTCTCATTGGGATTCTTTCACATTTCAGATAGAAGCCAGCCCAGCCCTGGATCCCAATACATAATTCATCTCTTCAGACTCAGACATAGAGATGGCACCTTAGGGAAAAGGGAAGGGACACAGCCTCCATAGATGGAGTCAGGTCAGAGACCCGACCAGAATCAAGTCAATGCTCAGTTGTTGTCTTCCATACATGCCATAAAGTAGCAGCTGACAAAGCAGGCTCTTGTTCAGACAACATTATAGGACATGCTGAATGATTTACATAACCGACCTGTAGGAGGAGGAGGATACAGACCCCGTGATGACCCTGACGAGGAAGAACTGGAACGAGAAAGGTAGAAATCGACACTAAAAGAGACATATAACCCCGGAGACGGCCAGATGATTGAGTGGATCCTCATTCCACCAGTGCACGCTCACTTTGAGCTCAAGCTGCAGTTCCTTTCTCTTCTACCATCATTCCACGGGAACACCAATGAGGAGTCGTATAGTCACCTGCAGCAGTTCTTACACAATTGTCAAACCACCCACTACCCCAACGTTCCATTGGATGTGGTAAAGATGATTGTGTTCCCCTTCATCCTGCAAGACATTCTCTTTACTAGGTCAACCATTTGGGGAAGGTTGTGACGACATAGGAATAACTTAAAGCTGCTTTCCTTCACAAGTTCTACCCTCTCGGTCGACTCAACTAGATGCGAGTCAGTATTAGCAACTTCTCCCAAACCACCCACAAGTCTATTCATGAAGCCTATGAGCGATTCACAGACCTACAAGAGTAGTGCCCCCATCAAGACTAGCCTTGTCCAGCATTTTTCGGGGGCTTGAACATAGAGAACCAAAGGCTAGTAGATGCTGCATGCGGAGGGTCTCACTTCAACCAGGATGAAGATGTGGTATGGCAAATTTTCGAAGAAACGGCCGAACGAGATGTCCCCCTATCTTCATCACGCACATATCAGAGATAGCCACAGATCCTCCAAAAGCCAGTGCACTTGGCAGCAGACAGAGAGGTAGAGAAAGATGAGAGCTCCAACCTCAGTATCATTGGGGCCATCTTTCCAAGGTTGATATTATCGAGAAATAGTCACAGGATCTTGAGAAGCTTGTTGTGATTGAACAAAGGACTCAAAACTTGGATAAGCTGGACCCGATCACCAAGCAGTTGGAGCTGCTAGTGAGCACCATCAGCTTTGTTCAATCGGCGACAACATCTTCAGAGACTCCTATTGAGAAGAAAGATCAGCCATCACCGCCTCATCAAACACAGTCGAGTCAGCAGCCACCTGCCATCCAGCACGAATGCTACGAGCATTCACCCAAGCAGGGCCCACCGCAGCAGTAGATGGTGGTTTACCAGCCAAAATTCCTTCACCCCTCAGATCCAGCATTTCCACCGCCATCACTGATTCAGGAAGTCAACGGTGAATGGAGCAATGATGTGCAGCTAACCCTTCCTACGGAGCAACACTAGGGTCAGCCACAGGCCAACCGGCCCTACCACCAACCTCGGAGTGGTCCTTTTGGATAGTCTTTCCAACCTCAGTCTCAATACTAGAATCATCAGTCTCCACAGTATAAAGGCAATTGGAGACGGACGCAGCAGTATCCCCAACTACAGTACCACCATCTACAACTGTATCATCAGTACCCAGTTGGTCACCAGCAGTATCCCCTGCCTCCGTATCAACAATATCAGCTTCCTCCTCCTCCACAACACCAGCATTCATCCCAGTCTCATTCCACCAACTGTTAGCAATAGCGTGGTCTGCATGCTGAAACTTCTGAGGCAACTCCAGTGAACCCGACTCTGGATTGCTTGACCCAACTTGTGAAGGGTCTAGCAGAAATGACGAAGAAACTTGACGACATGATCGCCACAAAAATCCCATTCCGATGCAGGTCGAAGCAAACCCTAATAATTTTAAAAGAAAAGAGCAGGTAGAATGTGATGTCCCGTCTATGTCTGTCGAGTCAGATAGCCATGATTTTGTTTTATCTGATGTTGTTACTATCAGAAGCTGTAGGACTTTGCCTCCATCTGCCACAAACCAAGGGAAGAATAAAGCTTTGACAGGTGAATCATCATCTTCTACATCAGTCGCACCAGCTACCGGTTCGGGTGAGGAAGAAGGAGCCATGCCAGCTGCCATCCATCTCCACATCCATCAACAAAAACAACAAAAAAATCAGAAAATTCAAAAAGACCAAAAAGATGTTCGTAATCGACATAAACCGCACCAGCCACGGAGGAGCCGCCTGCTGCAACCGATCCTATGCCAGCCGAAGAAGCAGAGACAACACCTTTTGTTTGTCCACCAGTAGCAGAATCGTCAATTCCAGCTTTGATGAATCTGTAATTCTTCACTCTTAAAGTTGAAAATATAGTCTTGTTCCCAAGTAATTAGCTGCATATTTCCCCTTAAATTGCATAATTAGCATTCATCCATGCATAAGCAATATTTGCATTTTAGCATTCATATTTGCATTAAATAAGAAGCCCAATTCACTTGTAATTATTCACCTATTTATTTATATTTTATACTCACTCCAAAGTAAATAAAACCAACTCTAGACTATATATATTACTAACTAATAATACAAGGAAAAGGACCAAAAATTCTAACTTGTAAAAATTACCCAATAAAACTCAAACCTAGTTGGAGACCTTAGACCTTAGAATGCTCATATCTATCTCATACAACCTCCGATCTAGGTCTACTTACTTTTCAATTAATACATATTCAGAGACCTTTAAATGAGACCAATTTCATTTAAATCGGAGCTCGTATGCAAAATTTGGGTTTCGGGACCCCATTGTACATTATATGTATGTATATTTGTACCCTTATATTTTAGTATTCTATTTGACCTCATCTTCATTTTTGGTCAACAAGAAACTTGTAGATCTCATCGATATCTACAACTTTCATGTTTTGAGTTTTTCCAAATTCGGCCATCTTCTCTCTCTTATTCCACATTTTCTTTCGACCATTCAGATCAGGCCACGTGGCGCCCTCTGGTTGCGCCACGCGGCCAGCTCATAACACGTCACGTGCCCCTTTTCTCCGTCGTCTGATCCCTTTCCTTCTCTCCAAATATGTGCCATTTACTCTCCCAACTAATCTCCACCCTCCGATCATCTCCAAATCAGATCTCCTCCGTCCGCTAGCACCTCGCCCTCAACAAGCCACGTATTGAATTGTGAACCCTCTGATCTTCTCCAAACACCTTCATCCCCACCACACACTCCCGCACTATCCTTAGCCCTTCGATTAGATCCTCCAGATCTCATCCCAGCCGTTCTTCAGCGCTGCCCTCTCCTTTCGCCACGTGTTGCACCCCTACCGCTTTGTTCATAACTCCCCAATTTGATCCAAGCCACTCCTTAGTGCCTCGATCTGGGGTGTTGGATCACAAGATCCAACTGTCCCGAGATCGTATTCCACCTCGGGTCGCATCCCTCGCGCACGTCGTCCACTTCGCGTGCTCGCCACCCCCTTCTTATTTTCTCTGCCACCACAGCCACTCTTTCCATCGATTGATCGTCCCACGATGAAGCCCCCACTCCCTTCATCTTTGTCGACCTCCATGTCCTCCATGATCCCCTTCCTCCTTGCCTCAATCACCCCACGAACCTCACACCTCCATCACTGCCACCTCCACCTTCTCTCTATAAAATCCCCGCCTCTGGACACCGTTACGCCTATCTGTCATTGCAAGAGAGAACCTAGAGCTACCCTCTACCAATCAGTAACAGTGATTTGGGCTTAGAAGCGAGCTACGACAGGATTCATCTCTGGTGAGATCCACGGCCAACTCCACCGTGCCGCAGCTCCATCAACGAGTTGTACGAGCTCGAGAAGCTACCGCCCCTTGAGCGAAGACCAGGAAGCTCCTCCTCGAGCTTCTGACCCCAGGTAGACACCTCCATTTCCTCTCCAATCTCCTTCTTGTTTTCATAGTTTTTCTCTGATTTTATTTTGCCGCTACGCTCATCTTCACGCTTGCCTGACCATCCCCTGAGCTTCACCTCGAAGCTCCGATCTTCGTGCATTCCTTCGTTCGCCTCGACGACCCCTCCCACTTCACCCGATCGAAGCTCCGCCGGTCACAGCGGAACTCCACCTCCGGCCGTCACCACTTCACCCCCCAGGCCTCGCCGCACTCACACACCTTCCACGAGCACAAAGCACTTCTTTACTTGCGCAGGCTAACCTTGTAGGGCCCTCCACTTCAATGGATGGAATCTCCATCGGAGCTACATCGAGCTTCACCGCCACCGGCGTTCAGACCTCCCTAGTCACTCCTAGGACCTCCGACAGCTTCCTGGCACTTCCATGATCAGTCCAAGCTATCTAGGAGCCGCAGGCGAGCAACACCAAGCACAGGAGAAGGATGCAGAGCAAGGAGCTCAACATCGAAGCCTCACCAAGTCCGTCGCAGGAGGCGGCGGACCGGAGAAGAAGAAGCCCAGCCATTGTTGGATCGCCTCGATCCGACTGCCCTCGCCACACCACGCCGCCTTTGAGTCCATCACAATTGGATCATCCAGATCTAACGGTCTTTGATCGTGCCACGTAGCAGTCGCCCCGAGCTTCAGCCCTCGTTGGAGCCATCTTGATCCAACGGCCAATATTGAGCCACGTCGCCATCAGCTGCAGCCCCAGATACCGTTAGATCATCCGGATCTAACGGTCCTTGATCGCGTCACGTTTCCATCCTCCATCGTCGTTGGATCACTTCTGATCTAGCGGCCCAGCATTCGCCACGTGGAGATTCCGAGCCTCTTCCTCGACCCTAGGCTCGGAGCAACCGAAGCAGACCCGAGGCTGATCCGAGCCTCCAGAGCCTTCCAAGCCTCCGCCCGAGCCTCGATTGACGCCCGAGCCTAGCCCCGCACGTGCTTCCCACGTGAGGGCTTGGTATTTTGCACAGAGGCTCTCGAAGGTTTTGGAAATTGCAATTTGGTCCCTGCCAAGCGTGTCACGCGAGGACCACGTGACTTTGTGGGAAATATGCATCCTCCTCCCCCGCATTATAGGTAGTTGCATTTAAGTCCCTGTCAGCACATTTTATTTTCAGAATTTTTATTTTCTGTATTTGCATTTTGGTCCCTGTCTTTGCACGCATAATAAGGTGTCCATTTTGCATCATTTTTAAATTCTAAAAATTGCATGTTATAGCCCAAATTGTCCTTTATCTCATGTAACACATTTTTAATCTTTGTGACTTATCTGGAATTTAATATTATTAATTTGGTGAAATTTTCTATATTTTTCCCATTGTGTGCCTTTTAATTTATATTAAATTCCTTGTTGCCCCAAAAATCATCATAAAATCGCATTAGACTTACAATAATTTATTCTACACTGTGCCCAAAATTCATTGCATTTCACGCATCAGGAGGCCTGAATAAATCAAATAGTGATTTTCTTAATTGATTTTTAATAGGTCCTATTCACATATAATTTTAGGTCTATTAATTTTCATGGATTCACCATACTGAGATCCATCTAGGATAATTTTTGTATCTGAAAATAATGTGTTTTGGTATTTATTAAAATTAATGTTGTAAAAATCACCTTGCATTCATTTTTTTCACAGTAAGTTCATCTAGAGTCGAAAAATTCCAAAAAAAGTTGTAAACACTTAGGTTCGTAGCATTCCATCTTCTGGCCAAGTTTCATAATTTTTTGGCTTTTTTTATCATATTTCTGATTTAACTTGTAAAATTGGCCTAAAATTGCATTCGTTTTTTCCTTTATTGCATAAAAATTGCAAAAAAAGGACCAAAAATAACCCTCTAAAAAGCTGACCTCTGAATTCACTTAAAAATTCACCTAAGGAGACAGCTGCCTCCCTGAGTTTGACCTTGGGCTTGCCCAAGTAAAAAAATCTGCAGCTCGCATTTAATTGAATATTAATTGAAGTGGCATTTTTTACGAAGCATTGATTACCTGACTGCAACGAATCTACTTATTAATTTGACCATTAATTTGATTAAATTAACAAGGGTGGTCTGAGCCTCGTCAAAATGGTGTCGTTACTGGGGAGGCACGGCTTAAGTTAATTTCTAGAGAATTTTGAGTGTTTGATTTTCCATCCTCGGGTAGTCTGATTCCCAGCTTTCTTATTAATATTTTTCTGTCATTTATTTTTGAGTATTTTGTGTCATCCTTTATCTGACCTCAATTTGTTTTTGTGAGAGGAACACGAGGAGTCGAAGGCACTTCAAGGAGCTTGCATTTGAATATTTTGAGTGATTGTGAGGACTTGTAATTGTGTCATTCTTCATTATTTTTGCATTCTTTCCAGCGGTTCCCATTTGGGTTCTCACGTGTGTAAAAATAGTGGAAACGTGTCCCCGTGTGTTGTGTGGATTGCTTTTTAGATTAGGCTTGCACTTGCGGCTCTTAGAGCTACTTTAGGACTTGCTTATGCTCGTAATATTCTAGGACCACACTTCACACATAAAAGATGCACTTAGAGCGCAGATCTAGTCAAATTTAATTTGTGCTTCACTCGCTAATAGAACAGCCTGTCTAGGAGCGGCTTTTCTCGCCTGCATTGCATATAGTGTAAAAAGTTTTCAATTCTGTTCTGCATCATGCATAAAAGCGAAGGGACCATTGTAAGTCTTCTCAACTCAGCATACCATCATTGTTTTATCGTGCATTAGCTTTTCTCGACTCCTTTCTCTTGGTTTTTTCAAACTTAGGTAAAAATGAAATTGGGACGGGATGATAAGCGTGCTTTGTGGTTGGACTAACTCAACGATAACCTAAGTTAAAATCGGGACTGCTAAAAAAATTAACCAAAAAAATTCAATAAAATCGAAAATTCTGCTTGTGGGAAATTAACCATGACCTTGTTTTCAGGCTGAGTAAGGGTACTAGAGTGTGTGAGCACCCTAGGGCAGAGCCAAAAATCCCCTCTTTCCATATCGTATACCCCGATCCGAGCAAATATCAACAGCTGAGCTTTGGGTTCAACTGACCAGTGCCAAGTAGCCTCCGCCTACTCCGGTAGGTAGATAGGGGTGAAATTGCGGTGCACCACGACAAGTTGCTAGTAGCCTCCGCCTGCTCCGGCAGGTAGATAGGGGTGAAGTTACAGCCTTGTCAGCCTCTGCCTACTCTGTAGGTAGATAGGGGCGGGTCCTTGAACTTTCGGCTGGGGATAGGAGCGAAGAAAGGAAGGGCGTCGGTATCTAAGGCGAAAGGTTAAATAGGGGAGACGCATCCGGCTTTTAGCCGACTCCCCTCTAAGTTGCGTAAGCTTTGCTATTTATCTGATAAACTCACACTTAAAACCAACAAGATTATTTGGACTCGGTTTCGAGTCCTTCACCGTGTTGAGTATGAAAATACAGGATTTGGATTCAATTGCTTGCTTCAGGTAGGAGTAAAATCCTATCTTACACTTAGAACTCCCGATTCTTCTTCTCGCCATCCAAGATGACTGACTGGGGGGATATCTTCTCCCGATTCTCCAATCTCTCTTTGAGCCCCCCACGAAGCTCATCTTCACTGGCCCAAGCGCAACTTGGACCAACCAGAGCTCATGACCCGCTTGAGTTCTGGATCCCTCAAACCCAGGGTGGTTACTCTCAAACCAACCATTTTCTCTCCTCTGATCTCACCGAGGAAGACCATCGCCTCGGTAAGAATTCCTTCCTTGATATTTCATCTAACCAATACCATCTTCTTTACCCATGAAAAGAGGACAAAATGCTGAAGAAAAATCCTGACGACGAGGAACATAGAGAGGACCCAATGATCCAAATCCTGGCCCGGCTAGCTAGGGCCGAGCAGCTAAATGCAGAGCTGATGGCAAGAGTAAGACATGTGATCGAGGCTGAAGGAATTGACCAACCGATGGTAGACGCCTACAATCCCGCAGAAAATGAACTACATAGCTGGCTAGTACCTGAGGTCCCCCCTTAAGCATTCGAGTTGAAGCCCCACTTTTTGAGCTTGCTTCCGAAGTTCAATGGAAACGCCAATGAAGAGCCATATGCCTTCCTTAGAGACTTCGAGCTGGTTTGCAACAACCTTAGTCACCCTAAGGTTGGGCAAGATTACATCAGGCTGAAGGCCACCCCGTTTTCCTTAGGAGATAAGGCCGCACATTGGTTAAAAAATCTCGGGGTGAGATGTACGACCTGGATGCAGTTCAAGGACCTATTCCTGAAGAAGTTCTACCCACTCAGTAGGACTAACCAAATGAGAACCAAGATCGCTAGTTTCTCCCAGGGACCCAATGAACCATTCCATGAAGCCTGGGACAGATTTGATGATTTAACGCAGAAATGCTCGTGCCACGGCATTACAAAAGCGATCTTAGTCCAAACCTTATTCTGTGGCATGACCCTGGAGATGCAGGGGTTAGTGAGGACCGCTTATGGAGGAAGCTATATGAATAAAAATGAAGATGTTGTATGGAAGATCTTAGAGTAGATGGCGGAAACAGGCAGATCTCAGGCCACCAAGGCCTACCCGTTGTCTCCTTCAAGCCTATCCAACGAGACAACTCGAAGGACTTTAGCGGATCTGACGGACGACCTCATCCTCAGCATGGGGATAATAGCAGACAAATTAACCATGGTCGAGCAGATTCACAAGAGGGTTACTGACCTTGAGGCACTCTCGCAATTGCCAAAGCAAGTGGAGGAACTTACTGAGAATGTAGCCAAGATACGGCTACCTGCCCCTTCTGTACCAAGTTCATCTTGTACAGGAACAGGCACCGAGGCCTCAGAGTAGCTGGGTAGAGGAGCAGACATACACTCAGCATGACCAGCACGCACCCCCACAAGTGGAGACAGGGTACGAGGAGCCTCCGCAGGTGTTCGAGATCAACGGGCTATGGTACAACTATGACCCCGTCGGCAGACAGTCGGGGATAGGGAACGGTCAGCCACACGGACCTTCCCTAGCTTACCAGGAAAACAGCTCTGTCCTTGAACCGTGCTTCGTACAATCCTGACCCGGACAAGGGTACCATCCTCAACGGCACTAGCAGCAGCAGCGCACGTTCCACTCGGTCCAGCAGGGCCCTCCACCTTCCCATCAGCAGCAGCAGTACCGGCATGGCTAGCAAGGCCAATACAGGAACTCATCCTCGAGTCAGCACTAACCAGCTCAGCCCACTAGTGAATTGAAGTGCCTCACCATGGTGATCCAAACTTAACTGATAGGGTCCAACAGATGCAGAATGACTATTTGGATATGAGAACTGATTTGAATCACGTCTCCCGTACCCGGGACCAGCAGATGGCGCTAAAGACCCTAATTCCCGCACAGGTTCAGGCCAACCCGAATAGCTTGAATCAAGGCCAAAACCAACCACGAGATCAGGTATACTATTCAGATAACTCTTTATCTGAACATGAGATCCTTTCATATGATAATGTCAATCATATGTCCCTCAAGAGCGGAAGGAACGTGATCGTACCTGATCAGGCACGGGCACCGAAGGAAGATGCCGTCCAGTCTCTACCTAAGGAGAACTTGGAGGCAGAGGAGCAGTACCGCCACCACCGGTAGAAGAAGAGGACTTCTGAGTACTCAAAGAAGCAGGAGAACCTCACCAGCAGTGAGTCCGACGAGACCGATGAACATCCCGCACCTCCATCTGAGGAGGATGTCCCAACAGTCGCGGAGAACACATCATTGGTTTTGCGACAGAAATTTTCTTTTAGTCATAGTCAGATTCAGAGTCCGACTCAGTCTCAGTTTCAGAGTCATGTACAGAACTTAGTTCCTGGTTTAAATGAAAATCTTTCAGTTTTGGAATCTGAGTTGGCATCAATAATCCCTTTCCCCCGAGCTCTTAAGGGTGGAAAGAAGAAAACTCAAAAAATACAAAAAGATGACCCTAAGATGGCAGAGTTTTGCAATAAACACATCAAGGTCACAATCCCTTTTGATAAGTATGTGGATATGACACCTGCATTTCAGAAATACCTTAAGGTGAGATGCACACCTACTAGGGTCAACGGGAAGACCAAAAGCAGTGTTGAGAAACACGTTCTGTCAGTAGCCACTACTTGCGCAATAAAGAATTCATTTGCGAGGAAACGAAGAGACATGGGTGCGCATTATGTGGTGAGTCATGTCGATGACACTGCGTTTGCATGCAATCTCCTTGATAACGGATCTTCAATTAACTTAATGCCTACATCCCTCTATGAGCAGCTTAATCTCGGACCTCTTAGGAAATCCAGAGTCTTACTTCAGTTTGGGGATAAATCAACCAAGAGGTCCCAAGGAGAATTGAGGAACGTTGTCATAAAGGTCGAGGGTCAGGAGTACATGGTGGACTTTACAGTCCTTGATATGGAGACCCCTCGCAATTGGAAAGATACCCAGATCATATTAGGAAGGCCCTTCCTCATAACAACAGGGGCCTTATTTGATTACAAGATTGGAAAAATCCAGTTCCAAACTCCAGGCGGAGATGAGGAACTTGAGATGAAGCAGACCAGATGGAAGAGATCGGATTCAGAATCCAGCACCGAGTACTCTTCGTCCGAAGCAGATTGTATTCATGTAGACACCGTTGGGCCATGGAGACAGAACCCAACTAGCACAGATGAGTCCCTCTCCTCCGGAGAAGATCTTGTGCATGAGTCAGTTTGCGAGGTCCTTAGAAACGAGTACAGCACAAAATATGCATCCCCCTACATCTTCGATGACTTAGAGGCCTAGCTGGGCCTATCAGCCCTTCCTTCTTTAGAACAATTATAAAATGAGGATGATGAGTCAGACGTGGCTTTTGCTGATTGCTTGGAAACCTTTGACGATCCGACTCCAGAGACGAACGAGTTGGTAGCAGCAATTTCATAAACAGATCCAGCCACTACTAGCACAGAGCCAGATTCGATTGAGCCAGACTTCCTTAATGATCACACAATACCTGAGCTCTAACCTTTACCCACAACACTCAAGTATACCTTCCTTGCGGGACAAGAGAAGAAGTATCTGATGATCATCAGCTCGCGATTGACCTAGGAGCAGGAATCTCACTTGCTAGAGATTCTGGAGAAAAACCGCAAGGCAATAGGTTGGAGCATCTTGATCTCCATGGGACAAATCCCGCTCTGTGTTCGCACCATATCTTCTTGGAGAATGAGGCCAAACCCTCTCGTGAATTCCAACGTTGGTTGAATCCAAATTTACGAGAGGTAGTGAAGAAGAAGATAGAGAAATGGTGCGATGTGGGTTTTATTTATCCCATCTCCGACTCCAAATGGGTGGCTCCAATCCATGTTGTCCCGAAAAAGTCGGGAATTCAGACGACCACCAATGAAGACAGAGAGGATATCGTGACACGAGTACCCACGTCGTGGCGCGTCTGTATGGATTACAGATGCCCGAATGCCGTGACGAAGAAGGATCATTTCCCCCTACCATTCATTGATCATATCTTAGAGAGATTAGCGGGGAAAGAATTCTTCTGCTTTTTGGATCGGTTCTCGGACTACAATCAAGTATCCATAGCTCCTAAGGACTAGGAGAAAATCACGTTTACCTGCCCCTTCGGTACTTATGCTTTCAGGCACATGCCCTTTGGGTTATGCAATGCTCTTGGTACTTTTCAAAGGTACAGGATTGTTGTATTCGCCGAAAAGGTTGGTGAATTCCTGGAAGTCTTCATGGATGACTTCTCGGTCCACGGCAATTCCTTCGATTCCTGTCTTAGGAGTCTGGACTGGGTCCTCAAGCGATGTTGTAAGGTCAATCTGGTGCTCTCCTGGGAGAAAAGTCACTTCATGGTGACGGATGGTATTGTGTTGGGGTATGTCATCTCCAAAAGAGGAATGGAGGTTGACCCTGCCACGATGGACATGATCAGACGACTCCAGCCACCACCCAACATGAAACATTTGCGATCTTTCCTCGGGCATGTCGGATTTTATCGAATATTTATCAAGGATTTCTCTAAGATTGCCCGACCGCTAACTGAGCCTTTAGGCAAGGACATGGAGTTCATAGTTGATCACAAATGTCTCGAAGCCTTTAAGCTATTACTAGGAATGATCATAGATGCCCTGATCCTACAAGCCCCAGATTGGTCTCTGCCTTTTGAGATCATGACAGATGCCTCAGACTTTGTTGTTGGGGTTGTGTTAGGACAGAAGAGGGATGGCATCCCGTTCACCATACACTACGCAAGCAAAGTGCTTGCACTGCTCAGTGTAACTATACAATTACGGAAAAGGAGATTCTTGCGGTAGTGTTTGCCTTGGATAAATTCAGATCTCACTTAATCGGATCCAAGGTAGTTGTGCTCACCGATCATACAGCGCTACGGTATTTAATGGAAAAAGAAGGACGCAAAGGCACGTCTTCTTAGGTACATTCTTCTTATATAGGAGTTTTTTGGGGCATTCGTGATAAACCTGGAAAGAAGAACGTAGTAGCTGATCACCTCTCCCGTCTCGAGGATCTTAATGCTTCTGAGGATACATCAATTCGAGACTCCTTCCCTGACGAGTCGGTTTTTGTTGTCGACCCACTCCCATGGTACGCCAATATCGTGAACTACCTTGTCTCCAAGAAAGTTCTCAAAGATTGGCCTAAGAGACACATAGACCGACTGAAGTCGGATTCGAGACATTACCACTGGGAGGATCTGATCCTTTTCTTTGAAGGACCGGACTGTGTCTGGAGACGGTGTATTCCTCAGGAGGAATATCAGAGTGTCCTTTCTTTATGCCACAATCTGGAGGAAGGAGGACACCACTCCGGGAAGAGGGCCACATGGAAGGTACTTCAGTGTGGCTTACACTGGCCGACTCTATTTCACGATGCGATCACCTTTGCGAAGTCGTGCCCAGTATTTCCGCGAATGGGAGGAATCGTTGGTTCCAAGGATGAGATGTTGATGCAGCCTGTCATCATTTGTGATGTCTTTGATGCCTGGGGCATCAACTTCATGGGCACATTCCCTGTTATTCACGGATTCGAATACATCTTTCTTGCGGTAGACTATCTGTCCACATGGGTGGAGGCTATCCCAACCCGAGCTGCAGATAGCAGGACTGTCTGTAAATTTATTACAGATCACATCATCTCTAGGTTCAGGATCCCCAAAATGTTGACATCAGACGGGGGTAGCCACTTTGTAAATAGAGATATGAAGAAGCTCTTGAAGGATTACGGCATCGAACACCGTGTTGCTAGTCCGTACCACCCACAGACCAATGGAATGTCTGAGGTGTCGAATAGGGAGGTGAAAATCATATTGCAGAAGCTTGTCCACCCAAAAAGGAAGGACTGGTCTCATATCTTGGATCAAGTCCTATGGGCTTATAGGACAGCTTACAAGACACCGTTAGGAACCTCCCCATTCAGGATGGTATTTGGGAAGTCGTGCCATTTGCCTGCAGAGTTAGTGCACAAATCAGAATGGGCAATCAAAAAGGTCAATTGGAACACACACCTAGGGCAGAAACAGAGAGAAATGGATCTGAATGAGCTTGTGGAAGTCAGAAACCGAGCATACGCCAATAGTTTGGTGTACAAGGACAACGTAAAGCGTTGGCATGATAGATATATCAGACGAAATATCTTTGTTCCTGGACAGAAGGCATGGTTGTTCAATGTAAGGCTGAAGGTTTTCCATGGCAAGCTGAAATCCAAGTGGGCGGGCCCATTCATTGTACGTGTTGTGCATGATAGTGGATGTGTTGAGATCTCAGATGTCACAGATGACGTACAGACATTCCTAGTCAATGGACAACTGTTGAAGCACTTCGTCGAACCCAATGAACAGTTAGTCCACGTTGAGGAGATTGTATTCATGCGTGAGACAAATTCAGCAGATACACATAGAGCCATGCATGAGACCTTGCAGTAGTGAACTCTCGCCATTAGCAGCATCTGAAAAGATTCAGACCGCGATCCTTGTATATGCCCATCATTCCTGTACATTATTCCCCTCCCTCTCGCAACTCTAATCACTCACCCCAACTTCATATATTTTCATCTACGACTATACTTAGGATGACCAGATCCTAAGTATAGGGGGGAGAGTCGCCTGAGTCCATTCATTGTACATCCTCCATATCACATCGGTCCTCATACCACTCCCGTCCTATACTTAGGCTGACCTGAGCCTAAGTATAGGGGGGACCGATGCCCTTTTTTGTATATATATTCATCCACTTCCCCTCTTGACCTCGTCTGCCCCGTTTTTGATCTCCTTCTACACTTTGGCTTCCAGAGCCTAAGGGCCTGTTTGGTTGTTGGGTTGGACTGGGTTGGGTTGGGCTGGGTTGGGGTGGGTGAATAGTAATCTGTGAGGAGGAAGTACCCTTGTGAATAGTAACCAGGGTTGGGCCAACCCTGCCCAACCCTGCAACCGAACAGGCTAAGTATAGGGGGGCAGGACGACTTCTTTACATTTTTGCTCTTTTGGCACTCCTACGCTTAGCACAAGCTATGTCTTCTTCCTCGCTTTTCGTGCTCTGAGGGCATAGCACACGCTAAGTATAGGGGGCATGTATATATTACAGATATACTTTACCCATAGCTCGTACTTTCACGTATTTTTGTATATACTACGCAATAATTACGGGATGGGTAAAAATGGAGAAAATTTTTTTGTAAAATACATGTATACTTGTATATTGTATAATGAAACTCTTGTAAATTGTTGTAACATAGGAGGTATACCAAAATTTTGAAAAAATAAATGCTTCTTATTTACTCTTGCACATCATCTCTACATCTGAAAAGAAAGAAAGAAAAAGAGTCTTACATTTCATTCATCTACATGGCATGTCATCTGCACCTCATTTGCACATCTTGCATATGCAAGGTGAAAAGCTAGTGGGTTCTGAACCAAGTTAGGAGTAGATATTGAGGAGGGACTTGATTTGACCTTAATCCACCTAATTTCAAAGGAACCTTATAGGATCTGGAGTTAAGATTTCTCATGTCAAGTGACTTAATTCTTTGAGTCTGCAAGTCTATGTTCACATGTCATCTTGATTAGTCTAAATAGAATATCTCGTGCACACGTATGATTCTTATAGACAGTGACCTAACTTGGACAAGCACCATGCACGTAGCTTTTCATTGATGAGGTGGTGAGGAGGTAGAATCTTTTAGCCTGGAGTAGCACACGGGTGGAAACATCCGTCCTCCTCTAGGGAGGGTAGTGCATCTCAACCTAATCTGGTGGTGTTGACGTCTAAAGACAGGACGTTGTGGGTTTTAATAATGCTTCAAAAGAGGAATAGTTTACTGGCTCAAGAGGAAAAACTCATGATGTACATGCTGCACCATGTATATAGTTCCAAAAAAAAGAGAAAAAGAAAAAAAATGCAAGAACTCCAAAAAAAGTAGACAGGACAAAGTGAAAATAAAATACATGTCGGAGTATGTATATTAGCAAGAAATTTGTAGTAGGATGACTTGGTTGCACTGGTCAGGCATCCCGGGATAGGTAGCTACACTGGCTACCGTCCATTCTTTCTCCACCCCCTCTTCTTGAGCTGGTTGCACTTGAACTTAGAAGGGAATACCCCGCTCCTCGAGGAAAGAGTTACTGGAGCGGGGAATTACAGTTACCTTCTTAGAGGAGGCTGGTTCTGAGCCATTTCTGATGTGGAGAGCTATTTTACACTTACACAGTACAAGTAAGAATCATAGTCATTAGAAATATGCATATGAGGATTTGTTCTGACCTGACTATTAAGGAGTCTTGAATAGGAGACTTGTTGAACTTGAAGTTTGTTAGGTCTTAAGTTCAGATCCCAATAAGGTTCCACCACATAATTAATCCAAAGGTCGAGTCAAGCTCCATTTTCAACTTTTATTCATGACCTTGGTATGGAACCCAAAATCATTTCACTTTTGCATTCCATTTTAGTTGCTCGGGGACGAGCAAGGTTTAAGTATAGGGGGTTGATGAATCTGTAATTCATCACCCTTAAAGTTGAAAATAGAGTCTTGCTCCCGAGTAATTAGCTGCATATTTTCCCCTATGTTGCATAATTAGCATTCATGCATGCATAAGTAATATCTGCATTTTAGCATTCATATTTGCATTAAATAAGAAGTCCAGTTCACTTGTAATTATTCACCTATTTATTTCTATTTTATACTCACTCCAAAGTCAATAAAACCAGCTCTTTACTACATATATTACTAACTAATAATACAAGGAAAAGGCCAAAAATTTCTAACTTGTAAAAATTACCCAATAAAACCCAAACCCAGTTGGAGACCTTAGACCTTATAATGCTCATATCTATCTCATACAACCTCTGATCTAGGTCTACTTACTTTTAAATTAATACATATTCAGAGATTCAAAATGAGACCAATTTCATTTAAATCGGAGCTCGTATGCAAAACTTGGATTTTGGGACCCCATTGTACATTATTTGTATGTATATTTTTACCCATGTATTTTAGTATTTTATTTGATCTCATCTCCATTTTTGATCAACATGAAACTTGTAGATCTCATCGAGATCTACAACTTTCATGTTTTGAGTTTTTCCAAATTCAGCAATCTTCTCTCTCTTATTCCACATTTCCTTTCAACCATTCAGATCAGATCACGTGGCGCCCTCTGGTTGCGCCACGCGGCCCGCTCATAACGCGTCATGCGCCACTTTTTTCTGTCGTCCGATCCCTTTCCTTCTCTCCAGATCTATGCCATTCACTCTCCCATCTGATCTCCACCCTCCGATCATTTCCAGATCAGATCTCCTCTGTCCGCTAGCGCTTCACCCTCAGCAAGCCACGTGTTGAATTGTGAACCCTCTGATCTTCTCCAGACACCTTCATCCCCACCACACACTCCTGCACTATCCTTATCCCTTCGATCAAATCCTCCAGATATCATCCAAGTCATTCTTCAGTACTGCCCTCTCCTTTCGCCATGTGTCGCACCCCTACCCCTTCGATCATACCTCCCCGATTTGATCCAAGCCACTCCTTAGCGCCTCGATCTGGGGAGTTGGATCACAAGATCCAACGGTCCCGAGATCGTCTTCCACCTAGGGCCCTGCCTCCGGCCACCGTTACTCCC
The DNA here is from genome assembly GCA_037367405.1 of Ottelia alismoides. Lineage (NCBI taxonomy): Eukaryota > Viridiplantae > Streptophyta > Magnoliopsida > Alismatales > Hydrocharitaceae > Ottelia > Ottelia alismoides. Next base: position 557,725 of record JAZKJV010010715.1, on the reverse strand, counting down.
ATTCGCCATTGCAAGAGAGAACCTAGAGCTACCCTCTACTAATCAATGACAGTGGTTTGGGCTTAGAAGCAAGCTACGACAGGATTCATCTCTGGCAAGATCCACGGCCAACTCCGTTGTGTCGCAGCTCCACCGACGAGCTGCACGAGCTCAGGAAGCTACTGCCTCTTGAGCAAAGACCAGGAAGCTCCTCCTTGAGCTTCTGACCCCAGGTTGACACCTCCATTTCCTCTCCGATCTCCTTCTTGTTTTTCATGGTTTTTTCTCAGATTTTATTCCGCTGCTCCGCTTATCTTCACGTTCGCCTGACCATCCCTTGGGCTTCACCTCGAAGCTCTGATCTTCGTGCATTCCTTCATACGCTCCGATGACCCCTCGCACTTCACCCGATCGAAGCTCCGTCGGTTATGGCGGAACTCTGACTTCGACCGTCACCACTTCACCCCCTAGGCCTCACCGCACTCGCGCACTTTCCACGAGCACAAAGCACCACTTTCCTTACACAGGCTAACCCTGCAGGGCCCTCCACTTCATCGGACGGAATCTTCATCGGAGTTGCATTGAGCTTCACCGCCACTGGCGTTCAAACCTCCCCAGCCACTCCTAAGACCTCCGGCGGCTTCCTGGCACTTCCACGATCAGTCCGAGCTATCTGGGAGCTACCGGCGAGCTACATCGAGCACTGGAGAAGGAGGCGGAGCAAGGAGCTCAATGCCGGAGCCCCGCCAATTCCGTCGTACGAGGCGGCGAACCGGAGAAGAAGAAGCCCAGCCACCGACAGCCCTCGCCGTGCCACTTCGCCTTGAGTCCATCACCGTTGGATCATCCAGATTTAACGGTCTTTGATCGCACCACGTAGCAGTTGCCCCGAGCTTCAGCCCCCGTTGGATCCATCTCGATCCAACGGCCAATATTGAGCCACGTTGCCATCAACCGCAGCCCTAAATACCATTGGATCATACGGATCTAACAGTCCTTGATCGTGCCACGTTTCCAGCCTCCACCGCCGTTGGATAACTTCTGATCCAGCGGCCCAGCATTCGCCACGTGGAGACTCCGAGCCTCTTCCCCGACCCTAGGCTCGGAGCAACCGAAGCAGACCCGAGGCCGATCTGAGTCTCCAGAGTCTCACGAGCCTCTGCCCGAGCCTCGATTGACGCCCGAGCCTAGCCCCTCATGTGCTTCCCACGTGAGGGCTGGGTATTTTGCACAGAGGCCCTCGAAGGTTTTGAAAATTGCAATTTGGTCCCTGCCAGGCGTGTCACGCGAGGAGCGTGTGACTTTGTGGGAAATTTGCATCCACCTCCCTCGTATTATAGGTAATTGCATTTAAGTCCCTGTCAGCACGTTTTATTTTCAGAATTTTTATTTTCTGTATTTGCAATTTGGTCCCTGTCTTTGCATGCATAATTAGGTGTCCATTTACGTCATTTTTAAATTATAAAAATTGCATGTTATAGCCCAACTTGTCCTTTATCTCATGTGACACGTGTTTAATTTTTGTGACTTCTCTGGAATTTAATATTATTAATTTGGTGAAACTTTCTGTTTTTTACCTACTATGTGCCTTTTAATTTATATTAAATTTCTTGTTGCCCCAAAAATCATCATAAAATAATAATAGACTTAAAATAATTTATTTTACACTGTGCCCTAAATTCATTGTATTTGCACGCATCACGAGGTCTGAATAAATAAAATAGTGATCTTCTTAATGTATTTTTAATAGGTCCAATTCACAAGAATTTTAGGTCTATTAATTTTCCTGGATTCTTCATATTTAGATCCATCTAGGATAATTTTTGTATCTGAAAATAATGTGTTTTGGTATTTATTAAAATAAATGTTGTAAAAATCACCTTGCATTCATATTTTATTCATAGTAAATTCATCTTGAGTCGAAAAATTCCAAAAAAAAATTGTAGACACTTAGGTTCATAGCATTCCATCTTCTGGCCAAGTTTCATAATTTTTGGACTTTATTTGATCATATTTCTGATTTAGCTTGTAAAATTAGCCTGAAATTGCATTCGTTTTTTTCTTTATTGCATAAAAATTGCTAAAAAAAGACTAAAAATAACCCTCTAAAAATCTGACCTCTGTTACTCACTTAAAAATTCACCTAAGAAGACAGCTTCCTCCCTGAGTTCAACCTTGGACTTTCCCAAGTAAAAAAAATATGCCGCTCGCATTTAATTTAATATTAATTGAAGTGGTATTTTTGATGAAGCCTTGATTACCCGACTGCAACGAATCTAATTATTAATTTGACCATTAATTTGATTGAATTAACAAGGGTGGTCTGAGCCTCGTCAAGCTTGTATACTATTTTGTGATCTCGATGTACATAATTTTGTGGACAAGAATCTTGTTGTAAATAAGAAGTCTACCTTTAATTTCAATAATGTAAATATTCATTTTCCTAATGCATTGGAAAAATCCAAAAAATGTAGATAGAAAATGTGCATTATCTGATCTTGGAGTCGTGGATATTATGAATAATTTGACTGTTGAGATATCATTAATGAAGTCATGGAGTATATGCCCGTTGTGAAGAAAGGGTTGAAGGAGGTATGTACAAACAAGTGTCGGTCAATACATAACAACATATGCTGGCAAATAGAGAAGCATGCCCTCACCATGGTCATAATTGCAGCCATCAGCAATCTCCCACAAAAAAAGCTAGACAAAGGAGCACTTTTGATCAAGATGCGAGATATTTGACCAAGTCTACGAGCGGACTCTCCTTAACAGCAGTTCTTCCATTAACCTCCTGCCCTCGTCATTACTGCGAGAATTTGGGCTGGGTCCATTGAAGCAATACGCATGATCCTGCAGTTTGTAGATCGATCTGTCAAAAGACCCCGAGGTTTGTTGGAAGATATTGTGGTAAAGGTTCATGATATGCAGTTTCTCGTCGATTGTGTGGTCCAAGATATGGACTCTCCTGCACCCTTACTCCAGACCCCCATTATCCTTGGGTAGCCATTCCTGTGTACAGTAGAAGTCGTAGTTGGCTACGGGTCTAATAAGATCACTTTCAGTTCGAGCAATCACAGAATTATAATAGACATGGTCAGCGAGCCTAAAGTCGTATCTGATGAAAGTCATGTAGCACTGCCTGAAGAAGAATGTGATTTCATTGCAGAAATAAGAGATACATAGCTCTCTTTGAATGACACTTGGACCCTAGATATCCTCTCTCGTGAGGAGGACTGGAAAGCACAGTCGACACAAGCTCCGATGGCACATGGGAGACACAATCAGATTCACTGATGCATCTCTTTGACTATGATGATTCATTCCGGACCGAACATGGTGAACTCATTGCAGATCTGTTTAGCACATTGTCAGTTGAACAACCACTGATTGAGGTGAGCAGAACTTCCTCCAAGATTCAGGAAAATCATCCCCCAACAAGCAAAGTGTCTGAGGTGGCCGAGAAGCATGATAAATCAGAACCTGAATTAAATCCACTTTTAGCAGGCCTTAAGTATGCTTTCCTTATGTGTGCAGAGAACATGTATCCGATCATCATCAGTAGTAGGATGACCCCGGATCAAGAATCTTGACTTCTTGAGATTCAAGAAAAAAACTGCAAGCGTCTCAGACCTCCACGGGATAAATCTGCTCTGTTCTCACACCGCATCTATTTAGAAGAAAATTCCCAGCCATCCTGAAAATTCCAAAGAAGACTGAACCCAAATCTACGAAACGTTGTCATGAAAGAAATCATGAATTGGTGTGATGCAGGCTTCATTTTTCCCAAATCCGATTCAAAATGGCTGATCCCTCTGCATGTTGTTCCGAAAAAATCAGGGCTCATCGTGGTTACAAATGACATAGGAGAGGAGATCTATATTCGGGTACCGACATCCTGGCGTATATGTGTTGACTATTGTCGTCTTAATGCAGTAACCAAGAAGGACCACTTCCCCTTGCCATTCATTGTCAGAAAGGAGTTCTTCTGCTTTCTGGATGGGTTCCAGATACAACCAAGTGGCAATCGCCCCTAAGGATCAAGAGAAGACTACCTTCACTTGCTCGTTCGGCACCTATGCTTTCATAAAAATGCCCTTTAGACTATGAATTGCACCAACGACATTCCATAGATGCATGCTTGAAGTTTTTACCGAGATGGTAGAAAGTTTTCTCGAGGTGTTTATAGATGATTTCTCAGTTTATGGTGACAGCTTAAATTCTTGTCTTGAGCACCTTGATAGAGTACTTCACAAATGATGTGAAGTCAATCTGGTGTTATCATGGGAAAAGAGCCAGAGGGGATTGTGTTGGTTCACGTCGTTTCGATACGTGGCATGGAAGTCGACCCGGCGAAGGTGGATGCCATTGCCAATCTAAAGCCACCTCAAACAGTCAAAATGTGAGGTCATTTCTGGGGAATATGGGATCAGATTTACTGTGCAAGGAGACTAAATTCAATGTTGATCGGTAGGTTCTCATGTCATTTAATTAGCTGAAGAAGCTAAGCACTCAAGTGGCGGTGCTACAGCCACCAGATTGGTCTCTTCCTTTTGAGATCATGACGGATGCGTTAGACTTTACAGTTGGGGTTGTTCTAGGATAGAGGAAAGACAAGGCGCCCTATGCCATTCACTATGCCAGCAAAACACTAGATGAAGCTCAAAGAAATTACATTGTGACAAAGAAAGAATTATTGGTTGTGGTATTCTCCCTGAGAAGTTCAAGTCCTATCTTATTGGATCAAAAGTCACTATCTATACTGACAACTCTGCTATCATATATTTACAGCAGAAGAAGAATGCCAAGCCTAGACTGATTAGATGGATCCTTGTCCTTCAAAAGTTTGATTTGGATATCAAGGATAATCATGAGGTTCAGAATGTGGTAGCAGATCACCTCTCCAGAATTGAGCAGCAAGAACCTCCACTGAGCAGTGCACCCATCACAGACTCCTTTCTTGACGAGTCAATTCTGGCTGTGGATTCACTCCCTTGGTATGACGACATTGTCAACTAGCTTGTCTCGAGCATAGTTCCACAAGATTGGACAAGGATTCAGAAGGACAAATTCTTGTCAACTATTCATTTCTACCAACGGGAAGATCCTCTCTTATTTAGGGAAGGAGCGGATTGTATTAGGCATAGATGTATCCCTCATGGGAGCAACATAGTGTCCTTGAGCATTGTCATTCGCTCGAATCTGGTGGGCACCACTCTGGAGATAGGATGGCAGCAAAAGTATTATAGTGCGACCTATGATGGCCTACACTATTTAAGGATGTCATAGCATATGTCAAGCACTACACTGACTGTTGGAGATTGAAAGGTACCCTTACAGCTAAAGATTCAATGCCCTTAAAAATCATTCAGATTGTAGATGTATACGATGCTTGGGGCATCGATTTCATGGGACCCTTCCCCAACAGTCAGGGATACGAGCACATCCTTCTTGTCATCGATTATGTGAGTCGTTGGATTGAAGCTATTCCCGCTCGAGCCTCAGACAGTTGTACAGTTTGTCGCTTTCTGAAAGAAAACATCATCTCATGGTTCGAGATTCCAAAGATACTGATATCAGATGAGGGTAGTCACTTCATTAACCGAGAGGTCAAGAAATTAACGAAGGAGTACGGCATCGAGCATCGAGTCACCTCTCCTTAGCACCCTCAGACCAAAGGCATGGTTGAGTTATTAAACAAAGAAATCAAGACAATCCTGCAGAAGCTTGTTAAGCTGGACAGGTAAAATTGGTCCCAACTCTTGGACTCAGCCTTGGGCGTACATAACCACTTACAAGTCTCTGTTGGCCATGTCACGCTACCATCTTGTATATGGAAAGTCGTGTCATTTACCCGTGGAATTGATTCATAAATCATTGTGGGCAGTCAACATTTGTAATTTAGACTCACAACAAGGTGGTTAGAAACAAAAAGGGGATCTGAACAGGCTCCTGGAATTCAGAGACTATGCATATGATAACACATTGATGTACAAGGAGAAGGTCAAACGCAAGCATGACCGGCACATTAAACAAAAGACCGTCGAGACTGGATAGAAAGTGTGGATATTTTATGCAAAGTTTAAGATCTTCCCAGGCAAAATAAAGATCAAATGGACAGGTCCATTCATAGTTCAAGAAGTATATGACAACGGAAGTAGTGTGATATCAGAATTGTCTCCTGACGCGCAACCAATTTTTGTCAATGGTCAGCTGCTGAAGCCCTACCTCGAGCATGATAACTTTCTGGTCATTGTCGACTCTATACAAGTACTATGCACTGAAGGAACATCCACAACAGTAGCAGCATCACAAGATTTAGATAATGCCACTCAAAAACTCTTCCTTTAAGCTTTCATGTGTTCTTCTTTTCTTCTTTTGTTTTTGTTTTCATTATCTAAAAACCAAACAAAAATTGTGTGTGTGTCACCCCTTTTTCTGTCAGACTTTTATACTTAGGACAAACGTTGTCATAAGTATAGTGAGGTGTACACCCTGAGTTCAGTCATTCTTTGATCCCCTCCACTATATCCTCTTCTTGTCTATACTTAGGGATATCTTACCCTAAGTATAGGGGAAGACAGCCCGAGTTGTGATTTGTTCATCCCCACCCTCCATGCCTTGTATACAGTCTGCTATACTTACGATTATTTCATCCTAAGTATAGGGGGGACGGTCGACTTCTCATTCATTTATTTCATCGTTCATTCGTTTCATCTTTAGGCTTTTCTATACTCAGTACGAGTTATGTCTTCTCTTTTTCTCTCTAATCTATGAGGACACAGTGCAAGCTAAGTATAGGGGGCTCGTATATACTCTGTATATAATTTATTCATAACTCGTACTTTCACATTTTTAATAAGTATGGCTAAGTCACAATTCATATACAAATGCATACAATCAGATTAAATCACTTAAAAAGATGTGCATTACTCCTCAAACTGTTATGTACATACAAACTAATAAGTCAGATAAAAATGTTTTGTAAAATATTTGAAAAATAGATTGAAAATCGGTTTAAAAAAACTTTTGAAAACTATTTTACAAAATGTTTTCAACCTTTGTAAAAATCTGTTACTTGTAAAAACTTCTTCTCTTTGTGCGAGATAAAAATGTTTTGAAAAAAATATATTTGCAAATGATTTTTAAAATGGTTACAAAAATGCTTGAAAACCTATATATACCGTTTGAAAAACCTTTGCAAAAATGACTTTCATATGCTTGTAAATGTTTGTAAAAATTATTTGCAAAAACTATTTTGGACTATAGTTTTTGAAATTGTTTGTAAAATCATTTTTAAATAATTTTGAGGAACATATACATCACACAAGAATTCTTTATCAAATTGTATATTAATAATCAGATATTCCTTGTAAATTCTTAAAAACCCAAGCTCTTGTAAATAATAAGATGCATCTATGTGTAAATATTGGTGCCTTGATTTATTCCAAAAACACTTTTGTTTTGAAAAATTCCAAAAACATTTGCAAAATCTTTTTCAAAAATATATAAAAAGTTCAAAAATTTGAAAATTGCATCATAAAAATATTTTCGCATTGTACGTAGCATTCGCATAGCATTCGCATTTTTCAGATTAAGTTTAATAATTGAACGAGTCTAAGTAAAATTCAAAGATTGGAGCTTGGTTAGACCTTAAATCTACTTAATCACAGAAACCATATAGGAACTAGAAATGAGGAACTTCAGGTCTAGTTGACTTAATTCTTTGAGGATCATGAGACTTGGTTCTATGGATTATTGACGGCCTAAGTGGAGTATTTCGGAGCACATGCATGGCTCTTGTTGATAATGACCTAATTTGGACACCTGCACCTTTCACTTGGCTCAACTCAGTTGGAGCGGTGAGGGGATTGGATTTGTCGATATGAGATGCACATAAGTGGAAACATTTGTCCTCGTCTAGGGAGGGAAGTATACCCCAACCCGTCCAGTGGGATCAATGTCTAAAGACAAGAGAGTGTGTGTTGCAGCTTTAAAAGGGACATAGTATACTGGCTCAAGAGGAAAAACTCCTTATGTAGATGGTGTTGTATATAGTATTTCAAAAAACAAAAAACAAAAAACAAAAAAAAACTCCAAAAAAGTGGGCAGACTTGATTGAAAATAAAATGCATGTCGGAGTGCATATATTTGTATAGTCAATAATCAAGCTTGAGCTTCAAAGTCATATCTTGTGAGCATGCAACTGGATGACTTGACTAAATTGGTCATGCATCCTAAGATAGGTAGCTACACTGGATACCATCCATTCTTCTCTTCACCCCCTCCTCTTGAGCTAGTTGTCACTTGAACTTAGAAGGGAATACCCCGCTTCTCGAGGAGAGAGTTGCTAGATTGGGGAATCGTTGGATTGTCATGTTAGAGAAGTTAGACTCTTTGTCATTTCAGTTGAGGGGAGCCACCATCACATACACTGTACAAGTAAGATTCATAGTCATAAGGATTTGCATATGAGTTGAAGTATTCTGATCTGGCTATTGAGGAGACTTGAGTATAGTTTTAGGAGTTTCGAAGGTTGTTGTGTTTCAAATCTGATTCCCAATAAGGTTCCGACCGCACTAAAATTCCAAAGGTCCAGCTTAAGCTCCAAACTTTGATTTTTTTGAAGACAAGTTTGAATATTAAATTTAATCCACTTTCCTTCTTTTTCTTTTCTTTATTTTTATTTTTTTCTGTGCTTATTGCATAAGTGTTTGCTAGGGACTAGCGAAGGCAAGTATAGTGGGGTGATGAATCTCCATTTCATCACCTTTATTCTAACATTTTGGCCTTAAAACCCTACTAATACATGTAAATAGCATTAATTTGTACAAAATAACATTCATTATTTGTTGCACTCTTTGTGTAAATAATATTATTTTTAATGCCAAAATTATAGAATAAAGAAAAGAAAAAAAATAAAAGATCAAAGGTATTTTAGGACTCTAAATCCCGAGACCAAGTCAAGAATTGAATTGGTCGACAAGGAATAAAGTAGAGGGAGATAAGGGCCAAGAATACAATAAAAACCCAATTCTTTTATTCATTCAATCAAGCATTTTTGGGACCTATTTTATTCTTTATTATTTATACCTCAAATAAAGAAATTTTGTACATGAAAGTTACAGACAATAATGTACATAAAATACAAAATTGATTTCTTGCAAAAATAACATACAGTTACAAATTATAACCTGAATAAGATTCTAAAAGCCTAACTTCCAAGACCCACATCTCTCAAATAAAAGCTCAAAATGTATCTAAATTACCGTTAATTGTATATAACATTTAAAAAGCTACTTAATGAAGGTGGTTTTACTTTTTTGAAGTTAATACGGGAAAGTTAGGTTTTGGACCTTTATTGTACTATATACCTGAATAAAATATTCAATTTATTTATCTTTATCATTTTTTATAATTTATATTTTTATAATTTATATTTTTATAATTTTGTAAATATTATTTATAGTATATCCACATATTGAAACTAGAATAAAACTATAAAGAAAGCATAAAAATAAAATAATGTATAAAACTACACAAATAAAATACATGTACTTATACCTATATAATATATACCCCTATTTATTTATGTAAATAAATAACATAAGAAAAATATAATAAAAATATATTTGTACACCTACAAATAAGTTGTATATATAAAATAACAGAATAAAATAATAAAATCGAAAATACAAAATAAAAATAAAATGTACAAAACATAGATGAATATACCTATAAATACACCTCTAAAAATTAACTTGTAATAAATAATATCAAATAAACAAATAAAAATCATATCAAAATACTACATAAAATAATAACATTTTTATTTTATAATCAAAAAATAATAAAATCATTTACTATTTTTAATTAATTATTTTCGAATAAAGGGGGCTCTTTTGTACCGTAGTAGGCTGACGTGGCCCAATGGGCTTCCAGGGATTGTTGACCTCGGTCAACTCCCCATCTTTCATCTGATTTCTATCAGAAGTCTCGAGTTGCCTACCTTCTTTGATTTATACAGGCTACCTTGTTGCTCTTTCCACCTCGAGATCTTCATAGATCTCATTCCCATCATGATCCTCTCTCGTGTCGGATCGTCGGGTCCTTTGATCTTCCTCGAGCGTGGAAATAATCGACGTCAAAGTTTGCCAGAACCTTCTATCTATACATAATCTGTCAGGCTCCTCCTTCCCTTCTTGATCCCTCCTGGTGCCCCTGATCGAGTCTCGATGTTCGTGAATGCAGGTCAGGTGACAACTGAGTCTTCCCCATGCTTAGAGCACGTCGGAGCAAGGAGAGGAGGAGGTCCATGGTGATCTCCAGTCGCCCTGCTCCCTGAGCCCTCTCTCAGGTATAAGAGTTGATTTATTTCCTGTTTTAAGTAGCTATAATTCTTGTAATTCCAGTCGTTAGTTTTGCATTTTGATCAGTAGTTTAGCGTAGATTAGTCAAATTTCCTCGCAGGAGCTCTCGAGCTCCAGCCGGATTCCACCATGATCTTACCAATCTCTGACCCCCACACCTTATCCACTATCTTCCCATGCACCTTCTTCATCTAAATCGACCCCTTGACCAACCGGATCGACCTTCGATCCATGAATCGAAGGTTCAACTCCGCCGCTCGTCGGGCCATCACCGCCCACCTCCATTCCTATGCAGAGCAGCTTCAAAATGGGTTGACCTTCATCGTCCTGGACCATGTAACACCCCTGTGCAGGTCCCAGGTTGAATAGGCCCATATTGGGTTCGAATCGACTCCAGGTTTGACTCCCCGGGTGCTTGGAGCTCCTCGACTCGCCAGGACTCTATGGGTCCTTAGACCTTGTGAAAGGCATCATCGGACGCGGATAAGCATCAGCAACATGGAGAGCACCTCGACATCGCAAGAGGAGCCTTGGAGCGCAAGGAATCAGAGGAACAAGGAAGAACATGCTCTTGTTCTTCCCAGTTCTTTGAGATGGACCCAGCACCTCAGATGGAGCCCCCCGCTCCAGATCACACCAGAGGCATCGGATCATCCAGAGTCAGCACCATTCAATCGCGGCCCATGATATAATCTCAGGCGTTCAGATGCGAAGGGGTACCAGCCAGGTGGATGACGCAAGGTGTATAAGTGACCAACATCTAGTCATCCGTCTCCACGCAAAGAAAGGGGGAAATTGCTAATTTATCCTCGCAATTTAGGTATTTATTTATTTATTAAACTTGTAAATAAAATGTAAAGTGTAAATAAAATGGGTATTTTGTAGACAAGCCCTTATATTTATTGAATATTGCTTTTTGGTCCACTCCATGTCACCTCACGTGTCGTCCCACTTGAGGTGGCGAAATTGTATGAGCACCCTTGTAGATTTTTGTATTTCATTTTAGTCCATTAAATTTTAATATACATTGTACGTTTCAGGGAAAATTACATGTATATCCCCAGCCTTTATTTTATTTGCAACTATACTCCCCCCTAGTTTATGTATTTTGGTGTTAGAATTTCATTTATTAAAAATGGTACCCCTGCTCTAAAAATTATGCAAAAATAGGGTTATATGCATGCTAACATGAGCTTCCACTACCCATTTTTAACTATTTATTAAAATTTAAATGAGCATGTTTTTATCCATGTTTGTAATAAAAATACCAAAAATAGAATAACATTTTGAAAAATTCCAAAAAAATCACGTTTTGACTATTTACCATGTTTTAACTTCAGACCAAAAATCCCTAAAAATAGAAAAAGAAAAGAATAAAAATTAAAAAGCCCCAAAATCCAATAAAAATATTAAAAATCATTTTAAAATCCAAAAAAATTATTTATGTTATTAGTTATCTATTAAAAATGATTTGAAGAATTTTGGATGTGTTTTGTTATTTTTAATCTCCATGTCAATCTCAGCCTAATATTTAATCCTTGATTTGGGATCTTCTTATTTTAAAAATACATAAAATTAGAAAAAATCACAAAAACTTTATAAAAATCACAAAAACAATATAAAAAATAATAAATATAATATAAAAATAGTAAAAAGAATGTGTGTATATTTACATATATGTATAAAAGACATGTTGTACACAATATACTTGGATTAGCAATAATTGTAGGCTACCCATTTTTCTCTTTGTGGTTCGACCTCTACTTGTTTACTTGCTATACATTTAATTTTGTAGAGAATAATAAATTTAACTCACTTTTTGATATCTACTTCTTGATTTATGGCGTGGATTAATTGTTGATGGATCGGGGTTTCGTCTGAGGTCGCTTAGACGACTGTCGGTCTGCCTTATGGATTGACATGACTTCAGCTAAACTACGTTCATCACCAGGACGGTAAAGTCCACTAAGAATTGCAAGCCATGCACGGTCACGATAACGTTCCTGAAAATGCCCCTAGGTTTCTTTACAGATCTATCATCAAACTAAAGGATCGCGTGAGATTTGTAAAGAGGACCTAACTCGAGCTTGTCGATAAACAAGATGGTAACAAATTGATGGAGGAACCGTTATCTAATATAGTGAAATCAAATTTTGCATGATAAATCTTGCATTTGACATAATCAATTCCTGAATCTTTCTTCTTCTTGGGCAATCTGTTTTGTATGACGCAAGATGTGGCCTTGGTCAAACCATGCTTCTTTGTACGTGATATCTTCTTCATACACGTGGTACATATATTCTTCAATGGTTGCTTGAGTGTAGGGAAGTGATCCAAGGCATCATGGAGTGGGATCTTCAGAAAAAAGTGATCTGTCAATAATCTCTCAGTCTCTGAAGTGACAACATTCTTTTAGGAATTCTTCTTTCCTTTTCCACATCGAGAAAAGGAACAATCTCATGAATGACAAAATCATTATTTTTATTCACATCAAAATTGAATCATCATGTACATCGAGAGTCTCAGAAGTATGCACAAAGCTCTCTAAAACAAGAGAATAAAATTCTACATCGGGAGTAACTGAATGGTCTGGTATGGTATCATTATCTGACTCGTTTGTGTCCATGCCAACTATCTCTGCATCGCTCCCATCTCTATGAATATCATTGTGATGGAGATCATGTTGGTCCTCATCATGGTGGTCCTCCTCCTCATTAGCATCAGAATGTGAAACATCAATATCATCATGGATCGACTCTCGCTCCTCATCATGTGCCCTCTCCTCTTCTCGAGCAGGTGCTCATGGTGATCTACCGCTCCTGATATGAATGAAGTTAAATAAAAATTCAGGAAAAGATATCATACCTTTAGTGGTGTCTACCTAGTTTGAATGCCTCCTCTTGTTGTTCAGGTTCATCTGAAGCTGGGCTGGGAGAGTGGTCTTGGGCGCAGCTAACTCATCCAAGCGATGGTTAGCCCGCTCCATCTCGGTCCTATGCTCTATATGAAGCGTGCTCAACATGTCCATCATCTGATTCAGTGTCAGGGCATGTGAAGGCATCTCAGACTCGGTGCGATGTCCTTGGATATCTATTCTCTCCAACATAGGAGTGTGTTGGTGTGGTGTGTAAGGCTGAGGAGACCTCTGTGGCGTGAAGGAAGATTGTTGCTGCCACTGTTTGTGCTGATAGGCATCTGGATATGTAGCAGTATACCGATGTGAATATTGTCTATGATAGGCATGCTAGTGAGACTGTTGTTCCGTGAAGTGTCGGTGGTGCTAAAAATGTGGGCATCCATGCTGCGGATGACTATGTGATGTAGTTGATGGTGGTGGTGTATGATCTGAGGAGTAAAGTGTGGTGAAGGATGAACAGGAGTGTATGATATCCCATTGATCTCAAAAGTAGCGTGAGAATCAACATAATTATCTCTAGGGCTAGTGATCTGAATCGAGTTGGCATTGGACGGATCCTCATGCCAATCAATATGTGGAGGCTCGGTAGGTTGTACCAGCTCGCTCTGAATGTACTGAATTTGACGGTAGGGAGGAGATGGTAAAGATCTTTGTACAAGTTGAGAAGTGGAAGAAGGATGGGACTGTTGCAACTGAAGCTACAACTCGGTCACTTTCTTCATCAAATCACTCAACTGCTGAAGAAGTGATGAGAGTTTCTCCAACTCTCACAGCGGATGTAAATCCTGAACTTGCTTCTAAATCACGTCGACCAGTGTAAGCTTCTCACTAATGAATCCTATGTCAGACCGTGAATCAGAATTACAAACGTGTGCCACCTTCTAATGCTCTCGATGGTGTAGTGGCTATGGGCACTTTTGGAATGCCTGAGTGGAGTCGACTACACGTGAATTCTCTCCAATCCCCTCAAAGATGGACCAAAGTGACTCGGCATCCCTATTCAGATAACTTCTGCCACATGTGGCGCTCACTAAGCCATGTACATCCGATGGGAGTCCTCCAAAGTAATTATGTACAAGCACCTTTAATGGAATCTCGTGATGAGGGCATCTCTCTACCAAATCCTTGAATCTATCCCATGTCTCATAGAATGACTCATGTGGTAACTGTGTAAAATTGGAGATTTGACTCCTCGTCATGTCCGTCCGTCCTAGAGGAAAATACTTACGTAGGAAAGTGGACTTCAGATCGTCCCATGTAGAAATCCCCCTCTCCAAATGACTCAATCAGTAAAGCGCCATATCTACTAAGGAGAAGGGGAAGGCCTTAAGCTGTATATCCTCCTGTGTAACTCCTAGATAGCTTGATGTTCCACAAATCATCTCAAACTGTTGTAAAGCATGAACGACTCCTCTGAAGTGTTCCCATAGTATTTGGGAAGCAGTTAAATAAAGGGCGATCTCAGCTCGTATAACTCTTGATTTGGTGGTAACTGAATCCAATGGTGTAGCATCCTCACCTGCGGTCATACTCATCTCTCAATGTCGTGTGAGCAATGGCGGGTGGTGGTGGATTCCCAGATCTTGCTCTCAGCGTAGTGTTCTCTGCTCTAAGCTCATCCTGGACTCTACAATGATCTCTGATCTGTGTACTCATATGCCGAAGTGTGTCTAGAATCCCATCACTGATATCTGAAGCTGGATCATGTCTCTTGTATGTTTGCCTCTCATCATCCGGTCTCTCCTCAACAGCTCTATCCTCAACTGGTCCCTTCACTCTACCCATGATCCTTATCCTCTTGAAAGGAAAAAGTCTCATAAGAACTCTGTGAAAAACATGCAGGAGAAATAGACAAAAAATCGAGGCGTCGGTCTGTCTCAACTGAAGGGCTGGGAGGCAAGGGAGTCTGGGTCTGACTCACCTTGTGACTAAGTGGAACCAACTCAGGAAGAGCATCATCCCGAGTTTGTGAAGACATATGATAGACGGTGGAAGGTCAAAAGCTCACGGAGTATGAGCGCAAAATCCATCGAGTTGCAATCCTTGATGTCAAAATAAGTACATGAGAGATTATGATGTCAAGTCAAGAACACGAGTGTGAAGGAATGTAAGATGTAGAATAATGCACATCTCGCGTACAAACACAACGCAAACACTAGATTCACCAACTTCACACGGTGAAGACCATAAGAGTTCGGTCTTTTACTTTTCAATTTTATTTTTGATGATCAATCGGTTTTATTAGAAAACTCATAGAGGGTAACATCATGTCGCCCAGCATATACGCTCACAGTCCCCCAAATAGTGGTACCATCTACCCAGGCTTCCGATTTATATCAGGCTCAAAGTGAACAATGAGGTATGAGTACACCAAAACAATTTCTATGGTCGGAGGCAAGTCCTTATAGTTGCAACCATGCATCGAAAAGTGATGCACATGTACTTAAGGCACAAGCCCAGGGATTTTTGGCTCTAATCCTTAAGGTTGCATCCGCACCCACTCTGCGTGTAGTGTACCTGATACAATGAGAGGTTCGCTCTCCCAATACAAATAAAGTCCAGGTATTTTTTATTTTTTGTCAGGTTTTTAAAAGAGAAAGAATTTTTTTTAGGGTTTACACTTTTTTGGATATTTTCAAAAATATCTAGGGGGATGTCGATATTTTAAAATTTTCAAATCTGTGTCTCACGGAGGGATAATCATGGAATGCGACAGAAAATGATGATGCATACAGAGATAAAAATCATACCATACGCCAGCAGTCTACATGTAATTGATCCTCGCAAAATTGTAAAACCTAGGCTAATTCATGCAAAAGTGAGAAAAATCAGGTCCTAATCATCAGTTCTAGCGTAAGAACAGATTATTTTTCAAAAAACCTCTGGTTTTTTACTATTAGTCATCTAATCAAACAAATATGCATCCCTAGGCTCCACGAAATCGCATAAATAAAGAATAAAATCAAGAAAACTGAGATGCTGTGGTGAGGTCCCCCAAGTGCACCGTCACCTGGTGAAACAGGACCTATCAAAAGTTTGAGTACAATCGGGATTTTCTTAGTGGAACCCTTGCTACAAAAAGAAACACGGGAAAGTGCCCCTTCCTCTCTCACAAAAACAGAAAAATGTGTAAGTGCCATCTCTCAGAAGAAAATAGAAAATAATGTCTGATAAATATAAAAAAATCATGTGCTGGCTAAATCGCTCTACCCTCTACAACTAGATCAGAGAAGAATGACCCAGTCTCTGCACTCTCAGTTGAATCAGCTTCCAAAGAAGCCAGCTAATCTTGCAGGCCCTACAAAAAGGGTTAGCTTCACATAGATAAAAAATCAAACAAACACTCCAAAAAAACCAAAGTCAAAAACTGACTACAAGAACTCAAGAAAAAGCCGATAAAAACCGAGAAAAGAAAACTGAAAACATATAAAAAAATCAAAGAAAAATTAGAGAAAGAAAAATCACACAAAAATCTCAAAGAAAAATAAAAGAAAAAAATCAAGAGAATAAAAAGAAAAAGAAAACAATCAAAAATCACAAAAAACCGATGAAGGATCGAGAAAGCATGGAAAGATGAAAATAGAGAAATAAAAGAAAAAATCATAAAGAATAAAACCCAAAAAATCCTGCGCACGGCTAGGCCTCCCCGGCAACGGTGCCATTTTGATAACTGAAATTTAGTGTGCGGTAAAAAATGAGTTTGTCGGTGTAGAAAATCACTCGAAACAAAATTCTGATTAATCAAATAAAATTTCAACTCCGACTAAAAATTATCATAGTTGTTCACTATTTATTTATCTAGGTGAGTGTGCCTGAGTCGAATATAAGGAAACGGAAAATCACACTCGTGAATTTTTTAGTGAAGAAGTATTTTGTGATATTTTTTGGTTCTTTTATTTTCTTCTTAAAAGCGAGAAAACTCTTTTTGTGATTTTAATTTTAGTCTTTTTATTTGATTTTTATTTTCCAATTTTTATTTGATTTTCAAAGGGATATTTTTCAATCAATTTATCTACAATATAGTATGTAAAATTAATAGAGGGATAGTGATACTATATAGTAGAGAAATTGATTCGAGCAGCGGGCTTGAGAAAGATAAGAAAACAAATCAAAATAGATCGGAAATTGAGAAAGAAGTCCAAAATAAATCTCGCGAAGGAATCGTCGAAAACTAGAGCAAAATAAAATGTAAAAAATAATACACTAGAAATAATGTTCAGAACATGTCCACACATGTCTGAAGTATATGTAGTCCAAAGTAGAAATGTAAAAAAAACAAGTAAAAAAGAAATGCCCTTATTTCGATTAGGTCCTTGGTCAGGGACCTAATTACAAGAAAATTCTGGAATCTTTCATCTAGGTCCTTGGTCAGGGACCTAAATATAATAAAGAACTCTTCCGGAGGTGCGACAAAATTTCTGTGCAGGGGTTCTTTAGAAAAATTTCTATCGGTTGGCAAGCTACGACTGCGATTAGTACGCTTCCTACGATCGTGGTCATCCGATGAAGACACATGTCGGCTATCTAAAGATTCTGGAGACGGGGATGTTCTTCTCCAAAATAAGAACAATGGTGGTAGTGTTCTAGATCGGTCCTACCATGTCAGTGATGGGTAATTGGAGGTGTGGTCGGAGAGGGTGATCCTCACCCTCTCGAGCTCTCCCACAGTGAGAGAAATCGTTGAAGAAGGCAGAGCTCCAATCTACAGGATCTGGAAGATAGAAGATGTTCTATTGTTCGAACTCTGGAAATGGAGGTCAACGATGCCCTAATGCTATCTATGCTACTAACTTCTCCATATTCTAATCATGATGTACGCTCCATATTGTCATGATGATGAAACTCCAGCACAAAAGTCCTGCAGGTTAATGGGCTTCCACGTTCAAAGGAGAATCAACCAAAAAGTTAAGGTGTCTTGCAGGTTAAGATGGGGTTCCAAAGAATGAATATTTCAGATCAAATTTGATCGGATTTGGATGAAATTGGGAGTGGATCTTGACTGGAATCAAAGGTTGGTTGTTTACTCGACCTAATTATATGGATTATCTAGCTAATCATGCATGAAATTTGATGAAATCAAACAGGGATGAAGCATATACCTGGAAGTAGAGGTGTAAGACCTAAGATGATAGCTCGATGGTAGGCACTTCCATGAGCTGCACGACATTCGAGGTGTCGATTCAAGACCTGCCAAGGCCTTGGAACTCTCCTCCCAATGTCCCTCTTTCACATAAAATAACCACCTGGGTGCTGTCATCACCAAGGACAGTAGAGCATGGCTGAGAAAGTAGGCCGACAATCAGTTTGGAATTGGGTTGGGAGAAGTTTGTTGTGAACTGATGAGGTTGTGAACAATAAATAGGAAAATTGAGAAGGGGGTAGAGGTATATCAGTGGCTGGTGTGTATTAGGGTTGTTAGGGCTTTAGAGATGGAGGGTTAGGATTATATAAAGGGATGGAATGAACATGTGAAATATATGAGAAATTAGGTAATCAGAACATATTCCAGCCAACTTCTTCTTGGGGAAGAAGCACCAGGTGTTGACAAGTGTCAACACCTGGTTGGATGGAATTTGTAAAATTAATAATAAATATTAAACGACATTATTTAACTTAGATATAAAAATAGAAAATGTAAATATATATATATATATTAATTTATTATACTATTTTATTTTTATAAATGATAATTAATTATTCACTCTACACATTATTTATTAGGGTTTTTATCAGTTGTGCCCCTCTGAGATATTGCAATTTCAGTTATACCCCTCCCTTTTTTGGAATCATGCCCCTACCTTCTTGCAAAATACACAGTTGTGTCCTTCTGCTAAGGTAAAGTAGGGGCATAACTGATATTACAAAAGGGCAGAACTGTGAATTTTGCAAGAAGGTAGGGGCAGAATAAATAATCAATTCTTTTTGTAATTTTCTTCCTTATCTCCCCCTATTTATTTGTTTGTCGACCAAGTTAGGATATATAAATATATCTTTCAGCTATATTTATATTTTATAAGTCATATTGTACATATATATACATATTTACAATCTCCCTTTCTTTTTATTTTATTTGTTCTCCTTTATTTATTTACATATTTCTAATGTCTAAAATGACATTTTTATTCATGACTGTGGCTCTGATAAAGATGAAATTTAATGCATACTTACAAGTATTTGTTAAGGGATTTAAGATAAAATGCATGAAGATTATTAATGAATCATGGATTCATCATAAAGTAATTATAAGATGCACACAAGAACCAATAAAATCATTTATACATCATTTTAGGACGAGATCCAGGAAAGACAAAGTAATAAATAAATTACGACAAATAAGATAGAAACAGATGAGATTAGAGAGCACTGAAGCGCCTATTACGAACTATCCTTAGAGAGGATATTGCCTCCATAATACCGGTGCAAAAAGTACTGGTGATCTACTCCCAGGATACTATAGCACACGATCATCGTCCACTCACATCGACAAGATCGTCCTCAAAAGTACGTCAGAGAACTACAACTGAGAGAAGAAGAAATCGCATGCCACAATTGCAGTGGAATAATAGAGAGCAAAAGACTGCAAGAGAGTTTTCTTGCGAGTGAAGAAACAGCGTCCAGGAGAAGTGTATAAGAAGACCTAGAGAACGGCTTTTCATTTTCTGAAAATAAACCCCAACGGGTGCCTCTTTAGATTCTGAAATGACAGTTAGATCATAGTCGTTGAAGTCGAGTCAAATTCCTTCATTGTTGTCGAATTACATTTAATCTGTAGAAAATTTATTCGACCCTCTAATGAAACCTGCGGCAAAAGTATCGAGATCCAAACTAACTCTCTCGAGCCCGAGCTGGAGATAGAGCAGAACGCACATGCGTGCATGCGTGTGTGGTCCTCCATTCTTCCTTGTTGTAATTGTTACAAGAGCTTGGTTGTGAACTCATATATAAGTCCATCAAAAGTTTAGAACTGTTAGACGTTGTAGTAAACTTCCACCTAAGACTCACCTTATTTAAAATTTGGGAATTCTCAACTTTTCCTCCAATGTCATTTGATTTTTCAATTGAAACCAAATTAAAATTCAATGTGCATTGGTTTGCAAATTAAAACCTAATTACATTAATATTAAATACAAACAATATCAATTACTAAAAAGTGTTACTTAAGTTAGCAAATTAAAATTATGTAAAAAAACTAGCTATAGATTAACTTTTATAATGATATTTACATTTCTTTTATAGATTTTTAAAATATTATTTTAATCCAATTTTACCGTATCTTACCTTTTTATGCAAATAATAGTTCATACGAAAAAATCAAAGGTGTAATATTGCTCAAGTAAGAGAGATAATTTTCATACCTTCGAGATTTAACCATTAAGATTTTCCTGAAATGGCATTGTAAGGTGATTTTTTATATAATTTACCGATATTTCATTTGTCTATTTTTCACTGGGCGTTACATAGAAGATTTTTTAAATTAGTAACTGTTAAATAGCCTACTGGAGCGTCTTAGAGCTACGTATTCACGTTGCATCGATAAAGAAAGCAAGGAAGTCTTATGCCACTTAGAAGCCTAGGCATATCCACTCTAGTACAAGACAAAAGAAAGTGGCTGATGGAGAAGAAAGCGAAGAAGCTACGTTACAAGATCTTTCCCTCAATCTAGTACTACTTCTCAAAAGAGCAGGCCTTTCGCCTGCAAGAATTATACCTATTTTGACCAACTGAAAAGAAGGGAGCCGACCCCTGGCCTAATAATCTCTCTATTCGTCATTCAAGATAGGGTACGACCGATGACCAGGGATGAGGCAAGAAGCAAGGGATTGGCTGAATAGAACAGATGCGACCGGGAATGGGATATGGAATGGAAAGAACGAAAGCGACGATGACGAGGAAGGGCTGGATTGACCAGCGTGCGTGTGCCAACTACAGGCCTTCTAATAATGCCCTATTTCTTGTTTTTCACCTCTGGTGCACTCTTTCCCTCGATTCACCGATAGAGAAGAAAGAGATAAGCAATGATCGGACTAGACCAAGCGGACCAAGGTTTTTGCCAAGCGCGCCTATTACTGCGCCTCTATTACAGAAGCGAAAGCGATGCGCCGAAGAACATCCTTATAAAAGAATGAATGGGAAGCTGGCAGATTCTCTTCCCCTGGTAGCTGACTGAGCACGGAGCAGGCAAGCTGAGCATCGGACTGCGCTAAGCATATGGGATCTGAAGTCCATTCTCAGAGCAAATAGTGCCCAGACTCTCAAGGAGGCAGAGAATGGATATGAGGTGGGAAGAGGGGATGACTTTTCTTTCACGTGGACGACCCGAAGCAAGCTTATATATAGTGGGGAAGAACGAGCTGTAGCTACAGCGGAGGAAGGAAGCACGAGTCAGGGTGGCTGTAGCTACAGCGGAGGAAGGAAGCACGAGTCAGGGCAGCAAGCAGAGAAGAGGTAGACCTCAGACCTCACTGCGAAGAAGACTAGCCGATGAAGAGAAGACATGTCTTGCAGTTTCTGAAGAGCTGCGTATAGCTTCATCACTGTTCAACTGGGATCTGAAGTGGAAGACATCGGATCAGAGGTGTGAGAGTGGTATCAGTGTGAGACTACAAGAGAATAGGACAGCACAGCACGTCGAGATCCTCCTAGGTCTGTTTCACTATCCAAACTCTAGGGATGCAGGAATCCAATATGGAAAGCAGTCATACGAGACTTCTGCCCTATTATATATTGACGGAATATCAAAGTAGAGGGAGGGGAAGAGAGCAGGTGGAGAGGATTCGACCCAGAAAGCGAGGAATGAAGATTCGACGAAGCTCAGCTGGCAGGAACCCTCTATAATACCCACATCTCTGAGAGATCTGACCACGGAAAGGGAAAGCTAGACTGGCATTACTTTCCACTTTTTTAAGTATATTCTTGAAATCTGTTAACATGTTTAAAATTTTGACCTTATGGATTTGTATAATATAATACAAATAATTTAATTGACGAAATTGACCTTGATGGCATCTGTATAATTTTAGGATGTTTCCGTTTATGTTTAACCTTATTTTTTATATCTAAATCATAAATATCAATATTTTACTATACAATACAAATACTATATTAATACATTTTACCTAAAGCGGATACATGTCAGACACTATAACAAAATGAATGCGGATACATGTCAGACACTATAACAAAATAAATTTATAGTGATTTTTTAAAATGCCAATATATCATCCGTTATTGATAGTTCAAATTTTAAAAATAGCAACAAATACACGTTGCCGGGTGGACTGTCGTTAACAATATCACATGGATATGATATTTTTCACTTATTTCTAGTATAAAAAATCATCTCGCAGCGAATAAAGAAGTAGCACTAAAGACTCATTTTGTCCTAGTGGCGTGAGAAATTTAGAACATTTACTCTAAACAGACGGATAACCAATATACACCATTTATTTGACAATGTAATTAGTGAAACTTAGTATCATTGGATATATAAGTATATAATTTTAAGACTTTTCTGTATTTTGTTCTTAAATTCTACCATATTTTAGAAATTAAATATATGGTTGTCGGTAGCTTATAAGACATAGTGTAGCCCAAAAAAATCAGTTGGATTGGATATTTAATAATGCAAATCCGTGGAATTCACATTGATCAAATATATGCAGTGCATAAGTTCAGAACTTTTTTCTTCTTCTTTTTGTCAAATTATCTGTTTGGTGAATAGAGTATAATGCAAGCACTTAATTGAAATGTACAATAATTGAGTTTATGTAGTATGTAGTGTATAATATGACCGTTTTTTATATTTTTAACACTTTTTTTGAACTTTTTTTATCAAAACGTAATAATTACAACGCAAAAAAGGAACAGTTAAAGGATTTAGTTCCTTTTTCCATCTAAAATAGATGGATAACGAAAACTCTCATGCTATCCAAATGAATGAAAACATCTATAACGAAAACTCTCATGCTATCCAAATGAATGAAAAATATTAATATACTACTTACCATATGAGAAAACTGAATTCTATCTTAAACAAGGATCCAGTTCATGTGCTTAGTCTTTTCTATTCTCAAAGGTTGTGAACATCCGTCTATGCAACTAGCATAACATATCAATGCATCTCTTCCATTCAGATCTTAGAAATTATCAGCGTATTGGCTCCATCTATCGATTTTAATTTAACATTTTAATTGATCTCCATATTCTCCAATTCCCAACTTCCACCTAACATTTTAGACGAATTCCCCAACTTTGCCTTTTGACCTTATTACACTTGTACATACATAGAGGTGCATGTGGATCGGATTGAAAATTTTACAAATTCATCCATTTATGGATTGGATCGGATTATTGTCAAAATACGGATACAATCCATTAATCAGTTAATATACAATAATTCATTTGATGTCGTTAGAGCATATTATATATTTAATTATATTTCAAAGCTATGTGTAAATACTCAGTCTACTCTCTTTATAGTTCAAAGTTCAAACCCATTCCATTGCAAAATTTACCCCTCTTACTTGATGGAAACCCCTTTACCCACCCCACTGGTAGGCTTAATATACACAACACCCTTTGGGCCCTTCTAGTTTTTCAAACAAAACACCCTTCTTAAAAAAATAATACCTAAACCTAAACCCAAATCCCCTTCACGCCCTTCCAAATAAAACGTCCATCGATGTCGCGCACATCTCCATCCTCAGTCGCACACATCTTTGTCGGTTGTTGTCCTCGTCCCTAGCCACGCGCACACGTCCAGATTTCCCTCGCGCACACGTATCTAGATTCTAGACCTCATACTCGGCTCTCCCAAACCTCCATCGCATACGCACAGCTAGAGCCCTCATCCCCAACCGATATTGTCCTCATGCTCAGTTGCGCTCTCATCATCCCCAATCACACACACATGTAGCAAGACCTAATCCTCAGCTCTCCCATATCCCTAGAACATTAACAACTAAGCACCTCAGTCGCCCCCCCCCCCCCCCCCCACATCGCACAATCGCACACGGTCCTCATCCCAGACCTCCCTCGTACACAATCCTCCTTCCTACACCATACAACCAAGCAGGTTAGTTACAGTTCCTATTTGACATACACAAACTTACAATTTTATTCAAAGTCAACTTGATGCTTCTATGATTTCTACAAATTATAGGTATGTTTTTATATCTAGTTATAAAACGATTGTTCCTATTAAATCCATAAGAAACATATATTCTTTTGTTTCTCAAAAATTAATTATCCTTTTTTTACATTTATTCATACTCTCAGTTGCAGAACCATGATTTAAATATCAAGGTATGATGTGCTACAAACTTAATCATAGCTTATGAAGTGACAATAAGCGAGCATTAAAAAACCAATCTATCCATAATCCGATGGATTGGATTGGATTTATATGTTTAATAGATTGGATTGGAATGGGAAAAAAACATTAAGTGCGGGTTGGACACAGATCAAACCAAAATCCGATCCAATCTGATCCATGTGCACCCCTACTAGTTGGACCGGGGTGCATATCAAAAGATTAGAGAAAAGTATCTAAGAATTGCAACTACAATCACAACAGACAACTAAAGCTACAAATTCTTAATTCCAGCAAAATTCAACAATGATATGGCGGAAAGAAATTATCGAGGAGGAAATGTATTCCTTCATAGCCATCCGGCAAAAGGTAAGTAAGAAAGAAGAAATATCCATGTATTCCCATACTAACCATACATGTAGCCACAGGCTGGCCTAATTAACAAAGCCTCTTCACTTTGTTCTACATTCATGACAGTAAAATGCACAGACAAATGCCCTGCTCTCCAGTCCCCAAAATATACATTAAACATCAGCAAATAAGTTTGCACTTCTGGCTCAGAGCAATCTCCAGAGGGCTTTTGTATAGGGAAACATGAGATGTTGATTAAATAAAATAACCCACGTCCCTACCTGTTTCAAAAACAATAATCAGGACAACGATAAAATATGAGAATGTGCTGAGGAACATTTCAACTGCACATGCAACTTGTCGGTAAATGGCATAGTGTTCACCTAAAAAGATGGCTTGGCCACTTAAAAGATTAACCACCTTTGTGATAAGGGAATCCACTCATTGACAATGTATTTCAACATTGAATCTGATCGGACCCGCGATGAAAAGAACTACTCTTTTGATTAGTCCATGTCACCCGGATTAAAATAAAGATACCTCTGTGGAAAATAATGAAAAGATGAAAGAGCGTGATCTATTCAAGAGGTCTACGGGTCCTTATATAGGACAAAACTCTAGAGAGCTCAAAGGAGAAAATATATAAATGCCCCTAAGGATATTCTCCTATAGAATAGTCCTGTCACATAGAATATTCTCCTAACAAATATACTCTTAGCACAGAATATTCTCCTAATACTCTCCCTCAAGTTGGAGCATATTTATCAGTCATGCCCGACTTGGAAACAATCTAGGAAAGTCACTTCTTTGATAGTGCATTTGTGAAGACATCTGCAAGTTGAATGTCAGTGTTGATGTGAGGAGTAATAATTCTTCCAATTTTGACAGCATCACGAACAAAATTGCAGTCAACCTCTATATACTTGGATCGCTCATGGAACACTGGATTCATGGCAATATATGTAACAGATTTGTTGTCATAGTAGAGTGGAATAGGAGTAGTGACAATAATACCAAGTTCTTGCAGAAAAGTTAATAGCCACATGATCTCGCAAGTAGCCTGAGCCATCACCCTGTACTCGGCTTCTGCACCGGATCTAGATACAACAGTCTGATTCTTGCTTCTCCAAGTAACAAGATTTCCTCCAACCATCATAGCATAACCTATGGTGGAGCATCGATCCTCTAGTGAGCTTGCATAATCGATATCAGCATATGCAATAACATCGGTGTACCCATTTGCACCATAAAAGAGGCCACATCCTGGTGATTTCTTAACGTATTGTAGAATCTGAAGAACATCCTTCCAGTGATTGTAACAAGGTTGCTCCATGTGTTAACTAGCTCTGCTGACTGCATAGGAAATATCTGGTCTGATGACAGTAAGGTAAAGAAGTTTGCCAACCAGGTTTCTATAATGGCCTCAAATTTCAGCGAAATTCGGTCGAATTTCTGTCGAATATCGATATCCAGTCGAAACCGAAATTCGACCGAAATGACCGAAATGACCGAAATATGGGGGTCCTAGTATAAAAAATGACCGAAATTTCGGTCGAAATTCCACCGAAATTCCATCGAAATTCTGTTTTGGTCGATACCGAAATGGTGACCGAAATCGACATTTAAGGCCTAGGATCAGAGGATGTGAAGTGTTTCTTAGGATCTGCAGGAATGCCAGTGGGCTTGCATCCAAGTAATCCGACTTCCGTAAGAATGTCCAGACAGTATTTCCTCTGTGAGAGATGAAGACCCTCTGTAGTGCGTAGTACTTCTATGCTCAAGAAATATCGTAGTGGACCAAGATCCTTGGTAACAAATACCTTCAGGAGGAAGGCCTTGGTCTCTAGTATCCATTTATCATCATCACATGTGATAATCATATCATCCACATAGACTGCAAGAATCACAGTACTAGTTGTTCGTCTTCTGACAAAACACGGAGTAATCATAGGTTGTTCTCTGGAAGCCAAGAGTGTCGATCTTTGCAGTAAGTCTGTCGAACCATGCCCTTGGGCATTGCTTTAGGCCATATATTGCTTTGCGAAGTCGAAATAAATACTCCCCCTCAACTTCATAGCCTGGAGGTTGCATCATGTACAGTACGCTTCATCAAGATCTCCATATAGGAACGCATTTTTCACATCTAACTGAAAGATAAGCCATGCCTTATTAGTTGCCACTAAAAGGATAGTCCTTATTGACCCCATATGTGCAACAGGTGAGAATGTCTCAAAGTAATCCATTCGATATGTCTGTGTGAAGCCCTTTGCCACAAGATGAGCTTTCAACTTGTCAATCTACCTATCTGATGATTGTTTAGTCGTGAAAACCCATTTACATGCCACAGGTCTAGTCCCTTTGAGACATTGCACTAGATCCCATGTTCCCCTGGTAATAAGAGCATTCATTTCTTCATCCATAGCCTTTCTCCATCCTGAATCCTGCAAAACACTATGGTGGTCTCTCGGAACAGAAATAGTCATGAGAGCACCTGCATATCGTCTGTCAGTGCAAGATAAACCAGCAGTAGAGGTGAAATGAGACATGGGATGAGAAGTACATTGCCTCTTAGTCCTGCCAGAGCAATTTGAAGATCTTGGGGATCGTCCGGGACAGCATTGGAGGAGACACTTATAGAAGGCATATCATTTTGAAAAAGAGAAATAGGCAAAGGAACATTTGGTGGTGAAGATATTTGTCTACATTTATAGACAATGAGTGGACGTGCAGATTGAGTGAAGAATCTTGTCTGCTCAAAAAAAGTTACATCTGCAGAGATATAATAACGGCGTTCAATTGGATCATAACACTTGTAACCTTTTTAAGTACGAGAGTAACCGAGGAAGACACATTTGATCGTACGAGGAGATAGTTTGTCTGTAGAGTGAAAATTATGAACAAAGGACACATATTCAAATATTCTCAATGGAAGAGGAAAGGGTGACTCGGTTGTGTAAAGTAGAGAGAAGGGGGTTGATCCATTTAGGTTTGGAGATGGAATTATGTTGATAAGATGAATAGCGGTCAGAACGGCGTCACCCCAATAGGTTTTGGGAACCTTCATCTGAGTAAGAAGGGAGAGGGCAATATTTAGGAGATGTCTGAGTTTTCTTTCTGCTATCCTATTTTGTTGGTATGTATATAGACAAAAGGTTTGATGTATGGTACCATGGAAGGCAAAGAAATCTGTTAGGTCATGTTGTGTAAATTACAGGGCATTATCAGAACAGGAAATTTTTATACCAGAGGAGAAGAAATTTTAGACATAATGAAAGAAGTTTTTGACAATTTTATTAAGCTCTGAACGCTCTTTTAGATTATAGACCCAGGACAACCTACTATAATCATCAACAAAAATAGCAAAATACCTATGTCCACTCAGAGTACGGACCGGACAATGTCCCCAAATATCACAATGGACGAGGGAGAAAGAAGCTTCACGACAAGGCTCAGTACGAGTAGGGAACGACGCTCGATGATGTTTCCCGAATTGGCATGCCTCGCACTCAAAAGGCTTGAGCATAGAGAGTTCAGGGAACATTAAAGAGAGTGCTTTGGCAGACGGATGACCGAGACGAAGATGTTAGAGAAGAGGATCAATAGAGATGGACGAAGCGCCAGCAAAACCGAAGTCAGAAGGAATATCAAGATAATAAAGACCATTCTTCTCATGTCTCCCACCAAAGATCTGTCTCATCCGGATGTCCTGAAAATAACAGCAAAACTCATCAAATATAATTCAACAGTTAAGCTCAGTGAACAGCTTGTGAACAGAAAATAGACTAAGAGGAAAGTCAAGAGCGCAGTGAATGTCAGTAAGCCAGAGTTTGGAGGAAAACTCCATGGTGCCCACATTAGTAATAGGAGAATGGGCACCATTAGCAACCCAAACAGTCTTCACAACGGAAGACGACCGTGAGGAGGTAGAAGACTACCTTCTCCTGTCAAATGAGTTGATGCATCCGAGTCGACGAGCCATGCGGGAGCAGATGTAGAGGCAGAGCTAGCAATCGTATCTGATGTAGTGGCTAGGCTAGCAGTAGGAGTAGAGGCAGGAGTACCACTGGCAAAGTTCTGTAACATTTATCGAAGGCGAGCATACTCTGAAGCAATAAAGGAGGTCTGACTGTCACTGGAAGACTGAACATGAGAGGTGTCCATAGTATCATAGGTTCCATTGTAAGAGACAGACTCATAAACGTTGTTAGCATTGGGAGGCATGCCAAACTTCACCCAACAGTGTTCTGATGGATGATTCATGCGTCCGCAGTGAGTGCATGGTGGATAGTGGGCAGTAGCAGGATCACACCCACGGTCGCGACCTAAGTCACATCCCCGTCCATACTCACGGCCTCTACTTCTGCCAAAGTCACGGCCATGTCCTCCTTGGTAGGTCGAGCGTGCTCTAGCAAAATGTGTTATAGTCTCAGCAAACAGAGGAGGTGGAGGAGACTCTAATTCCTGTAGTCTGCCAAAGATGGTCTCAAGAGAGGGTAGAGCTGCAGCAGTCAGAAATTGGCCCTTCACTGGCTTTGTACCGTGGATGTAGTCTTGATAAGAAATGATACACTTGCCATTCTGCGCGTTCTCAAAACCGGTCTAGGACCGCTGCTCTTATGCCATGTGGAAAATAATGAAAAGATGAAAGAGCATTATCTATTCAAGAGGTCTAGAGGTCCTTATATAGGACAAAACCCTAGAGAGCTCAAAGGAGAAAATACATAAATGCCCCTAAGAATATTCTCCTATAGAATATTCCTAGCACATAGAATATTCTCCTAACAAATATACTCCCAGCACAGAATATTCTCCTAACATCCTCCATTGTGGAGTCTCATCCTCCATTGTGGAGTCTGCAAGGAGATCAGTCCTCTCAATGTGGGAGGAAAAACGATCAAGGAAGAACAATGCGCCAAAAAGCCGGTGCTGCATCACATTAAAAGCAGTTCTTTCTTGTAAATGCACACAACGAAAAGTGCCAGAAACAATGTATAATCTGAAAATTCAGAAAACTGCACTTAATAATTTGTGCATACCGATCTAATAATATGTGCATTCCGAGATCGGTAAAGCCGCACCTCATAACTCCAACCCTTTCAGCCCACCAGAAGAGCTGGGGGTCAAATCAAAGAGATAGTATCAAATCTATCCAAAGGAAACAGGGAAAGGACCCAACAAGTCAAAACTGTGAACCTAGTATTTAACTTTCCTTATTTTTCCTCTATTCATGGCACACTTACCAACCCCGGCAGAATAAACTTCGACACAAATATTTAACTGGTGATAATATTTCATAAATTGCAGCAGCAAGTGCAATCAGCTCACCTATCTGCTGGTATATTCATACACTTTGCACTTTAGCAACTTCCTTCTTCCCACACTCTTTGTCCTGAAAGAGAAGGTTATAGTTTAGAAGGGTAAAAACATCCAAAAAGGCAATTAAAGATTTATACAACATGCATAAACACACGAGTATACGCGCACACATATTATGAAGTTGTCATAATGCGGTAGTCATTGAGCAACATATAAATACGGAGTTACTTTCTGTTTCAATATATATATAGGTAGGACCACCTGCTCGACTACAAACAGAATAGAACATAGATGTGTCTTTCAACTATGTGCCTGTCAGCACAAAATGAAATAATATTTGCTTCACAATGAGAAATACTTAAAAAGCATATTTCCCTAAAATTACATTATTTCAATTGAGATATATTCTAGTCAATTTACTATGGATTCACACCATGATGAATCCATACTCTTTCAAAATGCATGACATTTTGTTGCACGAGAAGCAGCAAAAAGGCAATAGCTTGATGGAAACGAAGGGACATTTATAAACGATATAAGAATGAATATGCTTCAATAATTCATATAGAGAATTTTTACACCAATATTCCTAGAATCTTGCTTAGTTACACATTAGCCCTGTAATTTTTGTATTGACAGAATAATCCCAAAATCTTGCATCATAAATCCTTGGGTTAACTTCAATCAAAAACACCATTACAAGATGGAAACATTAAAGAAACTAACTTATTTACCTTAATGTTCAGATAATTTACCCCATCACTCCAAAAAGAACGCACCTCCCTAATTCTGAGCTCCCGTAAGATGTCAAGCTTCTTGAAGAGAGATGCACGTACATGCAACGTGGCCATCACTGGGTACTTATTCTATGCCTTATGTTCCCCAATGTCCTCATGTTTGCCTTGATGTTGTGGCCGTATCAGAGCTACCAATCAGCCTCTTCATTAAAACCTGAGAAACATCTCTTCATCAACACCGAAAAAAACTCCTCTTACAGGAACAGCAGTACTAGTAAACTATGCCCATAAGGATTAGTGTACTTGAAAAAAGTGAACCGATGAACTCCACACACATTCCGCTGAAGTGACACTAGAAGTGAGATTTTTTACACCCACTTATATGCATCTCCAAACTGGGAAGATTGCGGTGGACATATTTACAGATAACCACAACCAACTCCAAACCCACTTCTGTCTAAAGCAAAATTGCATTGGTGATGCTTCCAATTCCTCGATCTTCCTGGCAAAATCAGGTTTCCCACAATGCTGCAATCCATAAAACACTGTATCAGAACTTTGTGTTCCCGATGTCATTCCAATTAAAACGTATCCACCAAGAAGTTCCTTGTATGCACGATCGTCCATCCTTCAACCCCTTATCTTCACCATCATTTACACCGATCAATTAGCTGGACGACTCGTCTTCAAGTCAACGAAGAAACTGAAAGCATCTGCAAACCTCCTTGTCATATACAAAGTGTGAGGGAGAGTCCCCCCACCCGAAATAGAAATTTTGGGAAATTATAACGATTTCAGTGGAAATCTCGGAAATGGCTCAAAAGGCAGTTACCATTTTGTCGCAAATTAAGATCATCCAAGTTATTGTAAGAAAAAAATGTGAGAAAAGGCTTTGTTGTTGTGTTGTTGTTGTTGTCAAGTTATTAGAACAATAAATGACTTACAAATACACACCTACATCGTATATATCGCTCATTTATACCCCTTATATCGCACATATCGATCATATATGTTGTTAATGTTGAATGTTGATTGATAGATATTGAAAATGGAGTTTACTTAAGTTCTTAAAATAGTAAATAACTTACAAATATACACTTATATTACAAATACCGATCATTTATGACCTTTATATCGCACATATATGTTATATTAAACATATCATTATTAAATGTTAATGTTGATTGTCGATTGTCGATTGATAGATATTGTATATGGAAATAAAATAGCTAAGTTAATCATACTTAGAACAAGTCATTGTTCATAAAAATAGATGAGACATTTGATTCTAAAATGTATATAGTGATTAATGAGACAAAAACGCCATATATTGTTATAAACATACATATATATAGGAAAATGTAGATGATGATAAATAAGACAATGTCAACAACCACGACAGTCGAGACGTAGGCCTCGGTTTATACAGGAAAATATACATAAAATACAATTAAACATACCTATATATATAAATCATAAATTTGGATATTCTCCAACATATTCATCATATATGTTATAAACATGAGAACGTATAATATTTTTGCATGATTTGCTTTGAATCCTAACTCGTATTGTCATCCATATACAACAAAAAGCTTATTATGACCTCCATCGCATGGGGACTAACATATATATAAATATACTTTGAATCTTAACCATCCGATTTGTTAAATCCAGCTGAAGAATTGTTGCATGGATCCCCCCCCAAAGCATTATACCCTACCACCACGGGAGTTTCATTGGCCGGTCAACAAGCTTAGAGGGGACTAGTGGTAAGCAGTCGTGCTCCCTCCTTGCGAGGGTTGTAGGGGGCAGAACCACCATCTCGAAATAAATGTTTAGATTTCTATCAGTTGTAGCCCTATGAGATATTGCAATTTCAGTTATGCCCCTTCCTTTTCGAGAATATCAGTTATGCCCCCGACTTCTTGTTGTTATATCACTTGTGTCCTTCTGCAACTTTAACGGTCACTGAGTTGAACTTAACCATGATTTTTTCAAACCATAGTACAGTTAGGAGGGTATACCTATCCAAATACCTCCCACCCATTTTCCCCACCTCATCCTCTTCTTCCGCCCGAATCGCTTCTTCCCTCTTGATCCGTGATGTGGAAGTTGAAGATCATGGAGGGACGCGACACGTGGATCCGCACCACCAACGACTACGTCGGGAAGCACATCTGGGAGTTTGACCCCGCCATCGGCACCAATGAGGAGCACATCAAGGTCGACAATGCCTGCCGGATCTTCATTGGGAACCGCTTTTGCAACAAGCACAGCTAAGATCTACTCATGCACTTGTAGTTCTCCATGGAGGAGGGACAAAGGGGGCGGAGGAGGAAGAGGGGATGGAGGGGGTCGGCTAGGGAGGAGCAGAAGAAGGGGTGGGCTGGGGAGGAGGGGTGAAGGAGGAGGTGCGAGGTCGGGATAGGGAGGAGGGGCTAAAGAGGGACGAGTAGGGGAGGAGGGGCGGAAGCAAGGGCTACAGGGAGCAGGCCGGGGAGGAAGTGGCAGGACTGGGAGGAGGAGGTTGTCGATGGAGGAGGCGGTAGGGGTGGTGGGGGTGAGGGGGAGGAACTCGGGGCGGAGGAGGCAACAAAGGAGGAGCGGGGGAGGAGGCAGAGGCACAGGGACACGGGGGAGGAGCTGGAGGCTGAGGGAGGAGCTGGAGGTGAGGGGAGGAGGCGGTGAAGGAGGAGCAGGAGGCTGGAGAGGGGGAAAAGAAGGGGAAGAAGAGGAAGAAGATGGGAGAGGAGGAGGATGAGATGAATCTCTAGCCCTCTTTTTAAAATTAAACTCCCCTTGTGTCCCTAAAGTTAACATTCATTTATGTTGGGTATGAACGGCCACTAACTCAAGGGGCACAAGTGATAGAACGATGAGAAGTCGGGGCACAACTGATATTCCCAAAAAGGGAGAGGCAAAACTATAATTGCAACATCTCAGAGGGGCAGAACTGATAAAAATCCTAAATTTTTTATATGGAGGAGCTGATCGCCGCCGCTCAAGGACATATATATATATGAGTATATAACAAAATAAATTGTTAATTAATATTATACTTAAGATAACATAATTATTAATGTGTAAAATATAAAAAAATAGATATTTTGCTTAAATAAGTAGTGAAATCAAGCTCACATGAATAATATCACTGATATACATAGATATCGGTGAAATATCGTCGATATCGATCGATATCCGAGAAAATGTGGGTTGAAAACCATAAATGTTGACTGATATGGATCGATATGTTAAAAAATAGACGATTTCTTTTCAAAATATCGCCTATATTTCAGCCACTCTCGGTTTGAATCTGAGAAACCGATTAATAGGGGAGTTTCGATATTCCCAGTCTGTCCAAATCAAAATTTCGCTAAAACTTTGTGAAATTTAAAACCCTAACCATAAGATTGTTGAGAAGACGAAACACCTCCTTTATCATGTCCATGTTGACAATCGTAAGCACCAACCCCATGCAAAGTCAATCTCCCCTAACTTGCAAAGTGCCTAGGACTACTGAATTAAACATGGTAAGGTTAGGTAGCAAACCCTCCACCATCTTCTTTACGAGCCTCTTAGCAGATTTGAGTTACCCTACTGAGATAAATCGTAAAGGTGGAGGCTTTAACCATGACCCATCCTCCCCATCCTTGACGAACTTGTAGGGCTCACGAATCTTCCTCGTAGAGCACAAACAATAGACAAGGATGATGGTGTCGTGGTCGAGAAGGATGCACTTGCAGATCATGCAACAAACAAGCATATAGACTCCATGAAAAATTTTTTGAAGGATAAACACTGTGGAATTCGTTAGAGCAGACGAGGGGGAGGGAGTTGCGGATATGAAAGGTCTAAGTATTGAAATCTGAGAAGCGAAAGCGAAATCGATAAAACAAGAAAGATAAAACATCAAGAACAAGGATTTAACGTGGAACCCTACTCCCTGAGCAGAATGAAACCACGGGAGAAGCCCTTAAAGGGGCAGATATTATATTGAATTTCTCAATGAGTACAAGGGAGTGAGGGGCTCCTTATATAGCCCCTCAGACAGACTGGAGTCACACCGCTCGTCCATATGGGACTAAACATGAGTGGGGTAATTGGATCATGGTGAGATCCAATTACCCACCTATTACATTCTCCAACACTTCCCCTCAAGCCGGAGCTGAGAAAGTTGCAGCTTGCATCAAACAGAATATATATAACACGTCTTCACAATACATCACAAGAATAACACATGTTCGTTGTTGGTAGAAGACCCCGCACGAGGACGAGTTTGCAGCTTTCAGCCTTTCAGGTCATTGGAACGTATCTTTGCCATGCATGTAGAGCCGTTGTGATATCAGGTCACCGGAACGTATCTTTGTCATGCCTGCAGGTCACCGGAATGTATCTTGTCGTGCCTAGGGAAGAATCGCTACAGAAAAAGTCCAGCACGAGAGACTCATCAGGTCGTAAAAGAAGAAGTATACACCCTGACGAAGAATTTGATTTTCGGTGAAGACGGATGATCAAAGAAATCTGGAGTACCGGTCTGTCAGTCGTGGACGTGCAGATGTCCTGAAGAATATGTCATTTCTGACTCCCCCTTTCTCCCATACTTGATAGAAATAAGAATCATGGATCAAGTTGGAGAAACAAAACATAAAGATGCATTTTTTTCTTCTCTCCTTTTTTCGCACAATTCAATTCATTTTTTTCGGCAAGGGAGAAGACAAGAGAATGGAGAGAAACATGAATCACATTAGTTGTCTCAATTTTTTTATGGCTCTTCCTTTTTTCGTAATTTTTTTAGCTGTTTCATTTTTTCTTGGCTTTTCTTTTTCTTTTTTTTTTTGCAAATTGCGTACGGCTTTTCTTTTGTACGCGACTCTTTTTTAAACCCTCTTTTTTTTAAATATGTGGGCTAACTTAGGCCCAAAACCTTGCACATCTTCTCTCTCTCTCTTTTTGGAAATACATACAGGCCAATTTGGGCCCAAAGAGCTGAGCCCCCTCTTCTCTCTCGCTTTTTTTTTATTTTTCACGGCCCAAAGGGCCCTTACAGTAGCATTCAAAAAAAATGACGCAGCAACTTTAGGGTTCCCAATTGGGAACCCTCCTTCGTAAACCGCCGCCCGGGTTCGTCTTCTGTCGCTGCCACCATGGAGAGCGAGGCTCGAGCGGCGCCATCTAGAGATCTCGAGCGGCTCGTAACCCGTCGCCCCCAAGGGGGGTTCGTCTTATGTCGCTACTACTGCCGCCATGGAGAGCGAGGCTTGAGAGGCGCCATCGTCTGAAGGGGAAGCTCCGCCTGCTGCAGCGGAGAGGCGTTGCTCCACGTGATGCCACCTGGGAGGCACGGCGGTACATGGGATGGCGATCTTCTCAGGGAGGCGATTGGACATGGGGCTTGCATCCTGCCTGGAATGGAGATGCATCGACTTCTGGAGCGGAAGAGGCTTCAAGAGCCCCCCCCCCCCCCCCCCCCCGAGCTCCGCCTGGATCGAAGCCAGCTAGAGGAGGGGGTGCAGCATCAGAGGGGAGGAGGAGAGAGCGGTGCCGTCGCCTGCTGGAGCGGGCTGCTGGGGCCCGCCTAAGGCTTAAGACGAGCCCAGTCGAGGCCAGTTTGGAGGATTGGCTGCCTGGGGGTGCCTCCTCCTGCCTTGTGTTGGAGGTGCGTCGTCAAGTGCCCTGATGGGGCCTGGAGAAGATGTGGCGGCACAGGAGGTGCGCGCGGTGGAGCAGAGATGCACCGCTAGTGAACCTGGAGCACGCCTGCTGGAGAACGAGTGCGCCTGGAGCATGCCTGGAATCATATTGCCAATAGAGAAGAGGTTCCCTCCTAGGACCTCTTCGCAAGGATCTGCCTGGATCTTAGGGTTTCAACAACAAAATCCTGGGATGCTCCAGATTATGAAGATGGAGATCAGAACCCTAGATCTTTCTTGGATCTTGAAATTGAGCAATCAAAACTTCGAATATATCGATGAATATCAATATTCTTCAAAATCTTCAAGAACATCAAAAAAATGAATCTCGAACAAAAAACAAAATCCTCGAGAATCGACCCGCTTTGATACCATGTTGATTCTGAGAAGCGGAAGCGAAATCGATAAAACAAAAAAGATAAACATCATGAACAAGGATTTAACGTGGAACCCTACTCCCTAAGGAGCGAGATGAAACCATGGGAGAAGCCCTCAAAGGGGCAGATATTATTCTATTGAATATCTCAATGAGTACGGGGGAGTGCGGGGATCCTTATATGGCCCCACAAACAGACCGAAGTCCCACAGTTAGTAGATGTGGACTAAACATGAGTGAATGGTAATTGGATCCTGGAGATATCCAATTACCACTCTATTACATTCTCCGATATTTTTTATCTGGAAATGATTTGATAAACAGAACAAGAAATATGAAAAAGATAAAACATTGACACAGAGATTTACATGGAACCCTGCTCCCTAAGGAGCGGGATGAAACCATAGGAGAAGCCCTCAACGGGGCAGATATTCTATTGAATTTCTCAATGAGTACAGGGGGGTGAGGGGCTCCTTATGGAGCCCCTCAGACATACTGGAGTCCCATTGCTCGTCCATGCGGGACTAAACGTGAGTGGAGTAATTGGATCTTGGTGAGATCCAATTAGCTATCTATTACATTCTCCAACCCTAAGAATAGCTGAAGTAGTTGAATATGTCGACGACCATATCACATTGCCTCAAATTTCACCGAAATTCATCCAAATATCGAGCGAATTTCAATTTCGACAGATCATCAAAATTCGATCGAAATGATCAATATTTCAGCAATATGGGGGGTCATGGTAGAAATCCTTTCCGAAATTTCACCGAAATTTCATTTCGATTGGCCACCGATATGGTGACTGATGAATCTGTGATTCATCATCTGAATATATTATTCTTAAGTGAATCTATGAACAAATCACCTAATGAAACTTACTAAATTCATTAAATTAACAAAATACAACCCTTAATAAAAATAAACTAATAATGCATATTTATTTTGTAAATAAGTCCATAAAATAGTTCAAAATAAAAATAAAAAATAAAAATAAAAAAGTATTGAAAATTGTTTGTAAATAACCCCCTATAAATACCCAAACTTTCTAAATTTTTAATCAATTCATACTAATTCCTTTTGACTTAATTCTTTTTCTAACTTGTTTATAAATATTATAAAAATACAAAAATATAAAATAACTCCTATATTGAATAAATACTTTTAGATCTTAAACCGAAATAACCATAAAGTCTAACTTCTCGACTAAATTCCCGCTCTGTATGAACTTCAAATTTACCAAACTCACTTTTAAAGTTCAAGTTATAAAATTATCTATTCAATGAAAGTTTATTAAAATCGAAGCTTGTTTGCAAAATGTCAGTTTTGGGGCTTTATTGTATACTGTATATATGTACTAACTTGACATTAACATTTTATGTACAAATTTAACTTGTTTTTATTTATTTCTTTTTCTATTAATTTCTTTACTATATATTTTAATAAAATACATAATTATAAAAATCAAAAATAATTATTTTACCACTGAAAAAGGTGCGTTGTGACTTTGTATATAATATACATACTTTTTTCTTTCTTGATTTTTATTTTATTTTTTTAAATATTAAAATCCAAAAAAATATTTTTTTATTTCATTTATACTATTTTATTTTATTTTTATTTTTTTAAATATCTTTTACATAAAGTAAAAAAATAGAAAATTCGTAAAATCCCATTTTGTACAAATTGTGTTGAAATTGTTATATTTTTCTATTTTTATCTCTTTATTTTATTTAAGTAGCCAACTTTTATTTTATTTATTTATTTATTATTTCATTTTTTCCACCAACTTCCATTCCTCCTCTCCCACTACACCTCTCCAACTTGCACTCCACTTCTTTTCTAACTCCCTCTTCTTCTTCTTCTTCCTCGCATTCTCTTCTCCATTTCATTTCTCCTTTATCTGTCATCTTCTAGCTCTAGGTCATCGAGCTCCGTTCCTTCCTTGGTGACAACGAGGGAGAGGGACCCCTGCGAGAGAAGATGTGCACCTAAGCGACGAGATCCAAGGGACCGCCATCCCTTGTCGCAGCTCCTTCGTGAGCTGCTCAGGCTCAGCCTTGCTGGGGCGTTCGAACGAAGAACAAGGAAGCTTCGCCTTGCCAGATGAGGTACGGCAGTGAATGCAGTGTTGTAAAAGGTCGGAGGACGCTGGTAAGACTGTCGGTCCCCCGTACTTCCCTGCCAGGCTGGGTCCAAGTTGTATTCAAAAGACTCATATATGAAGAATTCTGTTTCAGCTAATGCAAAGAATGATGTTTTAGTTTTTTATTCAGATTCTTCATCTTTTGTTTCCCTTACTTCAATCCCGTTCTCCCGTGCTCTTACGGCAGGAAAGCGCAGCATGAAAAAGATTCATAAGGATGGCCCAAAAATGGTATGATTTTATATGGAAAATATTATGGTTAAGGTGTCGTTTGAGGAGTATGTGGCTCAAAATCCTGCATTTCAGAAATACCTTAAAGTGACATGCACACCTACTAAAATTAACAGGAAGAAACCAGACCAATATGTGATGACTCATGTATTATCAGTAGCCACTACCTATTATCTCAAGAATCTGCAATTACCAAGGAAAAAAAGAGAAATGGGTGCTCACAATGTGCAGAGTCGTATTGACATTGCGTTTGCACGCACTTTCTTAGATAACGGTTCTTCAATCAACCTTCTCCCCTTAGCACTTTATCAGAGATTGGAGTTGGGACCACTTCGGAAATCATGAGCATTACTCCAATTCACAGATAAATCAATGAAGAGACCTAAAGGAGAAGTAAAGAATGTGGTTATCTCGATTGAGGGACAAGACTACAAGGTGGACTTCACGGTCCTTGACATGGAAATCCCCAATCATTGGAGAGAATCTCATATTATTCTAGGGAGGCTATTACTTAAGACCATTTGTGCAGCATTTGATTATCAAATGGAAATGATGAAGTTCCGTCCTCCAGACGGAGAAGTGAACTTAGAGATGAAGCAAACGAAATAGCAACGACCTAACTCCGAGACCAGCACGGAGTACTCAGCTTCAGAGGCAGATTGCAAGATGATCAGCACAGTTGGGATTTGGAGACAAACCTCAGCAGGTCGGCATAGTGAGACCCTCTCATCTAGAGAGGATTTAATGCACAATGCAGTTTGTCAGGTATTGCATGATGTTTTGATAGATGCATCCTCCTACTCCCTTGATGACTTAGAGATCCCTTTGGATCTATTAGTTCCACCTCATTCGGAATGGTCAAGGGACATAGATGATGAGTCGGACACGGCTTTGGTCGAATTACCACATCTCTTTGGTGATCCGACTCCCTACACAGTCGAGTTGGTAGCGAATACTGCACAGTTGGACCCACCTTCATGCAGCACACAACCAGATTCAGATGTGATTCAGCCGTACTTGATAGATGATACAACACTATCAGAGCTGAAGCCGCCCCCTCCTACACTGAAGTATGCCTTTCTTGCGGGACCCAAAGAGAAATTTCCTATCATCATTAGTTATGACTTGGCCTTAGAACAAGAGTAGATGTTTAGATGTCACAGAGATGAACCGTAAAGCTATACGTTGGATAGTTTCAGATCTCGTGGGGGATTAACCTCGTTATCTGCTCGCGCCACATTTTTCATAAGGATGATGGGAGACCTTCCCGTGAGTTCCATAGGAGACTAAACCCTAATCTACGGGAAGTAGTAAAGAAAGAGATTGAGAAATAATGCAAAGCATGGTTTATATACCCTATTTCTGACTCCAAGTTGGTGGCATCACTTAATGTTGTCCAGAAGAAATCGGAAATACAGATGGTCACCAATGAGGAGAGGGTAGAGATCGTGACACGAGTACCTACATCGTGACCGCGCTTGTATCGACTATAGGCGCATAAATGCCGCGATCAATTGCTATTTACTGATCAGATTCTGAAGAAATTAGCAGGAAAAACGTTCTTCTATTTCTTGATGGTACTCGAGCTACAATC
This sequence comes from Ottelia alismoides, assembly GCA_037367405.1. Taxonomy (NCBI): domain Eukaryota; kingdom Viridiplantae; phylum Streptophyta; class Magnoliopsida; order Alismatales; family Hydrocharitaceae; genus Ottelia; species Ottelia alismoides. The sequence goes on along the minus strand of JAZKJV010010715.1, from coordinate 516,704 downwards.
AAGTAACCATCACTCTTGAGGATTAGGAAAAGATCACCTTTACATGTCCATTCGACACTTACGCTTTCAGACGCATGCCATTCGAGCTCCGCAATGTTCCGGGCACATTTCAGCAGTGCATGATCGCCGTATTTGCTAAGATGGTGGGAGATATCCTGGAGATTTTCATTGATGACTTCTCGGTCTATGGTGATTCCTTTAATACATGTTTAGTGCACTTAAATCGAGTCCTCAAGAGGTGTAGAGAGGTGAATCTGGTACTCTCCTATGACAAAAGACATTTCATGATGACGGAAGGTATCGTATTGGGGCACGTCATCTCCAAAAAGGGAATGGAGGTTGACCCTGCCAAGGTGGATATTGATCAAGAAACTTGATCCACCAACCAACATAAAGTCAGTAAGGTCGTTCTTAAGGCATATTGGATTCCATAGGAGATTCATTCAGGATTTTTCAAAGATTGTCACCCACTAACTGAGCTCTTAGGATAAGACATAGAGTTCAGTCACAAGTGTCCGGAGGCCTTTGAGCTCTTGAAAAGGAAGATTTGTGACTTGTCGATCCTACAAGCTCCTGACTGGTCTCTTCCCTTTAAGATCATGACTGATGCTTCGGGTTTTGCTATAGGAGCTGTGTTAGGACAGAGGTGAGAAGGAATTCTTTTTACAATTCACTATGCGAGCAAAGTTTTGGACCCTGCACAGAAAAACTATATCGTGACTGAAAAGGAAATGCTCGCAGTAGTATGGGCCCTCGAGAAGTTTAGGGCTTATGTTGTGGGCTCTAAGGTGACAATCTTTACCGATCACACAGTAATTAGGTACTTAATGGAAAAGGACGTGAAGGCGCATCTTCTTGGGTGGATCTTGTTCTTCCAGGAGTTTGATTGGAGATAAAGGATAAACCTGGAGTGAAGAATATTGTGGCTGATCACCTTTCCCATATTGAGCAGAAAGATACTCCAGACACAGAGCAGATTAAAGAGACCTTCCCAAACGAGTCAATTTGCGTTATTGACTCACTCCCATAGTATGCCAACATGGTAAACTATCTTATCTCCAAGAAGGTTCCCCATGGTTGGACTAGGAGCAGTATTAACCGACTGAAGTCAGAATCAAAGAGATACCACTGGGAGGATCCGTTCCTTTTCTTTGAAGGGCCGGATTGTGTCTGGAGAAAATGTATTCCTCAAGAGCAATACCAGAGTGTCCTCATATACTGTCATTCACTTGAGGCTGGAAGACACCATTCGGGAAAGAGAATTGCACACAAGGTACTCCAATGTGGATTTTATTGGACAATCCTGTTTAGAGATGCCTTTGATTTTGTACGGCCATGCTCGATCTATCATATGATGGGAGGGATTGTTGGATACAGAGATGATATGCCCATGCAGCCGATGATTTTTTGCGATGTTTTTTGATGCATAGGGCATACATTTTATGAGTCCCCTTCCCAACAGCCATGGACATGAGTACATCTTGTTGGTGGTTGACTACTTGTCTAGGTGGGTGGAAGCTATCCCAACCCGAGCAGTAGACAGCAAGACTGGTTGTATGTTTGTGAAGGATCATATCATTGCTAGATTCGGGTCCCAAAAGCATTGATTTCTGATGGTGGTAGCCACTTTGTGAACAAAGATGTGAGACTATTAGCTAAGGACTATGAATTTGAGCATAGAGTGACTAGTCCTTACCACCCACAGTCTAATGGCATGGCAGAGATTTCGAATCGAGAGGTGAAGAGCATTCTTCAGAAGTTGGTTCGTCCGATAGGAAGAACTGGTCCCAGCTCTTGGATCAAGTTCTGTGGGCCTATCAGCCTACAAGACCCTACTCGTACTTCACCTTTCCGGATGATCAATGACAAGCCATGCCATTTGCCCGCGAAGTTAATTCAGAATGGGCAATTAAGCAACTAGAGTTTTCACCTAAGGAAGCTATGTCGTGACTTGAACTTGAACGAGCTCATGGAAATCCGAAACTGGTCGTGACTCGTATGACAACAGTTTGATTTATTAGGACAAGGTGAAGAGATGGTATGACCAGCACATTAGGTGCAAGAACTTTGTCCCTAGACAAAAGGTATGGTTGTTCAACACCAAGTTGAAGATTTTCCACAGGAAGCTCAATTCCAAATGGACGAGTCCCTACGTTGTTAAGAAAGTGCACAGCAATGGAAGTGTAGGGATAGCGGATCTCATAAATGATGCATATTCCTTTTTAGTTAATGGACAATTGTTGAAGCACTTCGTAGATCCTAAAGAGCAGTTAGTCCAAGTAGAGGTCATCAACTTCATGCAGAGCAAGCACAGTGTAGATACTTCAAACTACTCTTCATGAAGATGCAACATCCAGATTCAGCAACTGAGAAGATCCTTCTATCATTTTTTCTTTCTTTCTTTATTCTTCATTCTTCTTTCTTTCACACACTTAATATGATCATTCTTTTAGAGCTTAGATTCCTTCTCTTGTATATATTCATTCCTTACTTAGGCTATTTCAAGCATAGGTATAGGGGGAACCCCCGCTCTTTTCTGTACATCCTTGTCATCTTATCCTTTCTATTCTTCACTCATTGATCCATCTTGTTGGTCCTCTTCTTATACTTATGTTATTTTTAACCAAAGTATAGGGGGGAGATCCGAGTCAATTTCCCGCATATCCCTTTGTATTAAGCATGAGCTATGGCTTCATATCACTTAGTGCTATGAGGACATAGCACAAGCTAAGTATAGGGAGGTATATCATACAAATTTCATATGTACATTAGCCATAACTCATATTTTCAATTTTTTCAAACTTTTTGAAGCTAGGGTAAAGTATCTTTTGAACTGATTTGTGTAAAAATATTTGTAAAATGTTTTGAAAATTCTGCTAACTATGTGACATTGTTTTGGAAAATGTTTGCTGGTTTGAAAAATAGGGTTTGACTTGTTTTGAAAATTATTTATAAAATATTTTGAAAATGTATATATTATGTGACATGGTTTGGAAAATCTTTTCAAAAATTCTTTAAAAAATGAGAGCATAAATGAGATTAACTTGTGTTTGTAAATAAGTCTAACCGTTTTCAAAAAAACAAACAAAAAATCGAATTGAAAAAAAATATAAAAAAAATTCAAAACATTTTTTCTTGCTTTCTTTCCAAAATTAAAAAAACATTTTAAAAAAACTCTCGTTTCTTTAAAAAGTTGAAAAAACTAACTAATGAGTTGGAGATATTCCTGGCACTTACACATTTACACAAGACTTATGAAGTTTAAGAATAACTGGTTTATGAGGTCTTATAATTCAGAGTTAATCAGCCTTGGTCATTAGGGTATATGATTTAATTATTCACATTTCCCTGGTTTGAAAGATGTATGTTACATTGCATACTTGGTTTCTACCTTAAGAATATGATCGGCACCTCACTTGCACGACTGTAGTTATGATGAGATGAGTTGATTATTCACTTGAGAAACTGGGATGAGAGATTTGAGTATGCACCTGCTTTTATGATACTTGAGGATGGGATAAAATAGATGAATGTTTCATGAAACCTGAGTGTCCGCACCTTAAGCTGGTATGAGAACAAGGCTCATGTACTAACTCTTGCTATTGACTTATGTACCAAGGTGTGATGAAATTAATAAATTTGTTAATCAGGGTGCGCCAACTTGGTAAAAACAGTGCATCTAGCCAAAAAAAAATAAAAGAAAAAAGAATGATGAAAGAAAAGCTCTCATTACAAAGTCAAATACAAAAGAACTTACACCAAAGGCGAGCGCTCCCAACCATTTCAAAGTATCCACTTGGACCAAAGCTAATTAGGTCAAATGAGTCGGGCTAGTAGCTCAAAAAGGACTCTGCATCGTAAGCGATACAAGTCTGGGTGTAATTATTAGATACTTAAAGAAGACACAACCGTATATTCCTAGGAAAACAAGTACATGCGAATCAAAAACTCTTGATGAGTGCACTGATCAACACCAAAAAGAGCTTACACCAAACGTGAGCGCTCCCAACCATTTCAAAGTGTCCACTTGGACCAAAGCTAATTAAGCCAAATGAATCGGGCTAGCACCTCAAAAAGGGCTCTGCATACAAGTCTGGGTGTAAGTATATTAGAGACTTAAAGAAGACACACTCCGGTGTACTCCCAGGAAAACAAGTACATGCGACTTAAAAATTCTTGATGGGTGCATTGATCAACAACAAAAATATATATGTGTTGAGTTAATAAGGCACTCGAGAGGATCCTTGTTCTAATGACATGGAGAGAAGAAAAGACAGCATCCTATTCTCCATTAACTGGCCTTCCACATTCACTTTTAAGACTGACAACTAAGGAGAAGGTGAATTGGATGCAAGAAATGATTTATTCCCAAGTGTTAAGGATTGGGTTCTTAGGAGAGTCTCTTGGACTGGAACTTTTGGTGATGCTTTAAATGTACTCTCGTAATTGCAGTCCACACTTAATGGCATATCCTTATTATATACAACAACAACAACAAAGCTTTTCCCCACAATTAAGTAGGGTCGGCTACATGGATTCTTCGCCTCCATTCAGATCCATCTTGGGTCAATCTCGGATTTATATCCAAAAAACTAAGATCCATTCGTATAGTCTCTTTCCAACATTTCTTGGGCCGTCCTCGTCCTCTCTTAGCCAGCTCAACATCCCAACACTCGCATCTCCTAACCGGTGCATCAGTTGACCTTCTTTGCAAATGACCAAACCATCTTAAGCGGTTTTCTCGCATCTTATCCTCGATCGGAGCTACACCAACTTTCTTTCTAATTGCATCATTCCGAATCCGATCTTTACGTGTATGTCCACACATCCATCTTAGCATTTTATATCCTATTACATATCCTTATTATATAAGTAAACAAAAAGAGAGTCTCATGAGTCATGATTAGGGAAGTTGGATACCTTTTGACTAAAGCTTGGTTCAGCTGAGAATGTTAATGTTAGAGATTACAATGGATTACATTATAATATTTCATTGTAACCCTACGGGATGGTATTTACGTATTTTAACTTTTGTGAGCTCTCTAGGGTTTAGTCCTATATAAGGACCCCTAGACCTCTTGAATAAACAATTATCACATTCTCTCATCACCTTTCAAATGGTATCAGAGCAGCGGTCCTAGACCGGTGTTCTGACCTAATACCTGTCGCCACCTCCGACCCCCGTCCCCTCTCCCAGGTTCTCTCTCGCGCTGGTCCCCTAGGTTCTCTCTCCCGCGCCACAACACGGCTAGTGCTCCCAGCCTCACCCTACCACCGCCGCCAGGCGCACCTAGTGCTACCTCCAACCATTCACGCCGCCTGGAAGCGTCTCCACGCACCTTTGCACATCCTACACCTTCTCTCGACGGCCTCGCGCTACCTTAGCGCAGCCACCAGGCACCCCTAGCATTGCCTCCTAGCCCCTCACATCGCCTAGAAGCTTCGCCAGCCGCCCGTGTGCAGCCTGCCTAGCCCTGCCAAGGGCTCTTAGCGCTGACCTGGGGCGCTACAAGGTGCCCTTGCGCATCCTCATGCGCCCTAACACCTCCTGCAGTGGTGCCTCATCCCTCTTGGCGTTGCCTGAACACGTAACTAAGCCCCTTCATCCACAGACATTGTTATGCCTTATTCTTTGATGCGTGATTAGGCACTTGATGCTTGGCTAAGACAAGATATAACCTCTAGGTCACTTTTTCTTGACCTAAGACGCCACCATGACGTCTACCGAGATCAAGCCCTTGTACCATACTTCTTCTTTGATGGTACAAGAAACTTTTATCATCTTGAAGGGCTCCGAAAATTATGTCCTATGGTCTCGACCTTTCAAAGTGTTTGTCGATGGCCAACGCAAAAGCTATGTTCTTACAAAGGTTCCGCATGCTGAAACGGACAAGGACTATGACACTTGGTTTGTTGACAATTGCCAGGTTATTACTTGGATGACGAACAGCATCGATCCAAATATTGTTGCTAATCTTCTTTACAAAGACACCACTAAGGCGATGTGGGAAAACCTTGAGCGCACATATTCTCAGAAGACGACCAAGTCTCGTCTTTCAGACATCTACACAAGGATCTGGTCTGCTACTCAGGGAGAGTTGAGCCTTATTGAGTACTACAGGCTTCTTACGAGCCTATTTGAAGGGCCTCTTATTTTCCATCCAGCATGTTGTGATAAACAGGTGGGAGAATGTGCAGAATGGCAAGTTTACAGATTTCTTTCGGGATTGCATCCAAAATATAAACCTGTGAAAGATCAGTTTCTGATGGCTGATACTCTGCCCACCCTTGAGACCATCTTCAGACGACTACAGGAGCTAGAGGCTCCAGTTCAGCACTCAAGCATTCACGCATCTACAGAGACAACAACACATTATACCTCCTCAGGATACAGAGGGCATCAATACTATCAAAGAGGGCGGGGTCGTGATTCTGGTCGTGGAAGTGTTCGTGATTCCGGACGTGCTCGTTAATCTGGGTGTGGATGTGATCGTGAATGTGAGTCGTCTATTGCTCGGTATCTAGCATGCATACACTGTGGACGTTGGAATCACCCTTCTGATAGATGTTAGGCAACGTTTGGCATGCAACCTAATGCCAACAATGCCTATGATGAAGCATCCTATGATACCACTGAAGATACATCTACTCAGCAAACTAGAGGGGTACAAACCTCATTTACTGCTTCTGAATATGCTCGACTACGAAAACTGCTGCAAGAGTCTACCTCTTCTGTTGATGACAATATTGCCTCTGCTTCTACTAATAGCCTAGATACTACCTCGGGTACAGTAGAAAATTTTGTCTCTGCCTCCAAAGATGCATGGATTATTGACTATGGGGTCTCTACCCTCTGACGGGAGAAGGAAGTTTGCTCACGTCTTCCCAACCGTCTTCCTCAGTGAAGACCGTTCATGTTGCTAACGGGGATCATTCCCCCAATTACTACTGTCAATACTATTGATTTCTCTTCCCAAGCAGCGATTGACAGATGTTCATTGTGCCTCTGCATTTCCTCTCAACCTTTTATCTGTACAGAAGCTATGTCGTGAACTTAATTGTCGTGTTATATTTGACGAGTTCTGTTGTTATTTTCAGGACATCTGGACGAGGCAAATTTTTAGTGGGAGACATGAGAGAAATGGCCTCTATTACCTCGACATCCCATCTGATTCTAATTTTGTTGGCGCTATCTCAATCTCTGACGATCCTTTTCTGTGGCACCTCCGTCTATGTCATCCTTCTGCCAAGGCTATGTCCATGATGTTCCTTGAACTCTCTACGCTCAAACCTTTTGAGTGTGTGACATGTCAGTTCGAGAAACATCATAGAGCATCCTTTCCTGCACGAACAGAGCCTCGCTGCCATGTTTCGTTTTCTCTTGTCCATTGTGATATCTGGGGACCCTATCCGGTCCCAACTCTAAGTGGTCATAAATATTTTGCTATCTTTGTAGATGACTACAGTCGCTTATCTTGGGTCTTCTTGTTAAAAGAACGTTCAGAAATTAATAACATTGTCCAAAATTTCTTTTACTATGTCAAAATATTTTCTCCCCTACTATTCAATTTTTTTCTGATAATGCATTAGAATTCACACAAATAATTTGACATCATTTTTTGCTTCATAGGATACAATCCATCAAACATCTTGCCCATATACTTCCCGACAGAATGGGGTATCCGGAAAAAAACTAAGACATCTCCTTGATATTGTCCGCTCTCTTCTCACTCAAATCAAGGTTCACAAAACCTATTATGGGGATAATAGAAAATAAAAGAATGCGCAAGCAATTGATAAACAGAACATAAACAAGAAAGATAGAACATGAAAACACCATGATTTTACGTGGAACCCTACTCCGTGAGGAGCGGGATGAAACCACAGGAGAAGGCCTCAAAGGGTTGTGTTTGTCTATTGACTTTCTCTCATCTGTTACAGGAGGCCTGGTGCTCCTTATATAGCCTCCACATGGTCTCCAAGTCCCACCACTGGACAATGTCGGACTAAACAACTGGATTGGGTACCCTCCTACAACACAATAGGCGTACATAACAAATACTCAACAGGGGATGTTGTACTCGCTACCATCCACCTTATAAATAGGGTCCCCTCTGCATCCCTGAATGGTTCCACTCCTTTTGACTTACTATACCCAAATGACTCACCCTTTCCCCTGTCTCTACGTATTTTTGGATGTACAGCTTTTGTCCACAACTTTCATATCGCCGACAAATTATCTCCACGTGCGATTAAGTGTGTTTTTCTAGGATATTCTCAAACTCAAAAAGGGTACAGATGTTATGATCCTCATGGTCATCGCTATTACATATCTGTTGGTGTCACATTTTTTGAACAAACTAGCTTCTTTGATCAGGATGTATCCGATATACCCTTAGATCTTCCACCTCCACCTATTGTGTATGAAAGAAAATATGTTTCTACTCATGTTCATGTTCCTCTGCATGTTCCATTGTTGCATGAGAATATGCCATCTTCAAGTGCTTCCACCAACACTGCCCCGGATGATCCTCAGGAGCTTCCCATCGCTCTGTGCAGAACCAAGAGGCAATGTACTATGTACCCGATGTCTCAATTCACATCCACTGATAGCTTATCATGTTCTGACAAAAGATATGCAGATGCTCTTATGACAATTTCGGTTCCAAGAGACTATCATAGTGCACTACAGGATTCTAGATGGTGAAAGGCCATGAATGAAGAAATGGACGCTCTAAACTCTAGAGGGACATGGGATCTTGTACAGTGTCCCTAGGGAACGAAACATGTTGCCTGCGGATGGGTCTTCACTAGGAAGTAGTCTCCAGATGTCTCTATTGACAGGTTGAAAGCAAGGCTTGTGGCAAAAGGATTTACACAAATATATGGAGTTGACTACTTTGAGGCTTTTTCTCCAGTTGCAAGGACGGGATCCATACGGACTATCCTCTTTGTCGCCGTCAACAAGGGCTGGCCTATTTTTCAATTGGATGTCGAGAATGTGTTTGTATATGGCGATCTTGAGGAGGAAGTCTACATGATGCAAACTTTAGATTACGAAGTCAGGGGGAATATGTATGCCAACTTCTCAAAGCAATCTATGGCCTGAAGCAAAGCCCGATGGTATAGTTTGACAGGCTAAGTACAGAGATTCGCACTCTGGGTTTCTAGAGAACTACGTCTGAACACTATGTTTTCGTCAGAAAACGATCAACTGGTATTGTTATACTTGTTGTATATGTGGATGATACGGTTGTTACAGGTAACGATGAGAAAGGGGTGCTGGAGACTAAGGCCTTTCGGCAAAAGGCCTTTGTCACCAAGGATCTGGGGCAACTTCGATATTTTCTGGGCATAGAAGTTTTACGCACCACGAAGGGACTTCATATGTCACAAAGAAAGTACCGCTTAGATATATTGACTGAGGCAGGATTACTTGGGTGCAACCCCTCTGGCATTCCTGCAGAACCAAGGAAACATTCTACCTCCATTGATCCCTCCTTTGAAGATACTACATGATACAGAAACATGGTTGGCAAACTTCTGTATCTTACTGTTACTAGATCAGACATATCATATGATGTGAGCAGAGATAGCCAATACATGGAGAAACCTTGTTACATCCATTGGCAGGACGTTCTTCAAATCATGCGATAGCGGAAAGAATCACCTGGGCGTGGCCTATTCTATGGGGCAAATGGATACACTAATGTTGATGCATATGCCGATGCTGATTATACAAGCTCGCCTGAGGACCGTCGCTCTACTACAGGCTACGCTATGATGGTAGGAGGAAATCTTGTTAGTTGGAGGAGCAAGAGGCAGATGGTAGTCTCCCGATCCAGTGCAGAGGCAGAATACAGGGCAATGGCCCAGGCTATATGTGAATCAATTGGCTACTGACTTTTCTATAAGAACTCAATGTTGTTATCACCATGCATGTTCCTCTCTAATGTGATTACTGTTAGAGTAAACAATACTCTGATGATTATTCCATAGAGCCCTCGGGTCTCTTATATAGAGAGAAAACCCTTGGGTAAATTACAGAGACGTACAATATATAAATAGAAAATACGAAACAGTACATCGTAACATATATAAACCTCTACACTCCCCCTCAAGATGGAGCATAGATATCTATCATGCTCAGCTTGGAAGAACATCTCTGGAAAGGTCCTCTGAGCAGTGGCTTGGTGAATATATCAGCAGTCTGGTCCTCTGAACTGACATGAGAAGTGGAAATGAAGCCCTTCTGAATCATGTCCCTAGTATAATGACAATCCACCTCTATGTGCTTTGTTCTCTCATGAAAGGCTGGATTGTTGGCAATAAACAATGCTGCCTGATTGTCACATTGGAGATTCATAAGCAATGGGACATCTACATTCAAATCTTCTAAGACTGCTCTAACCCACATCATTTCTGCGCTTGCTTGTGCCATGGCTCTGTAGTCAGCACTGGATCTCGCCACAACAGTCTGTTTCTTGCTTTTCCAAGAAACTAAAGAGCTTCCTATGAAGATAGCAAATCCAGAAGTAGATTTACGATCCCTTGGACATCCTGCATAATCTGCATCTGCACAAGCTAAAATAGACAGATCTGTATCTTTCCTGAATAGTAACCCTGTGCCTGGGGAAGACTTCAGATATCTCAATATCATATACAAGGCATCCATATGAACTTGCCTCGGCTGCTCCATAAATTGACTCACCCGGTTTACTGCAAAGGCAATATCCGGTCGAGTTATAGTAATGTATAAGAGCTTACCCACCATCTCTCTGTACCTTCTTCTGTCCACCTCCTCGGTATCATCGTCGTACAGCTTCATGCTTGGGTCCATAGGTGTACTTGAAGGTCTACATCCAGTCATTCATGTTTCAACTAGCAAGTCTGTGACATATTTTCGTTGAGTCATCACCATTCCTTGCGCATTTCTTGCAAATTCTATCCCCAGGAAATATCGTATCGTGCCCAGATCCTTCGTAATGAACTGGCTTCCCAACAGGGACTTGGTTATCTCAATCCCCTGAGCATCATCTCCTGTAACCAAGATGTCATCAACATATATCATAACAACAATTGTACCTCTAGGAGTCTTTTGGATGAACAGTGAATAGTCCGCATTTGACCTCCTGAACCCCTGTCGTTCAATTAACTGGGAAAGCTTCTGGAACCATGCTCGGGGACTCTGTTTGAGGCCGTAGATAGCCTTATGAAGTCTGCACACCATGTGAGTCTCCCCCTCAGCAGCAAACCCAGGTGGCTGCTGCATGTAGACTTCCTCCTGTAGGTCACCATACAAGAAAGCATTCTTGACGTCAAGCTGAAAAATGGTCCAATTACGTACCACAGCAACAGATAGGAGGATGCGAAGAGTGGAGTGTCTAGCCACTGGTGAAAAAGTATCCAAATAATCTACCCCATAAGTCTGGGTAAATCCCCGTGCTACAAGTCTTGCCTTGTACCGGTCGAGACGTCCATCCGCATGATATTTCACTGTAAACACCCACTTGCAACTCAGCACTGAGGCACCTGAAGGAATGGGGACAAGAGACCAAGTCCCTCTAGACTGTAAGGCACGCATCTCCTCTTCCATGGCTAGACGCCAGCAATCAATCTTCATGGCATCCTGATAGGTCCGTGGAATCTCAACGGACGAGACAGCAGTTGCAAACTTCTGGAAATCCCCATTGAGACGATGAAATGAGACTTGAGAGGCAAGAGGATATGAAGCACATTGTCTTCGCTGCTTCCTGTGAGCAATGGGTCGATCCAGATCATCCACCACCGTGTTGACCGGTTGATCTTCCTCCTGTAGTAAAGGCGCCTACACTGGTGCATTATCTAACCCATCATTAGTGATAACATCAGAACATACCTGAGGCGTGTTGGATGGTTGACATGTAGCTTGAGCAGGGCCTGTCCGCCTTGTATAGACCTTAATAAAAGGGACGGTTGGAGGTGGTGGTGGCGGTGGTGGTGGTGGTGGTGGTGGTGGTGGTGGAGTAGAAGATTGACCCAGACTTGGAGGTGGAGGCACATAGACATTAGAATCTGTGGATGTGGAGGAAACCAATCTGTCACCTGCAGGGGAGAAGTACATGACGGGTTCGAAAAAAGTAACATCAGCGCTCACATAGTACTTGTTATGAACAGGGTCATAGCAACGATATCCTTTCTGCAACCTGGAGTAGCCCACAAAAACACACTTGATAGCCCTAGGAGATAGCTTATCAAGTCCCGGAGATAAGAGGTGGACAAACGCAACAGTGCCAAAGACCCGAGGTGTAAGGGTAAACAAATCTTTGTCTGGAAAGAGAACAGAAATAGGAGACTTTTCCCCAAGAATAGTTGTAGGCATGCGATTGACCAGATAGCATGCTGTAAGTATAGCATCTCCCCAATAGGATAATGGGGCACAACTCTGAATAAGTAATGTGCGGGCAATATCAAGGAAATGTCGATGCTTCCGTTCTGCAACCCCATTTTGTTGAGATGTGTATGCACATGTTGTTTGGTGGATAATGCCTTTAGAAGAAAGAAAGCGAGCAAGGGAACGAGTGCAGAACTCCAATGCATTGTCAGTACGCACATACTTAACAGTAGACGAAAAACATTGTGAACTTCATTGATAAGATTTTCAATAACACTTCCTGCTTCGGATTTATTTTTAAGAAGAAACGTCCAGGACACTCTAGAGAAATCATCAACGACAACTAAATAGAACCTGTGCCCCTGATGATCTGGGACACGACTGGGACCCCAAATATCTATGTGAAATAACTCAAATGGGGAGCGACTGCTCCGACTCTGACGACTGGGGAAGCTAGACCGATGGTGCTTCCCTAACTGACAAGCTTCACAACGAAATGACGAACTCGGAGAGATCTGAGGCAGGAGGTGACGCATTTTCTGAAGCGGCAGGTGACCAAATCGAAGATGCCAGGTATACGGAGATACGGAGCCCTGGGAATGTAGTGAGACGCCAGCGTAAGAGTTCCGTACGAGACGATAGAGTCCATTGTGCTCAGAACCACAGCCAATCACCCTGCCCGTCAGTATGTCCTGAAAAATAACAGACGATGGGTCAAAAATAGCATGACAGTGCAAATCTCGTGTAATCTGACTAATGGATAAGAGATTCATAGAGAATTCTGGTGCATGTAGAACATTCTGTAAGTGCATAGAGGGCAGTAAATCCGTCTCCCCCTGACCAATGATAGGCGAATGAGTGCCATCAGCAATGAGTACAGAGCGACCAGGCTGAACAGCTCTATAGGACTGCAGAACATCTTTCTCACGACAGAGATGATGGGTGGCTCCAGAATCGACAATCCATCCTGTGAGATCATGGTTATGATATGAGACTGAAGGACTACCAGAGGTACTGGCTGAAGCCGATGTACTAGCTGATGCCGAAGCCGCACCATCAGAAGCATCAGCACCCTCTGACGATGACTGTGGCATGATATCACGAAGCCGTGCCACTAGCTCCTCGAACCTGTGATCTGGAGTAGATGTTGGTGGACCTTGAACATGATCAGCGACACGTGCAGAAGGAGGGAAACCATGCTTGGAATAACATGTATCCTCTGAATGACCAGTACGACGACAAAATGAGCACGTAGAGCGTATGCGACCTCCACGGCCACGTCCACCACTTCCTCTGCCACGAAATGAGGAGGAACTACCTCGTCCTCTGGAGACCGCCATTGCCGAGGGCGGTGTAGTCGATGTGTTCGATGGAACTGGGACACGACTGAGCCGTCTGTAGACTTCTTCCATCGGTGGAATGGTGGCATCAGCAAGGATCTGAGAGCGTGCTGCCTCGTACTCCGGATCAAGGGCAGCAAGTAAGACACCAACCATAGTGGCATTGCGGAACGTCTTCTGCTGTTCCGGCGTGGCTGTGAGTGGAATTGTGCTATAGAGTTTCTCGAACATTCCACGAAGAGACGTATACAGAGAATGAAGAGGCCTCCCATTTTGCTTCGTGGTAAAGATATCATGCTGCAACTGTAGCATCTTGGTCTCATTCCGTACCTGAGAGTACGTCGTTGCCAAAATATCCCACATCGCCTTGGCGGTGGGTGGATGAAGGACATCATTTGCTATCTCCGTTGTGAGCGTACCTGACAGCCAGACTTTGGCATACGCGTCATCAGCCTCCCATGAGGCATATATTCCCGTTTTCTCCGGCAGTTCATCTTCGGTAAGAATATGCTTCTTACCACACGACTTCATGAGGCTGAGGAACTGCATAGCCCACAGTTCGTAGTTCGTCCCGTCCATTTTGACAATAGGTGCCGAACCCTTGAAGGCACCGATGGCGGGCATTTCGACCTTTTGATCTGACATAATGCTGGAGAAGAACAACTATGGATGATAGACAAATAAACTGGTGTCTATCGGGACCGTTGAGGATTCAAGTGCATATGTAGACGTTATGCACTTGAACCCATTATCAATCCGACGCCGACCTAAGCGAAACGGACGGCGGGGAGGCTGATGAAGCCTCGGCTGTGAAGAGCCGGTGGGGCAACGACCGGCAGGGGCCTGGCGGAGGCCTGGCGTGGGCTGGCTGGGGCTGGCGGTGGCCTGGAAGGCCTGGCGGAGAGGGCTGGAGGCCCGGCGGAGGGGCTGGGGGGCCCGGCGGAGGGGCGGAGAGGAGGCGGGGCCCTGAGGGGCTTGTGAGCGGCGGCGGGGGGGGGCTTGGAGAGACCGGCGGCGGGGGGGGGGGGGGGGGGGGGGGGGAGAAAACCCTAGGTTAGGGTTAGGGCTCTGATACCATGTTAGAGTAAACAATACTCTGATGATTATTCCATAGAGCCCTCGGGTCTCTTATATAGAGAGAAAACCCTTGGGTAAATTACAGAGACGTACAATATATAAATAGAAAATACAAAACAGCACATCGTAACATATATAAACCTCTACAATTACAAATCTGCTACTTACATTGCTACAAATCATGTATTCCATGAGAGAACCAAGTACGTTGAGATTGACTGCCATTTTGTTCGTGATGTTGTACGATGAGGCAAGATTGCTACACCACACATCTCTACAAATCTTTAGCTTGCTGACATATTTACAAAGGCCTTATCAAAGAGACGCCTTTCCTGGATAGCTTCCAAGTTGGGCATGATCGATGGATATGCTCCAACTTGAGGGGGGTGTTAGAGATTGCAATAGATTACGTTATAATATTCCATTGTAATTTTGTAACCCCACGGGGGGTATTTATGTATTTTAACTTTTGTGAGCTCTCTAGAGTTTAGTCCTATATAAGGACCCCTAGACCTCTTGAATAAACAATTATCACATTCTCTCATCACCTTTCACAATTAAGATCACTAAAACCGAGAATTCTTAATAGATCAAGTCTTGTACTTTCACATGCATCATCGGGGATTAATACTACTTATTCATTCTTTATTTGCTGAGGACTAGCAAAGTTTAAGTATAGGAGGGTGATGAGTTTGTGATTCATTATCTTAATATATTATTCTTAGCTGAATCTCTGAACAAATCACCTAATAAAAGTCCATAAATTCATTAAATTAACAAAATACAACCCTTAATAAATGGACTAATAATGTATATTTATCTTACAAATAAGTCTACAAAATAATTCAAAATAAAAACCAAAAAAATAAAAAAAGTATTGAAAATTGTTTGTAAATAATCCCCTGTAAATACCCAAATTTCCTAGATTTTTAATAAATTCATATTAACTCCTTTTGACTTAATTCTTTTTCTAACTTGTTTATAAAAATGTATATAAAAATACAAAAATATAAAATAATTCTCACATTGAATAAATATTTTTAGATCTTAAATCGAAAAAATCGTAATGTCAAACTTCTCGGCTAAATTCCCGCTCCGTATGAACTCCAAATTTACCAAACTCTCTTTTAAAGTTCAAGTTGTAAAATTAACAATCCAACGAAGTGATTTCATTAAAACCGGAGCTTCTTTGTAAAATATCGATTTTGGGGCCTAATTGTATAATGTATATACCTACTAACTTGACATTAACATTTTATGTACAGATTTATCTTGTTTTTATTTATTTCTTTTTCTATTAATTTCTTTATTATATATTTTTTACAAAGCAGCCATGAGACCTGCTATGCTCTATGGATCTGAAAGCTGGCATGTGAAACATAGACATATGCAGAGAATGGTTGTAGCAGAAATGAAAGTGCTAAGGTGGATGTGTGGACACACACGTAAAGATCGGATTCGGAATGATGCAATCAGAAAGAAAGTTGGTGTTGCTCCGATCGAGGATAAGATGCGAGAAAACCGCTTAAGATGGTTTGGTCATTTGCAAAGAAGATCAGCCGATGCACCAGTTAGGAGATGCGAGTTTTGGGATGTTAAGCCGGCTAAGAGAGTGCGGGGACAGCCCAAGAAGTGTTGGAAAGAGACCATACGAAGAGATCTTTGTTTTGTGGATATAAGCTCGGGATTGACCAAAGATAGATCTGAATGGAGGCGAAGAATCCATGTAGAAGGCCCTACTTAATTGTGGGAAAAGGCTTTGTTGTTGTTGTTGTTCTTTATTGTATATTTTAATAAAGTACATAATTATAAAAATCAATAATTATTTTACTATTGAAAAGGTGTATTGTGACTTTGTATATAATGTACACTGTTAGAAAATAGGAAGCGGAAGCGAAACATGGAAAAAGATAAAGAAAATAAGAACAGCGGGATTTTACGTGGAACCTGTTAGAGATATTATATTTACATTTATGTTTGTAACCCTTCGGGTTCCGTAACCCCCCGTGACCCTTTGGGTTCCGTAACCCTTTGAGACCCTTCAAGTTCCGTAACTCCCAGTGATCCTTCAGGTTCCGTAACCCTTGTACTCTCTAGGGTTTTCTCTCTATATAAGAGACCCTAACTCTATGGTCTCATCTCATTCATTCCCCTTCTCAACATGGTATCAGAGCAACGGTCCTAGACCGAAGTCTAATACCCTAAATCCGTCGCCGCCACCAGCCCTCTCTCTGCCGACAAGGAGAGAGGGCTGGACCTCCTGCATCTCTTGTGGATTCCAGGGTCTCGTGCAAGTCAATCCGAGCCCACAGCAGCAGCAGCTGCCACCTCCAGCAACACCTAAAGCACCGCCCGAGGCTCCAACAGCTCCTGCCTCTCCTCTGGCGTCGTCGGCACTGCCTGGAGCCTCCTCCCTCCAACAACCCATGCTTCATCACGACTTATTTCTCCTAACTTTTTGTTTCTCCCAACTTCATGTTCCATACTCTTTATTCTATCAAGTATGGGAGAAAGGGGGAGTCAGAAATGATTCTTCAGAACATCTATTGTCCTACCATGACTGACAAACCTCCGCTCCAGATTACTACTCAGATCATCCATCTTCACCAAGCATTGACTTCTTCGTCAGGGCGTATACTTCTTCTTTTACGACCCGACTACTACTCCGTGTTGGACTTCTTCTACAGTGATTCTTCTCCAGGCACGACAGAGATATGTTCCGGTGACCTGCAGGCACGATAGAGATACGTTCCGGTGACCTGATATTGCAGTGACTCTACACGCATGACAGAGATACGTTCCGGTGACCTGAAAGACACAGACCCGTCCTCGAGCGAGGTCTTCTACCAGCAACGGATATATGTTCTTATGATGCATCGTGTGAAGATGTGGTGTATACTTTTTCTTTTTGTTACAAGCTGCAGCTTTCTCAGCTCCAGCTTGAGGGGGAGTGTTAGAGATATTATATTTACATTTATGTTTGTAACCCTTCGTGTTCCGTAACACCCCGTGACCCTTTGGGTTCCGTAACCCTTTGTGACCCTTCAAGTTCCGTAACTCCCGGTGATCCTTCAGGTTCCGTAACCCTTGTACTCTCTAGGGTTTTCTCTCTATATAATAGACCCTAACTCTATGGAATAAACATCTCATCTCATTCATTCCCCTTCTCAACAGAACCCTACTCCCTTAGGAGCGGGAAAACCACGATAGAATGCCTCATAGGGCTAGTGTGTCTATTGCACTTTCCTCAATGGTTACAGGAGGTCTGGGGCTCCTTATATAGCCTCCACAGAGCCTCCAAGTCCCACCACTAGTAGATATGGACTAAACATATGGATGGGGTAAATGGATCCTGGAAGTATCCATTTACCCATCTACAACTCAATAGGCGCATAACCAAATACTCCAACACTCCCCCTCAAGCTGGAGCATGCAATGTTCAGCTTGGACAAACAAACAGAAAGAAACTCAACTCACGGTACAAGACACTACGGATAATATCAACCCAACGCGCACAACTGTTGCAGTCGAGGACATTGCTTCTCATGTCGTGCAGGTGAGGAGGATGAACGGGCTGGAGTGTGAGTCTGTTGAATCTTCTCGTCGGAAAGCATGTGCTCTGAACTGCGCCTGTCAGAGTCACTGCAACTGGAAATGAGTCTCCTCGTCGGAGTACTCTGGCCCGCCACAACAATGAGGACAACTGCTCCATCTCTGAAAAAAGGGCCGAACTGAAAAAGGCTGTGAAAGTGCAATCCTCGTCGGAGTCCACGGTCGCTGGAGAATGGAGTCTGAAAGAAGTCTCCTTGTCGGAGAACTGGGTCTCTCCCATCTGGCACAGAGAATGGTACACTACTCTAGAGTACCTATGATACCACATAAAAAACCCTTGCCAACATGGCATAGGAAATGGTCCTCTACTCTGGAGTCCCTATGGCTCACATGAAAACTCTGGCTGACAAGACAAGAAGAAAGATGGGGACCACTACAAAAGATGGCTAACACGTGCACATCTGAAAAGAAGACCACATCCATGTGCATGTCTGAAACTAACTCGGAATCTGCTGGCGAGTCTGAACAACTGCGCATCAAACTGGGACTCAGAATCTGAACGTCGAGTCTGTAATTGCGCATGGAAATTCTTCATATGAAAAATCTGTAGAGTCTGGAGACTAGCTGGTATGGAGAATCTGATATCGAAAAAAGACCTGTGACTATACATATACCCCCCCCTTTCTCCCATACTTGTCGGAAAATAAACATCGACAAAGTTGGGAGAAGACAATAAAATTGGGGAAAAACAAGCCTTAAAAAAAATTTCTCGGCTTTTCAAAATCATCATTTTTTTCTTTGGCTATTTTCAAATTTTTTTAATAGCCGTCAAAAAAAATCAACTAAGTTGTTTACCTTTTTTTACGGCTTTTGCAACATTTTTTTAAGCTTTTGCATATGATGATTTTTTATTTATAGCTCTCCTCTTTTTTTTAATACAGCCATCCCCCCCTTTTTTTTGAAACAGCCCAAATGGGCCCAAACTGCAGCAGTGTCTCCTTTTAAAGCACGGCTCACGTGCTTTTAATTTTTTTTTTAAACATCGCCCCCCCAGGGTTCCCATCGTGGGAACTGGGAACCCTCTTCTTATCTATTCAAGAACGACGCCACCTCCCTTGAAAAAGAACGTTGCCTGATCCCTGCTGGAGAGGAGAATCGCCTAGCGCCAAGGGGAGCGGAGGCACGTGGGAGTGTTGACCCTTAGCGCCAAGCACGCCAAGGCGATGCGCGGCATGAACAGCGCCGCTATGGCGGGACATCGCCACCTGCGCGATGGGCTGCGCAATCGGAGGGGAGGGGCAGAATCGGGAGCTGCGCCGCCGCGTGGAGGTCGTGAGAAGCCTTGGAGGGGGCGTTCGATCTGGAGATCGCCTGGAACTGCTGGAGGTCCCCTCGCGCCGCCTGCGCGAGGGCTTGAGGATGATAAGGGGTGCGGCTTTGAAGAGGTGCCGCCAGCCATGATGCCCTGGAGCCGTTGTGGGGCGGCGAGCCGATAAGGGATCGCCGGTGCCGCGACTATGGCTGTTTTGAAGTGTGACAGGAGCCATGCGCAATCTAGCCAACATGGTTGCCACCCCTGATGCAGAGATGAAGGAAGAATGGGGCTTCGCACGCCGCCTGGATCTTTCGGGCTCTGCTTGGAGCCTTAGGGCTCGACGCATGCTGATGGATGCGGCCTGATCTCGCCGCAGTCAGGGATGCAGAAGATGCGTCTGGAAGATACGCCACCCAAAGATCGTAGCCTGAATGTGCTGTAGCGCCAAATGGAATTTACGCAGCAGCGATAAACACAGAATAACTTCTAGGGTTTCTCAAACCTTTGGCAGATCTCACTCATGAACAAAAAATGATCTTTACGGCTAGAACATGAAAATTGAATCTCGAATAGATGATGAAAAATAACTCCTCGAGAATCAAGCCCGCTCTGATACCATATTAGAAAATAGGAAGCGGAAACGAAACATGGAAAAAGATAAAGAAAATAAGAACAGCGGGATTTTACGTGGAACCCTACTCCCTTAGGAGCGGGATGAAACCATGGGAGAATACCTCATAGGGTTGGTGTGTCTATTGCACTTTTCTTAATGGTTACAGGAGGTCTAGGGCTCCTTATATAGCCTCCACAGAGCCTCCAAGTCCCACCACTGGTAGATGTGGGACTTAACATATGGATGGGGTAAATGGATCATGGAGGTATCCATTTACCCATCTACAACTCAATAGGCGCACAACCAAATACTCCAACATACATGCTTTTCCTTTCTTGATTTTTATTTCATCTTTTAAATATTAAAAATCTCAAAAAAATATTTTTGTTTTATTTTATTTGTAAAAATCTTTTAATTAAAATTGCAAAAAATAGAAAATTCGTAGAATTGTGTTTTGTACATATTGTGTGTTTTGTACATATTATGTTGACATTATTATAATTTTTCCATTTTTATCTCTTTATTTTATTTAAAGACTACTTTTATTTTATTTATTTATTTATTATTTCATTTTAATATATTATTCTTAGCTGAATCTCTGAACAAATCACCTAATAGAAGTCCCTAAATTCATTAAATTGACAAAATACAACCCTTAATAAAAATAGACTAATAATGTATATTTATTTTGTAAATAAGTCCACAAAATAATTATTATTAATATTAATAAAATAAAAATAAAGTTTTGAAAATTGTTTGGAAATAATCCTCTGTAAATATCCAATGTAAATATCCAAACTTCCTAGATTTTTAATAAATTCATACTAACTCCTTTTGACTTAATTCTTTTTCTAACTTATTTATAAAAATGTATATAAAAATATAAAAATATAAAATAATTCCCACATTGAATAAATACTTTTAGATCTTGAACCAAAAAAGCCGTAAAGTCCAACTTCTCGGCTAAATTCTCGCTCTGTATGAACTCCAAATTTACCAAACTCACTTTTAAAGTTCAAGTTATAAAATTATCTATCTAATGAAAGTGACTTCATTAAAATCAGAGCTTGTTCAAAAATGTCGCTTTTGGGGCCTAATTGTGTATTGTATATATGTACTAACTTGACATTAACATTTTATGTATAAATTTAACTCGTTTATTTGTTTCTTTTTCTATTTATTTTTTATTGCATATTTTAATAAAGTGCATAATTATAAAAATCAAAAATAATTATTCTACCTTTGAAAAAGGTGTGTTGTGACTTTGTATATAATTTACATACTTTTTCTTTCTTGATTTTTATTTCATTTTTTTAAATACTTAAAATCCCAAAAAAATATTTGTGTTTTATTTTATTTATAGTATTTTATTTTTTATTTTGTAAATATCTTTTAATTAAAATTGAAAAATATAGAAAATTCGTAAAATAGTGTTTTGTACATATTGTATGTTTTGTACAAATTATGTTGACATTGTTATAATTTTTCCATCTTTATCTCTTTATTTTATTTAAGTAGACTACTTTATTTTATTTATTTTTTATTTCATTTTTCCACCAACTTACATTCCTCCTCTCCCACTACTTCTCCAACTTCCACCCCGCTTCTTTTCTTACTCCCTCTTCTTCTTCTTATTCTTTTCTCCATTTCATTTCTCCTTTATCCGCCATCTTGAGCGCAAAATCCTCGAGCTCTGCCCTCTTCTCGATGACAGCGAGTGAAAGTCATCGCATCGAGCGACGACATGCCCCTTTTGTCTGGCGAGATCCAAGGGACCGCCTCGTCCCTTACTGTAGCCGCTTCAGGCTGCTCGAGCTCCATCTAGACGCGATGTCGAGCAAAGATCTGAGAGTTCCATCTGAACTTTCACTCCCAAGCCTCTCATCCATCATTCACAGAAGGTAATATCCTAGATCTTTCTCTTCTCCCTCCTCCATTTTCTTCTTTTCCTTCCCCTTCACATCATTTTCCTTCCTCCCTCTACATTCACATAACACACTCCATGTATACCACACACCACGTACACCACACACACACGCTGCTCTCCCATCACCAACCGTTGCATCCACCGTCGTCCCTACGCATGCACACCGCCGCATCTACCGTCGTCCCCCTGGACACCGATTGTGCCTTCACGTAGCCCAGCAGGCCACGCCTCCCCACAAGGAGCAGCAACAGCAGCAGGTCCACACGTCGTCGTGCACACGCTCGCTGCCAGCCACAATGCGTCTGTCATTGCTTACGCGCGGTCGCCAGCCACCCCACGCCCTCCCGCTGCTCTCCTTGCACCCCTACGTAGCCGCGGCCTTCCTCTCCACATCATCGCCAACCGTGCTACCCGCGCCCTCCCGCTCTCCCTCCACAGCCACTTGCATCTCCTCTACCTCCGCGTGCCGCCCTCCAGCCGCGCCACGCATGCGCGTCGCCTTCTCCGTTCTTGGTCGTCACCCCTGGCTCCCCCTGGCCGCCGCCCCTCCACAGCCTTCCTCTCCACGCCGTCGCCAGCCGCACCGCTTGTGCCCTCCCACTCTCCCTCCACAACCACCTACAGCTCCTCTACCCCTGCACATCGCACTCCAGCCGCGCCCCACAGCCATCCGCGCCCTCGTGTGCCTCCACCCTCCGCCGCAGCAGGCCGCTCCTCTTGTCGTCACCTTCCAGTCCGTCGCTCCCAAGCCGTCGTGCCCCATCATCGATCTTTACATACAGCGTTCATGGGTTCCATCCCTTGGAATCCATGTCAAGAGGAAGGAGAAGAAACGCATGCAGCATTTATTTTTGGACTAATTGCAAAAACACCCTTAGAGGTGTAGGTAATTAAAGAAATGTCGTTAGGCATAACGTTTTTTTATTTGATATTTTATTTCGTAATTGCAAAGAGACCCCTGTGATTGTGATTTAATTTGAATGTTCATTGGCACCTATTTTGAATTCTAAAAATGGCTTGTTGTTCTTTAACTAATTCTACAGGTCGTTGATATTTATTTATAATTTTGTGAGCTTTGAATGATTTATTAAAAATCAAAGATTGAAATCAGTGGAATATTACCCTTTTATACTATGAATATCATAGTAATTTATAACTTGGCCAGGAAGATTCTCAAAAAATCTAGCTATGTGCGTTTAGTTGTTCTTTAATTGATGTCCAAAATGTACTGAAATTGGAGGTGTCTTGCTCTTTAAATAATTAGTTGAGTGATTTTGTAATTATTTTTTAAATTAGGTCCACACAAACTTTTTTCCACAAACTCAAGTCTCTTGGATTGTACATTACAATATCTTTTTGAGATAATTTTGGTTTGACGTGAATATACATTGTGGATTTATTAGGAATTATTTACTCAGATTTACTCTGTTTCATTAAAAAAATTGTAAAAAAATCAAATATCATCAAAAAATTCTAAAAACATTAAAGGATGTGTATTTCATCATATTTGAGTTCCCGTCCAAATTTCATAGTTTTTGCATACTGTTTTCACGAAAAATGCATAAAAACCCATAAAAATCGTTCATCTTTCATTGTTGCATTTTATTCCCAAAAATTCCAAAAAAAATATTTCGCATTAACTATTGCATAATGTTTCCAAGAAAAATACTACTTTGCTAATTTAGATTTGTCGTATTAAATTTAAATTAGTGAAATTTTCTTGTTTTTCTTAAGAAGCCAATTCATTCGCATTTGCATTCGTATTTCGTATTGCATAAAAAATTCCTCTATAAAATTGTGCACTAAGTTGGATAAATTGAACCCTAAGTTGATTATTTACCTCATTGAGTTGACCCCGGGGCTTGCTCAGGTTAAAAATACATAAAACTGTACATTCATTTAACTTGGTTATTTATTCGTGTGGTTTATTTTTTATTGATTCTGATTGTCCGACTACAACATAAAATCGACAAACTAATTAGGGTAAATTTTGAATTATCAGTAACCGAAACCAGCATTTAGGACCATGACATGTCGAGATAAGGAGAGTAAGAGGAGATGATACAGGACACTCTCATCCCCACCTCTATTGGAACCCACCTCTCCCCTCCCTTGATGCTCACCATCCCACACCGACCTCTCTTGTCTGCTAACAACCACATTCCCTCCCTTGTGGGTTTCCAACATTAAAATTTCTTCCCTATACCAACCAAGCTCCCTCCCAAAACTTCTCTAATAAACTTCCTATTAGAGAGCGTGTTGAGATATGCCTTGAAGCACATACATTTTTTGATCCATACATTCCGTAAATAGATCTTGGCCGACCCGATGTGGGGGCAAAATATGTATTGTAGTGTTAATACGTGGATCATCGGAGAATAACATTCCAGGAGAGCCACCACCTCTTAGTGTTCTTGTATATATACTCGTGTTTTCTCTCATAGTGGAAACTCTCTTTACCCGTAGTTTTTTCTGCTACATGTGTGAGTTTTTCCACGTAAAATCATGCGTGTCTTTGTGGTTGCTTGCTTGTGATTGATTGCATGTTTGGATCATCTTCGACAGAAGTCTTAGTGAAGAGAGAGTAATGAACGACGGAAGATGAAGAGAGAAGAAATATAATGACGGTTATATCAACTTGATGATGGTGCTTTTGTGAAGTATATGTATAATGAAACTTAATATGATTAGGTAAGCGGTTAAAACTAATGGCAGGGACAAACATGTAAGACTGTGAAATTACAAATCATGTGATGCAACTATAAAGCTTACAAGGGTTTATTATGTAAATAATTAAGATTACATGATTACGAATGTAAAAATCCCTCTATGTAATGATATTATTTTCCATAAATGATTTATAATAACAATATAAAGTGAGGGAAAATAAACCATTATTATATATGATGTAAGGGTAAATAAATATAAATATATCAACGCTAACATATATTTAATATAGACTAAATAAGTAGCCAATAAATGTAAATATGACATATTTTAGAAAAGGTAATATATGAAATATTTGAAAAGATAGATAAAACACACACATAGACAAAAACACGCTAATATGTACAATATACAAATTTTAGCAATATATACATCAACAAAATATAGTAGATTCTTTAGTTGTAATAAGGCATCAGACGTATAAGATATTCAGCAAGAGGTGAACATGAGATTGCATCATTGATTGATGCTTGACTTTGAATTCTCTCAGTTTAGACCTCACCTGCACGTACAACTCGGAGCCCACAAAAGGCAAGGAATGGAGGTACGACTTTATTGGAATAGGGTTGGGGAAGCTTGTACCTTCCCCCTGCCATCATCCCCTTGCCTTCATTTTTTTCTTTGTCTAACAGAATTCCGTACCTTCTCCTTTTGCCCCAATAATTGTGTCCAAGGGCCTTGGAAATCACACAAAGCATGTAGGAGCAAGACCTACAAAGTTGAGCTAAACAACAAGCCATGGTTGTAGTGGTCACCGAATTGCTTGCAAATAGGGAAAATTACCTTGCCTCAATTGATCACAATCACCTCAACATCTCATATTCAACTTGTTAAATTAGTATGTTTCCAAACATCGATGTCATAGACAGATTGCTTTTATAGAAGCTCTCAAAGAATGAAACATGAATATCTAAGAGCAGTAGTAGTTATACACCATAGCAAAAGTAGAGCCATGTTCAATAATATCAATACTTCTGCTTTAAATCGCATAATCTTGTCAATCTAAAATGAATTCCAAAAGAAAAACGCATGCCTAGAAACAGAGAATTGCTGCATTTAGTGATACTTTCATCCAGAAAGGCAAGGGTTATCAAATATCTTAGATCACATTTCAAATCCAAAGCTTCAATTAAAAATAGGGTCTAAGTTAGGGTTGTTATTCTATTTATTCAACAGACCACACAGAAAGCTCATTAAAGCAAGTTGGCGTAACTACATTATCAATAAAATATATATACGAGAATAAGTGAATACAATAAAAAAGGAGGTCCCTCGAAAGGGTCCACTAAAACCCACTTTGTTGCCTAGTATAAAAAACCAAGAAAGAAGGGTAAAAAAGGACGCATAGCTGCAGAAAAAAATCCCACTTGTGGGAATCATGTTCTACAAGATTATAATAAAGGCTGCAGGACCTGAGCCACAATGATTTTGAAAAAGAATCCCACAAAGGAAAAGTGCAACACACAAAAGCACAGACGCAAAAGGCAATTTCTCGCGATTTTAAAACCCCGTATTTGAAGCATCACTCTCAAAAAGACGACATTTTTCCATAAAATTCAGACTAGTCACCCATAAGAAATTAATAAAATCAATGCATCAGATCTACCATCAGAGGGAAAAAATGCACAGACCGATCAAACCAACCTCCCCTTTACTCTCGTAGTAATCATTCAACGCCCACTGGTACTTGGACTGATCCAACCCAAACCACTCCGCCAGGAACCCGTCCAAGCTCGAATGCACTACGAAAGCCAACAGCCAGAATCACCTTAAATCACACAAATTAAATCCAACCGCTACCAAACAACCAAAATAAAGAAGAAGAAGAAGAAGAAAAGTTACCATCTTGGACCTTGGCAACCGCATTCCAGAAGAAACCAAAGGCGCCGGTGGACTTCCCCACCTTGGATTCCTCGAACTGCGGGGGTGGGACTTGAACTAAAGGCGCGGGCTTTGGGGGTAAAGGTGGGGAAAGATTGGGGCTTTGAGGGGCTTTAGGGTTGGAGAGAGGGGATTTGGGGGTTTGAGGGGCCTCGGAAGGCGTTGGGGTCGGGGGCGGGGTGAGGAAGACGGTGTACCTGCCAGCCTTGGCTATTACCGGTGGAGGTGTGCCCTCGCGGGCCCTGAGCGCAGCGGCAGCAGCCATAGGCAGAGAGAGGGGAGAGGGTGTCGGTGGAGATCAAAGCGGCAGCCTCGAGCTTTGTTGCTTCGGAATGGAATCGGGTGTGGGATTTGGATTTTGGGTGGAGCGAGATGAGGTTGCAGTGGTCTTCTCTCTCTATCTCTCCACTGAGGACGAGCACGCAGTTTGTGCCTCTCTCTCTCTCTATGATTTCTTTGTCCCATGCAGTGTTTGCGACTTGAGCGAGTATTTTGGGATGCTGTTTGGCACTGGGGTTGGAGGGAATCACGGGGAATGCCGCTGAGCTGAGCTGACCTGACACAGCCCAAGAGCCACCCTTTCCTTTCGGCCTATTGCTACCTTTACATACATATTTCCCTTGAACTTGTGCCTTTTTATAGAAATATCCTCGTCTAACTTCCGTATAGAAGAGTTGGAAGTAACATTCAATTTTCAATCCCCCCTTGCTATTGTTATCCAAAAAATTGGATGAGTTACAAAGATATTTTTATTGTTGATATTGTGTCAAACAATTAATTTATAAAATGAACTAAAGGAATGTCTTGTGGACATGTGGTGAGTTCAGGCTGATTTGTAGGGTTTAACGTGGTTTTTAGCGGATTTTTTACAAGCCGAATGAACCAATTGAGTTTAAAGAGCACTTTTTAGGTTATTTTATAGGATTTTTTGACAAAGCAAATATGATTAAAATAAAGTTCGCTAACTTTTTTACAAAGCAAATAAGAAAAATAAGGTTAATCAGCCATATTTATTTTTTACAAAGCAAAACTAAATGAGATTTAATCAAAATGTGCAAAATAAGTCTAACTAACTTTTTAAAGTTATTTCATAGAAAATTTAGAGAATTATTTAGAGCATAATGACATAGTCTTGATTTAAAAACCACAATAATTGGGAACATATAACATAGATTAAATTACAATATAGCATGAATTGGAAAATTAGCTATAATTAAAAGAAACTAAGTAGGCGTTCAACTTACCTATAAAATAATCAAAGTTAATGTAAAAATTACATCATATTAACAAATGAGATTTAAATCAAAGGACAATACCATGCAAGAGATCTATTCGCAAACAAATGATATTTATAGATAACAAAAAATAAATACAAAAATAAAAAGATTTTTTTACATTTGTGTCCCTTTGAGTTTATGCAAATACATTTTTACCTCTATTTTTTTGCAATAACAATTTTGTGACCATGTATTCTTACACAATTTATAAAATTGTCCTTACATTATTACATGCATGCCCCTACATTACATTAACGAAAGAGCAGAACTATGAATTTTGTAAGAATATAGGAGCACGCATGTTATTGCAAAAAGAAGCATAATTGTATTTGTGAAAACACCGAGGGGCACAAGTTCAAAAATCACAAAATAGAATTATTGAATTTTCAAGGGAGGTCCCTACCCTTATAGCATCCATCTTATTGCATGAGAATATCCATTAATCTAAATTTGGTTATATCTGAGTAGGTCCAACTCGCTTGGTTGAATCTATCTACAAAATTCACTAAAAAATTCTTTAATGACACACAAGTGATGAGGCGAGATCAGACCTACGGAGCAGACCCCTTTAATGACGCACCTTGCGCCTGAACTCTTTCACCCACACTAGTTATTAATTCGTCGCTAGTTTTCACCTACCGCGCACCTTTCATCTGAAGAGAGAAACTATCAAAAAGCACTCTACTGTTAACCAAATACCCAGAAAAGACTACATCTTCTAGAGGTAGTACGGGCCGAAGGCTAAGGTGGGGAGAGGTTAGTGGCGCAAAGGCGAGCTGAGAGAAGAATGGAGAGGGGAAGTATGAGATAGTTGAAAGGACACATTTTATTAATTGCCTTTGCATCTGTAGGATCAAATGGAGTGAAAGATTAACACGCCCGTGAAAACATCAGAAAGAGTAAAGTTTTTTCTTACTTAGATCATCATATAAAGCCTGATAATAATAAGGTTGTGTATGTAATATATGTATTATGATTTATCCTAAAATCTCTTTTATAGATTAGAAACATGTACGATCGATCATTCCTGGTGTCATAATCGATCATATCTGCTTATTTTCTCTAAGATGATCAATCATGTTGTTGGATTTGATAGATTAAGGGTGCTTATTGTTTTTCGAGATTGATCCATCACCATTGATGCATGATCAATCAAATATGTCTAGTATTTTCCCTCTGTTCAATCATCCTTGAAAACGCTGATCAATCATTTAGACCTACTATTTGAGAGTAATCAATCACCCCAACTACTTTTGTGATTAGGATCACTTATTGTCCATTATATAGACGGGTCATCTTAAGATCTAATCATTTGCTTTTGGAAACAATACTTTTACTTGAAAATGATTGTTTTCTTATTGATACTTGATGCTCCAGCAATCATTAGATTGATCAATACTGATCTTTTGTTGATCGATGAACTGTTGTTGTTTTCCTCTACTATGAACCTGATTGATTGATCATTGCTCTTATTTGACCTACTACTTCTCAGTTTTTATAGAGATTGTGCATCGACGACATCCAGCCAAATAAGTGAACTATTAGATTTGGTATCCACTACAATGGATAAACGGTCTTTTTGATCAAATATTAAGAAATGATGGCATTTTCTAAGTTTGACCTTCAATCTGGATAGCACCAATTTAAGATCAAGGATATGGGTGTGTTGAATTTCGCATTCAGCACGAGATATGAAGGTTGTGGTTTAGGCCTTAGCACATCATGGAAGTGTGAAGATCGCATGACATGTGATCAAGAGCGATTAGTCACACTTGTTACTCGGGGCATCGAGAATTAAAATTTTTAGCAAAGATGAAACCAAACGATATGAGAATCATTCTCATATCGTTTTGTCAAGATCACAAACATGTAATAGGATTATTGATAAATCCATGATTTATCATCATAACTCTTATTTATTATTCCTCTTGTTTAAGCCATTCAATTACATCTAATCCTAATTGACTAATTTAACAAACTAACCCTTGTGTATAACTAACCCTGATTATTTATATAATTAACTCTATTATTGTTCTTTAGTTTCTGTATTTTCTAATGATTAAAAAATCCCATAAAAATAGTTTTATAATGTATATATTTGATTTGTAAATATTTATAAATTAAAACACTAAAAAATCACAAAAGAAGTTAAAAGGAGTGTTTTTAATTCATTAAAAATAATTACAAAAATATATGTATGTACATGACATATTTTGACTTTTTATTTAACATGAAATTTGTAGATCTCAAAAAGATCTACAACTTTTGTGTTTTACACTTTTTGATTTAAAGTTTGTAAATATTTATTTTTATTTTTTTATTCTTTTGTAATTTCCCTTTTGGGCCACGTGGTGACCTTGGGGCTGCCTGTCACGACCCCGATTCTGGGTCGTCGGATCCTCCCATATCCGGATCTGGTTACTTAGCAATAATTTATTCAGCAATCACAACTAACATTCAGAAATAGACTATAATAGAAATACTCAGAAGGAAGTATTTAAACACTTTTCCATTCACAAAATAAAGATCACGTGATACATTATCCCACTATAATCATTTACATGTACATCAGCTGGAAGGAAATGCACAATAAGATTACTAACTACCTTACAGAACAAAGATACTGTGGCTGGCTGGATGACTAGGTTAGTTGACTAGATTATTAAAGTCCTTGTGCTGGCTCACCGACACCTGTTGGGTTTTCCATAAATCATAGGATAACAATTAACGAATGTTAAGTAACGAAGAAGAGAAAAACAAACAAAATGTGTAATTTTTCAAAACTTGTTATCATAAAAAGATTCATTCATTCTCATTAGTGTAATTCCTATTCCTTTCTATTCCAAGTCAGGGATTAGTCCAGGGAATTACCTCACCACTATATGGACTCCGAAGTTGTGGACACTTCGGGATTGGAGATTGCATTGATCTAGTAACCTTATGCCACCACATGTCGCTTCAACTAATCCTCCAATACTAACCTGACAATTTTCTGTTCTTTTATTAATCAGGGTCTCAAATTCTCAGCCTGGCAAACAAAGGAGCACACCGTCCTCGAGGACTCGGTTGCTTAAAACCTCAGGCTAACATTTAATCATATAACCTAGCAGCTTTAAATACATGTTATCGTGACCCAGCTGCTATCCAACCACTCGTGTCTCCACATGGCACGACTACGTCTTCCGTCGTTCAACCTGAAGATATTGGCACCCGGTACCACACGTTGCAAATTATTTATTTCGTGCACACTTATCATAACAGGACAACTGTGTACCACCTAGGTAGGGCCACGCCAATATGGGTTCCTTCCGACAAACTACAGGTTGCATGCCTGACCTGTAGTTCTACTCCCAGACATCCTTAACGTGGCACAAAATCCTTTTCGGGATCCAACTTAATACACATCAATTCCCATGATGTAATTCTTCCGTTAGGCCTTCAGTTTGCATATTCCTCAATATTGAGTATAGATCCACATATATTTTAATTCATATCTATATATATTCATATTTATGCTTATGTTAACTCTCCAAACCCTAGCCACTGCATCAATTCGATGCTTAAACCTTATTTTAGTGGGAATCACAAAGTAACTTTTCATATTTTCTCACAAATATCTCAACTTAAGGTTCTTCATAGTGAAGAACATAAAATCAGGAATTTCAATAATCTCGCATGAAAATCCAACAACAAAAGGAAGGATTTCATTACATAATCGAGCTCTCTCTCGCGTATGCAGTACTTTATCATGTTTCGTTTTCATAAAGGATGATTTAAGGCTCCTGAAAAGATCGAATTTCATTTTTTGTATCAAAAACGTTAAAAACGTGCCAAGAACGTGAAGAACGCATGAAGAACATGAAGAACGCGAAGAACACATGAAGAATGCGAAGAACACATGAAGAACGTGAAGAACATGTTTTCTCTCAAAATTTCGACAGCGCTTCCCCTTATACGGGGTGATATTTCTAGGAAAATTTTGACAGAGTTTCTCCTTATATTGGGACATATTTCTAGAAATATTTCGTCAAAGTTTCCCCTTATATCGAGACATATTTCTAGAAAAATTTCGGCAGAGTTTCCCCTTATATCAGGACATATTTCTAAAAAATGGAAAGAGTTTCCTCTATAAAATCATCGAGAGGAAAATAATAACGAAACTGAAAGAATATAATCAAACAACAAGAGATAAGAATCGGTAGACACCACACATCTTAGGTGAGTGAATGTGTGACGAATCATAGGGTTCACTGATGTGCATAGCCGCCCGCACCTAAGTAGGGTATTACATGAAGGATATGGTTAGATCCTCAAGCGCATCACGGAAGCGTGAGCGTCGTATCGAATACGACGAGGAGCGACTAGTCGCACTAGTTGCTCGATGCAGCGGAATTTAAAAAATTTTATACGACGAAACCACATGATCCAAGAACACTTCTCGGATCGTTTCGTCTAAACCACAAATAAGTAATTAGGATTACCTCTTGAAGCGTGGTTGCGATCAAGTCTCTAAACGAAGAGACCTCCTGTCTCAAGTCCGATCCGACGGAGGAGACGCTTGCGAGCGCGGGGATGAACCGCGTGCTTCTCGCAATCCAAGTTGATGATCCAAGCGGCAAATCTCCTGATCTCGACACACGAGATCCAACGTCTTCTTCACGAGCGAGGCGCACCGAAGAAGACGGAGATCCACGAGCAGAAGAACGGGCAGCATAACGACGATGCCGCGACGATGGAGAACCTCTCCATGGTATCCATGGTGGACGGCCATGAGAGAGAGAGAGAGGGCTGACCTCTAGAGAGAAAGAGAGAGGGAGAGAGAGATGCTTCTCAAGCATTATGTGTAAAGAGAAAGCGTGGGTATGCCTCTCTATTTATAGGGTTTTGGGATCCATGGATCTCAATCCATGGGACAACACAAATCCAATGGTTCTCATTGATTGTGTTTCTTTCAATGGCTAAGATTTATGTTGGTAAAAACCAACAACAATTAATTTAATAAAAATCAAATATATGTAGAATATATTTGATTTATATTAAATCAATCTCAATTAGAGAAATATGAAAGGAGGCAAGCCTCCTTCCATAAGAGGGGTGGACGGCCACCACATTCCTTGTGGGAATTGTGGCCGTCCACTCTTCCTATATGGAAGGTGGATGTCTCTCCTTCTATATAAGATTGCATTATCTCATAATTCTCTCTAATATCTCTCAACAACTTTTGTTGAATATTATTTCACAAAAATAAATCCAATTTATTTTGTGAACATTGCAATCATACCATTGGAAATTTGTGAATCACATTCACAACCCAAAACAAAATGTAATTTATATTTTCAATTAATTAGACAATGTGTATCCAATACACATTAATAATTAATCTACTAATATAAATTATATTTAACTCTCTCCAATACATTATAAATCACATTTATAATATATTATGAATAATTGGATATTACTATCCACATTATTCTTATCCATAATAATTAAATCACATTTAATTATATTGGATAACTTATTCTCATGTACTCAAATAATATGAATCACATTCATATTATTTACATCTTTGATAATCAAATCACATTTAATTATCTAAGATAACTCTCCTTATAATATGAATCAAATTCATATTATTCATGATAATTAAATCACATTTAATTATCCATTTTCTCAATGCTCGGATACATATATCAACAATAGAATTATCCATGAACTCTTTCAAGGATAATGCGCTTTCTCCGCGAATACTTGGAGATAAGGACATGGCGATTGTATTGTTCCACGTATAGTGACATGGATATTGAGATCATATCTCAAAACCAGATCTCGGGCCTCCCATAGATGCTTGATTAAATCAAGACCATAAATCTAATCTTCTCATTGAATCTGAATCACATTCAGATCAATGTCCAACATTTGGACTAAGATGAGATTTCTTCTCTACTGAGAGGAGTCACTAAAATCCAGACCCGTTTCATCACTCCCTAGGAATGGAAGCGTCATGGTTATACAATCGTTTATGATCACATCACCCTCAGGTATTCCTAATACCTGTACATCCTGCATACTGGAAGACTCAGATTAAACCCGAAGTATTAGATCAACTTTATACTGTCTACTTCAGGGTTTTATCAGTAAGTTTCTCATTCGATCATTGGGAGTCGGTATTGATCATATACTTTCCAAAAGCATATATCATACCTAGGTCTTGATCATATACTTTCCAAAAGTATATATCAAACCAACAAATTCAGTCAAGCTTCCAAAGCGAGACGACCGTGCGCATGGAATTTGATTCTTCCCAATATCTCATGAGTGAGCTCATGTCTTCCGGTTCAGTAGTGAACCTGTATGATCCCTTTGAGAGATCGTATTACTCATATGCCCTTATATGCACACCAGCGCGCCGGTGTATAGACCTTGATTAGGCCATCAACCTATTGGTCTGCCAAATGTACATACTCAGACATATAGTAACACATATGTCTCCGGTCAGAGGA
Source organism: Ottelia alismoides (assembly GCA_037367405.1). Classification (NCBI taxonomy): domain Eukaryota; kingdom Viridiplantae; phylum Streptophyta; class Magnoliopsida; order Alismatales; family Hydrocharitaceae; genus Ottelia; species Ottelia alismoides. The sequence goes on along the minus strand of JAZKJV010010715.1, from coordinate 482,119 downwards.
TGTGTGCCTATATCATGACAGCATATGATATAGGACTTTGGTTATCTCGATCTCGTTAAGTCAACTCTTTGACCTAACTCATCCGACACCTCCGATCTCTATTCCTATGCAGAGGACCTGCATCAAGAGGTCGGTCAGATATCAACCTAAATGAGATAGGATTGCCATCTCCTACTCAGGCTGGAGATCATCTCTTAATAATCATTTGACGGTGCTTGATGAGTCCTCAATCTAACTCATTAGATATTCATCTAAGCACCAGCCTCTATGATTCAATAATTGAATCAACAGCTGTATGATTATTTAGATGGCCATGGTACATAACCCTAATTGCACTAAGGGACCTATTATGCAAATTATGTATTCTTCATTTCAGATCAAGGAGTGAATTGCAACAACATTTATTGCATAATGGCTCGCCGTGGACTCGCATTTCCAACATTACGCAGATTTCTTCATTAAAATAACTATAAAAGCTGAAAAGAAAGAGTAGAATCATAAGCAGTGGAGAATCGGTAGAAACCACGCGTCTTAGGTGAGTGAAAGTGTGACGAATCACAAGGTTCATTGACGTGAATAGCCGCCCGCACCTAAGTAGGGTGTTACACAGATTTCTCCTCGAACCACAACAGAAAACGAATCGGAAATAAAGATGAATCGAAAACAAAAGTGGAAAAGAATATGAATCGAAACGAAGCCAACTAGAGGAGGATCGTACCTTCCTCCTCCTCATTCTCCCGACAACGCTTCACTAGTGCTCCTTCCCCGCCTCCCACTCCTCCTCCCGACCTCTCAACCCTATCCCTTGGGGTGGTGGTGGTAGTGGAAATCATAGAGAATGAATGGGTAGGGGGGACTATTTATACGCTCTAGAAAACCGCTAACCATGGTTAGAGAACCATGGTTTAGTCCTTAACCGTGGTTAGCGGCCCTTGGTTTTGGCCCATGGTTTTGGCCAAAGCTTATCCGAAACTTATGGCTTAAGTTAGAACTATCCATAAGACTAGATATTCTCTAATAACGCTTAATTAGTGCTAATCGTGATTAACTTTTACTAATCGTGATTTAACCTTCGTGACTTATGCTTATCTTTTGATAACTATTGATTAGTGTTTGCTAATGATCATTAGTGGTTTTTAATCCATCATTAATTTCTTTAATCATCTCTAATTAGTCTTAGTGACAGTCATTAAGAGTTAATGACGTCTTAAACATCCATACTTCTCTTTCTTCCGAAAATCATAACAAATCAAAATGAAGTTCGATTCATATGAAACAAATTCCATTGGTTCCCTCTTGACGAGCCGAATCTTATGATATAGGATCAAAGAGATGGCCAAGTTTGAGACTTTACACTGCCCACATGGCCCGCTTCTTCTCCTGCCACCCGCCTTCCTCTGTAGCCATCAGATCTAGCCTTGATGATCTGATTAGGGTCGTCCCTTTGCGCCCCTCACTGGGTCGTTGGATCGCATGATCCTACGGCTCCCGACTCTTCTTCTTTCCCCCGTAACCACCCCTCTTCCACATCCCACCTCTCCGTCCATATCTCTTCTACCATTTTTCCTTAAAACCTCCCATGTCCTTCTCCTTCGTTGACCACTCCTTGACGAAGCCCTAACTTCCCTCTCTCACGGTGCCACCTTGCCCCCTCTCGTGGAAGGGTAGTTAGACCTCATCTCTCCATCACCTGGAATCACCTCCTTACTCCTTTAAATTCACCTTCAACGCTGCTCACACAGGTTGTCCACCCTTCATGGGAAGTACTCCCTGGCCTTCATCACCTTTCCGTGATAGGGGGAGGTTGCATCAAAGAGTTATAATGGGAAGCCATCTCCCGTGATGATCCATGGTCGACAGACCATTTACGGTCGTATCCGGCCCTTCGTTCCCCGCGGCTGGGGGAGTTCAGCAAAGACCAGAGCGCCCTCAGGCGCTCAGCCCAAGCCTTGCCTTTACCTTCGATGACCTCGTCGATATCTAGGTAATTTCCCCTAACTTTCCTTCATGTTTTTTCCCTTTTAATTAGACACCTACATGTACCTTCACTCCAAATTGAACGCACCTTCATCTTCGTCATACATACTCCACCTTCGCGCAACCTTTTGTTCACCGTCTCCCCTCCTCCAGAGCTTAATACACTCCTGGCATTCCTCTTCAACCACAATGGAGAAGAAACCGCCATGGATCGACACTTTTACGCCCTTCCAGGTCCTCACTCCATTTCATGCACGCACAAAGCTTCAACTCTTCACCCCTAACCCCTTTTGCATGATGTAGATTTATTGGTCGAACTCTAGGCCATTCTAGAGCCTCTCCTCAGATGAGCTTGCGTGGACACACCAACATGGAGAGCTTCTCCAGCTCTATGATGCTCGAGCTTCATCACCAATTTCCCAAGGAGGTTCCTAGTCCATCAACCGCATCAAAGAAGCCATGAGGAGAGCAACCTCCTTCACCAGAGCTCCAATGGTGTCTCCATCGAAGGGGCGGAGGAGGAGTAGCGTGGATGTATAAATGTCGTTAGATTGAGCACTCCCGGTAGTCATATAATGGTTGTAGAGATGCCACACTAGCACCCCGATGCAAGATTCTCGGTGGGAACGAGCCTATCCCCGAGTCACCTCGAGTCACCCACGTGGCTTGAGGCACCTGCATTGGTCTGACCCTTCGCCCGAGCCCCCGCTTGCGTGCCTCATTCATGAAAGCTCGAAAAATTTGTAATAGACACCGACATCTTCTCTAGATTTGCACTCAGGTCCTCCTGCGCATGCCTCACGTGGCGCATTGGGGGAAATTATGTGGGGGCCCTATCAACTTCCTATAATTGCATTTATACGCCCGCACAATTGGCAAAATTACATGGAAGCCCACACGACTTTATATTATTGCAAAAATGCCCCTCCATAGGCTATTTGTGATAGTTTTTGTATATATTTCTCATGTTTTTATTGCATTTATGCCCCTAAACTTTGTGTTTCATATCCTTGAGCATGTGAACTCCTTTTTTGGTTATTTCAATTTCATATTAATGCTTATTTGATTATTTATCTAATGGCATGATTTAACATTTGAAATATGGATATTTAATTCAAGACATAAAGTGTATATTCTTTACTCATTTACATGCCATTGATTGAAATTGGAATAACTTTGATGCATGAATTATCAATGAAATTGGACCTAACTTTATTGCTTGATTTATTGATCATTTAGGGGCTTGTATTGTGCATTATCATTTTGTTTGCATTGCATCATATCTTGTTGCATATTGACTTTAAATTAACTTTCATAAATTCAGATAGAAATGCATTGTGTGGCATGCATTATGGTTTGCTTAGCATTTGTTTGTCCATTGTTGACCTAAGTAGATAAATCAATCACTTAATCTAAGTATTATTTTTTGAATAGTCATTAAGGTAGCTCATGTCCTTAAGTTCGACCCTGGCTTGCCTAGGTTAAAATTTTTATTTAAACCGAGCCCCTCCTCGCGGAGATACAATTGGTCTCGATTTCTGATGTGATGCAAAGTCGGTCGTACTACAATTAGATGATATCAACATCACCGATTTCACATTCATCAGATGTCACCTTTGTCAGGTACACAATTTAAATTGTTGATTCATTCGATTTTAATATTTAATTATGTTGATGACTTAGACATTTAAGTTAATGTTTGTCTTGTGATGTCTTTTCATTGTCTCAATTTACGGTTATGTTAATTATATTTCTTGATCGTATATCTAATTTCTAGATCTTGTGGTAGGCTCTGTGAAGACCGAGGATGCTTGGGAGATGTAGAGGCGGGGAGTCAGGAGCTCCCGCTACGAGGAGCCGTACAAGCACCTTCTAAAGCAGCAAGGAACTTAAGTAGCATTCATATTCATTTATATGTTGTAAATTCATGTAATAATTGCATTTCTAGCGGTCCTCGTTAAAGGGATCACGTGTGTAAACATGGACTTAGACATTATCCGGTGTGTGGAAGCCTGTTTCACCCCTACCCGGATGGGGCTCCACTTGAGTTAGGCACATGGTTCATCGAGCTTCATTTTATTTCCTATCATATTGTGCTTGATCGTAGGTAGGACACACTAATAAGAATCTAGGAGATTCACTTCATCTCCATAGATTCAGTGAGACACACATAAACATCACTTCACATTAGCCAAATAACTTGAATTCTTTCCTGCTAATAGAAGCAAGTTTAAGATGCAGTTTGTATCGACTTCCATGCATTTAGAGATATATTTAAATTCAGTCTTGCATAACACACGAAGAGATCTGGGAATCATTGTAAGTATCTCTTTCTCTGGCATGCATCATGTTTTCATTGCATCGACTTTTCTCAATTTCCATTTTGATTTTATGACTTAGGACTTAAATGAAATCGAGACTGGACGATAGATGATGATTACTTGATTGCTTGCTCACATTAATACTAGTGAAAACCTAAGCTTAAAATCGGGACTGAATTATGCAAGTTGACCTTAATAAAATGGAATAAAAATATATCTTGTGTTATGGGAGAGCGAACACCAACATTGTACGCAGAATGGATTGTGCATGTTGAGAGGCAAGGACACATCCCTAGGATAGTGCCCAAAACCCACAATTAAACCTTGCGTAACGAACTTTTATTTTGTATGAACTCCAATAAAAGAACCAAGATTAAAATGACCAACATTTGACGGTATTCATGTGTGAGTTGGGGAACTCAAGGAGTTTGCTTGATTGGTTTGAAACCTTAATTGTGTATTAACCCCAACTCTCCTGTAAACCCTAACTCCATTCTACTTTGTCATCTCCATAGATTTATTTCAACAGAGAAGATTCATCTAACCTTAACTAGTGTCACAGATCCCCATCCTTTGTTCCATATTCAACATATTTAGGCTACTCTTCAGCCTACGTGTAAGGGAATCGAGTCTCTTCGGTTGTTCACCTCGGGTCCCTCCATCTATATACAACATCTCTCTACTTAGGCTCTTCTCAACCTAAGTATAGGAGGGACCTAAGTCCCCATCCATTTATTCGCTCATTGACCCTCCTCTTGGTCCTCTTTTTATACTTAGGTTATTTCTAAACTAAGTATATGAGAGAAACTCGAGTCGGTTCCCATATATCCTTTTATATTCTAGCATGAGCTATGTATCATATCACTTTGTGTTATGAGGACATAACAAAAGCTAAGTATAGGGGGTGTATCCTATATATTTCATATATATTTTATCCAAAAGTCCTATTTTCAAAAATTCCAAACTTTTTGGGGATAGGGTAAAGTACTTTTGAACTAATTTATGTAAAAGTGCTTGTAAAATGATTTGAAAATTTTTCTAACTTTGTGACATTATTTTAAAAAAATGTTTATAATGGTTTAAAAATTTAGATGTTGCTTGTTTTGAAAACCATTTGAAAAATGTTTTGAAAATCTATATTTATGTGACATGGTTTGTAAAATCTTTTCAAAATGTTTTCAAAAATGAGGGTGTAAATGAGACTAAATGTGTTTTGTAAATAAGTCTAACCTTATTCAAAAACATAAAAAATAAAAAAATCACAGGAATACTAACCAAAAAAGTTGGATATAATCCCTGCCACATTCACATCACTCAAAACTTGAGGAATAAAGAAATTTCAGGTTATGAGGACTTACGATTCAGGGTTAACTAGCCTTAGCCATTAGGGTTTAAGTCTTAATAATTCAAACCTCCCTAGTTTGAAAAATATGGGTGCTAGATTGCACACTTCATCTCTACCTTAAAGAATATGACCTGCACCTTACATGCACAAATGCATTGATGATGAGATAAGACGAGGTTTCACTCGAGGAACTATGATTTGATATTTGATTCTAGACCCAATTAAATGATGCTCGAGGATGGGATAAAATTGATTAAGGCTTCATGAAATCTGAGTGTCAACACCCTAAGCCGATATGGGAACAAGGTTCTTGTACCAATCTCTTGATAATTACCTAAGTATCAAGATGTGATGAAATCTAAAAAATGTTGATCAGTGTGCGCCGACTTGGTAAAAGCAGTGGAGCTAGCCAAAGTAAAAGGAAAAGAAAGAGAAAGAAAAGCTCTTGCATTTCAAAGACAAATATAAAGATCTTCCACCAAAGGTGAGCGCTCCCAACCTTTCAAAGTGTCTTCTTGGACCACAATCTTAGGCTTTTATGAGTCAGGATAGCACCCAAAAAGGGCTTTGCATCGCATAGTGATACAAGTCTGGGTGTCGAAGGTATCTTAGATACTCAAAAAAGACACACCCGAGTGCATTCCCAGGATAACAAGTGCAGACGAGTCAACATTTTCTTGATGGACACATTGATCAACCCCAAAAATATGCATGTGTTGGGTTAATAAGGCACTCAAGAGGATCCTTGTTCCAATGAGAGGGGGAGAAGAAAAGACACAAACCTATGCTTTGTTGAGTAGCTAAGATATGGATACCAAGGTCCGATCTTTTAGGGCCTACAGTGTCTGACAAGTCGGATTGACAATCGTTGTATTGGCCACTCCCACGACATGTTATAACAAATCCAAGCTAAATAAAAAACAACCAACCCACAGATATAGTATATGCAATGAATCAAGTATGAGCATAAATATGTTATACATACAAAATGTGTGTATAATGTGCAAGTATAGGGGTCAAACCACAAAGAGCAAACAATGGATAGTTAAAATTATTAGTAATTATTGCTAATTAATAATAATTATTTGTGTACTTTTTATTTTCCCACTTTTTTATGTTGGTTTTTAATTATATTTAATTTTATGGATTTTTAATTATTTTATATTTTATATTTTTATATTTTTATAATTTTTCTTTTGATTTTGCAAAGTTTAGTTTATTTTAAATTTTTAAAATAAAATATGTAGATATATAAAATAATAATGATATTATATATGATATAAGTAGTATACAATACATGGGTGCCCTTCCAATACAATGCAATCCTTCTTGAGTTCAGGAAGGTTGCCCTCATTTTTTATAAAACACGAGCACTTGAGTAGAGTACATATATAGTTTGCATTATAGATGCACATTATAAATACAAAACCGCATACAAAACAACACATTATAGCATAAACAGTAAAACTACACATTATAATACAAAATGTATATGTATTCTACTAAAGTCATTGTGTTTTTATACAAAAAGGGGTAGCCTTCCTGAACTCAGGAAGGACTGTGTCCTATTGGAAGGAAATCCTACAATATATAATATATAATATTTTTAAATATACATAAATATGATCAAACCACATAAAATAAACTATTTTGTTATATATATTTTCTCTATTTTCAGTAACTTTTATAGAATTTTTGCTAATTTTATGTATTTTTAAAGTACTAAAATGTAAAAAACAGTGCACTGATTAATTATCCAAGATAGTTTTCAGATTAATAAATATGAATAAGTTCGAAATTAAACTAAAACTATGTTTAATGTATAATATATAGAAAATTCTCAAATAGAAATATATATATTTATATTTATTTTTCAGGGATTTTTGTTATTTTTATAGGGTTTTTAGGGTTTTATTATTTTTAGGTTTTATATTTTGTAATTTTTAATGACTATTGGATACATGTTAGATAATATAATAATATAACTAATATATTTTTTTATAATTTTTGAGGTGTTTTTATAATTTTTATAGATTTTAATAATTAGATATAATAAAATCTATGTTGTATTTTTAATAAATAGGAAAATTAATTAAAATGTCATGCAAAAAATATATGTGATCAACCAAAATGTCAAACACTTATATTAACTACAATTATTCGAGCAATTAAAGTAATTATAGAGATAAATATTCACAAAAATAAAAACCACAGTTTATAAGGACATGTTTGTAATATTTAAATACTTAGAATGATTTTAATAACTGGTCTAGAAACTATAGAAGCATATATTACAAAAAGCGCCTCACGTGGTGGACCGCGTGAGGTGACATGGATAGGACTAAAATGTGAATACACTAAAGCTCATGGGTCCAGTTGCAATATTTACATAAAATAGTACACTAAATGAAATATTTACATGACTAAATAAAGATTACAAAAGGCGGAGGGGGCTCTTAAAATTCACTTATGGCAGTACATGGCTTTGCGCATGCGGCACTGATGAACGGTGCTAGTTGCACTACGCGTCTCACTTAATATCCTATGGTCCAGATCAAGCAGCGATTTGTTTAATCTAAATGATCGAGATTAGATCTTGGTTGGGGATTCAATCGGATGGTTGGAAAGGTGTCACGAAGAACATGGAAGAACAAGTTCTTTTCTGAACTTTGATCATGAATTGTAGTGGTCTCTAGTGATATCCTTCGCTCCTGAGTGGTTGTACGCCTTCTTGGGACTAGTCCGCAACTACAGGGCTGCTCTAGGATTTTTGGGCCTTGTCGGAGGATGCCTAGAAAGGGTTTCTTCTCCGGTGACCTGGGAATGAACTTCCCAGGTTGATTAGATGTCCAGGTGCTCCTTCTGGTTCAAACTCTTGCACAAAAAGGTAGAGAGGCTCAAGAGCTACGCTCTTGACCTAATTTGAAGTTGTTGCGCACAAGGAATGAAGGTGGATGACATACCTCAAGCGAGCCACGTAGTTGAGGTCTGATTCTCCAATTCAAGGAGAACTAGGTCAATCTGGGTGAGAACAAGGGATGAAGAAGCGATGAGGGTGGTGATGAGTTGATCAGAGGGGCCGGGAACGGTCAGAAGTATGACAAACAGAGGCTGAAGCTCTATAGATCCATCGTACTTAAATCTAATGATCTACAATAAAAATAATAATAAAATACATGAACTAAATGAGGAATTAAAATAATGAACTAAATCTACACTAGACATGTAATGAAATTAGCTCTACATGGGGTAATTGGAATAGAAGATCCCTCGCATGAGCTGAGCTCTGGTAATGGTTGGATCGACCTCCTCTGCACCTTATCCTCGTCGTCAAGGCTGGGTAGTTCAAGCTATCACCAAGGGCTTGACCTTAGGGGGTTCCTATTGGGGTTACGGTGATGGAGGGATTAAAAAAGGAAAAGAATTCAGGGGTGTTATTTATAAACATGGAAGCTAACGGACTATGGAGGGCGATGGTGTGAAGGACGGCGATGGTTGGTGGAGTCTAGGAGGTTAGCGAGCTGGAGGGAAGTGTGGTTTGCAGAGAGGGTAGAGCTTAAGGGAGAAGGGGAGCGTGGATGAATCATGAAAAAAATGGAGAATAAGGCTCCCTCGTGACACTGGAGGACATATGCAGGACACTGTTGGGCTCTGATTGGTCCACGTGGACCAATCATGCAACAAACATATACAAATTTTTTTATTAATTCAATAGTAAATAGTATATGAATTTATTAATTAAAACTCAAAGCATGAAAAATGTTTATTATTTTATATATTATTTTATGGGTATTTCTATCTATTTGTATAACCTTAGTTGTTATGCGTCAATTTTTACAAGTATATACATAAGTATATTTACCTATATTTTAAGTATTTTATTTTTATTTTGTAATTTTAATTTTTATTTTAATATGTAAATAATTTATATATTTATAATATAGTTAAACACATATTCACATATTTTTACTTTATTTTTCTGATTTTATTTGTATACTTAAATAAATATGTGTATATACATTGTAGGTATAGTATACCCATATAGTTTATTGTATTATTTATTTTGATGTATTTTAATGGTTTATTTTATGTTTATTTAATATATTTCAAATAATATTTACAATTACTTAAAAATATAAATAGAGTAAAAATATAAAGAATAAATTATATGAATAAAATATACATGTATATAATACAACGGGACCCCCAAAAGCTGGCTTTTGCATCTTAGCTCCATTTTAGATGAAACCACCTTCATTATATAGATAATTTAATTTTAAATATAATTGAGTGAGTTTGATTATTTTGAGATTGTGTGGATAAGATATTGATCTGTGAAGTTTAGTTTACGGGTTTCTCATTTGTGTATCCTAGTTGCACAATGCATTATTTTTATGTGCAATTATTTTTATATTTTTCTATGTATTTTTATGTACAAATTTCATGTTAAACATTTTATTAATTTAAGTGTACAAAATAAAGAATAAAATAGAGGAAAATGGCTATTTTAAAGAATGAAAATTAGGGTTTTATGTGTTGTGTGTTGACCCTTATCTCTCCCTACTTTATTCCTTATCGACCAAGTAAATATTAACTTAGTCTCGAGGTTTAGGGTAATTCAGTATCTTTGATGCTTCATTTATTTCTCTTTTCTTTTCTTTATTCTTTTATTTTATATTTAAATACATATATTTATACAGTATTTGTAGACAAATAATGAATGTTAATTTGTACAATTTATCTGTATTTACATTTGTTTTGATAATGATTTGAATGCAAAATGGAAGAATAAAGTTAGATGAATGGCTAATCATCACCCCCTATACTTACCTTTGATAGTTCCTAGTAAACACTTATTAGAAGAATAATTTATGCAAAAGAGAAAATAAAGAAAAGAAAATAAAGAAAGTAGAATGATTATGATTTTCAAATTTGTCTTCACAAAATCAAAGTTTGGAGCTCAATTAAGACCTTTGGATTGTTAGTTTGTTTGGAACTTATTGAGAATATGATCTAAAACATAACAGCCACCAAGTTTCACAAATCTCTGTTTAGGTCTCCTCGATAGCCATGTCAGAATAAGTTTTTTCATACGTAAACCCTTATGGCTATGAGTCTTCCTTGTACAATGTAAGTGTATGTAGCTCTTCTCATCATAAACAACAAGGAACAATATCCCTTAACAAGATAACCCCTAATTTACAAATCTAGCTACTCTTTCCTCGAGGTTCATGGTATTCCCTTCTAAGTTCAAGTACAACCGGCTCAAGAAGAGGTGTAGAGAGAAGAATGGACAATGACCCGAGTAGTCACATATCCTATGGAGCTTGACTAGTGTAGCCAAGTTTCCTTCTGCAGGCAACCTTGAAATTTGACTTTGAAACAAAATACCTTGATTATTTCATACATACTCCTTCGTGATTTGAATTTTTCTTTGATTTTTGCCCATCTACTCTTTTTGGAGTTTTTGATTTTGCATTTTTAGTACTATATACAACATCATTTGCATATGGAATTTTTCCTCTTGAGCCAATAGACTATCATCTTTTGAAGATTTATTGCAACCCACATCGTCTTATCTTTAGACATCAATGCCACTAGACCGGGTTGGGGGGCATAGGCCACTTATTGTGACTACATATGTTTCCATACATGTGATTCCTCAAGCTAAAGAATCCTGCCCTCACCACCTCCTTAGAGTTGAGCTAAGTGTAAAGTGCGACATTCAAGTTAGGTCATTATCAACAAGAGTCATGTGCGCACTTCAAAATGGTCCAATCTTCACATTTTATTAAGACTTGTTCAATTGTAAAAATCATTTAGAAAAATGCTTATGCAATTCAAAGAGAAATATTTTTGTGAAACCATTTTCTGATTTTGAACTTTGTATGAGATTTTCTAAAAGTTTTGCATATATTTATGAAATTTTGAAATATTTTGCAAATTTTTAGGTATTTTTGGAATTTTGATTTTTTTTGGATTTTTTCCCTTTTTTTTGAAAAAAATAAAGAGTTAATGTATTCACAAAGATTTTTTCACAAATAATTTTGTACAAGTTATGCTACAAATTTTTATATAGGTATAAATTTTTTTATACAGATATACACATGTTTATTTAAAGAATATTTACAATAATATTAATTTACAAGGTTTTTAAAATAATTTGATAATATTTTTGCAAACATTTGCTAACCATTTTGAAAACTTATTTTGCAAATATCTTTACAATGATTTTTTTGATAATATTTTTACAAATAATTTTTACAAACTTTTTTACAAACATTTTATAAAGAACTTATTTTTAAATGGTTTGAAAAAAAATTACAAAGATTTTTCAAAGGTTTTCAAAAGATTTTTCAAGACATTTTGTAACTATTTTCCAAATCATTTTGCAAAATAATTTCAAACCAAATTTTCTAAGATTTTTTTTCAAAATTTCTATACATATTCATATTAGTGTATTCTTTATAGTTGATTTCTTGAATACCCTTACCAAGTATAGTATATTAGCTATATTATTGAAAAATACAAAAGTACAAGTTATGGCTAACGTATATATGCAATATATATGATCCCATATACTTAGCTCAAACAATGTCCATGTTGTGATCGAGGAGCAAAAAGGAAGACATAACTCATGCTAAGTATAGAAAAGACTATGCTACAACGAATGAATAAATAGGAAGTCCATCATCCCCTTATACTTAGGATCAATCATAAGTATATCAGATTGTACACAAAGCGGAGAATCGAGGATTAGAATGAACATATCAATAGCTCGACCTGTCTCCCCCTATACTTAGGGTGAAGGATCGCTAAGTATAGAACAAAGTATCGATAAGTGAGGAGACAAGTGAGGGGATAGACAATAAAATATGAAATAAAAAGGAAAGAATGAACCCATCGTTCCCTCTATACTTAGGGTAAGAGATCCCTAAGTATAAGGAACGACCACAGTGATGAAACATAACGAAGAAAGAACACTCGACTCATCCACCACCCCTATACTTAGGATAAAGCATATCGTTGTTGAATCTAGATTCATCACTCTAGAAGATGAAAATAGAGCTCCATTTCCAAGTAATTAATTGCATTTATTCATCTATATTGCATTTTTATCGTTCATGTATGTGTAATTAATATTCATATTTTAGCCTGCATAATTGCATTAAATATGAAGCCAAAAGTCTTACACATTATCACATGTATATTACCATAACTTCCTCCGTTTTAACAATTTTTACTAAATCCAAATAAAATAAAATATTTTTTGTGTACACATTACTAACATTAACCAAGAAAAAATACTAAAAAATATCAACTTCTATATTTACACAATAAACCCTAGTTTGGAGACAAAAAGCTGTAAATGTGAATATCTCCTTCATACAATCTCCTATGGACCCTACTTATTTTGAAGTAATGTGCGTTCAATTATCTATAAAACAAGACCAAATTCAAAAGAATCAGAGTTCATATGTGAAACTTGGATTTTGGGACCTCATTGTATGATGTATATTTTTCCCGTTTTGACCTTATCATTTTATGTATAAAAATATCAGAGAAAATAAATCACTCTGAGTCTATGTATATAATATATGTCCCTTTTATTTTATTTATTTATTCTCTTAATTAATAAAAATGCCAAAAAAGTAGATTAAGTTGTAAATATTTATTTTCTATTTTATATGATTTTATTTTGATTTTTTATATTATTTAAAAATTAATTTTTGATTGCAAATTACAAAAAATACGATATTTTATATCTATAGAGTACACCAAAAATGCGTTTTGTACATATGATCTCTTTTAATTTTTGTTCATTCACGAAAGTTGTAGATCTCGTCGAGACAATATGTGAATACCACCTTTTGATTTGACCATATTTTCTATTTTTCATTTTATTTTTATCTTTGATTTTTTTGGAAGCGTCAGGTGCCGCTCCTGGAGCCGCCAAGTATCCCCCCTTTACCCCTTTATTTCTTCTTTATTTTTATTTTCTTTTCCTTCTTTTATTTATTTTAATTAATTTATTTTTTCCCACCAAGTGGCAGCTCCTCAACGTGCCACATTGCACTGTCTGTGACCCTGGGATCTTGGCCGATCGATAGCCCAGACCCCTTATCCCCAAACCGGTGCCGCCTCCGGTAGTGGAACATGACCCCGCTATCTCTCCCAACCCCTCCGCCTTCTACAGACAACTGCCCGCTCCTCTACCTACTAACCGTCGCCTTTGCACGACCTCCCCAACTCTACCTCATGCCCAAACACCTCCGAGCTTTCGCCCATATTCCCTCCACGATCTCCAATTCGAAAACCACAACCATCTCCCCCGACAACTCATCCCGCTTCCCCAACTCCTCCATTCGCCCCTCTCACTCCATCTCATCTGCCTTCTTCATTGACACCAACAACCTTTAAAAGAGATTTGCCTCCATCGATTGCCAATCATCCTCCATCATCGTCTTCTCTAGTAGAGTTAGAACTAGAGAGAGAGAGAGGTGCAGGAGGGTGATAGCCTCCTTACTTTCCCTCTCTGTGAGATCCAACGAGGATTCACCCTCAGTTGTCGTAAGCTCTGCACGAAGCTTTCAAAGTCTTTGTGGTCTTATGATACTATGTTTGAGGTGATAATCACAAAGCTTCATCGAGCTTCGACCCCATGCGACTCCAACCAATCTCGGTACTCTTTCTTCCCTCTCATTCTTTTTCTTCTTCTTCTTCTTTATCTCCTTCTTTCTTCTTCCTTGCTTCTCTTCTTCTTCCCCTTCATTACATCTCTAGTCTCCTCATCAACTTCTTCCCTCCGCCTAACGTTCGTTGCTCCGCCACCATCTCCGCTTCTTTCTCCTTCATTTTCCCCAAGCTACACCCTCGCCAGTCCACTGCTTTGGTCGCTGAAGCTCTGCCCTTATTGCTCGACGAGCTCCCTCAACCCTCGCATGCCAAGCTCCTGCTCAACTCTATACGACATCCGTCGCCTTCCACCGCTTCACGCCACCGTCCCGATTGCCATTATTGAGCACTCCTCAATCGCCATGGGCAGCACGATAAAATCCGAAGTGAAATTTATGCATTGAATAAGAATGACATCATTTTCTAGAATACCCTTCGACCTCTTGATAGATCCATTAGCAAATTGAACTATCATCCTGGTTTTCTTGAGAGGTCCAAGATGGAGAGACTGTAGCATAGAGAAGGGTATTATATTGATTGACGAACCACTGTCAAGGAGAGTGTTATCACAAGAATGTTCAGAGATGGAGCAACTCACAAGAGGTATGGTAGTGTTCCCTTTCTTAAAATGTGGACGATGAGAGATGGTGTAGGCAGTGGCCATGGTTAAGATGTGACACTCAGATCTTCTCCTTCGCTTTCTCTTCTTGTGTTGAGGAGTAGAGAAATCTGTCATGGCCTGTTGAAGTGGGGCTTTAATGATCTCATGAATAGTGGCCACCACTTCGGGTTCAGTCAACATTTTTTTTGAATTTTTGGTTCTCCTCCATACAATGGAGGAGATCAGAATTAGCATATACATGAGGATTGCCAAAAGCAGTCTGTATAGTGGAATCCTCGGGGTCAAGGTTGGGACATGTGGTGGATGACTGTGTGGGAAATTGGTTTGGCATGGGTTCCCTCTTCTCACAAAATGAATAAATAACGTGTCTCGCAGAATCTTTTTGGATTTTTAAAATTTTCTCATTTTTCATTTTGGGCAATTGTAAGCTCATGAATATCCTCAAGTGAATCCATATCCTCAAACAGTGAAGCAGCGTTCTGGCTCTCATTTATGATAAATAGATTGCTAATCCTCGAATTCATATGCTCCATCATCTAGTTCAGTGTCTCAAGTGTGGAAATCATGAAAGGTGACTCAAAAATCCCAGGATCGGGTGGGTTGAATGAGGGTGGTGAGAATCAGAGTCACTCTCCTGAAATAATGGGTTCGGTGGATATGCACAAAAATCAGGAGGAAAGTCCTCATGGGAAAAGGAAGGTGGATCATCTAGAGAGTGTGATAAGTTTGCGAAGATCGGATTAAAATAACTCCAGTCAACCATCTCCAAACAAAAGACGGGATTGGGAGAGTACGAGGGTCAAGTCAAAAGATATGGAGAAAAAGGTGCAAATGCACAGAAGAATCGAGTATGCACACAAGCAATCAACCATAATACAAACCCCCATTTCATCAACTCAACTCAAAGTGAAGACCGTGAAGGTTCGGTCAATTATCTTATCAATTTTAGAGTTTAGTGAGAATACAATCTATCAGAGCAGTTAGAGCAAGCTGTTAGGAACCCAATGCTCCAAGATACTGGCCTAATCCCAGAGTTAGATATTTCCCGGCCAGTATGAATTGCAGACCGTCTACTAGCTACCCGATCAATTCAATCTGTTATGGACGTCATGGACCGCTTTACAGGCTACCGCAGAGATCCTCACTGGAGAACGATTAACCCAAGATAGTAGTCTAAAAAGAGTTCGGGCATGGTTATATCCTAGTGTACGGGTCGCTCTTTCACTACATACAATCCAAACAATGAGGGGGTTACTCTCCCAAAAATAATGTTTTTTCCTTGTGTTTATTTTCAGGTCGAGTTTTCTTCAGCAGTCCTGTATTTAAGGCAGTTGTCACTTGGTTAAAATATTTTCAAAGAATCGCCTATCGAGTGTCCAATTTCCTTTTTAACTTATGTGAGTGAAAACAAGGAAGGAGATCGGAAATGCCAATACACGATTAAAAACAATGATGCATGCAGGGGTTAGAGACGCGTACCTTGTCGTCAACACTCTACATGCAAGTGATCCACGCAGAATTGAAATACAAAAAAATAAACTAACCTATATGATGCACGTGAACCGTCCTGGATGATAGCTTTTATTAACGGGCAAGAACAAGTTAATTTGACTAAGTCTAAATTATGCTCTACTCTAAAGGTATATAGATTCTTTTAGGGTGTTTAGACCTAATTAATTACCTAGCTCAAGCAAATTAATTAAAGCAATCAATAGGTAGCTCACGAAATCTGCGTGAAACAAAGAAAAACAAAGTCGATGAAAACAAAATCGGTGAGGTTCCCCAAGTGCACCGGCACTTGGCAAAACAGATCCTGCAACAAATGAATGTTCATTTACAAAGGTTCAAATGCTAAAAAAGAAAAGTCTCTCTCTCTCTTCTTTTTTTGGTCTCCTTCAATTCTTCTTCTCCTCATTCCATGCTATCCTACGGCTTGGTGAAGAATCAAGCCGCCTCCACTTCGCTTGGGTGCTTCGGCTCTCCCAGGATTGCCTCCTTCGCTCTGCAGACCCTCGCAAGAAAAAGAAAGAGAGAATGTGTAAGAAACACATTTATAAAAATATGAGCACAAATAATGAAATGAATGCAGTGGATATGAACAATGGAGTGAATTGTAAAATGTAACAGATATTTACAATCAAGAATAGCAGGTCAAAAGAGAAACCTAACTACCCTTGCCGTGCCTCCCCGGCAACGATGCCATTTTGTTGACACGGGTTCTTCGGAATCGAAAATTATTGATATAGAGGGTCGTTGTTATCCCCAAAAATCCCATGACAAACAAACATTTTCTCTCTTCTCTTGCTACAGAATAATTGCAAAAAATAATGTGGAGCAAGAGAATTTTTGCTACTTATTTACCTGTATAGCGGACATGATCAAACTCAGGGAGGCTACAATTCCCGAGGGTTATTCAATTAATCAAAAAAATCAATTAAAAGAAAAACAAGAATCTCAAAGGCAAACTATCCTTGGTTTTTATGGAATTTTTCTCTTTATATATTTTTTAATTTTTTTATTTCTATCTTTTATTTTCTGATTTTCAAATTTTTAGTGATTTTAATTTTACAATTTTTTTATTTTCAAATAAAGAACAATATGCACAAAAGAAGAACTACGCACATCAAACTCTTTTTGTATTTTTCTATTATATCAATAATGATTAGAAAAATTCAAAGGAAATATTTTTGGGTTTTAAAGATTTTGAAATGTTTTTTGGAATTTTTGTAGAATTTTCAGATTTTTTGTATTTTTCGAAAAATAAAAAAGTGACAAAAATGAGGAACAGTTCATAGCCTGAAGTAATTTGCAACTTAAAAAAATTAAAGTGACAAAAACTCCTAGCAATTATTTTTATGATAAAATAGGGAAAAATATCTACAAAAAGGACAAATATCACGATTTTTGTAGAATTTTTTTATGATTTTTTATAATATTTTTAGTATTTTTCAGTTTTTTTGGATTTTATAAAGAGTTAATGTGTGAATATTGGATAGAAATTAAAAGACAATAAAATAAAAAAACTCTAATTATTTTGGTATTTAGAACAATATTTGAATTTTTAGAAATTTCTGAATTTCAGGCATACAAAAAGGCACTATTTTTTAATTTTTAAATACCAAATGAAATTAAAATGTGATGAAAAAGTTATATAATGTAAAACACTATAGCATGTACTTACACAATTTTTTTTGGAGATTTTTAGGACATGAAAAACATTTATTTCATTCAAAGAGAGAAAGTAAATTATTGTCTGGAAGCATAGGGACTTAAGTGCAAATAATTGAAGTTGTTGCACGCAATAAATATTAGAAATAAAATACCGGGGGAGGGGATGCAAATTACCTACTAATTGCGTGCAGAGCACATGACTGGCTGAAGATGGGGGACGTTTCTACACCTGGCGAAACCTCTAGGTACTTTATTGCAATTTGCCCAATACTTTAATAAAACCCTATGGTTTCTATCCCTTTCATTTTCAAGTAGCCAAAGGGAGTGGAGGAGGCCGCCGCCCCTTCAGATTTGGAGTCAGTCAAGGGTTTGAAGGCAGCGCTGGTCGCAGTCGGCGGTGGGCGCTAGAGTTGTGGGCCGCCTTGCGGTGGCGTTGGAGAAGCACTAGACGAAGGGTGGTGTAGCCACCACGGGTGTTGCGACGCATACGGGAGGTAGAGGTCGTGTGACGTCGCTAATCGCAGCGGCGCGAGTGGAGGGTGGAGGTGCATGCTGTGGATGCCACCCACAGCGGAGGTGTGGGCTCACACGCGGAGGAGGGTCGGTGCGGCCATGCTCGCAGTTGTCAGCGACTGCTGTTCTGGAGGGCGGCTGGAGTTGCGCGCACGGCTACTATTGGAGGCGAACGATGGCCGCGGGCGGCGGTTGTGGAGAAGATGGCCAGGCGACACACGACTAGGTTGGCGATGAGGCGGATGGCCGGTGGAGAGCGGGCTAGACTACGGTTGGCGCGGGCTACTGATCTCTGCCCGCAGTGGAGCGACGGGTGGAAGGGGTGGTGACGACAGCGACCATCCTGTGTGGATTTTTTATTTTTATTTTTAATTATAAAGGCAGAAACAAAGAAATGATTTTTTTAATTTTTTTTATAAAATCAAAATAGAGAAATTAAAAACAGAGAAAAAAATGTTTTTTATTTTTATTTTTATTTTTATTTTTGGGATTTTTACCCGGAAAACCCTATAATCATTGCCAATGACCTCTACGGCCTTTGAAACATCGTAATTCCTCCCTCAGCCCCATAAACTTGCTCCGTCTTACATTGTGAAACCTATTGTTAAATTAACACATCCAGAGTTAACTTCCTTGAGTTAAAAACGTGTTAATCTAACCATTCCAGGATCGGACGGTTAGAATTAACTAAGAAAAGAAAAAATAAGCGTCCCTCCTCTAACACTGTAGGAGATTGGTGGTGGTCGAGGGAGGCCGGCTGCGCTGGAGAAGAGTAGGAGCTTGAAGCTTGCAGGGGAGGAGGAGGCGCGAGGGGGGGGGGGGGTGGGGGCTTCGATCGGTCGGGGTGGGGGACGGTGGGGTGCTTTACAAGCAGCGGGACGGGGGCCATCGGGGCTTTGCAGCGGGGGCGGGAGGGTGCTTCGTGGGGGATGGGGACCGAGAGGGGGAACGCTTTGCGGGAGGCGGTTGGGGCTTTGCGGGAGGGTGCTTCGTAGGGACGGGGGGAGGGGGCGGCTTTGATCGGTCGGGGGAGGGGGGTCTTTTGCAGGGGAGGCGACGGTACGGGGGGATCGGGAGGGAGGGAGCTTTTCAGGGGATGTGGTCGAGGGAGGAGTGGGCTTCAAGCAGGTGTGTGGGGCTTCAGCAGCAGGGGGGTCGAGCAGGGGAGGAGGGAGGGGCTTCGAGCAGGGGGTGGTGGTGGGCACGAGCTTCGAGCAGGGGGAGGTGGTGGGCGCGGGCTTCGAGCAGCAGGGGGCTTCGAGCGACGGCGGACCGGGGGGAGCACCGTGTTCAGCTGCAGGTGGAGGGTGGGAGGGAGTGGGAGGTGGAGGGTGGGAGGCAGTGGCACTTGTAGTAAATTTGCTAAATAAAAAGGGTATAATATAAAGGAAGATAACAGAATCCGGTTAGTTTTAATGGTTAAATGGATAGGGGTTAACCACAGGGTCTGTAGGGTAAGGGTTAGCAAGTTTACAGGGTCGAGGGAGGAATATCGATGTTTCAAAGGTCGTAGAGGTCATTGGTAAATATTATAGGGTCTTCTGGGTAAAAATCCCTTTATTTTTTATTTTTTAGACGATCCTGCAAAACAAATGTTAGAGAGAAAGAATGGATATATATATTTTCATTTTTCTTAAAATTTTTATTTATCAACAAATTAGGGTGCGGGCATGATGACTCAACCCCAAATCTAAACAGAATTCGTGAATGAGGATCCGACGAAATGGAGGAATCGAATCCGAGTCTCCGACCACCGCGCGTGGTCGAAGTTGAGGATCGTGTTAGGTAAAAAAGAATGCGTAGAGATCGAGAAAGTGTGATGAAAAATCGAGTCAGTGACAGATTAAATTGTGAGCGATGATTCTAAGATCTAGATAAAAAATGACGACAAAATAAATAGCGAAAAAGGAAACTAAGGTTAATCTAGATGAAAAATAAGAAGAAAATGATGGATCTCACCTTAGGTGCGGAAAAGACCTTGATCACCTCGACGAAGGCTGATGCGCTGTCACCGGACGGCTTGGAGGCTAGGCACCCTTCTGGGACAAGAAGACTCTCAGAGATCGGGCTCCTCTCATCAAAGATTGATCAAGTTGGAATGAGGGAGAAGGAGCCATATAAATAGAAAAGATAATGGAGTTTGAATTTTTTTGAATTTTTGGACGAGGATAAGAGATAAGAAAGTTTGAAATGAGATAAAGTAGAAAGATAAATATATACAAAAATTAATTATTTTTTTTGTATTTTCGTCATTTTTTTTAGTAGAAAATTAAATGTTAATTTTTTATTTTTGTGGTAGTTACTTAAGAAAATTAACTATATACATATGCTATATACATACATGACATTATACATGGGTAAATAAGCAAATTAGTTTTTTTGTTTTAAAAATTTTATTTTTTATTTTTATTTTAAAAATTAGTAAAAATATTCACAAATACAATATGTACAAATACATGGGAAAATTGCACAAACCACTCCAGAAAACCTACTTTTCACTTGTAATTCCAAAAATTATGAAATCACAGTCATTTTAAAGATAATTTAATTTGGAATACAATGGAAGTGAGTTTGGTTCAATTTGAGTTCATATGGAGCCGGAATTGGTCTTTCAATTATCGCTTAGTGGCTTTTTCCAAGTGTGTTTGCTTTTATTCTGTACATGATTTAATTGTGCAATTATTTTTATTATTTAGAACACATTTTTCCTTACAACTTTGGTTTTGAAAGTTATTTGATTTGCGGTCAATTCAGGTACAAATAATATAGTATAGTATACAAATATACACAACACACATTTTTTTGGATTTTCTGATTAAAGACCCTATCTCCCCCTACTTTCTTCCTGGTCAATCAAGTCAAGTCTCGACCTTCTCTCGAGGTTCGGGGTCAGCATGTATCTATTACATATATACAATCTTCCTTTTTTTATTTTCTTTTCTTTATTTTTCCTTTCTTTCCTTATTTATTTTAGGTTAAAATGGTAAGACGTGTACAATATTTACATATAAATGCACATTAGTAAGAATATGAAGTTAGTGTTATATACATGTGTTTTATAAGGGATTTTAAGCTAAAATAAATGAACAAAGATGACGAATCGCAGATTCATCAGCTCCACCTCATCGTCAATATCCATCAAGCCAGCCCCACCTCATAGTACACCTGCCACTGTCTCAGATCTCCTCGACCATTGTTGCCTTGACCATCGCGCCACCCGAGCCATTGCTTCGCATGACACCTCGGCCATATGCACCGTTGCCTCGAGGTTTGGGTGGACTCGAGCCTCATGCATCCCTCCACGTGCAGCTTCAGCCATCTGAAGTTGAGCTCAGCCGTCCGAGCCTCCAGACTCACGTGCCGCACATGGTGCTCGACCAAATTGCATACAGACCTCTCCTTTTCATCCAACTGCATAAAGGGCCCGTTGACCAGCCCGCATGTGCACATCATGCACATGCATGTAGAATTTGCATAAAGGCCTCTTGATTTTTTGGTAATCTCATTTCATCTCATGTTAGCATTTTTTTCTTCACTTTAGTTTCCCTATATTACATTCATACCCCTATATTTGCACTATTATTAGAATGATCATTTGTGGACATTTTAAATTTCAAAAAAATATGTATTGTAGGAGAGTAGATCCTCTATCTTGTAATATATATGGTATTTTTGTGAGTAGTAGTTGATTTATTCACTTTGAATTGGTGATTAAGTGCATATTTCACCCATTTGTGAGTAACAAATCCTTGCTCTAAAAATTCTATAAAAAATCATATTAGGCAGAATTCATTGTTGTCTAATTTGTGTCAAAATTGTCCACTTTGCATGTATAATTAGGCTAATATAAATTAAGTTGTGTTTTTGGTAATTAATTTTTAATTCTCTGTAAACTTGATAATCTTAGGAGTTGTAAATTTTCTTGGATATATATTCAGTAGACATATCTAGGATAACTTATTCCATGAAATTAATCGGGTTTACTATTTATTAAAATTGATTTACTCAAAATCACACAATCTGCATATTTAATTTACCATATATTCATTTTGAGTCAGAAAATTTCCAAAAAATTCATGATATGTTAATTTCATAATAATTAACTCACTGATAAAATTTCATTAATTTTGCTTATTGTTTGCACGAAAAAATATAAAAGAAACCCCATAATAATGTCCATTTTCATGCATGCATTTTGTGTCCTAAAAATATAAAAAAATATTTCTTGTATTCTTAATTGCATATAATTAAGGAAAATTAGTCTTTGGGAAATTGGACTAAATTAGATATTAATTTGGATTTTCCACTATCGGCTAATTTGACCTTAAAAATTGACACTCTACATCACTTATCAATTATATCTAGATAAAAAATTACCAAAAAAAATCTTCTCGAAAACCTAATATCATTATCATCTAATAATTGACCTAAGGAGACGACGACCTCCTTCCTAAGTTCGACCTTGGGCTTATCCAAGTAAAAAAAATTGAACGCTCACATTTAATTGAAATATTAATATAGTGGTCAATTATTAATCTAATTAGCTTGCCTACAAAGAACATAATGTTATAATTACACCTAACTAGCGAGGGAATTTTCAAGTTTGTTAGATGGCACTATTGTCGGGGATGCACAATTTTGGTTGATTTTTAGATTAATTAGACAGTAGGTTTTCCACCTCCCGGGTATTCTGACCCCCGTGTTTTCTTGTAATTACTGATCTATTTATTTTTCTCGTATTTTATTTCCTTATTTCTTTATTTTATTTTATTTTATTTGCATCATCTTTCTGACCACCATATTATTTTTTGTGCGAGGGACCTGGCGCATCTGGAGTGGCTTTATGGGACAGGTGCATTGGAGGCTAGTTCTTCGTGTAAAGGAAGTGCATTAAAATTTAATATCAAGTCGAGTCATGAGAGAGTGTAGAGTCCGTAGGATTTATTTTTGCATTTTATTTGAATTTTTTAATCATTAACTTGTAATAATTTAGGTAATTGCATCCTTTACAATGGCTCTTGTTTGAGAGCCCGCACATGTATCAAAGACCTGGACATTATTTTTCTTCTTTGTTGTGGTTGTGTCGAGAGTGATTTTTGACTTGAGTGGTTCGTAGGTTAGACCTACACTCGCAGCTCTTAGAGCTTTTCATAGGTCATATATCATTTGCTTGTGCTCGTGTAATCTAGGGCCACACTTTTCACATTTAATAACACACACCTAGAACATTCTACTTAGTCAAACTAAATTTACATTCTTCTCGACTAAGTTACTACTATGTGTGGTTTCATCACTTGCATTTTGCATTTAGCATAAAAATTTTTAAATTATGTATTGCATCTTGTATGTAGAGCACGATGATCAATGTAAGTTTTCTAAACTGGTCATGCATCATTGATTTTATCGATTGTATCAGTTTTTCTCGACTACCTCCCCCTTGGTTTTATCACGTAGGATAAAAGGAAATCGAGACTGATCGTTAGGCGTGCCGTGTTGGTGAACTTAATCAAGTGATAATCTAACTTAAAATCGAGATTGTTAATAAATTTTTGACAAAATATTTTTGATCAATATTAACATTTATTTTTGAAGAGAGCAATCCTGTCATTATACACAAGTACATACCTCTAGACAGAGTGGGTGAGGATGCATACTTT
Organism: Ottelia alismoides; assembly: GCA_037367405.1. Classification (NCBI taxonomy): domain Eukaryota; kingdom Viridiplantae; phylum Streptophyta; class Magnoliopsida; order Alismatales; family Hydrocharitaceae; genus Ottelia; species Ottelia alismoides. The sequence goes on along the minus strand of JAZKJV010010715.1, from coordinate 457,837 downwards.
AAGGTTAGAGCCTGAATCCCTGGACTTGCACCCTAAGTCTCCAGGTTTGACTATTGAAGGCTTGGGAGCTGCAGGCACTTGCCTTCGACCTTATAAAGACATTTTAGTGTACATCTTCTCACCATACTCCTTAGGGATGTGATATAATCCGGCAACCTAGGAAGATCATCTCTTTGATTGGGATATAGTGGGAGCGTACTCTGGGTGTTAGGTGATGCACCTTGTGTGCTTGTGTAACAAAGATTATTTTATCACTTAAATAAAACCAAAAAGATAGCAGTCGAACCTTTGCATCCATCGGCGTATTAAGTTTGTGAAACTAGGGTTTGCTCCTGCGTTTGTTTTGTGTCTCTATGTGTGTTATCCTTCTATGAAATTGCACGTTTTCAACTCAATCTACTTTCATTTCTTTCTAAAGATGTTATTTTATATGTTTCCTACCCGAACTTTGCATGTAACGTTTCCTCAACCGATTACCGGTCATCTTCACCATATCACTCTTCCATGTACCCTCCACCCCATTCCATCTACAAAGTAGGAACTCCGACTGACTTCCTAGCCTCTTCTTATTTACCCTAGCAGAACCCTCCTTTGAGATGGTTCCTCCTCAGCCATCTTCCTTCTCCCCACCTACTCCAAATATAAAGTCAGAACTTCGATTGAATTCTTCACTTCTTCGCACTTCTCACCTATCACATATTCTCACACCCCTGATCCACTTACATCCTAGGCTGACTCACTGTAGTTTTGGGCACTTGCTGGAATCAAGGAACCATGCGAAGAGCTAGCCATTGTTGAGACTGATGATTGGTAGAGTTATTTACCCCAACATACCTCATTTGATCCTCGTACGACTGTTGGGATAAGTCAACAATTTACACATCCACACTCTAACTTGACCTTAGGATATAACTTGGTTGAAAGAACAAACTGAATGGAGGGGCCTACACAATATGATTTTTCGGACTTGATTGACCTTAGCAGTCAAGCTCACATTGACCAGCCTGCATACCACCCATTCAAAGAGCCTACACATTTTAGGGGATTGGACCCATGAGCTCAATTTACAAGCCCCCTGTTTATTGACCCGATAATATGAGGCTCCGACCAATATCTACCATACAGATGGTCGCTACTCGACCCAACATTACATGCCAAAGTCTTGGTATGTTGAGTATGAGACCCCAAGTTCTCAGTAGTATCCTCCAATTGAACATACTGATCCCATGATTAGTCATGTGAATATTTTGGAGGATAATATTTTTAGAATTTTACGAGATATGAATTAATTGAGGATAAATTGAGAAATGTCATCGATCTATTAATTTCTTTTGTTGCCAGCTCGGGTATGGAAGTAAAGAATGGAATGAGTGGATTTGATGTTGAAAATCTAGAGGACTTGAGGGAACCCACACACTCTATATAGGTGGAGTCCATTCTACCTCTCTCTTCTACTAACCACTTGCCTTCCAATCTAGAGACTGACCATTCACCTATCAAAAACACCAAAAACTGAAAATCTCAAAAAGACCCAAAAAATCAAAAGGCTAGAAAATCTCATAAAAATGCAAATGATAAAGATTTAAAAATTTTGGATCCTACCCTTAGAGAAGCCATTACTAAGGAACTAATTCTTAACCTTCCCATAATAAAGGCCATAGAACGATTTCCCGAGCTCAAAAGATTTGTGAAGAGTAGATTGAGGCTCAAGAGGTCGTGCAATAAAGCATATCCTTGATGAATCAAGATTCATCACTCTAGAAGATGAAAATAGAGCTCCGTTCCTAAGTAATTAATTGCATTTGTTCATCTATATTGCATTTTTATCGTTCATGTATGTGTAATTAATATTCATATTTTAGCATGCATAATTACATTAAATATGAAGCCAAAAGTCTTGCACATTATCGCATGTATATTACCATAACTTCCCCCGTTTTAATGATTTTCACTAAATCCAAATAAAATAAAATATTTGTTGTGTACATATTACTAACATTAACGAAGAAAAATACTAAAAAATATCAACTTCTATATTTACACAATAAATCCCAAACCCCAGTTTGGAGACAAAAAGGTGTAAATGTGAATGTCTCCCTCATACAATCTCCTACGGACCCTACTTATTTTTGAAGTAATGTACGTTCAATTATCTATAAAACAAGACCAAATTCAAAGAATCAGAGTTCATATGTGAAACTTGGGTTTTGGGACCTCATTGTATAATGTATATTTTGCCTGTTTTGACCTTAATATTTTATGTATAAAAATAACTTGGTTCGTGTTATTTATTTTGAATTTTTTTCTTTGATTTGTGATTTAATAAAATATGCAAAAATATTAAAAGAAAATCACTCTGAGTCTATGTATATAGTCTATGTCCCTTCTATTTTATTTCTTTATTCTCTTAATTACTAAAAATGCCAAAAAATAGATTAAGTTGTAAATATTTATTTTCTATTTTATCTGATTTTATTTTGATTTTTTATATTACTTAAAATTAATTTTTGTTTGCAAATTACAAAAAATACGATATTTTATATCTACAGAGTACACCAAAAATGTGTTTTGTACATATGATCTCTTTTAATTTTCGTTCATTCACGAAAGTTGTAGATCTCGTCGAGACAATTTGTGAATACCACCTTTTGATTTGACCTCATTTTCTATTTTTATTTTATTTTTATCTTTGATTTTTTGGAAGCGACACGTGGCCGCTCCTGGAGCCACCACGTATCCCCCCTTTACCCCTTTATTTCATCTTTATTTTTATTTTCTTTTATTTTCTTTTCCTTTCTTTTATTTTTTAAAATTATTTATTTTTTCCCACCAAGTGGCTGCTCCTCAACGTGCCACATCGCACCGTCTGTGACCCTTGGATCTTGGTCGATTGATAGCCCAAACCCCTTCTCCCCCAACCGTTGCCACCTCCGGCGATGGCACATGACCCCGTCATCTCGCCCAACCCCTCCGCCTTTTACAGCCAACCACCCGCTCCTCTGCCTACTAATCGTCGCCTTTGCACGACCTCCCCAACTCTACCTCATGGCCAACCACCTCCGAGCCTTCGCCTGCATTCCCTCCACGATCTCCAAGTCGAAAACCACACCCATCTCCACCGATGACTCAACTCGCTTCCCCAACTCCTCCATTTGCCCCTCTCGCTCTATCTCATCTTCCTTCTTCGTTGACACCAACCACCTTTAAAAGAGATTTGCCTCCATCGGTTGCCAATCATCCTCCATCATCGTCTTCTCTGGTAGAGTTAGAATGAGAGAGAGAGGTGCAGGATGGTGATAGCCTCCTTACTTTCCCTCTCCGTGAGATCCAACGAGGATTCACCCTTAGCTGTCGTAAGCTCCGCACGGAGCTTTCAAAGTCTCTGTGGTTTTATGCCACTATGTTCGAGGCGATAATCACAAAGCTTCTTCGAGATTCGACCCCATGCGACTCCAACCAATCTCGGTACTCTTTCTTACCTCTCATTCTTCTTCTTCTTCTTTCTCCGTCTCCTTCGTTATTCTTCCTTGCATCTCTTCTTCTTCCCCTTCGTTACATCTCCAGTCTCCTCATCAACTTCATCCCTCCGCCTAACCACCGTCGCTCCGCCACCATCTCTGCTCCTTTCTCCTTCACCTTCCCCAAGCTACACCCTCTCCAATCCACTCCTTTGATCGCTGAAGCTCTGCCCTTATCACTCGATGAACTCCCTTAACCTTCGCATGCCAAGCTCACTGCTCAACTCTATACGACATCCGTCGCCTTCCACTGCTTCACGTCACCGACCCGATTGCCATTGTTGAGTGCTCCTAAATTGCCATGGGCTCCTCCTCATCGTCAATATCCATCAAGCCAGCTCCACCTCGTAGCACACCTGCCGTTGCTTCGCATGGCACCTCGGCCATCCGCACCTCTGCCTTGAGGTTTGGGTGGACTCAAGCCTCATGCATCCCTCCACGTGCAGCTTCAGCCATCTGAAGTTGAGCTCAGCCGTTTGAGCCTCTAAGCTCACGCACCACATATGGTGCCTGGCCAAATTGCATACAAACCTCTCCTTTTCATCCAATTGCACAAAGGGCCCGTTGACCAGCTCGCATGTGCACATCATGCACATGCATGTAGAATTTGCGTAAAGGCCTCTCGATTTTTTGGTAATCTCATTTCATCTCATGTTAGCATATTTTCTTTCTTCATTTTAGTTTCCCTATATTGCATTCATACCCCTATATTTGCACTATTATTAGAATATCATTTGTGGACATTTTAAATTTCAAAAAATATGTATTGTAGGACAGCAGATCCTCTATCTTGTAATATTTATATGGTATTTTTGTGATTAGTGATTGATTTATTCAATTTGAATTGGTGATTAAGTGCACATTTCACCCATATGTGAGTAACAAATCCTTGATAAATTAATCCTTGCTCTGAAAATTCTGTAAAAAATCATATTAAGAAGAATTCATTGTTCTCTAATTTATGTCAAAATTGTCCACTTTGCATGTATAATTAGGCTAATATAAATTAAGTTGTGTTTTTGGTAATTAATTTTTAATTCTCTATAAACTTGATAATCTTAGGAGTTATAAATTTTCTTGGATATATATACAGTAGACGTATCTAGGATAATTTATTCCATGAAATTAATCGAGTTTACTATTTATTAAAATTGATTTACTCAAAATCACAGTCTGCATATTTGATTCGCCATATATTCATTTTAAATCAGAAAATTTCCAAAAAATTCACAATAGGTTAATATCATAATAATTAAGTGACAAAATTTCATTAATCTTGCATATTGTTTGAACGAAAAAATATAGAAGAAACCCCATAATAACGTCCATTTTCATGCATGCGTTTTGTGTCCTAAAAATATAAAAAATTATTTCTTGTATTCTTAATTGCATATAATTAAGGAAAATTAGTCTTTGGGAAATTGGACTCAATTAGAAACTAATTTGGATTTTCCACTACCGGCTAATTTATCCTTAAAATTTGACACTCTACATCGCTTATCAATTATATCTACATAAAAAAATACCAAAAAAAATTCTTCCCGAAACCTAATATCTTTATCATCTAATAAATGACCTAAGGAGACAACGACCTCCCTGAGTTCGACCTTGGGCTTGTCCAAGTAAAAAATAACTTTGAACGCTTACATTTAATTGAAATATTAATTTATTGGTAAATTATTAATCTTATTAGCTTGCCTACAACGAACATAATGTCATAATTACACTTAATTAGCGAGGGAATTTCCAGGTTTGTCAGATGGCACTATTGTCAGGGATGCACAACATAGGTTGATTTTTAGATAATTTAGATAGTAGGCTTTCCACCTCCCGGGTAGTTTGACCCCCAAGTTTTCTTGTAATTACTGATCTATTTATTTTTCTCGTATTTTATTTCCTTATTTCTTTATTTTATTTTATTTACATCATCTTTCTGACCACCATATTATTTTTTGTGTGAGGGACCCGACGCATCTGGAGCAGCTTTCTGGGACAGGTGCATTGGAGGCTAGTTCTTCGTGTAAAGGAAGTGCATTAAAATTTAAGATCAAGTCAAGTCATGAGAGAGTGTAGAGTCCGTAGGATTTTTTTTGCATTTTATTTGATTTTTGTAATTATTAACTTGTAATAATTTAGGTAATTGCATCCTTTACAATGGCTCTTATTTGAGATCCCGCACGTGTATCAAAGACTCGAACATTATTTTTCTTCTTTGTTGTGGTTGTGTTGAGAGTTATTCTTGACTTGAGTGGTTCGTAGGTTAGACCTACACTCGCATCTCTTAGAGCTTTTCATAGGTCATATATCATTTGCTTGTGCTCGTGTAATCTAGGGCTACACTTTTCACATTTAATAACACACACCTAGAACATTCTACTTAGTCAAACTAAATTTACATTCTTCTCGACTAAGTTACTACTAGGTGTGGTTTCATCACTTGCATTTTGCATTTAGCAAAAAAATTTTCAAATTCTGTATTACATATTATATGTAGAGCTCTATGATCACTGTAAATCTTCTAAACTGGGCATGCATCATTGATTTTATCGATTGTAGCGGTTTTTCTCGATTACCTCCCTCTTGGTTTTATCACTTACGATCAAAGGAAATCGAGACTGATCGTTTGGCGTGCCGTGTTTGGTGAACTTAATCAAGTGATAGTCTAACTTAAAATTGTAATTGTTAATAAAATTTTGACAAAATATTTTTGGTCAATATTAACATTTATTTTTGAAGAGAGCAACCCTGTTATTATACACAAGTACATACCTCCAGACAATGTGAGTGAGGATGCATACTTTAAGGTTAGAGCCAGAAACTTGGGTTTTGGGACCTCATTGTACAATGTATATTTTCCCCATTTTGACCTCATTATTTTATGTATAAAAATAACTCGATTTTATTTATTTATTTTGAATTTTTCTTTGATTTGTGCTTTAATAAAATACACAAAAATATCAAAGAAAATAAATCACTTCGAGTCTATATATAGTCTATGTCCCTTTATTTTATTTCTTTATTCTCTAAATTTCTAAAAATGCCAAAAAATACACTAAGTTGTAAATATTTATTTTCTATATTATCTGATTTTATTTTGATTTTTTTATATTATTTAAAAATTAATTTTTGTTTGTAAATTACAAAAAATACGATATTCTATATCTATAGAGTACACCAAAAATGCGTTTTGTACATATGATCTCTTTTAATTTTCATTCGTTCACGAAAGTTGTAGATCTGTCGAGACAATTTTGAATACCACCTTTTGATTTGACATCATTTTCTATTTTTCTATTTTTATTTTATTTTTATCTTTGCTTTTTTTGGAAGCGACATGTGGCCACTTCTGGAGCTGCCACGTATCCCCCCTTTACCCCTTTATTTCATCTTTATTTTTATTTTCTTTTATTTTCTTTTCCTTTCTTTTATTTATTTTTAATTAATTTATTTTTCCCACAAAGTGGCAGCTCCTCAACATGAAACATCGCACCGTTTGTGACCCTTTGATCTTTGCCGATCGATAGCCCATACCCCTTCTCCTCCAACCGTTGTCGCCTCCAGCGGTGGTACATGACCCCGCCAATGAAAAACGAGGTACCTGCATGTTAGTGTATAGATGAAGCGTAGTGCATTTGATTTTGTGGATGGAGTGGGGTGGTACGAAGGCCTTGTGGGGCGAAGAAACAGACGACCTATATGCTCCTCCGCCGTGAAGGGCAGAGCGGTGGTCTGAGTTTGCGGAAGACAGGAGGTGGAAGTGAAGGGGTGCGCGTGATTGAGGGTGAAAGTCATTAGGAATCTTGAAGGTGTAATCGTAAAGGAGAAAAACGATCGATAGTAGCAATGCACGACGAAGATAATCGAGGAATAAAGGAAAAAGAAAGAAACAGAGGAAGGAGAAGAAAGAATCAAGGGAGAAGAAGTCTACCTGGTGGTGGTCACAGTGCCTAGTGGAGGAGGTGCAACACTTCCAGTTATCGCTCAGAAGTTCTGGATAGAGCTGAGCTAGGCAAGCTCCTAGAAGCTCGCAGCGGTGGAGGTTGGGCCCTCGCCGGATCTCGCCCACGGCGAGGTGTCTTCGCTCGACCTCGAAGAGCTCTCAACTGTCACCTGAGATGAACCATGGAGCTCTCCCTCTCTCGCGTTAGTTGGCAGAAACCTTGGCATGGCAGAAGGGGTGAGGTATCTGAAGGCGAAGAAGTTGAGGTGATGTGGTGAGCATCGTGTCTTGCGAGCGAGGTATGGAGTGGAAGAGAGGGAGTCGTGGGTCGAGTGGATGCCTGCGAGGACGGTGGATGAGCGGTCTTCGTCGTGGGCCAGTTGGCGAGTGAAGATCGTGGAATATGGAGTCAGGAGAAAGGAAAGGGAGAGGTTGCTGCATGAGGTGGGGATTGTGCGTGCGGGGCAAACGGAAGGAATAAGACGATCCCTAGGCTGTTGGATCTCGCGATCCAACGACCATATGCTGGGTGCTCACATGCGGTTGGGATTAGAGCGGGGGCGGCATGATCGGGAGGCGCAGGAAGCGCAACATGGCATGAGGAGGAAGCATCGCTGGCGGGCAGTGGCGATGAGATCTGAAATCAGATCGAACAGTGGTAATCAAAGCGGTAGTGTGTGGTGGAGATGCAGCATCGGGAGGGGATCGTGTGGCGTAGGTGAAGCCGCGTGCAATATGAGAGTGAGGCAGAAGTGAATGGTTGTGATGAAGAAGGTGGTTGATCGAATGGTTACGAAAAGGGTGGGAATGAGCGGCGCAGATGGAGAGCTCCTGGGAGCAATCCAAGTGCAATGATACGGGCCACGTGGCTCAACCAGAAAGAGCCACGTGGCCCAATCAGGTTAGTCAGGTGAAAATCAAGAAAAAGAGGGAGGGGATGGTCGAATTTGGAAAAACTCAAAACATGAAAGTTGTAGATATCGATGAGCTTTACAAGTTTCATGTTGACTAAAAATGGAGATGAGGTCAAAACAAAGGGAGAAAATACAAGGGTAAAAACTTCAATAAATACAATATACAATAGGGGTCCAAAATCCAAGTTTCACATACGATCTCCAATTTTAATGAAATTGGTCTTGTTTTGAAGGTCTTTGAATGTGTATTAGTTTCAAAGTGAGTATACCTAAATCGGACACTGTATGAGAGATATATGCACATTTTAAGGCTCTTAGTTTCAAACTTGGATTTGGGTTTTATTGGTCAATTTTACAAGTTAGTATTTTTTTGATATTTGTCCTTTATTAATGATAGTAAGATATACACAATAGAGTTGAATTTGTTGGATTTGGAGTTAGTATAAAATATATACATATATGGCATTTATAGGTGATTTTTACAAGTAAAATTTGACTTCTTATTTAACAAATATGAATGTTAATATGCAGATATTATTATGCAGGCATGAATGCTAATTATGCAATATAAGTGGAAATATGTAGCTAATTACTCGGGAACAAAGCTCTATTTTCAACTTTTAGAGTGGTGAATCATAGCTTCATCAACCCCCTATACTTAAACCTTGCTCGTCCCCGAGAAACTAAAATGAAATGCACAAGTGAAATGATTTTGGGTTCCATACCAAGATCATGAACAAAAGTTGAAAATGGAGCTTGACTCAACCTTTGGATTAATAATGTGGCGGAACGTCATTGGGATCTGAATTTAAGACCTAACAACCTTTAAGTTCCACAAGTCTTCTATTCAAGACGCCTCAACAGTCAGGTCAGAACAAATCCTCATACGCAAATTTCTGATGTCTACGATTCTTACTTGTACCGTGTGAGTGAAATATAGCTCTCCACTTTAGAAATGGCAAAGAACCAACCTCCTCTAACAAGGTAACTCTAATTCTGTGGTCCAGTAACTCTTTCCTCGAGGAGCGGGGTATTCCCTTCCAAGTTCAAGTGCTACCAACTCAAGAAGAGGGGGTGGAGAGAAGAATGGACGGTAGCCAGAGTAGCTACCTATCCTAGGATGCTTGACTAGTGTAGCCAAGTCATCCAGCTGCAAACTTTGAAGCTCTTTTCTTTTTATCTTTTTTAATCTTTTTTTCTTTTTTTTGACATATATACAAGGTGCAGCATGTACATAAGGAGTTTTTCTCCTTGAGCCAGTAGACTATCCCTCTTTTGAAGCTTTATTGCAAACCACAACATACCGTCCTTAGACATCAACACCACCAGACTAGGTTGAGATGCACTACCCTCCCTAGAGGAGGACAGATGTTTCCACCCGTGTGCTACTCCAAGCCAAAGGATTCTACCTCCTTACCACCTCATCAATGATGAGCTATGTGCATGGTGCTGTCCAACTTAGGTCACTATCTAAAAGAATCATATGTGTGTAGAAATATTCTACTTAGGCCAATTAAGATGACATGAGAACAAAGACTTGCGGACTCAAAGAATTAAGTCACTTGACCTGAGAAATCTTAACTCTAGTTCCTATAAGGTTCCTCTGAAATTAGGGAGATTAAGGTCAAATCAAATCCATCCTCAACATCTATTCATAACATGGTTCAAAACCCACTAACTTTTCACTTTGCATATGCAAGATATGCAGATGATATGTAGATGACATGCTATGTAGATGAATGCAAGACTCTCTTTTTTTGAATGCAAGGATGATATGCAAGAGTAAATAAGAAGCCTATATATATATATATTCTTTTTAATTTTTACCCACCCTGTAATTATTGCATAATATATACAAAAATATGCGAAAATACGCGAACGTACGAGCTATTGGTAAAGTATATATGTAATATATACACGTCCCCTATACTTAGCGTGTGCTATGTCCTCAGAGCACGAAAAGTGAGGAAAAAGACATAGCTCGTGCTAAGCGTATGATAGCTAAAATAACAAAATGTATAGAAGTCGCTCCGCCCCCAATACTTAGTATCTGGCAGCCTAAGTGTAGAAGAAGATCAAAAAATGGGGCGGGCGAGGTTAGGAGGGGAAATCGATGAGTATACATACATGATGGGCATCGGTTCCCCCTATACTTAGGCTCTGGTCAGCCTAAGTACAGGACAGGAGTGAGTGTGAGAACCGATGAAATCTAGAGAATATGCAGAGAATGGTGAAGAGACTTGGGTCACTCATCCCCCTTATACTTAGAATTCGATCATCTTAAATATAGCCATAAAATGAAATGATAAGGAGCTGGGGTGAGTGATTCGGTTTGTGACGAACCTTCTTGTGGGAGCGAGGAGGTGAGGAATATACAAGCGTGTCGATGTCAGAATCGTCCTTAGATGAATAGTAGTGAGGTGAAGGGATCGTCCAATGCGGTTTGACACACGGCTGCTTGCTTATATAAGGCTTGAGAACATTCATACTGAGCTCACTCATATAAATCACCTCATCCGGACCTGATGAGGACTCCTCGGAAAATTCCTTCCCTAGTATGTTGAAGGAGACTTTCTTAGTCGGTTTTCTAGAACCTGAATCATTGAGAGGGAGTGAAGAGCGATGCACCTTCAGGGGTTTGGGGGAACTCCTCGAGGAATCATTTCTCGACTTCCTCTCACTAGATAACCAGCTAGAGGAGGGAGCAACCGTGTTTTTGTTTGAGGTCAATTTAGTCTTGACTATTTCCTTTGATGGTTTGGGTTGAGGTGCAGTGCTGACCATGGGTTCCTCATCAGATGAGTCATCATATAGATTGTAATATGCCGGCAGGGTTAGCGCACGTCTCGGGAAGGTGCTAGTGCTCTCAATTGGCTTGGCATTATTGGGCTCTTGTGTCGGATCATCAAAATGGTCAAGGCAATCATCAAAAGTTGTCTCCGACTCAATGATAGCCTTGGGTTGTGAATCCTCCTTAGAAGCTGTCATGGTGGTGATGCAAGCAATTGGTGAAGTGGAGGTGTGGGGAGTCTCTGAACTAACGATCGTCCGGACAGTCGATATCTCAGGTGTAGTAGAGAGAAGGGACTCATCTATCTCTCAGTGGTAACGACTGTCTGCGGATATGCGGGTCACCTTAGAGTCAAGTGTATCAAAGAATGGGCGAGGTCGGAGCGCTCCCAATGCTGTAAAATCGATTTCTCGTGTCTCTCAATCGATAGTCACCTTAGTCAAGGCTAAGAACGTCTTCCCAAGAATAATGGGAGACTGAGTAAACTCTCCTCGGTGCTCAATGTCAATGACTGTGATGTCTACCTGGAGTAAAGCACTTTGGAAAGTAACGATGACTGAAATGTTTCCTCTTGATCGTTTGATAGATCGATTAGCCAGTTGAATGATCTCTCTCGACTTTCTGATTGGCCTGAGTTTGAGCTTGTCAAACACAGATGTTGGGAGGATATTTATGGGAGAGTCATCATCGATTCTTGCATGGGTAAAGATAGTGTCTTTGATGTCACATTCAACCCTAGGTAGCCGCTTCACTCTACAGCTCTTGGTCTTTCTCCACATCACCAAGGAGGTGGCCATAAACACTATGTGTCTTTCAGTCCTTGTCCTCTTATTGCCCAACCTCTTAGGCATCAACTTACTTCTCACAAATTATTTGAGGTTGGGGAAGTGATCTATGGCTTTTATTAAAGATTAAAAATCAATTCTTCATCGAGTGCTTCCCTTAAGGCATTGATGAATCTCCATTTCATCACCTTTATTCTATCATTTTGGCCTCAAAAACCCCAGCAAATGCATGTAAATAGCATCAAATTGTACATAATAGCATTCATCATTCATTGTATTAGTTATACATTAAATAAGGTGTTTAATGCCAAAATTATAGAATAAAGAAAAGAAAAGAAAAAGGAGTAAAATATTGCAAATATTTTATGACCCTAGCCCCGAGACCAAGGCCAGCATGGAATTGGTCGACAAGGAATAAAGTAGGGGGAGATAAGGGCCAGTGTATAATAAATACCTCATTTATTTATGCATTTATTTATGCATTTTTGACACCTATTTTGTACATAATTATTTATTCATCAAATAATTAAACTTTGTTCATGAAAGTTGTAGACAATAATGTAATAAAAAATACAAAATTGAGTTTGTGTAAAAATAATACTCAGTGTACATTTTATACACAGAATAAAAAGCCAAAATCTCAACTTCACAGACCCATATCTTGCAAATAAAAGCTCCAAATCACTCAAACTCACCTTTAATTGTATATGGCTTTCCAAGAACTATTTAATAAAATTGGTTTCATAATTTTTGGAGTCCATCTGCAAAAGTTAGGTTTTTGGCCTTCATTGTGCAGCCTGCCTGATTAAAATATTCAATATATTCATTGTCCATTATTTTTAGCAAATTATATTTTTAGAATTTTGTAAATAATGTATATAATACATGAAAATACTGAAATTAGAATAAAACTAAAGGGGATTTACAAAATAAAATAAGTAAATGCAAGATAATAGGCAAAATACCTATGATCCAATATGTACATAAATAAAAAGGGAACACATTCTTTAATTATTTTCTTTTCTCATATTTTTATAATGGTGTACATATTATACCTAATATATCAAAAAAACAAATCTAAAATAAAAACCAAGAAAATAAATTAAGTAAATAAAGTATATATAGTATATAGGTAAAAGACCTACAAGTATCCCTACATATACCTATCCCTATTTATTTAAAAATGAAAATAAATTCATAAAAATTAAATAAAAATACCCTCACACTCACAAAAATAAATTATAAATTTATAAAATAAAACAATAAAGTAATAAAATAAAATAAACAAATTAAAAATAAAATACACAAAATACATGTAAATATATGCATATACACATTATTAAAATAAAACTATAATAAAACACTTCAAAAAATTCAATAAAATTCATAAATAAATACTACATGAAATAATACACATTTTTTTTATTTTATAAGGAAAAAATAATAAAATCATTTACTAGGTTAAATAAATCAATTTCGAATAAGGGTTCCTATTTTGTCTTCTAGCGGCCGATCTGGACCAATGGGGCGCCAGCCCTCGTTGACCGCCTGGTCAACCGTCCCATCCGAGCCCTGGCGTCTCTGAACCATCTTTTCCCCGGATTTCATCCCTTTTTTATGGCCATCTCGTCCATCGATCAGGCTCGCTTTCTTCACAAGAAATGATCTCGGATGATCACTGATACCCGTCGAACTCTTAGATCAATTTGATACCCATTGGATTAACCAATAAACGCCGGTCAATAAGGCTCCAGGCCATTGTCTATAAATAAAAAGCTTCGCCCCCTCCTCAAATTTGGCCAATTTGATCCACCCAAAAGCCTTGATTTCAATCCTGGAAGGTTCCTCGTGGTGTTCCAGCACCTTGAATCGGTCGGAGGAGGGACGATTTTGACGCGGCAGAGCTCCGGCGTCCGTCCTGCTCCCTGGTGTCCCCTAGGTATAAGAGCTGTCCTTTTTATGCATTTTAGGTAGATTTTGATTCTAGCTTTTCGTTCCAGTTGTTAGTTTAGATTTTAGATCAGTAGTGTAGCTTAAAATCCAAAAATTGAAGTTCGCCGGAGCTCTGCTCCGGCGACTTCTTCACGGTGACATCAACTGTATCCGACCGCCACGTTCATCCCACTTCGTTCCCCATCGTATTCTCCATCGATCGCGCATCTTCATTCAACCAAGGACCACCAGTCCTTGCGAATCGGAGCTCCACCTCCGCCTCTCGCCGGAGCTCCTCCGCCTCACTCCATCTTGCTGTAGAGCTTCAAAACCCGGGGTCGAGGAGGTAGCCCTCGCGCCCCCGGTTCTTCCTTTGCAGGTCCAGCGAAGAAAGGAGCCCATTTGGGCTCGATTCAAACCAGGAAGAGGTTCCTGGAGGTCCCGTTCTTCACCGACCTCGTCCGAGCTCTTTGGACCTCCAGGAGCCATAGCAAGACCATCAGTAGACACAGGAGGCTTCTAGCTACGTTCAGAGCATCTCGGATGCGCGGGAGACGCCTGGAGGAGCCCAAGCTTCTCGATCGAAGCTCGCCATGCGCGAGCTTCTTCCCTGTTCTTCCAGGGGCTCCACCGCCATCAGATCAGGAGGCCCGACCCAGATCGCATAGGAGACGTCCGATGAAGACACGCACCAACCGTCAGATCCGCGAGGAGCATCTAATCCGAACCCTTCTCGGCGAACCGGTATCCACCGTCAGATGAGCGACGCGTGTCCAAGTGAAGCCCTCATCGCCGTCCGTCAGTGCCTAAATGAGGGGTAAATTTCTTATTTTACGCCAGTCCTTTTTGTATTTATTGTTTACCCTTGTAAATAAAAGTTGAAGTTTATTTTAGCGTGAAAATTTTGCATGGACCCCCTTGTATTTTCCTGAAATTGCTTTGAGGTCCAGTCCACGTCACCTCACGTGTACCCCCACGTGAGGTGGCAAAATTGCACAAGCACCCCTGTATGTTTGTAAATTAGCCTTTAGTCTATAAAATAAAATTCCCCGTGCAATTTTTTTGTGAAAATTTATAAAAAGGACCTTGAACTTTTGGAAATTACATTTTGGTCCCTGTGGGTGCGGAGCACGTGTAGTCCCACGTGCTCGGTACTTTGCGCTAAGGCTCCTGGCGGGTTTTATATTTCATTTTGGACCTTAAAATTGCAGAGCACGTGTTATAACTTTGGTGTTTTTGCACAGAAGCCCCTGCCTTTATTTTTATTTGCAAAAATGCCCCTGCCAAGCCATGTATTTTTGTATGCTTTGTCCATTTATTTCATGCCTCATCATCATTCGAAAAATTTTGCAAAAATGGACATAAGCTCCTGTTAGCTTACTCTTGCATGCAATATTTTTAGTTTTTAATTTTGTTGCACTTTTGCATTTATTAAAAATCAAAAACATGCATTTTATTTACTGTCTAGTTTATAAAATACCAAAAAATATTAAAACACCTCGAAAAATTCCAAAAAATTAACTAGGGTCTATTTTATCCTAATTAAGTGTCAGTCCAAAAATCTTAAAAGAAAAATCTTAAAAATTAAAAATTACTCAAAAACTTCTAAAAAATATAAAAATTCTAGAAAACTCCAAAAATTGCAAACTCAAGTTCTGTAGTTTCTATAATTTATCCTCTTTCTTTTAAAAATAGTTGGGAAAAATTTTGTGGCTGTTTCATATTTTTAATTTCCATTTTATCCTCAGCCAGTAGCCATGTCACTATTTTGCTTTATTTTGCTATTTAAAAATACTAAAAATATTTTGAAAAATGCCCAAAAATCACAAAAATAGTAGAAAATTATGAAAATACCAAAAAGATTTTAATTCTGAATTTTGACTATTTTTATATATTTTTATAAATATTGTATCACTCCTCTCACCCCTTTATATATATATTCCCCTATTGAAAAGAATATATATATATCTATATATATGTATACACGTAATTATTAATATATAAAATTCTAAAATTAAATTAAATTAAAAAAAGGAAAAAAAATTTTAATTTCTAATGTATGTATTATATGCTATATACCTACCCTCTATGGGTGTATATATATCTTTATATATTTATATTCTATAATTTGTATATATACATATCTATTATATAATTATATTTAAAAAAATAATATATATATATATAAATAATAAAAAAATAATAAATAAAAATAAAACCCACAAAAATATGCTTCACACAAGGATGACTCTGTGGTACATGCACATCTTAGGCTATTGCACTTTTGTATTGCTCTCTGTGGTTCGACCTCTACATGCTTGTTCACTATGCATTTTGTGGTAGAGTAATAAATATTAATTCACATTTTTGGACTTAATTCATTCATTCTATCATTGTGGGTTAGTTGCTGGTTAACATGGTATTCTGCGAGCGGTCGCTTCAGCGACACCTTATATATATTATTCATTGTGACCCTTGTGGAATATCGTGTTATCAGGCATGATCCAATTTTTTTAGGTCATTTTTATTTTCTATTTTTATAGATTTATCTGATTTTTCAATGTTTTTGATCTTTTTGGATTTTTTGATATTTTTGGTGTTTTTGATGGGCGGATGGTCAAACTCTGGATTGGAAGGCAAGGGGTTAGTAGAAGAGGAAGGTAGAATAAACTCCAGCTATACAAAATGTGTGGGTTCCCTAATGCTCGCCCGGTTTTCAACATCAAATCTACTTATTTACTTTTCCACTTTCATTCCCAAGCTGGCAGAAATTGAGTGCAATACGTCGGTGACATCTCTTAACTTGGCTCCAAATGATTCATTTTACGCGATGAGTCGAGAAATGTCATCCTCCAAAATGTTCTCATGACAAATCATGGGAGAAGTCTGTTTAGTTGGAGGATACTGTTGATAACTTGGGGTCTCATACTCATCATACCTAGACTCTGGCATGTAAAGCTGGGTCAAGTATGGACCATCCGAATGGCAAATATTGGTCGGAACATCATATGATGGAGTAAATAAAGAGGGGGCTCGTAGATTGAATTCATGAGTCCAATCCCTTGTAGGCTCTCCGAATGGCTGGTCAATGTAGGCTTGTTTACTTGGGTCAATCAAGTCAGGAAGATCATAAGGTGCATGCCTCTCCATTTGGTATGTTCGATCGACCATGTTATGCCCTAAGTTCAAGTCAGGATGTGTATATGTAAATTGTTGTCTGGTCCCTACTTGAGGTGAGAATGAATTATGTGGGGGCACATAATTCTATCAATCATTTATCTCAGCAGTGGCTTGCTCTTCATTCGGTTCTTTGATTCCAACAAGCTCTTGAGAATAAGGACAGTCAGCCCAAGATGGAAGTGAATCCGGAATGTTAGAATATGGAGTAGGTGAGAAATGCGAAGAAGTGGAGAAGTTAGTCGAAGTCCTGACTTCATAATTGGGTCAAGGTGGAACCGACCACGGATAAGGGTCTCCCGTGGATGGCGGAGGATACATGGAAGAAGGAGAAGGCAAAGATGAACGGTATATGGTCGATGAAGAATGACCAGAGGTCTCAGGTTATGGGGACCAATATCCCGACATCTTGAGGAGGAAAGGATGAATGTAAGCATATCGAGGTAGAAAACGTGCAATTACATAGGATAACACACACGGACAGACACAAAGATAAACGCAAGAGCAAACTTTGAGTTCACACTCAACACGGTGAAGGACCCAAAGCTGTGAATAATTAATCTGGTTGATTTTAGGTGTGGTTTTTCGAGCAAATAGCAAGGATTACGTGGCCTAAAGGGAAGTCGGCTCAAAGATGGATGCATCTCCCCTGTTTAACCTGTCACTTAAGATACCGACTCCATTCCTCTCTTTGCTCCTATCATCAACTAAGAAGTTCAAGGACCTGCCCCTATCTACCTACTGAAGTAGGAGGAGGCTGACAAGGCTTATAACTTCAACCTGGAGGGTTATTAGTAACTTGTTGCGGTGCACCGCTATTTTGCCCCTATCTACCTACCGAAGCAGGTGGAGGCTACTTAGTGCTGGTCAGTCGAGCCTCAAATAGTTCAGCTTTTGATATTTGCTAGGATCGGGTACGTGATATGGAAGGCGGGGATTTTGGCTCTATCTGGTGTGCACCCACACTCTGTACCCTCAGCCTGAAATCAAATTTGGGGTTATTCTCCCGCAAACAAGGGTTATAGTCAATTTTTTGTCCAATGCAATTAGCAGTCCCAATTTTAGAGATTAGTTGTCACTGTGATTAATCCACACAAGCAATCACGTCTACCTTCCAGTCTCAATTCCTTTATCCTAGGTTAGAAAACCGAGAGACAGAGAATCGGAAAAAGTCGTTGCAATCGAGAAAACAACGATGAATGCTTGAGTAAGAAGACTTACAGTGCCTCCATCTCTCTACAACACGAGATGCAATACTGAATTGAAATTTTACACTATATGAATGCCAACGATGAAAAGCCGCTCCTAGACATGCAGTTCTATTAGTGAATGAAGAATGAATTTAAATTTGGCTAAAGTCCTGCGGTCTAAGTGCATTTTTTAATGGTGAAGGTCTTAGAAACTACGAGCACAAACAGACCTAAGAAAGCTCTAAGAACCGTGAGTGCAGGTCCTATCCTACGTAAATCAACCACACAACACAAAGACTCTTTTTATTATTCAATTACACGTGCGAGAACCCAAACGGGAACAACTTTAAATGCATACTTTTTTTTACAAGTGAACAAAAATGAAAATATTTTTGGCATCTCAACAGCCGACTTGATCCATAAATCGTCGGCCTCTGATGCACTTCGAGATGTGTTGATTTCAGGAAAGCCGCTCCAAGTCCACCAAGCCTCGCACAAAAAGATATGTCAAAGAGAGATAGGCAAAAAATAAGTAAATAAAAAAAAATAATTGGAAAAATGGAATAATTACAAATGGGTTTGGGGGTCAGACTACTCGAATGAATGGAAAAGTAAAACCTAATTTCTAAAATGATCCTAAGTCCTTTGCCTCCTCGAAACCGGCACCATTTGAAAAACCCTAGATTACCCTTCTTAATTCAACCAGATTAACGATTAATTTAATGATGTCATTGCAGTCAGGTGAAATTGGACTTATCAAAATCACTTTGATTAATATGTCAATTAAACACAAGCGGTAATTTTTTTATTTTACTTGGGCAAGCCCAAGGTCGAACTCAGGGAGGCAACTTTCTCCTTAGATTAATTCAAAGTCGTCACGGATGCTAGGTTTTCAGGAGAATGTTTTTATGTTTTTTATGCAATTAAGAAAATGCCATGCAATCCAGACCAATTAGAGGGTTAAATTGTGAATATGATCAAACTAAGTCCAAAAATTTTTAAACTTGGTTAGGATGTCAGTTATGATAAAATGAAGCTACTCTAATTTTTTTGGAATTTTTTGACTCTAAATGAATTAACTATGAATTAAATATGAATGTAAGGTGATTTTTGCAAAATTAATTTTAATAAATTCTGAACATCAATTTCAGAAACTAATTTATGTTAGAAAGGTCTATGTGAGAGATATCCAGAACAAATTTTAATTTCCAAAAATACTAAGTGAGGAATTAATTAAAAATGAATTACTCAAATCACCAATTAATTTTTTACGACCTAGATATGCGTGCAAATGTTGTGATTTTTTAGCACCATGTAGAAATACTTAAATTCTACCAATTGCGAATTTTTGAAAATTTTTAGAGCAATAATTAATTTAATAATCAATTAGTAGAAAATAATGGGCAAAACATGCTATTCTCTACAAAGATAGTTATATTAAAAAAATTGCTCATAAAAATATAGAAAGCATTCACAAAGTTAAAGCATGAGATGTTCTACAATGTGCATTTTTTGGAATGACAAAATGATGCTAAATGGATGGTTAAATGAACATGCAAACACAGGGGTATGGATGCAATACTAAAAATAAAATAGTTAAAAAAATGAAGATGCTGATAGAACTAAATTGCAATTACCTATATCGATGAGGATGTGAATTAAAATGACAACAGAGTCGCGTACATGGCACGTGAGGTTGACTGGCAGGGACGTGAACTTGATTTCCAAAAATCCCAAGGGCACGGCTACAAATTTCCCCCTGTTTGCACGTGCATGTCATGTGAGATGCGAGGCCTGGATGTTGCTTCGGGCCTGATCTCCATGTGGCGACCTTCGGAGCTTCAGTTGACTCCGAAGTTGAGGTCAGGTTTGTGGCTCAACCATAGAGGTTGGCTTGTGAAGCGAGGTAGAGGCTCGGATGCTCCTCGAAGGCTCGGTGGAGGCTCGGGCACGACGAGCCTCTAGGTTAGGTGCACCCTTCTGACGCAACACATAGCAGCATGTGTACCGTTTGATCAAGAGAGATCAAACGGTGGCTGAAGGAAGGCCAATGGGCGACGCGGCTCGCTGATGACCGTCCGATCTTGGAGATCGGACAGTAACTGCTCTTCTGGTTCCTCCTCACCGCCGCCTCCTGCGGGGGCTTGGTTGGACTCCGACGACCCTAGCTCCTCCTCCTCCTAACGTACTCGGAGAAGATCCCCAACTGCTCATGATCGGCCAGTTGTCATCACTGAAATGTGGCAGAGTAACTCTAGTACTTGGAGTATCTTTGTTTCCCATGAACGTCGGAGTTAGAGCTTGCCAAGGATGCTCCGACGATAGCTCCGGCCAATGACGAACGAGGTACCTGCACGCTAGTGTATAGTCGAAGCGCGGTGCATTTGATCTCGTGGATGAAGTGGGGTGGTACGAAGGCCTTGTGGGGCGAAGAAACGGACGACCTATGTGCTCCTCTGTCGCGAAGGGCAGAGCGATGGTCGGAGGTGGTCTGAGTTTGCGGAAGACGGGAGGTGGAAGTGAAGGGGTGCGCATGACTGAGGGTGAAAGTCGATAGGGAGCTTGAAGGTGTAATCGTGAAGGAGAAAAACAATCGATAGCAGTGATGAATCTATGATTAATCACTCTTAAAATTGAAAATAGAGCCTTGTTCCCGAGTAATTAGAAGCATATTTCCACCAATATTGCATAATTAGCATTCATGCATGCATCGATAACATCCGCATTTTAGCATTCACATCTTCTTTAAATAAGAATCCAGCTTCACTTGTAAAAATCACCTACTTGTTTGTATTTTACACTAACTTTTTTATACTCCATAAATTCACTCTATACTGTATATATTACTAACAATAATACAAGAAAAATACCAAAAAAATGCCAACCTGTAAAATTGACCAATAAAACCCCAATCCAAGTTTGAGATCATGGACATTAGAATGCACATATCTATCTCATACAACCTCCGATTTAGGTCTACTCACTTTTAAAATAATATACATTCAGAGACCTTCAAAATGAGACCAATTTCATTAAAATTGGAGCTCGTATGAAAAACTTGGGTCTTGGGCCCCCATTGTATACTATATGTATGTATATTTGTACCCTTGTATTTTATCACTTTATTCGACCTCGTTTTCATTTTTGGTCAACATGAAACTTGTAGATCTCATCGAGATCTACAACTTTAATGTTTTGATATTTTCCAAATTCAGTCGTTTTCTCCCTTTTATTTCACATTCTTTTTCGTCTAATCAGATTGGGCCATGTGGCACCCTCTGGTTGCGCCACGTGGCCCAGCTATCCGCTCGCCACGCGACCCCTTTCCTCGACCGTCCGATGGTTTCCTCTCGCTTCAGATCCAAGCTGTTCACGCCGCATCATCTCACAACCGTTTGATCCAGATCGCATCTGAGCCATTTGCTAGTGCTTCACCCTCCTTTGGCCACGTGTCACGTTCATGACTGTTGGATCTTAGCCCCGATGATTACATCGCAGCTGCTCATCCCCACTTCATCGTCATCCCTCCGATCCTCATCCACGACTCAATCTCCACCACCCGTTAGTGCTTAATGCTCCGCCCGCCACGTGGTGCGCCCAGCGCCCTTCGATCTGACCCGCCTGATCTAATCACGACCCTTCCTTAGCACCTCGCCAGCAACCGTTGGATCACTAGATCCAACGATCGAGGCATCGTATTCCTCCTTCGGTCGTCTTCCTCGCGTACGTCGCCCACTTCACGACGTCCCCTCCCCCTTTCTATTTTTGACTCCACTACAACCACCGTCTCCACCCATTGAGTGCCCTACGATGAAGCCCACACCTCCATCATCCTTACCAGCAACCATGACCACCATGACCCCCCCCTTCCTCGCTCCAGAAACCCCACGCCAACCACTCCTGCCATCACCTGAACCTCCACCTTCTTCCTTTAAATAACACACCTTCGGCTACCTGCGACGCTATCCGCCCTAGCACGAGGTACCCTAGAGCTTATATCTACCCATCAGTGGCAATGATTGAGTGCGAGAGAGAGCGAATACGGTGGTCCACCTCTGGTGTGATCCATGGTGAGTTCCGCCGTGCTAGCTGCTTCCCCCAACGAGCTGCTAGAGCTTGGGCCCCTACCGACCCTCGAGCGACGACCAGAAGCTCTTCCTCGAGCCTCCATTCCTAGGTAATCTCATCCATTACTCCTCCGATCTTCATCTTCTTCTCGACCGAACTTCTCACCTTTTTCCTGTTGTCTCTGATTGACACCACATCTCTCCGACCCTCCACCGAGCTCCGCCTTGGAGCTCTCACCTTCGTGCCACCATCTGTTCGACCTAATGACACATCGACCCATCTCCAATCACAGCTCCGCCTTCCCAGCGGAAGAACACCTCCGCCCGGTCATCACTACATGCCACAGGCCTCACTGCACTCACCACACATCCACGAGCACCAGCATCCGATTTTCTGGTACCCACTAACCCTGCAGGTCCATCTCCTTCACTGATCGGAGTCGACGCTAGAGCTGCTTCAAGCTCCATCGACCTCGGCCTACAGACATCCCCAGCTTCGCCCAGACACGTCGGTCACTCCGCTACGCCTCCACAGCCACTCCGAGCTATCCAGGAGCCTCCGACGATCTACATTGACCATGAGGGAAGGCGACGGAGCCATGAGGGCTTCACCGGAGCATTGCCAAGTCCACCGCAGGAGGCAGCGGACCGGAGGATAACGACGAATAGCTTTCGTCTGATCGTCTTGATCGGATGGTCTAGAATGAGCCACGTCGCCCTCTCCAACCTCTGTTGGATCAGGAGGATCTGACAACCCTCGTTCGTCCACGTCGCCATCGCCAACCAGCTCCAGATACCGTCGGATCAATCTTGATATAATGGCCCGCATCAAGCCACGTCGTCAGCTCTAGGATTCATCACCGTCGTTGGATCATCTTGATCTAACAGCCCCGATCGAGCCACGTCTCCAGCTCCAATAGCCGATGGATCAGGAGGATCTAACGGTCAATCGTGTGCCACGTAGTGCCCTCCGAGCCTCTTCCCCGACCTAGGCTCAGAGCACCCGAAGCAGATCCGAAGCACGCTCGAGCCTCAAGATCACCCGAGCCTTAGTTTGAGCCACCGACTCCGTCCGAGCCTAGTACCTCATGTGTCTCTCACATGAGGACTGGGTAAATTGCACCGAGACCCCTACAAGTTTCTAGAATTACAATTTAGTCCCTACCAGGCGCATCACGTGAGACGCACATATTCTCGTGGACATTTTGCATGTATAACCCCGTCATTATAGGTATTTGCACTTTAGTCCCTGTATGCATGTAGAATTAAGAAATTTATTTTCTATTTGCATTTTGGTCCTTGTGTTTGCACGCACATTTAGGCATACATTTATCATCATTTTTAAATTCCAAAATTGCATGTTGTAGAGTAACTTGTGCTTTATCTTTGTGACATGTATCCTATTTTTGTGAGCTTCATAGAATTTAATATTATTATTCTTGTAGAAATTGACATAATTTACCCATAGTATGCTTGAACTTCATTATTAAATTATTTGTTGCTCCAAAAATCACCATAAAATCAAATAGATTTAATTTGAGTTGCTTTACACTATGCTTAAAAATCAAACCATTTGCACGCATTACGGGGCCTGAATAAATTAAATAGTATTTTGCTAACTTGATTTCTAATAGGTCCAATTTACATCATTTTTTAGGTTTATCAATTTTCTTGGATTCATCTCACATAGAAATATCTAGGATAATTTTTATATCTAAAAATAATGTGCTTTGGTATTTATTAAAATTAACTTCACAAAAACTACCCTGCATTCATATTAAATTTATATTTAATTCATTTAGAGTCTAAAAATTCCAAAAACTTTACAGTAGCTTAGTTTCATTTCATTTCATATTCTGGCCAAGTTTTATTAATTTTGGACTTAATTTGACCATCTTTCAAGTTTAACTGTAAAATTTGTCTTGAAATTGCATTGTAATTTCCTTTATTACATAAAAAGACCGAAAATATTCTCCTGAAAATCTGACATCGAAATTAACTTAAAATTACGCTAAGGAGAAAGCTGTCTCCTTGAGTTCGACCTTGGGCTTGCCCAAGTAAAATAAATTTGCCGCTTGCGTTTAATTGAACATTAATCTGAGTGGTTTTTGAATAGTCTCGATTACCCAACTACCACGAATGACAAATTTAATTTGATCACTAACTTGGTTGAATTAAAAAGGGTAGTCTAGGGATTCTTCAAGCAACGATGCACGATGAAGGTAATCGAGGAACATAGGAAAAAGAAAGAAATAAAGGTAGGAGAAGGAATAATTAAGGGAGAAGAAGTCTACCTGGTGGTTGTCGCAGTGCCTGGTGGATGAGGTGCAACACCTCCGGTTATCGCTCAGAAGCTCTGGAGAGAGCTGAGCTGGGCAAGCTCCTAGAAGCTCGTAGCGGCAGAGGTTGGATTCTCGTCAGATCTCGCCCACGGCAAGGTGTCTTCACTCGACCTCAAAGAACTCTCCGCTGTCACCTGAGATGAACCAGGGTGCTCTCCCTCTCTCACGTTAGTTGGCGGATACCTTGGCATGGCGGAGGGGGTGAGGTATTTGAAGGCGGAGAAGTTGAGGTGAGGTGGTGGGCATCGTGTCTTGCGGGTGAGGTATGGAGTGGAAGAGAGGGAGTCGTGGATCGAGTGGCTGCCTGCGAGAATGGTGGATAACCGGTCTTCGTCGTGGGCTGGTTGGCGAGTGAAGATCGTAGAAGATGGAGTCAGGAGAAATTAAAGGGAGAGGTTGCCACGCGAGGTGGGGATCGTGGGTGCAGGGCAAAGAAAGGAAGAAGATGGTCCCTAGGCCATTGGATCTTGCGATCCAAAGGACATAAGCTGGGTGCTCACGTGCGATTAGGATTAGAGCGAGGGCAACATGATCGGGAGGCGCAGGAAGCGCCACGTGGTGCGAGGAGGAAGTGGCACTCGAGGAGGATGATGATGAGATCTTAAATCGGACCGAACGGTGGTAATCAAAGCGGTAGTGTGCGGTGGAGATTCAACATCAGGAGGGGATTGTGTGGCGTAGGTGAAGATGCATGGCATCCTGAGAGTGAGGCGGAAGTGAATGGCTGTGATGAAGAGGGTGGCTGATCGAATGGTTACGAAAAGGGAGGGAATGAGCGGCGCGAATGGAGAGCACCAGGGAGCAATCCAACTACAGCTGATGATGGGCACGTGGCGCGCAATGATACGTGCCATATGGCTCAACCAGAAAGAGCCACGTGCCCCAATCAGGTTATTCAGGAGAAAATCAAGAAAAAGAGGGAGGAGATGGCCGAATTTAGAAAAACTCAAAACATGAAAGTTGTAGATCTCGATGAGCTCTACAAGTTTCATGTTGACCAAAATGGAGATCAGGTCAAACAAATGGAGAAAATACAAGGGTAAAAACGTCAATAAATACAATATACAATAGGGGCCCAAAACCCAAGTTTCACATATGATCTCTGATTTTAATGACATTGCTCTTGTTTTGAAGATCTTTGAATGTATATTACTTAAAAGGGAGTAGACCTAAATCGGACACTACATGAGAGAGATATGCACATTTTAAGGCTCCTAGTTTCAAACTTGGATTTGGGTTTTATTGGTCAATTTTACAAGTTAGTATTTTTTTTGATATTTTTCCTTTATTAGTGTTAGAAGATATACACAATAGAGTTGAATTTATTGGATTTGGAGTTAGTATAAAATATATACAAATATGGTATTTACAGATGATTTTACAAGTGAATTTAACTTCTTATTTAATGCAAATATGAATACTAAAATGCAGATATTATTTATGCATGCATGAATGCTAATTATGCAATATAATTGGAAATATGCAGCTAATTACTCGGGAACAAAGCTCTATTTTCAACTTTTGGAGTGTAGAATCACAGCTTCATTAGTCCACCTCCTTGGTGATAGGGAGAAAGATTAAGAGCCACAAAGTGAAGCAGTTGACTAGGGTTGAATGTGAAATAAAATACACTGTTGAATCCATGATCACATCATTTATTCTTCAATTTTAGCAAAAATTCCTTTGCAAATTAACCGTAAATCTAAATTAATTCCAATAAATAAGCATTGTGCATATTGTTGTTAATATTGTGTATTTAACATTTTTTAACCAAAATAAAAGAATAAAGAAGAAAAGAAAAATAAATTAATAAATGAAGTCTGTAATTGTGTAATAAGTACATACTGACCCAAACCCCGAGAGAAGGTCAAGTATTAACTCGATTGACAAGGAATAAAGTAGGGGAGATAGCGTCCTTATTTATTCTGCATATATTCATCACTATTCATCTTATATATATCATTCATTTATTTTTTCTCAATAAAAAGATCTTATAATTAATTTATTTCTTTAATTAAATTTGTAAATAAAAATGTGTTTTAATATAATAAAAATTTGCAAATTGTGTGTAGTGTACAATTCCTATACCTATATTTATTTATTTACTATCTGAATAAATTGTTGTATTTATAAATACTTGTAAATATTTTTTATAATTATATATAATGAAAATAAAAATCATCAAATAAAAATAAAAATAAATTCAATTCGTCAGTGTATAAAAAGAACCAATAATGTATATGCTGTATATAATACTAATTAATGAACACATTTAAATAATTTGTAAAAATACAATAAAAATGTTTTTATACACCTTAAAATATTTTGTAAATAAATAAAATATAAAATAAAATGTATTTTTGAAAATATAATAAAAAAAAGATGTATATAATATAGGTTAACTATACTTTTACATAATATCATATACTGCATATATACTATATATAGGCTATTAAAAATAATTAAAAATCACAGATTTTTTTTTGTAAAATAACTCATTTTTTATTTTTGTAACCTTCTATTTTAAAATCATTCATTATTTTAAAATAGTTTTTCATTTATTTTGTAAATACTATTTTCTTATTGGTCAACCCAGGTCTGTTGACCCAGGACAACCCTCCCTCTCCCAGGTCCGACCTGGGTCGAGCTTTGCCAGACCTTGTTTCTGCCATTTATCAAGCTCGGGTCCAAGCTTCGTCTGCTTCGTTTCTTATGCCCGATTGAAGCCCAAGACTCCGCGACCTTTGCGGGTCCCTAGACTGTGCTAGATCTCCCACAGATTGCATGATTCCTCCCTATCCTTCTAGATGTCCAAGGTTCCCTATAAATTCTTTCTTCCGCCTCCACCATGCCCTATCTTGCTCCTCGCCGCGTCTTAATCCACCAGAAACCCTTAGGCAGTGACATGGTCCCGAGGATCCCTTTGGTGATCGATTTGGTGATGATTTGAGCCGAAGCTCACTTCGTGGCTGGACCCTCTAATGAAGAGGATCTTGTGAATGTCTAGAGTAGTCTATACAAGTCGAGAACTACAATGTCGCTGAAGCGACCGCTCACGAAATCCTAATAAAAAAATAATTAACCCACAATATAAGTCAAGTAATAAATAGCAAAAATGTGGAGTTAAAATTTATTATAACTCTACAACAAATGTGTATAGGTGTAAGCATGTGTAGAGGTCGAACTCATGGAGCAAATGGTAGATCGAGGCAATTAAGCTAAACAACTTGTCCTTTTCTCTTGTCTATTTTTTAAATAATTTTATGGAATTTTAATTCACATATTTTTTTGTTTTTTTTAAATTTTTATATTTTTGTTGTTTTTATTTTTATTTCCTTTTTATTCCTTTTATATTTTTATATTTTTTTCTTTTTAATATATTATACACTATATAAGGCTATATATGTCATATAGAGTAGTATAATTATAAATACAAGTTAAAATAAATAAAATACATAAAATAAAGTGTTTTGAGGTTTTATATATTTTTCTAATATTTTTGTGATTTATCTGTAATTTTTGTTAATTTTTTATGCATTTTAAAGTAAAAATATCCTAAATCAGGATTAAATAGTTGGTCGAGATTGAAATGAAGGTTAAAAAATAGCAAGATAAAGAAAAAAATCTTCAAATCAATTTTAATAGGTAGAGAATAATATAAAAAAATTCAAAAATGGAAAAATATATTTTTGGATTTTTTTAAAGATTTTTCACCTTTTTATAAAGTATTTTAAAGTTTTTTGATTTTTACTCTATTTGTTTTTCTATTTTTAGGGATTTTTGGTATGGAGCTAAAATATGCTAAAACAGACAATAATTATTATTTTTTGATATTTTCAAAACGTTTTCTATTTTTTAGTATTCTATAAATTAGACAAGATAAAAAGTGCTCATTTTTATTTTAATATGTAATTAAAATTCTAAAAATAATAAAATAAAATGGGCATGAAAATACATGTTAGTAGGCATCTAACCCTATTTTTGCATGATTTTTAGAGCACGAGTGTTATTTTTAATAAATGAAATCCAAGCACCAAAAATACATGAATCGGGAAGGATATATTTGCAAATAAATAAACATCTTGGGATAGCATGCAATTTTTTTTAGAAATATACAACTTATGTTTAAATTTATTGGACCAAAAGTAAATACAAAAAGTCTCAAGGGCATCCTTGCAATTTCATCACCTCACATGGAATAACATGTGAGGTTATGTGGACTGGACCTATATGTAATTTCCAATAAATACATGGGCCTTAATGCAAAAACTCTAAATTTATTTACACTATGTTTTATTTACAGAATTAATAAATAAATACAAAAGATGGTGGGGGAAGACATGTAAATTACCCCCAATAATGCGCTTCATCGGACGATCCTGATTATTTCACTTGACACATGCGTCTTCTCCGCCGACGCTTCGATGATGGATGCTTGGGATTAAATCCCAAGTCAGATCGGCGAGGTGCATCGGACAACTCTCACTTAATATGGAACAACGACAAGATCAAGCGATAAGGAGGGGCTTCGAAATAACTGGGCAAGAACTCACTGACGATGAGTTTCGATCACCTCTTCTGCGCTCCTCCGACTGTCTGAAAATCTCAATCTAAGGGTAAAATGGAGTAGGGGCTCCTCCGCACCAGATGGTAGCTTCAGGAGACACGATGAAGCTCCGATGTCATTGAACAAGCTGAGGGAAGGACTAGAGCACATATATCTCACACGTAATCAAAATTGACCCAAGAGGGTCATTGGTGCTCCAAATCCTACAGTAAAGTTCACACAACCAAAAAAAAGGGGTTCTGAGGCTTTATTGGCATTGGTAGACTGAAGTCGGAGCGTGGCGGAGACGATTAGGCAAAGGGCGACGGAGGAGCATCGATTCGTAGAACCATGTTAGTTCTGGTTGATGGGATGGTCTAGGAAGATGGAGAAGGTGTTTGTGAGTGAAATGGGATGACCGACGGTGATCGAAGATAGTGGTTTCATGATTGAATCATGGTCGAAGCTCGAGAGCTCCGGTGAGGTAACCAAGTTAACCTGCGTTAAATAATGAACTAAAAAGTGATATCATCTACATAAAACAAACGAAGAGGATGGAATATACCTAGAAAAGGAAGGACATAAATCTTATACTTGTCGACGAAGGCAAGGAGCGGGGCGGATGACGAGGCAGCTGTGGGTGCACCTTTGCCTCCTTCAATCGCTCTCGATCACTCCAGGGGTCACCAGTTGTCACCTGGCGACTCGCTTGGCCGGAGGTGGGGGCTCAAGGACTTGGGCGATGACCAAAATTGAAGAGGAGGGGAGGTGGATTTATTTATAAATAATGGAGGTACCCTTATTGACCGATGCTTCGGGAAGAAATGAAGATATATACAGAAGATATAATGGGTCGGTGAGATTCCTGGTAGATTAAGGATCATATCTTGTGAAGGGATCGAGGGCGATTGAGCAAAGGAGCGGTGAGAAAAATTCTGAGAAGGCTGGCCGCTCGAGATTCTGATAAAAGTTAGAAGAAGAAATGGGGAGTTGACCAGGGGTTAACGATCACCGAAAGCTGATTGGTCCACGCAGACCACTACATGACAAAATAGATGTCCTTTTTGAAAATAAATAATTAAAAATAGTAAATGATTTTAATAATTTCTGATTATAAAATAAAAAATATTTATTATTTTATACCGTATTTTAATATAATTTTTATTTATTTATTGGTGTTATTTATTACAAGTTAATTTTTAAGGGTGTATTTATAGGTATATTCATATATGTTTTGTACATTTTATTTTTATTTTGTATTTTTGATTTTATTATTTTATTCTCTTATTTTATATATTTACAACTTATTTTTAGGTGTATAAACATGTTTTAATTATATTTTTCTGATGTTATTTGTACACTTAAATAAATAGGGATATAAATCATATAGGTATAAGTACATGTATTTTATCCATGTATTTTTGTACATTATTTTATTTTTAATATTTTATTTATTCTTTTATTCTAGTTTTAATATGTACATATGTTATAAAATAATATTTACAAAATTATAAAAAATGTAAAATTATTAAAATAATAAAGAATAAATAAAATGAATATTTTATTCAGGTATATAATATAATAGGGGTCCAAAACCTAAATTTCACATACGAACTCCAAAAAATATGAAACCCTTCATTAATTTGCTTATTAAAACATATATACAAATAAAGGTGATTTTGATATATTTCAAGTTTTTATTTGAGAGATATGGGTATGGGAAATTTGGATTTTACCTTTTTATTCTATGAGTAGAAAGTACACTGTATATTATTTTTACATGAAATTAATTTTGTAATTTTCTAGTATATTATTATCTACAACTTTCATGTACAAAGTTCTTTAGTTGAGGTATAAATAATAAAGAATAAAATAAGTCCCAAAAATGATTTATTGAATGAATAAAAGAATTGGGTTTTGTATTGCATTTTTGGCCCTTATCTCCCCTACTTTATTCCTCGTCGACCAATTCAATTCTTGACTTGGTGTCGGGGCTTAGGGTCATAAAATACCTTCGGTATTTTATTCTTTTTCTTCTCTTTTTTTATTCTATAATTTTGGCATTAAAAACAATATTATTTACACAATGAATGTAATAAATAATGAGTGTTATTTTGTACAAATTAATGCTATTTACATGCATTAGCTAGGGGTTTTAAGGCCAAAATGATAGAATGAAGGTGATGAAATGGAGATTCATCACCTCATGTAGTTGCCTTTGCTAGTCCCTAGTAAACACTTATGCAATAAGTGCATAAAATAATAAAAATAAAGAAAAGAAAAAGAAAGAAAGTAGATTGGATTTAATTTTCAAACTTGTCTTCACAAAATCAAAGTTTGGAGCTCAAGTCAGACCTTAGTGTGAAAGTGTGTGTGGAACCTGGTCAGGAACCAAATTTAAAGCACAACAACCTTCAAGAGTCACAGAACTCGATTCAAACCACCTCAATAGCCATGTCAGAACTAGTCTACATCATGTGTAAACCCTTATGACTATGAAGCTGACTTGTAAAATGTAAGTGATATTGGCTCTTCCCAACTGAAATGACAAAAGAACTGACTTCTCCAGAATGACAACCCAACGATTCCCTAATCCAACAACTCTTTCCTCGAGGAGCAAGGTATTCCCTTCTAAGTTCAAGTGCATCCGACTCAAGAGGAGGGGTGAAGAGAAGAATGGACGGTAGCCAGTGTAGCTACCTATCTTGGGATGCATAACCAGTGTAGTTAAGTCATCCAACTGCAGGCTCACATGATATGACTTTGAAGCTCAAGCTTGCTTATCGACTATACAAATATGTACACTCTTCAGGCATTTTATTTTCAATCAGTCCTGTCCACTTTTTTTTGGAGTTTTTTTAATAGTATATACAACATCATTTACATAGGGAGTGACTCCTCTTGAGCCAGAATACTATCCCTCTTTTGAAGCATTATTGCAACCCACACTCTCCTGTCTTTAGACATTGATGCCACTGGACGTGTTGGGGTGCATTTCCCTCCCTAGAGGAGGACGAATGATTCCACTCGTGTGCGTCTCAGACCGACGAATCCAATCCCCTCACCACTCCAACTGAGTTGAGACAAGTGAAAGGTGCAAATGTCTATGTTAGGTTACGATCGGCAAGAGTCATGCGTGCATCTCGAAAAGTTCTAATTAGTCAGTTAAGGTGTCTTGAACCCAACCTGAGTCTCAAAGAATTAAGTCTGAATAGACCTGAAGTACCATAAATCTAATTCCCATAAGGTTCCAGTGAAGCTAGGTGCAGTAAGGTCCAACCAAGCTCCAATCTTTGACTTTACTTAGACTAGTTCAATCATCATGCTCAATCTGAAAAATGTGAATGCTATGCAAATGCTATGTACAATGTAGAAAATATTTTGATGATGTATTTTCGAAAGAATTTGCATTTTTTCTAAAATAAAAAGACTTTTGGCATCAATAGGAAATATGTACGGCTATTTACACGAGCATGCCTCTTTTTATTTATTTACAAGAATGGAGAGTTTAAAGAATTTACATGTTGGATATTAATTATTGTTATAGGTATGCATATACAATTAGTAAAATTTTTTTATTTATATATGTATTTTATTATTATTATTATATATTTAGTGATGCATACATTCCTCAAACTTATTTGAAACAATTTTGAAAACTATAGTGCAAAGTAATTTTTGCAAATATTTACAAACATTTGAAAGCCATTTTGCAAAGACTTTTCAAATAGTATATATAGATTTTTCAAACTTTTTTGCCACCATTTTCAAAATCATTTGCAAATAGGTTTCAAAACATTCTATTTCATACAAAGAAAAGAAATTTTACAAATCAGATCATTTTTACAAAGTTTACATATTTTAGAAAAAAAGTTTTTCAAACGGGTCAAACCATTTTGCAAACATATTTTTAACATGACTTTTTAATCAATATATACAAAAAGAATTTTGAGGAATAATATGCACCATTTTATTAATTGATTTAATGAATTCTATATGTATACAATATTTTAGCCATATTTATTATTAACGATACGCAAGTACGAGTTATGGCTAAAGTATATACAGAGTATATACGACCTCCTATACTTAGCTTGAGCTATGTCCTCATAAATCAAAAAGAAAAAGAGAAGACATAACTCATACTTAGTATAGAAAAGCATATACTACAATGACTAAATAAGGAATGGAAGAATAAAGAAACAAGTGAAAGGGAAGTCGACCGTCCCCCTCTACGTATGATGAAATAATCTTAGGTATAACATGATATATCTACATGCAGGGAGGGTCGAGGGTAGAAATAAATAGATAACGGCTCGGTCTGTCGCCCCCTATACTTAGGGTGAGATATCCCTAAGTATAATAGAGAAAATCAATCAGTGAGGAGACAGTAGAGGGGATCAAAAGAAATGAAATAAAAAGGGAAATATGGTGGGTGGATATACGCATCACTCCCCCTATACTTAGGGTTGGATATCCCTAAGTATAGGCAACAACAGAAGTGATGAAACATAACGAAGAAAAAGTAATGCGAGAGGTGCACCCTCTATACTTAGGACAAAGCACATCCTAAGTATAGACACACATATATGGTGAATGATCTAGGGTACGCCTGACATACGAGAGAAAGAAGAAATGAAAAGACAAAACATATATATATATATATATATATATACAAGAAATAAAGACTAGTGAAGTGCGTGATGTTATCTGAGAAAGGAATACCGTACTCTCGTCATCGTCAAAGGAATACCGTACTCTCGTCATCGTCTCACTGTGAGAACGATGATGCAGTTAGAAGGAAAAAGACACGTGAATATTCAATCAAGTGGTTGTCCGCTACCGGTGACAACATATCAAAAACTAAGACAGAAACTGATAGCGGAAAGTAGAACTTGGGCTCATAAGAATAGAGTGAAGGATCAAAGTCGATACCATATGACACGGAGGAGGAATGATTAGTATAGATTCCTCCATGTCAATCATAGTCTAATCAAGATACGAAAAAGTAAAGAATAGGAGACTCTTTATGCAACATGATATCTGGTGGACATAAGGTCGATAGATCAAGGATACACCGAACATCACAAGACATGGCTCAACCCTACGAGGGTCATCAGGGTGAGCAGGCTCAGATGAGTTAGAGATCTTAGAATAATCATAAGACTCGGTCCTGTGCTCCAACAGATTAAAGGCACAACCAGAGAGGAGATCGAGTACACATATCAGAAGGCTCGACTTCGTGCTCCAACAGATTGGAGATACCAGAAGTGAAGCCGAGTTCCCACAAAATGATGCGTCCTCCCGTAGATAACCCTCGGGGAGTGATACATACTAGGTAAGGAATATTAAGAATAGAAATCCTCCTTGCGAGGGTTGTCAAGGAGAGTGGACTCAAAGGAGTCAGATCCGTCAGACGGATCGTCAGAAGTGGTCCCGGTAGGCGATAGACCGGCTACCCAGTAGAAGAGATCGAAAGATATAAAAAATGCCACAGTCTCTAGCAAATAACCCTCAGAGAGTACTGTGAACTAGGCAGGGAAATAATCAGCAGAATGGGATTTATCCTTGCGAGGACTGTCAAGGAGAGAAGACTCAGAGGAGTCGAGACAACTAGGAGAATCGGTTTAGTGCTCCAGCAGATCGACACACAAGCAGACGGTGGGACCGATGACACATATCAGACGACTCGATTTCGTGTTCCATCAACATGGGCACACCCGCAGTGATGACACCGATCTTAAAGAGTGTGTTGCATCCTATTGCAGATAGTCATCCGTGAGTAATGCAAACTCAGCTAGTGAATATCAGGGAAATGCTGGCATCAAATCTCTGGTCCTCAAATAATATCAATCAATCATCATCGAGAAAGAATAAAACTATCGGAGGGAGAAGAGAATCATGCCAATCATAATGCAGTCCCTCAAATCAATCGAATAGCTGAGATGGGTCAAGATGTCAGAAGGATATCCTCAAGTGCTAGATGGGGATGGAAGAGTCAGGAGATGGAGGATGTGGCAGTCAAGAAGATGAGTGAAGCGATGTGGGTTCCGAGCACCATCGCTTTGAAGCACATAGAAAGATAGTACGTCAAGCGTCTGATTCAAGACAAGCGCAACCTCATAAGAGATCGTGCAATCAAGGCTCATAGAATCATCATAAAATCATTGGAAATCAGTCACATCCTCAATCGGGTGTGCGAGACCAAAAATCTTCAATAGGAACTCACAGCTAAGGTCGTGCGAAAATCAAAATCCTCGATATCATGTATGTACATATCAGAGTTTGATCCTCCAAAAATAGCACACCAATCTCAACATCCTCAAACTTTCTCAGCTTACATAGATAATCATTGTAATCCATAAACCTTGATGCAGACCTTATCTACTAACGCAACAATCTCGGGTGAAAGAAGAGATGACACTGAAGGGGACGAGGAGGGCATGTGAGATGTTGGCAAAATATAGACAAAATTGTGGCTCAAGGAGAGAGTCTCCTTGAGCCGAACCAGCGATGGTCTGATATGAGCAAAGAAGCAGCTGTAAAATTTGGCTGCTAGAGTGAAGATCAAGACTCAATATTATGACTCAAATAAAGAAGATAAAGAAAGGGAGAGAAGGACTCAAATAAAATGAAAAACTCAAACACTCATGGATCTACAAACTCAAAGAATGAAAAACATGGTTGGACCCAAAGTCACAATCAATGTACCAAGAAAACCCCATGTTCACCTACTCAACATAGTGAAGACCGATATGGAGGTATGTTATCTTTTCTATTTTATAGTTAGGTGATTTTCAACAAAGTTATACAAACACGAAGATAGGCATGGGATTGGGGCACTAGTCCTTAGTGTGTACGTGAGAAAAATGCACAAACAATGAGGGGGTTGCTCTCCCCAAAGCAACGAATCCATTACGTTCATTTTAAAAGTCCAACAGAGTTAGCAATCCCGCTATTATTTAGGTTATCACTTTTTTTGCTATTTTTCAATGCACATGCCTAATGAGTTTCCAATTCCATTTAGCATCCTAGGTGATCAAAATCAGAGGGAGAAGGTCAGAAAATCCATGCAAGTCGAAAATCGATGATGCATGCAAAATCAGAAGACTCACAATGCTTCCCAACTTTCTCCATGCGAGATGCATAACAGAATTGAAAGCTATCCTATACGCAAATGCAAGCTGATGAAATCGTCCTAGTACCATATGCTAATTATTTTGAAAAGAGATCAATGTTCGATCTTTGATGCCACTCGGTGCCCGCCATAACGGGTCCTATCAGCGTTGTATGTGACATCTCTCAGCTTGTGGTCTCAAATCTAAATAATTAACAATTACGATTTGACTAAGTGCAAAAGCAAATTGTTGGTACATGCAATTATATTAGGGTTTGGACCTTAATCTATCGATTAAGCACATCCTAAGATAGGGCCCATTCACACAAAATAAATAAAAATAAAAGCAAAAAACAAATAAAAAGATAGCAATGAAAACACGACAAAATCAAACGATCCCTCCAAGAGAACAATCCCTTAGGTACTGGACCTCTTGAATTAGCAATGTCTGTAAGAGTCCGAATTATTACAAATGTCACTCTCTCACTTGAATTATAACATAAAATATAATAATAATAATAATAATGAAAACTATGAGAAAGCTATCTTAAAAATTTCCTTTATGTCCTCCTTTGCTGCTCTCTCCTGCCGGCTAAGTCAGAAAGCCAGCTCCACCGCGCTAGGGTGCATAGGTCCTCCTAAGAAGTCCTCCCTCACGTAGTGGTCCCTCACAACGAAGATCAAACAAGAAAGAGTGTCAGATAATTCACAATTAATAATGACAATAAATAAACAAATAAACAAGTATATACAAGAGTAAAAAAACAAATAAGTAAACCAATCCATGCGGCATTGCTCCCTGGCAACAATGCCATTTGATGAAGAGGACCTTGCAAGGGTCTAAAGTAGTCTACACAAGGCGAGAACTACAATGTCGCTGAAGCGACCGCTGACGAAATCCTTATCAATCAATAATTATCCCACAATATAAGTCAAGCAATAAATAGCAAATGTGGAGTTAAAATTTATTATAACTCTACAACAAATGTGTATGGGTGTAAGAATGTGTAGAGGTCGAACTCAGGGAGCAAATGGTAGATCGAGGCAATTATGCTAAAAACATGTCCTTTTCTCTTGTCTATTTTTTATTATTTTTATGGGTTTTTAATTCATTTTTTTATTTTTTTAATTCTATCTTTTTTGTTGTTTTTAATTTTATATTTTTATATTTTCTTTCTTTTTATATTTATTTTCTTTTTAATATATAATACACTATATAAGGCTATATATGCCATATAGAGTAATATAATTATAAATACCAGTAAAAATAAATAAAATACAAAAAATAAAGTATTTTTGGGTTTTAGACATTTTTCTAATAATGTTATGTTTTTTTGGATTTTTTGCTAATTGTTATGCATTTTTAAAGTAAAAAAATCCCAAATCAGGGATTAAATAATAGACCGAGATTTATACGAAGATAAAAAATAAAAATAAGTCCAAAATTATTCATATAATATTTAATAGTAGATAATAACATAAATAAAATTAAGAAATAGATAAACATATTTTTGGAATTTTTGGTGATTTTCACATTTTTATAAAGGATTTTGGAGTTTTTTGATTTTTAGTCTTTTTCTTTTTTTATTTTTTGGGATTTTTAGTCTAGACTAAAATATGCTAAAATAAACAACATATATACTATTTTGGAATTTTCAAAATATTTTTCTATTTTTTGGTATTTTATAAATTATACATGGATAAAAATGTACTCATTTTAATTTTAATAAATAGTTAAAATGCCAAAAATGCTAAAATAAAAATGGGGCATGAAAATATATCTTAGCATGCATCTAACCCTATTTTTGCATAATTTTTAGAGCACGAGTTCTATTTTTAATAAATGAAATCCAAGCACCAAAAATACATGAAATGTGAAGGGTATATTTGCAATTAAAATAAACATCAGGGGCTTGCATGTAATTTTATAAGAAATATACAACATATATTAAATTTTGTTGGACTAAAAGTAAATACAAAAAGTTGCAATGTCATCCTTGCAAATTCGCTACCTTACGTGGAACGACATATGAGGTGATGTGGACTGGACCCTTATGCAATTTTCAATAAATGCAGGGACCTTAATGCAAAAAGTCCACATTTATTTACACTATATGTTTTATTTACATAACTAATAAATAAATACTAAAATTAGCAGGGGAAGATGTATAAATTACCCTAATAATGCGCATCATCGGACGATCATGGTTATTTCACTTGACATGTGGCATCCCCTCCACGCTCGATGATGCTTCAACAGTGGATGTTTGGGATTAAATCCCAAGTCAGATCAGATGGCTAGCGGCGAGACACATCAGACGGCTCTCACTTAATCTGGAATAATGATAAGATCGAACGGCAAGGAGTGGCTCAAGAAGAATCGTGCAAGAACTCGCTTACGGTGAGTTTCGATCGGTGCTTCTGCGCTCCTCCGGCGGTCTAAAAGTCTCGTCCAAGGGCAAAATGGAGCAGGGGCTCATCCGCACCAGATGGCAGCTTCAGGAGACACGCTGGAGCTCCGATGGCGTTGAACATGCTCGGGGAAGGACTATAACTATAGATATCTCACACGCAATCAAAATCGACCTAGGAGGGTCCTTGGTGCTCCAGATCCTGCAGTGAAGTTCACGCAACCAATAAAATGAGGTTCTAGGGCTTTATTGGCATGGGTAGACTGATGGAAGAGTGTGGCAGAGAGCTTGGATGAAGGGCAACGGAGGCACGTCGGTTCGCAGAACCACGATGGTTCTGGTTGATTGAGTGGTCCGAGAAGACGGAGAAGGTGTTGGGAAGCGAAATTGGGTGGCTGGAGGAGGTCAAAGACAATGGTTTCACGGTTGAATCATGGATGGAGCTTGAGAGCTCCAGCGAGGTAACCCAGTTAATCTACGCTAAATAGTGAACTAAGAAGCGAAACCAACTGCATAAAACAAACGATGAGGATGAAATCTACCTAAAAAAGGAAGGGCGTAACTCTTATTGCTGTCGACGAAGGAAGGTAGCAAGGCGACCGACGAGCTATCGTGGGTTCCCCTCCGCCTCCTTCGGCCGCTCTCGATCACTCTAAGGGTCGCCAGTTGTCACCTGACGACTCGCTTGGCCGGAGGCGGGGGCTCAAGGACTTGGACGCTGACCAAAATTGAAGAGGTGGGGAGGTGGAGTTATTTATAAACAGTGGATACACCCTTATTGATTGGCGCTTTAGGAAGAAATGAAGATATGTACATGAGATCTAATGGGTCGACGAGATTCCTGGGAGATCAAGGATCAGATCTTGTGAAGGGCTTGAGGGTGATGGAGCAACAGAGCAGTGATAAAAATTCCGAGAAGGCTGCCCGCTCGAGATTCTGACAAAAGTCAGAAGAAGGAATGCGGAGTTGACTGGGTGTCAACGATCCCCGAAAGCTGATTGGTCCACGTAGACCACTACAGGACAAAACAAGTCCTTTATTTAAAAACAAATATTTAATAAATGTAAGTGATTTTATTAATTTTTGGTTTTAAAATAAAAAATATTTATTATTTTATGTAGTATTTTAATATAATTTTTATTTATTTTTTGGTGTTATTTCTTACAAGTTAATTTTTATGGCTGTATTTATAGGTATATTCATCTATGTTTTTACATTTTATTTTTATTTTATATTTTTGATTTTAATTATTTTATTTTATTATTTTATATATTTACAACTTATTTTTACGTATATAAATATATTTTTATTATATTTTTCTGATGTTATTTGTGCACTTAAATAAATAGGGTATAAATCATATAGGTATAAGTACATGTATTTTATTTATGTATTTTGTACATTTTTTAATGTTTTATTTATGGTTTTATTGTAGTTTTAATATGTACATATGTTATAAATAATATTTACAAATTATTGAAAATGTATAATTACAAAAATAATAAAGAATAAATAAAATGAATATTTTATTCAGGTATATAGTACAATAGGGGTCCAAAACCTAACTTTCACATATGAACTCCAAAAAATATGAAACCACCTTCATTAAATAGCGTATTAAAAGTTATATATGATTAAAGGTGATTTTGATACATTTCAAGTTTTTATTTGAGAGTTATGGGCTTGGGAAGTTTGGGTTTTGACTTTTTATCCTGTGAGTAGAAATTACACTGTATATTATTTTTACATGAAATAAATTTTGTACTTTTCTATATATATTATTATTATTACCTACAACTTTCATGTACAAAGT
Organism: Ottelia alismoides; assembly: GCA_037367405.1. Taxonomy (NCBI): domain Eukaryota; kingdom Viridiplantae; phylum Streptophyta; class Magnoliopsida; order Alismatales; family Hydrocharitaceae; genus Ottelia; species Ottelia alismoides. The sequence goes on along the minus strand of JAZKJV010010715.1, from coordinate 417,294 downwards.
TTCTTTATTTGAGTTATAAATATTAAATAATAGAACATGTCCAAAAATGCTTTGCTGAATGAATAAAAGAATTGGGTTTTCATTGTATTCTTGGCCCTTATCTCCTCCTACTTTCCTTGTCGACCAATTCAATTCTTGACTTGGTCTCGGGGTTTAGGGTAATAAAATACATTTGGTATTTCATTAATTTTCTTTTCTTTTCTTTATTCTGTAATTTTGGCATTAAAAACATTATTATTTATACAATGAATGCAATAAATGATGAATGTTATTTTGTACAAATTAAACCTATTTATATGCATTAGTTAGGGTTTTTAAGGCCAAAATAATAGAATAAAGGTGATGAAATGGAGATTCATCACCCTCCGTCCTAACCAGCCTCTTCCACCTTCCGCATTGGAATCGAAGCCACAACCTCACCGACCTCCTTCCAGACATCTGCCTTCCATTGCAGAACCTTTAGGTAGACTGCTATCCTTCCCAATTTGCCCATCCTTCCATTCATTTCATCTCCGCTGTCATCCGCTTCCTCGCCTCTGACCACCAGGTCTGAGGCCCATCTCGATCATCTAACCGCATGGATCGACGCGCCATATCACCCTTCATTTTCCTTTGCGACCTGAACAACCTAAATCTCACCCATCGGAGCGAGATTAGGCATGGACTTCCCTCCTCCATGTATGCCAGAGGTCGACTCCATCTCCCCGATGCTTCTTTCCTTGTTTTAGCCAAAACTCGATATGAGGTGTCACACTCGAGCTGTGATTGCCCTTACAGGTACAGGTACGTGTGTGGACCTCAAATTGAGCCCCAACATAAGTGGAGGAGTACCTCCCGGTGCAATACCTTCCAGTTCATCATCCAGCCGCTCGACGGAGCACCAGACCATTCCATTCGGCGTGAACCATCTTCAGCGACGTGCCAGACCATTTGGTTGATTGATCAGAGCATAGCAACGCTAGATATTCCTGTTCGAAGGAACTCCGATGGACCCTTCTTCGTGTTCGTCCAGCACACCTCATCACCGTCGGATCAAGGATTTCCCCTCATATTTGATCGATACCGTTCATCCACAACAAAAAGCTGACCATCCGATCAGATCAGCTATAGATCTGACACGTGCGTCACGCTTGCCATCTAAGCCGTCAGATATGCCCAGCAACGGTGCATTAGGGTCGTACGTCAGACCATGCGCCATGCACGCTCCTGTAGGGGTAATTTCACTTTTTACCCGATCATTTACTTTATTTCATTTAAGTATAATAATTTTAAAGTTAGTTAAAAACTATTTGCAGTTAGGACCTCAGAGTTTTTATATTTGTAGTCTAGTCCAGCCAAGGTTAACTCACAGGCATGTACACATGGTATTTGGGTTTTGCATTATTTTTCCTGAGCTTTCACGGATTAATGAAATAGGCGAAGTTTTTAGGAAATTACATGTATGCCCCTACGTGTTTGGTCATGTGAGTATGCATGTGCTTGTTGGAATTTTTGAGCTTTGGACCCCTGAGGTTTTATTGCTTGTTAACAATTGGCCCTAGAACTTGAAATATTTGCATTCAGGTCCACTGTTCACTATTTTATTTTTGTGCTCTTTTATTAATTGCAATAAATGCGAGATTAAATCCAAAAATTCCATAAAAATTACATGCAGTTCCTGCTAGTGTGTATTTTGAGTGGTAATTTTACTGTGTTGTTTTTCTTTTATTCTATTATTTAAATTTCAAAAATAGTATAAAAAGTTCCTGTTTGCCTTAGAAAAATCATAAAAAATTGAAAAGTGCCTTAAAAATTCCAAAAAAAATAGAATATCTTTTTTAGTTGTTTGATTTTCTGTCCAATTTTTATTTCGACATCTTTTGTAAAACCCTAAAATTTTGCAAAACACTAAAAAGACCATGAAATCATATAAAGTTATTGAAAAATGCAAAAATTGCATTTTTGGTCTCTGTTTGTTGATATTTAAATATGTTTTTTTTCATAAAATTGGTTTCCAAGAGTTTTGAGCATATTTGATATTTTTAATTCGAAAAATTCTCCTGGCTGTGTACTGTTTGTGTTTTTCTTAGTTTTTTATTTTTATAAAATCCATAAAAAATAATATAAAAATTAACAAAAATAGTATGAAATATATAAAATACACAAATATGTTTACTTATTTTTTGAAGTATTTTTACCCTATTTAAAAAACACAAAGAGAGAGAGAGAAGTGTGTCTTTTATTCATTATCTTTCCTTGCCTTATTTTTGAAAATTTAAAATATGCAAAATTAAAAACCACTAACAATAATAAGAAGAAAATAAAATCCTTTGAATCTTTTGATTTGACTTCCTAGTTTATCATAGTGCTCCTTGTGTTCGACCCTGGTCGCTATACCATGTTAATAAAAGTAGCTTAGACCACTATTTTACTTGCTTGATTTGCTTGTGGTTGAATAATTTTCTTGATTTTGACTCGGTTAGGTTGGGTGAATATGACTCCTTAATTAATTCCTTAACCCGAGTCGGTCGAGCTGCTCATCAGAATGGCACTGTTGTTGAGGAGCACGACTAGGTAGTTAGGATTTTGTTTTCTTGTTTGTTTCTTTCTGTGCTCATTTTCTCTTTATTTTTTATTTTATTTGCTTATGTTTCTCATAATGGTTTTTGATACTTTTCCTGTTTTACCTTTTTTGCAAGGGCCCGTATAACAAGGGAGACTATCTTTAGAGAGTAGACACACCTGAGTGAGGTGGAGGCTGGCGTTCTACACCGATCAACAGGAGAGGAAGTAAACTAGGTGGAGCAGATGGAGCAAAAGACTGTCTTAGTGTTTAGACTTTATTTTTAGACATTTTATTTCATTTTCATATATACTTGTAATAATTCTTAGAGACTTTGGACACTTTACTATTCCGGGTCTGTTTTGCCGAGTGCCGGTGCACTCGGGGGACCTCACCGGGTTTTCACCGTTGCTGTCACCTCTTTTATTTTATTTTGTTTCTCGTGGATTTGAGTTTTCTGACTTTATTTTATTTTGTTTCTATGTGTGAGCCCTAGACTTAGGCTTTTATTTGGTTGAGCTAGGTAGTGGTTAGATCCAAAAACCTAACAGAATATCTGTTCCTATAGATTCAATTGGATTTAGTTAAATAAATTATTAGTTATTTGGATTTGAGATCGTGCACTGAGAGAGGTCACATACAACACTGGCAGGATTCGTTGTGGCATGCATCGAGCAGCATCGAAGACCGAACCTTAGTCTTGTTTCTAGATAGTTAGCACCTAGTTATTACCGTAATGGAAGTTCCTGTTTAGGACGGTCTCTTCTTGCATCATTTAAGTAGTTTTATTTCTATCTTTACATTTATGTGTGGATCATATTGCATGTAGACTGTTGGAACAAGTTGCGCATTCTATCTCGTGCATGCATCATTGATTTCATTGCGCATTGGCTTTTCCGTTTTCCTCCCTTTGTTTTCTAGACATAGGAATAAAAAGGAAATAAGAAATTCCTTAAACGCGTCTTTATTAAAAATTATCCAAAAAAGTGACAACCAAATAAAATCGAGTCTGCAAAAATAAACATGACCCTAAAACCAGACTTAAGGATTAATATCATTGTTTTGGGGAGAGTAATTGTTGATCACTAGAATTCAGGATTTTATTTAGATGAATTATTCACAAAGGTCATCACAACCCAAAGAAATGTCAAACAGAATTTTTTTAATCTCGAGCAAAAATAAATAAGAAAATGTAGTAAGAGATTTTTGCTATTTAATTTACATGTATAACTAACAAGATCGAACTCAGGGAGGCTATAAAAATCCCGAGGGTTATTCCATGCAATGAGTAATCAATGAAAGAATAAAGTAATTTCTATTCACATTGTGATGGGATGTTGTGTTTTCTTTTTTGTATTTTTATATTTTTATGGAATATTAATCTTATAATTTTTTATTTGGTTTTTATATTTTTTAATAATTTTAAATTTATTTTTTATTTTTGAAAACAATGAGAGAATTGAAGAGAATTTAAAGTGCACACACTTAGCTCTTTTTGTGTAATTTTCTTTTATGCCAAAAATAACTAAAAACGTAAATAAAAATTATTTTGAGGTTTAAATAAATATTTAATGTTTTTGTAATTTTTCTAGATTTTCCACAATTTTAAAACCTTTAAATAAATAAAAAATAAATTAAATAAAAAATAAAATGAATGTTTTTAGGATTTTAAAATAACAAATAATGTAAAATGGATAATATATATTCAGAATAAAAGATATTTTTTTATATTTTCCAAAAAGCAATTTTGTGATTTATTTTGGATTTATAAAGAATTTTTATGAATATTTAATTTTTTTTAAGAATTTTATGCTTTTTATGGGTTTTATGAGAAATAAAAATGCGAAAATGGATAAAAATTAAATAAATCAAAACCAGCATACATGGATATATTAGAATTTTTAGAAATTTTTTTACAATTTTTAGTGAATTTTAATGCAAAAGGACATCTTTTGAGGTTTTTGAATTTTAATAAATAATGAACATACAGAAAATGCAAAATGAAAAAAATGGAAATTCAAGATGAATGCGACAATAACATATGTGAATTTTTGCAAGATTTTAAATGGGTTTTGCTAATTTTTTTTAGTTTTAACATGCAAAAATAAAATAGATTCACAATGACTAATATGCAATTATTTAATGCATGTAGACTAAATAATTAACAAAAATAAAAATATGAGGCTCAATATGCATTTTTTCTAAAAACTCTTGTGCACATGCACGTGTGCCCCGTTGGACTGGACCTTTATGTAAAAGAAATCCGAGGGCCAAGTATAAACTCAAAACATCCCAACTTTTATTGTAAAATACCCAGTACTCATGTGCTGAGCACACACTTCTGTTCAAACATGACTCATTTGCAACTGAAATAAAGTGCTTGATATAAATTGCAAATGTTCAAACAAAGATAGAGCGACACATATCCTCATAGGTAATACTTAAAATTAACTAAAAGATCGGGGCTAAAGCACAAATGTACCCTTCAAGTGATGTGCCCGCTCGTGCGCCTCTGATGTGCTGTAGGTCTGATTGGACAGCTGGAAGTTTACCTTGCGTAAAGGGCCACAATCATAACTGGATCTTCAGTCAATGACATGCATTTGGGGCTCAATCAACGATCTGGATCTGAACAGGGCTTCGTGTTCTTGATCTAGTGGCTACAAGAAGGTCTGGAGGAACTAGGAAGATGGGGCTCCTCCTTGAACTTTGATTGCGTGAATCTCTGTCGAATAAGCTTTATTCTTTATTCACTAGGTCTCAAATCCAAGATCTTTGAATTCTGCTTCTGTTGGATATCTTAGATCGTCGTGATGTCACAAGATTAGGGATCTAGAAGGTGATGAAATATGGTGCTTCATTAACCTGCTTCAAGTTTTGATTTATGTTATTTCCTTTATTTCTGGAGTTCCTTAGGCCTGTAATAGGAATCTCATGCTCGGAGGGTTCTTTCGGTCGAGGATGAGGTTAAAATCTCATCAAATGAGGGGTGAATGGAGGTCTCCGACGAAGGTGATCGGAATGGAGATCGGGCTCCTGATCTAGAGCGATCTGGAGATGGGCGGAGGGTGGAAGGGCTGGAGAATGGTCAGGTGAGCATTTTGGCAAAGTCGGGGGTGGTTGATAATGATCGGAGCTCCTCCGATCGTACATATCGAAGGTGGTGATGAATCCATGACTCATTAACATTCTTTCTATATTTTGTCTTAAAACCCTTCAAATATATGTAAATATTCATTAATTTTCATCTTTTATCAAAACCACACTCATAAAAAAAATGTACTTTTATGCATCCATAACATGTAAATGAATAAAATAATAAAAATAGAGAAAACAAAAGGTAGAGTATATATGTACAATATGACTTATAAAATATAAATATATCTGAAATATATATTTATATAACCCACCCCTGAGACCAAGTCAACATGGATAGGTCGACAAATAAATAAGTAGGCAGAGATAAGGAAAGAAATCAATAAAAAATAATTAATTATACACTATACATTCTTAACTATTTATCAAATATTAACCAAATCTGCATTGATTTTTAATTAATTCATATGTACATATTTTCATCAAACTCTTTTCCTAATTATTTCAAAAAATGTATAGAAAAATGTAAAAATAAGTTAAAAATAATATCTTGTATATATTCCAAGAAATCCAACTTTTAAAATTGTCAAATTCTGAACTTTCGAACATCATAACTTTCTCATATGAACTCCAATTTCACTCTACTCACCTTTAAAGTTTCTAAAATAATATTCTTTTATCAATGAAGGTGATTTCACTAAAATCGAAGCTCGTTTGCAAAAACTCGGTTTTGGGACCTAATGACAATGGGGTTTCTAGGCTATTTATTTTATCTAGACCAAACTATTTATAGTTTCATTAATTTGATAATTTTTAATTATTTTCATATTTTTTTATTCTAACTACAATTTATTTAAGAATTTTCTGACATCATTTATTATTTTATAAAAACAAAAACACTAATTTATAGATGAATTTAAACTGTGTAATTTATAACTAAATTAATTTATTAAGATCCACAAAAAATCACAAAGACTTTATTTATTATTCTTATAATTAAGAAAAAATATAAAAATAAGGTACTATTTATTAATTTATTAAATTAAAAATCAAATACATAATTATCAAGTATTATTTATACATATTTTTTAATATAATATTTATATTTCATAAAATATGTATTATTTATGTAAATAATTTTTTCTATAATTTAGATAATAAAATTATTTACATATTCTATTTTTATACCTAATTTAAATAACATCATTTATTATTTATTAATTATTTTATATCAAATTTTCCCATCTGACCAACCAAGTGTTGTACATGTCAGCACCTGGTGCTTCTTCCCCATCAAGAAGTTGTTAGCTTCTGTTCTAACCGGCCTTCTTCTCCTAATTCTACCTGCTTCATTGTTTACCAAAAACCCCATCTAAACCATCTAATCCCTAGACCTAAAAACCCTGATTCACGCCTACCCTTGATTTCAACTCAACTCATCACCGATCTTCCTATATAATGATCTAAAGTTGGCGCGAACCAACTAACTCTCCCTTTTCCAAAACAAACTTGCCATCAATGCAACTTCCTCCACCTTATGTCACCACCTCCAACCAAAACATGGCCTCATATCCGCCTCGCGTGGAAGATTGATCATCAGAGGAGACGTTCCAAGGCTCTCGCTAGACTTGCATCACGCCACCGTACGCGTCCAGCTCCGGGAACCACTGCCCGTAGAAGCAACAACCAGAGAGACATATACTCTCATCCCCATGTGACTGCATTCATTTTCATCTTTGAATTCTTCGATATATGTGCTCGATTAGTCCAAGTATTCACATTCTTAGGACACCATAATCATTTTGCATCATCATCAATCAATGAACCACAACTAATCACGACCAGTTCACTTTCAATTCATCTCGACTTAAATCCATGCCAATCTATTATACCCTTTCTGGAACCATAATAAGAAGTATGAATTTAGACTAAATTCTTGGCCAATTCATTACAAATTGAGCAACACAATCTCATTTGCAGGTTCTTCACGACTTTTGGAGAGCTGCCTTCATTAGCAATCATCTGGAGTTGCTTCCTTCCTCGCCAATCAATTATCAGAGCATCGTCCAGGGTTTCACACCCTAGCCGACCATACTTCTAGACGTCGTCATTGTCTCCCTCGACTTCGCCCACTACATGCGAGCTCGGAGGAGGTATGTGACCTCCTCCTGGCCCTGCTAGAGTATTGACATAGCTCGCCAAAGGCGGAGATTGATCAGAGAAGGAAGAATGCCGCCACCCGCTTCATATTGGTGAAGAACGCCCAAGAACAGGAGATGCACAAGCTTGCAACACATGGCACCAACTGACGACCACGATCACACCTCGCCAATGTAATCTCAGCCACTAGATTGCTAAACGGTAGAAAATTTGTTTGAGCACTCCTACGAATTCCAGATCTCATCTGCATCTCCAGATCTTTCACATATTTACATTTAGGTCCCCACTCAGGGACCTAAGTGTAATAATTTCTAGTTTTTCTTACAATTAGGTCCCTAACCAGGGACCTAATTGAAATAAAGCTTTTATTTCTTTCTTGTATTTTTTTCTTCCCTATTTCTACACTAGATATCGAACATTTGTGGACCTTGAACATTATTCTAGCATTGTATTATTTTCTCACATTTTATTTCAAGTCAATTTTCGAGGATTTTATCACTATTTCATCGAGATTTCATTCATCGATTTTTGACTCCATTTTGAGTCCTTTTCAAGCCTATTGCTCGAGCAAATTTTCTACTATATAGTATTACCTATATCATCTATATTTTCACATACTATATTGTAAAGAAATCGTTTACAAAATTATACCTTTGAAAACTAAATAAAATTTGGAAAGATAAAAATAAAATAAAAATTTCAAAACAAAAAATTGATAAAAAGATTTTCTCGTTTTCCTGCTTTCATCAAGAAGAAATAAAAATCACAAAAATATCCTTCTTCTCAAAAATCGTAGTTTAGCGATTCTACCTCCTCGACTTTGATCAAGGGACACTTACCTGGTTAATAATTAGTGCAGATAAAGTAGGAGAGAGTCGCTTCACTTTAGTTTCTCTCTCCCTATTTTATTTATTTTTGTTTGATTAACTGAGTCTCTCTTCGTGGTTCACTAGAGCCTACATTCTCCATTTCTTAACTGCAAGTTAGACTCGGTTATCAAAATGGCACCATTGCCGGGGAGGCGTTAGCTGTACTTCGATTTTTGATTTTATTTCTTGTGATTTTTCTTTCTTCTTATTTCTCACAGTTTTTCTCGAATCTTCATATGGTTTGTACATATTTTCGATTTTTCTTGGTCTTCTTTCGAGTCATTTTATAGTTTTTACGACTTTCTTGATTTTCATCGATTTTCAACATTTTTTGGTTTTCTCAATTTTTATGGTTTTTATGGTTTTCATTTGTGATTGCTAATGTTCTTTGCAGGGACTGTAGGAATAGTCGGTTTCTTAGGAAACAGACTCAGCTTAGAGCGCAAATATCAGCTCCCTCTTTACGAGCCAATTGGAGAGGCAAAGAGAGAAAGGGGCCATATATTTCTTTTGTATCATTTGCGATTTTCTTTGAGAGAGGGCACTTGCCCATTTTTCTATTTTTGTGAGAGAGGAAGGGGCACTTGCCCGTTTTGACCTTTGTAGAAAGGGGTCCACTAAGGACATCCCGACTGTACCCGAACTTCGACTATTTTTCAGGATCTGATTCACCAGGTGCTGGTGCACTTGGGGGACCTCACCACAGGATTTGGTTTTTACCGATTTTCTTTGTATCATGCGATTTCTTGTAGCTTAGGGTTGAATGCTTGCTTGATTAGACGATTAAAGTAAAACCTATCTCCCTAATCTCTACTTAGGTGTTATTCAGTGATTTGAGAAATTAATTCATTTTTACGCTAGAGGTGTTGGTTAGGACATGGTTTTCATCACTTTTTCATGCATTAGCATAGGTTTTAAATTTCTGTGCAGATCACTTGCATGTAGACCGCTGGCATCAGGTATGATTTATATCTCTGCATACATAGTCATTTTTCGTTGCACTCCATTGTTCTCCCTCTGTGAGACACATTTTTGAAAATTAAAAAGAACCAACATCCCATTAGATATTGCTGAAAATATCCAAAAATTGAAAGCTATAAAAATTAGAAAATTTATTCAGAAAAACTTGACAAAAAATAAAAAATACTTGGACTTAAAATTGTATTGGGAGAGCAATCCCCGCATTATTTGCAGTTAATCTCCAAACAAAACAAGGCACGTACACATAAGGAATAGAGCCCAAATCCCTAGACTTGTGCCCTAAGTAGGGATGAAAATGAATGTGAATATATTCATTTCCGATCCGCTATCTTATTCATTTTATACATATTTTGACATTCGCATTCGTATTCGTTTTAAAATGGATGCGAATATGGATATCACTTTGACATTCGCTAATATTCGCATTTGTATTCGTATATTCATTTTTGTACATGAGTATAGTAATAGATTTAGTTATAACTGTGTGTAACAACATTTTAAGAGCACATTCACCATTGTTGATATACTTTTTATGAAATTAATATATCTGGTATGTCTGTTTTATGTGTAAACCGTCCTAAACATGTATATTTTAGTTAATCTATTAAATATTTCTATTATTATTCGTATCTGATTTGTATTCGTTTTACATTCGTATTCATTTTTAAGGATATGGTAACACATTTCACATCCTTCAATATTCGTATCCGCACTCGTATTCGTATTTTAAAATAGATAAGGATATGATTATACATATATTCGTATCCGTATTCGATCGTTTTCATCCCTAGCCCTTAGCGCTTGGACTCAGTCTCAGGTCCTATTACTTGCTGCAAGCACTTGCTTCATATGTTAGCAAAAGTAGTCTTGTTTAGGTTGGTGTGCACTGCTGGCTTAAACACGAACTACCCTAGGAGACTACACTTGTGAGCTTGATAATATAACTTCTTTGTCACCTAACTTTAAAATTGAAAGGATAAAAGACCGAAATTTCATGGTCATCATTGTGTAAAGTTGGTGAACTTGGGGTTGCATTGTGTTTGTATGCGAGGTGTGCATTGTACCATGTCTTGTACGCCTTCACACTCGTGTTTTTGACTTGATATTGTATTCTGTCCCGTATTCTTTTGACATCGAAGATGATGTATGGACAGATTTTACGCTCAAACTCCGTGAGCTTTTGACGATCCACCGTCCGTCATATGTCTTCATAGACTCGGGATGGCCCTCTTCCCGAGTTGGTCCCACCTAGCCACGAGGAGAGTCAGACCCAGACTCCCTCGCTTCCCAACCCTTGAATTGAGGCAAACCCACCCCTCAAGTTTTTGTCTATTTCTCCTACACATTTTTCACTGAGTTCTTATGAGTCTTTTTCCCCCCAAGGGATTCGAAGATCACGGCTAGAGGGAAGGGACCAGTTGAGGACCAAGTTGTTAAGGATAGACCAACTGAGGAGAGACATACATATGAGAGACCTGATCCAGCTTCGGATATTACTATGGGGATTCTAGACACACTATAGCAGATGGGTTTATAGATTAGAGATCAGTGTAGAGTCCAAGATGAGCTTAGAGCTGAGATCACTATGCTGATCGTAGGAGCCGGGATCCCACCACTGCCTACCGTGGTTCTTGCTACTTTGAGAGATGAGTATGACCCAGGAGCTAGGACGCTACACCATTGGATTCGGTTACCACAGAATCAAGTGTCATACAAGTTGAGACCATACTTCATTTCTTTGCTTCCGAAGTACTATGTGAACACTACAAAAGAGCCGTTTACATTTCTGTAGTAGTTCAAAATGATTTATGGTTTGACTAGTTATCTGGGAGTTACGTAGGAGGCTCTTTGCCTCATGGCCTTTCCCTTCGCTTTAGCAGATATTGCCCTTTACTGGTTGAGTAACTTAGGGAGGGAGATTTCTACATGGGATGATCTGAAGTCCACATTCCGACGTAAATATTTTTCTCTGGGACATACGAACATGATGAGGAGATAGATCTCCAATTTTACACAATTAATGCATGAATCATTCCATGAGGCATGAGATCAATTCAAGGATTTGATAGAGAGATGACCACATCATGAGATACCATTGAAGGTACTAGTACAAAACTATTTTGGAGGACTCCAGCCAGATGTTCAAGGCCTAGTGAGAGCCACATGTGGCGACAGTCATCTGAATAGGGATGTCAAGTCAATTTGGTCCATCTTTGAGGGGATGGCGGAGAATTCATGCGTTGTTGATTCCACTCGGGCATTCCAGAAGGGCCCACAGCTGCCACACCAGAGAGAACATCAGAAGGTGGCACATGTTTCAGATTCTGAGTCACGATCTGACATGGGATTCAGAAGCAAGTTCAAGATTTACAACCACTGCGAGATTTGGATATACTCCCATCACTTCCTCAACAGTTGAGTGATTTGACGAAGAAGGTGACCGAGCTACAGCTTCAGTACCAACATGCCCGTCCCTTTCTACTTCTCAGCCTATTATGAGATCTTTACCCACTCCTCCTAATCATCAGATATAGTTTGTTCAGAGCGAGTCAGTTCAGTCTACTGAGACTACGTAGATATTTGGCATAAGGATTTGTCCAATGCTGATTCGAGTCCAATCACTAGCCCTGGAGATGTTGATGTTGATTCTTATGCCACTCTTGAGATCAACGGGATATGGTACGCTCCTGTTCAACCTTCACCACATTTTATTCCTCATAGCATACACCGGCAACAACAGGAACAATATAGTCATCTACAACATGGACGCCCACATTTTCAACACCGCCAACACTACACACAACAACAGTCTCACCAGCACACATATCTGATGAATCTCCATTTCATCACCTTTATTCTATCATTTTTGCATTAAAACCCTAGTAAATGCGCAAATACCTTTAAATTGCACAAATTAACATTCATCCTTTATTGGAAAAAATGTGTATAAAATACTATTTTAGTGCCAAAATTATAGAATAAAGAAAATAAAAGAAAAAGAATAAAAGATCGAAGATATTTTATGACCCTAAACCATGAGACCTAGGCATCTTGATGACAAGTTCGACAAGGAATAAAGTAGGGAGAGATAAGGGCCATTGATACAATAAAATTCCCATTTATTTATTCATATGTTGTTCATTTTTGGGATCCATTTTATTTTTCATTTTTTATACCTAAAATACAGATACTTTGTACATGAAAGTTGTAGATAATAAAATATAGAAAAACAAAAAAATTTATTTCATCCAACAATAATACATAGAATAAAAGTTATAGTCTGAATAAAATTCCAAAACCCCAACTTTCTAGACCCATATCTCTCAAATAAAAACTTAAAATATATCAAAATCACCTTTAATTGTATATAACTTTTAATAAGCTATTTAATGGAGTCCGTTTCATAATTTTTTGGAGATAAGGTTTGGAAGTTAGTTTTTGGACCCCTACTATATAATAAACCCAATTAAAATATGCATTTTATTTATTTATTTTTATTATTTTCATAATTTTATATTTTCATAATTTTGCAAATATTATCTAGAATACATGTACATATTAAAACTGTAAAAAACACTAAATAAAATATTAAAATAAAATAATGTATATAATACATATATGAAATACCTACAAGTATCTCTACATAATATACACCCTTATTTATTTTAGTATACAAATAATACCATAGAAATATAATAAAAATATATTTTTGTACCTAAAAATAAGTTATAAATATATAAAGAAAGAGAATAAAATAATAAAATAAACTAAACAAAATAAAAATAAAATATTCAAAATGTAGATGAATATACCTCTAAAGAAACCCTAAAAAAGTAACTACTAATGAATAACCTCAAAAAAATATATAAAAATCATTATAAAATAATATATAAACTAATAAACAATTTTTATTTATAATAAGAAGATAATTAAATCAGTTAGTATTTTTAAATAATTAGTTTTGAATAAATATGCCGTTTTGTCTTGTAGTGTGCTCGTGTGGATCAATCACATCGCTCCATTCGTTGACTCTGGTCAACTCCATGTCTTTCAGCTCTGACTCCTGTCAGAACCTCGAGATCCTCTTCTTCTCTGATTTTCGATGCCTCCCTGATGGTCCTTCCACATTGAGCGCTTCATGAAAATCTCTCACCTCACATCTGTCTATCTCGCGAGATCTTTAGATCCTCTCAATCTGCCTCAAGCACGTCATTAATTGCAGCCCAGATCACTCAAACTCACTGTCTATAAATAAAAATCCCCCTTTCACCTTCTTCTTTTGATCCCTCTTCGAGCTCCTAAGTGTGACCCTCGTGTGTGTGATGAATCACCAGCTACAACGACATCTTCCCCCATGATTAGAAGCAAAGGAGCAAGGAGAAGGGGAGATCCACGGAGACACTCTGGCACACCCTGCTCCCTGCCGACCACAACAGGTATAAGAGCTGCGAACCTTCATTTCTAGTTAGATATTTATATCGCCTTTTCATTCCAGTGTTTTGTCTAAGGCTTAATCAAGTAGGTTAGCTTAATCCCAAATTTTAGGTTCAGTAGAGCCACTGGGTCTCTGGTCGATTCACAATGATTCCACCCGTTTAGACATCCATTTTCACCTCACTTCATTCCCCATCGCTTTCTTCGTCTAATCGATCCATTTTGACCCCCCGATCCTTGCTGGATCAGCGAATCAGGGCCCTTCTGCCACCGTACGTCGGAGCCCCATCGCCCACCTCATTTTTGTGCTTTCCAGCTTCACGTCTGCTCGAGGAGCAACCCCTTGAGCCAACGTCTTCTCTATGTAGGTTACACGATCAAAGGGGCCCATCTGGGCTCAATTCGACTCGCCTTGAGGTTCTCCATGTCTCCTATCCTCCTCGAGCTCGCTAGGCCTCTCCTATGAGTCCTGGACATTCAAGTGACCATCATCAGCTGCGGACAACTCCTTCGGAGGTGTAGAGCCAATCTCCATTGCAGGAGACCACTGGAGGGAGGAGGAATCAATGATCGAAGGTACAGAAGCCATATGTTCTTCCCTGTTCTTTATGAACAACATCAACCGTCAGATGGAGACGCCTCCTCTAGTCTAATCCGGGCTGTCTGATCAAGCCAGGATACAGTCGTCTGATGATGTCCAAAGATCGAATCGGCACCGCAGATCGACGAAAGGGTATTACACTTCCAGGTGAGGCCACACTTCTAAGTGAAAGGAGGAGGACCGTTCAATCGTGCGTATAAAGGGTAAATTACATCACATCCCACCTCTTCTTGTATTTATTATTTAATGTTATAAATAAATTTTGTCATTTAAAATAAACTGGAAATTTTGCTAATAGACCCTTATATTTTTGTAAATTTTCATTTGGGTCTAGTCCAGCTTAGTGATGACGAGTCCGAGCGATACATGCGAGGGAATTAGATAATCAAGGGTCGCAACCCGGATCACAAGGCACAATCAACAAGGAAAATAGAGAACCACTCAATCAAGCAATCAAAGCACAAAAACAATGTTAGCGGTCTCTGCTATTTATTTTAACATGGTATAATGACCAAGGTCAATCACAAGGAGCACGAGAAATCCTTCGAATGAGTTGAAATTCAGGAACTAAAATGCATATTTTTATTAATTTTTTATTTTGCATTTTCTAATATTTTAATTAATAAGAAAAAATAAGCAAATAAGAAAACTATGCACACAATCAACCCTTTTCAATTTTTATTCAGTGTTAAAATGCTCAAAAATTAAGAATAAAAAATATTTTTGTGTTTTTTAAATATTCAAGTGTTTTTGATAATTTTCTAGGGTTTTTCTAATTTTTATGGGATTTTTTTAAAAATAAAACAAAAACTAAACATGGAAATAGTGCACAACCATGAAAAAATGACAAATTAAAAATACTTAAATTATCCTAATGTCCTGGGGGAATTTTATGAGAAAATAGATAAAAAGATGAAAAAACAGGATCTAAAATTGTATTTTTATGATTTTTTTAGAATTTTTATGATATTTATAAGTTTTTAAGTGTTTTTAGATTTTTAGGGGGTTTATGATGAATTTCAAAACAAAAATGCTACAGAAGTTAGAGCAGATAAAAACAACAATCAGGATTTTTTATGGAATTTTTCAAACACTTTTTATAATTTTTTATGTATTTTATGAAATAGAGAGTAAGATTTTTATGGGTTTTTGATTTTTAGAAAATAATAATATCGAAAATTACAATAAATATTATGTGTTAGCAAGAGCTAACAATAATTTTTATAGATTTTTTGGGCTTAATTCGATATTTATTTAATTAAAAACTAGGCAAACAATTCACAAGGACCATGTTGCAATTCTAATAAAGTCCAATGGCAAAAAAGTAACAAAGATAAGAAACTGGGGGCTAAAGTTGCAAAATATCCAGGAAAAAACACACATATCTAATACACTAAGTACAAGGGTATAAGTGCAAATATCAGAAATATTTCATTCAAAACATAACATAGAAGAAGTTCAGGGCATATAGTGCAACTACACCACAAAATCACGTGGGATGACACGTGAGTTCACATATGGAGGACTAAAATGCAAATATGTACAACTACGAGGTTCTGACTACAAAATGTCTACATGTACATCTTTATTACTGGACTATCTAACAAAGCATAAAAGTACAGAACAAAAGATGCAAAATACCCTGAGGTACGTGAGGAGCGCGTAGGGGCTCTGACAGTTTTGATCAACCCCTGCAAAAAGATCTGACAGCAGGAGGAATGTCGGAGACGTGCGACAGGATCTGATGTATCAGTCCTGATCCAACAGTCCAAAAAGCTGCTGCGACGATCGGCTAAGATCAGAACTGGTGCTCTACTCCTCATCCAACGGTGGTGGAAGATGGTGGACGAACAGATGGGTGGCGAACTTTGATCGGGAACTAGTGCTGCTCCATTGGTCTGATTGAGCCTCCAAATGGTCCAGCACCTCTGGAAGGGTGCTCCGCTTTGAATGCCGAAGCCGGATCAGATGAGTGACAGTCGGATGACCGGGACAAAGGAGCTCCACCGAGCAATTAGAAATCCAAAAGAGGGTCCTACCATGTGAGAGTACATGCAAATGAAAGACAAAACTCGGGGCTACACTCCGGTCCAGGTTATTGCAGCTAGAGATGAAAGAAGCGAGGCGAATGGGAGTCGATCTCAGACGAGGGTGGCAGAAGGAGATCTTGGCCTTAATTTCAACCTAAGGGTCGAGTCTAAGGATGATTAGGGTGCGGTGTAATATGTGATGTTCATCGAAGAGTCGATCGACATGAGTGAAAGGGTGAGATGAGGCTCCAACCAGGTGTTTGAAGCAAATGAACGGTAGAGGAGCGAAATGGATGAACAGAAGGAACAAACGAAATGTGGAGGATAAGAGGGTCACTTGAGGCTTGGAACTCGTTCCTGGGCTTTAGGCAAAGATGGCAGTCAGGGTCGTGGCCTCAACCGTGCTGCGGCGGGCAGGGAGGCTGAACATGGCGGAGAGCTCCGACCATGTAGCTGAGCTGTGAGAACACGCCAACAAACTTCGATCCAAAGACACTCTCGGGTTGTTGTCACTCAACTGAAGGTTTCTAGGGGTGAAGGAAGGGGCAAGGCACGAGCTGCGGTGCCAGGAGGGATGAGAAGACAATTTATAGGTTGCTCGAGGGTCCAGAAAGATCGACGAAAAGCATAGAATCCTAGAGCGATCCGGATGGACCAAGGGACCCACGAGGATGTCTGGTGTAACAGGATTGTTGGGTCCGAATTTCTAGGCAAAGGGATCTCAGAGTCGGGATGGGGAAATTTGAGATGGAGCTCCAGCAAGTGATATCCGGGTCCGACTCGGGAAGGAGGAGGCGTTGACCGGGGGTTAACGAACGGTCTGTACCAATCAGAAAATTCGGATACACAAAATATTTACAAATTCTATAAAAAATAGTAAATGATTTTAAATTAACAATGTAAAAAATAAAAAAATTGTTTATTATTTTTCAAAGAATTTTTTTATGATTTTAATTATTTTTATGAAAAATAAATTAGTGTATATATACACAATATGTAGTATTATATACATGTATAATATACCAATGTGTTATGTATATTATTTTTATTTTGTTATTTTTACACAAATGCCCCAATTTTGTATTTTATTTATTTTCAACATCATTTTAGGAATATAAAATAATTTTTATCTTATTTTTATGAGTTATCTACATGTATAGAATAAATAGTGAATGTGATGTATATGCATGTTTTTTGTACAATGAAAGGGGGATTTAATTTTTATTTTTATTTAAATTTTCTGATTTTTATTTTATTTTTAGAAATATACAAGGAGGTAGAAATAATACTTTAGTTTTATTTTGTCAAAAATAATTATTTATATACATAGGTAATATGCATAGCACAAGGTAGACCCTATCTCTCTCTACTTATTTTATTTGGCAATCAGGTCAAGGCTTGACCTTCTCTTGGGGTTCGGGTCACTCTGTATTTATTCTAAATAACTGCTTCCTTTTTCTTTTCCTTTATTCTTTTATTTTTGCACATAAACATTGTAATTTTGCAATATTAACAAATGCATGCTACATGCTATGTTATTGTATTTACAGGTATTTACATGTTGTTTTTCCAAGATAAATAGCTGAAATAAAAGAATAAAGAGTGAGAATCATGGATTCATTACCCCCTATACTTTACCTTTGCTAGTCCCTTAGCAAACACTTATTTGAAAAAGAAGTGAAAAGAAAAAGAAAAGAAAAAGAAGGAGAATCAAGGGCGATTATTAAACTTATCTTCATTAAATTGAAGTATGGAGCTCAGTCAGACCTTTGGATTATTAGTTTATCGGAACCTTATTGGGATCCAGGTTTAAGACTCAACAACATCTAAGTTCCACCATTCTATGGTCAAGACTCCTCAATAATCCAGATCAAAACACGTCTACATACACAAACTCTAATGACCATGAATCTTTCCTTGTACCGTATAAGTGATATGTAGCTTCCCACCTCAGAAATGATAAAGAAACAACCTCCCTCAACAAGGTAACTCTAATTCCTCAGTCTAGCAGCTCTTTCCTCGAGGAGCGGTGTATTCCCTTCTCTGTTCAAGTTCAACGGCCGGAAAGAAGAGAATGGACCATGGCCAGTGTAGCCACATATCCCTAGGAGTCCAACCAGTGTAGCTAAGTTTACCGCTGCAAGCTTCATGAGATGAGAAGGTGTAACATAAGCTTTGCTTTATTTGGCTATATACAATCCAGCAAGCATTTTATTTTCAATCAGGCCTGTCCACTTTTTTGGAGTTCTTCTTGATTTTGCACACTTTTTTTTGATGTGCATATGTACAACATATCTACCTGGTGTAGCATATACATAAGGACTTTTTCTTCTTGAGCCAGTAGACTATCCCTGTTTTGAAGCATTATTGCAACCCACAACTCCTGTCTTTATACCTCAACACTGCCATACCGAGTTGAGGTGCACATCCCTCCCTAAAGGAAGACGAGAGGTTCTGCCTAGAAGTACTACCCTCGTATGTTACTCCAAGCCAAATAAAACTGCCTCCTCATCACCTCATCCGCAGAGAGCTATGTGTAAGGTGCTAATCCAAGTAAAGCCATTGTCTGTGAGAGTCATGCGTGCGTTGTTAAGTGTTCTACTTAGGTTCATCAAGATGACATGTGAACATAGCCTAGTGGACTCAAAGAATTAAGTCCCTGATGGACCTAAAAAGTCTCAACCCCAAATCCCATAAGGTTCCTCTAAGAGTTAGGTGGATTAAGGCCATAACCAAGCTCCATTTTCCAATTTAATTCTAGACTAGTTTGAATGTCAACTATGATTCAGAAGAATATATAAAACTATGTACACAACTCTTTTTATGCAATTTTCAAAATATGCAAAATTTTTGAAAACATGCAAAATTTTTGAAAATGTGCAAAATTTTTGAAAATGTTTGAATGCATGCCTGCATGAATGCAGAAGTTTTGCAAACTATTTACAAACATTTACACACGAATTTTTGCAAACTTTTTTTTCAAATAATTTTCAAAAATTTTGTACCATATACATAATTTTGATACAAAAAAATTTACAAACATTTTACCATCAACATATTTTTACAAACATTTGTAAAAAAAATAGTTTTTACAAATAGCTATTTATAGTCATGTATGTGCAATAAAGAATTTTATGTACATGGAAAAACTTAAAATTTTTTGAGTTTTTTAGGTTTATGGTTTTAGTCATTTTATTTATTAGCACACTCACACAAAGTATGAGTTATACCTAAAGTATATATACAATATATATGACACTCCCTATACTTAGCTCGAACGATGTCCTCAGAGTGATCAAAGAGCGATGAAGAAGTCATAACTCGTGCTTAGCATTGGGAAGTGAAAAGAAAGGCTATACTATAATGACGAATGAAAGAATAAAATCAATAGAAGTCGGTGATTCCCCCTATACTTAGGATCAAGTAACCCTAACTATAGGAATCTGTACACAAGGGGAAAATCGAGGGATAGAATGTACAGGGTCTACCTCCCCTATACTTAGGGTAAAATATCCCTAAGTATATGCAACAAAACATAGGTAAAAAGAAGCAAAAGAATAATCATAAGCCTGACACCTCCCCTATACTTAGGGTAAAGTACACCCTAAGTATAGCATAATCATAAGATGTAAAATGGGATGTTAGACCAAAGACTGTATGATATGGACATTTGGAAGGGTGGTAGAAGGTTATAATCTGGCATGAGATGCAAATGATGTGAATCAAAGACCACATCTCATGCAAAATGAATAGGGGCGACGTCAATGATCAACGGATCATGATCTAGATATGGCTTCAGGCACTGACCGTTAACTCGAAAGGTGGACTCAGAAGACATCTTGGATATATCCATGCTGCTATTGTCATGCACCTTTCGGACCAGGTATGGCCCCTTCCACTTGCTCTGCAGCTTCCCTGGAAATAGTCTCAACCTGGCGTCGAATAGCCATACTTGCTGGTTCGGCTCAAACTGCTTATGGCTGATATGAGAATGATGCCATATCTTCACTCGCTCCTTATACTGTAGGCTACTCGAGGCTGTATCTCTAAGCTCCTCTAGGGCTGCCAATTCGGCCTTCCTATGATCTCCTATACTCTCTGGATCCAATAATATCTCAGTGACATCCCAAAGTGACTTGTGCTTTATCTCCACAGGTAAATGGCATGTCTTGCCATAAAGGAGATGAAAGGGAGACGTACCCAAAGGTGTCTTGAAGGAAGTCCGATATACCCACAAGACCGAGTCCAAAAGCTGTGATCAATCCTTTCGGTCTGGGCAAACTACCTTATGCAATATCGTCTTGATCTCCCTGTTCGATACTTCATCAAGACCATTAGTCTGAGGGTGATATGGAGTGGCAACTCGATGGTCTATGATGAACTCGTTAGCAAGGGCATTTACCTTGTCGTTGATAAAATGAGATTCCGTTAGATATCAAAACTCTAAGCACCCCGAACTGTGAAATGATATTCTTCCTCAAAAATCGGCGAACAGTCTTAGCATCTACGGTTCGAGCGGGAATGTCCTCAACCCAACGACTCACATAATCAACAGCCAATAGAATGTATTCAAATCTCTAACTCTTAGGGAATGGACCCATAAAATCCATGTCCCATGCATCAAAAACCTCATAGAAGTGAATGGGTTACATTGGCATCATATCGTGCTGTCCACAAGTGCCCATCCTCTGACAGTCAGTATACCTCTACACGAATTCATCAGAATCCTTGAAGAGGGTAGGCTACCATAGGCCAGATTGGAGCACTTTCTGTACTGTTCTCCTCCCATAATGATGTCCTCCTGCCTCAAGCTTGTGGAAGTAGGTGAGAACGCTGTGGTGCTCCTCCTGAGGAATGGACCGACGCCAGACGATATCCCCTCCTTCATGATAAAGGATGGGATCCATCTAATGGTATGACTTGGCTTTTGCAAGGAAGGTCTCAAGTTGCTACCTGGGCCACCCCTGTGGAACTTTCTCGGTGACAAGATAGTTCACAATGGCAGCGTACCATGGGAGCGATGCGATAGCAAGGATTGCCTCATATGGGAAGGTCTCTGTAATAGGCTCAATCTTCTCAGATTCCTCAAAATGTTCCAATCGGGAGAGATGATCTGCCACCACATTCTTGACTCCAAGTTTATTCTTATCTCAATATCAAACTCATAGAGTAGAAGGATCCATCTAGTCAATCTCGCTTTCGCATCTTTCTTTGCCATGAGGTACCTGATGGCGGCAGGATCAGTAAAAATAGTCATTACAGATCAAATAATATGCGATCTGAACTTATCCAAGGAAAATACTACAGCTAGCATCTCCTTCTCTGTGACTATATAGTTCCGCTGGGCGGCATCCAATGTATGTCTAGCATAGTGAATGGCAAAAGGTCCGCCGCTCCTCTGTCCTAGCACAACCCCTATGGCAAAGTTAGAAGCGTTCATCATGATATCGAATGGGAGAGACCAATCAGGCGACTGAACGACATGAGCCTCAACAACTAGATTCTTGAGAGTGTTGAACGATGCAAGACACTTATCATATACAATGAACTCGGTGTCTTTTGTTAGCAGATCAGTGAGCGGTCGGGTAATCCTGCTGAAGTCCTGAATAAAACATTGGTAGAAACCGACATGCCCCAGAAAAGACCACAACTGCTACAAGTTGGATGGTGGATTGAGTTTCCTAATGATATCTACCTTGGCTGGATCAACCTCCATGCCCCTGTTAGAGATGATATGACCAAGCATTATCCCTTGAGTCACCATGAAGTGACTCTTCTCCCAAGATAGAACAAGATGGACCTCGATACAACACTGAAGCACACGGTCTAGGCAATCAAGATAAGCATCAAACCCATCACCGTAGATCGAGGAGTCATCGATGAAGACCTCTAAGCAATCACACACCATGTCCATGAAAATGGACAATATACACCTTTGGAATGTCATCTGGGCGTTACATAGACCAAAGGGCTGTTGGACATGTGAGCCCACGACGAGCCATTATGCAATAAATGTTATTGCAGATATCATTCCCTGATCTGAAATGAAGAATAAATAATTTGCATAATAGGTCCCTTAGTATAATTAGGGTTATGTACCATGGCCAACTTAATAATCAAACATCTGTTGATTCAATAATTGAATTATAAAGGCTGGTGCTAGGATGAATATCTAAAGGGTTAGATTGAGGACACATCAAGCACCGTCAAATGATTGTTAAGAGATGATCTCTAGCCTGAGTAGGAGATGGCAATCCTTTCTCACATAGGCTGATATCTGACCGACCTCTTGATGTAGGTCCTATGCATAGGAATAGAGATTCGGAGGTGTTGGATTAGTTAGGTCAAAGAGTTGACTTAACGAGATCGAGATAACCAAAGTCCTATATCGTATGCTGTTACGAAACAGGAACGAATCCTCTGACCGGAGACAGATGTGTTACTATATGTCTGAGTATGTACATTTGGCAGACCAATAGGTTGATGACCTAACCAAGGTCTATACACCGGCGCGCTGGTGTGCATATAAGGGCATATGAGTAATACGATCTCTCAAAGGGATCATACAACTTCATTTACTGAACCGGAAGACATGAGCTCACTCATGAGATATTGGGAAGAATCAAATTCCGTACGCACGGTCGTCTCGCTTTGGAAGCTTGACTGAATTTGTAGGTTTGATATATACTTTTGGAAAGTATATGATCAAGACCTAGGTATGATATATGCTTTTGGAAAGTATATGATCGATACCAACACCCAATGATCAAATTAGAAACTTACTGATAAAACCCTGAAGTAGACAATATAAAGTTGATCTAATACTTCGGGTTTATTCCGAGTCTTCCAGTATGCAGGATGTACATGTATTGGGAATACCTGAGGGTGATATGATCATAAAAGATTGTATAACCATGACGCTTCCATTCCTAGGGAGTGATGAAACGTGTCTGGATTTTAGTGACTCCTCTCAGTAGAGAAGTAATCTGATCTTGGTCCAAATGTTGGACACTGATCTAAATGTGATTCATATGCAATGAGAAGATTAGATTTGCGGTCTTGATTTAATCAAGCATCTATGGGAGGCCCGAGATCTGGATTTGAGATGTGATCTCAATATCCAAGTCACTATACATGGAACAATACAATCGCCCTGTCCTTATCTCCAAGTATCCGTAGAGAAAGCGTATTATCCTTGAAAGAGTTCATGGATAATTTCATTGTTGATATATGTATCCAAGCATCGAGAAAATTGACAATTAAATGTGATTTAATTATCATGGATAATATGAATTTGATTCATATTATAAGAGAAGTTATCTGAGATAATTAAATGTGATTTAATTATTAAAGATATGAATAATGTGAATGTGATTCATGTTATTTGGGCACATGAGAAAAGGAGATCCAATATGATTAAATGTGATTTAAATATCATGGATATGAATAATGTGGATAGCACTATCCATATTAATCATATATTTATATATTATAAATGTGATTTATAATATATTAGAGAGAGCATATTGTGATTTATATTTGTTGATTAATTATTAATGTGAATTGGATTTACATTGAACAATTAGTTGAAAATATATTTACATTTAGTTTTGGGTTGTGAATGAGATTTACACAATTTCAATGGTATGGTTGATATTTTCCATAAGATAATTTGGAATTATTTTTGGTGAAAATATTATCGACAAGAGATCATGATATAATCAAGAGATAATGAGATCTCATGAGATAATGAGATCTCATGAGATATTGAGATCTCATGAGATGATGGTAGCCGTCCCCTTTTTTAGGGGATTGGTTTAGTCTTCTCATTATCCTATCTCTAGTCAAAAGTGATTTAGTTTGAGATTAATTATATTGATTTATCAATGATAATTAATTTGAATTAAATCACTTGTTATTGTGTTTTACCAACAACAATCCTAGCCGTTGAAAGGGACACAATCAATCTCATCTGTTGATTGTGTGTTGTCCATGGATTGGGATCCATGGACTCCCAAAACCCTATATAAGAAGAGGCACCCCTTGCTCTTCTAGACACTTGACATAGATGAATGCTCTCTCTCTCTCTCTCTCTCTCTCTCTTTCTCTCTACACGCCTATTCTCTCTATATCTCATGTGACCGTCCACCACGGATGCCCTAGAGAGATCCTCCATCGTCGCAACGTCATCGTTATGCTGCCCGATCGTCTGCTCGTGGATCTCCGTCTACTTCAGCGTGCCTTACTCGTGAAGAAGATGTCGTATCTCGTTTGTCGAGATCAGGAGATCCGTGGCTTGGATCATCAACATGCATTGCGAGAAGCACGCGCCTCATCCACGCGCTCGCAAGCGTCTCCTCCGTCGGATCGGACTTGAGACAGGAGGTCTCTTTGTTTAGAGACTCGATCGCAACCACGAGTCAAGAGATAATCCTATTACTTGTTTGTGGTCTATACGAAATGATTCGAGAAGTGTTCTTGGATAAAGTGGTTTCGTCACATAAAATTTTTTTAATTTCCGCTGCATCGAGCAATTAGTGCGACTAGTCGCTCCCGATCGCATTCGATGCGATCACCACGCTTCCATGATGCGCTTGAGGATTTTCCAGTATCCTTCAAGTGGTATCAGATCCAGGTTGTCGAAGGTTTTGGATTATATCCATGAACCTACAAAGATTCGAGCTCGTTTGGGTTCGTGAAAATTTTAGCATTTCAATTTTCACAGCCCTTGTCTTGTGATAAAACTTCATCCTTGTTTAAAATGTTTAAACACGAAATTTTAACTTTTATAATGTTCCCCATTAATTAAGGAAACAATAGGATTTGAGTTTGCGTAATTTGGATTCCGTTTGCTCAAGATATGATCGTTTTATTGACCATATATCCACTGTTTCGGGGATGGCGATTAGAGACGTAATTAAGATGTCAATTACGGCTTTAAAACGCCTGGAAATACGTGTTTATCACATGATTTCGTTTTTAAATAAAGTTATCAATCTCTGGAAATTGATTTTACTTAATTTGAATTTAAAATGAATCAGATATGCTATTTTTAGTTAGTGAGGGTCAATGCTGGAAATTGCATCATTATCATGAACCTTGTGATTGTCATTCAAATAAATTAATGAAAATTAATTGTTAATTTTCTGAAATAATTATTGATAAATATTTGTGAATATTTAAAGATGATAATTATTTCCTTGAATGACATTGCATTAACCAAAATGATAAGATAGTTGATCTTGATCACAATTGGTTAATGTGAAATTTCCAACGAACATTGTTTTCATAAAAACTCTAGTTTATCCTACAATAGTTGTAGGATAACTTTTACATGCAAAACCTCGTTGCTTGATTAGGATTGGGGATTTGTTTAGCAAATCTCATTATAATATTATCAAAATGGTTTTGTTGAATATTATTGAATATTATATGGTATAATTTCGATTGAAAAATCGTTGATCATCTCAAGTACAAAGTGATTGACTCAGCATTGCTTTTTCCCGAGGCGAATATGGTGTCTAGTCAGGGATCGTTGGGGTAGCGGGTCACACATTAAGGTCCGTCCCACTTCGCCGGTACTGGCCATGACAGCGGGTAGGGAACGAATGATGCCTGAGAGATCCTGATGTATTTTCTAATTATTAAAATTCAAAATAATACGTATTTGAGATAATACCATATTTCAAGTAACAATTAAAATTGTTTGTTGGATATTAATTGGATCATTTATTTAATATGATTATATTAATTGGAATTCAATTAAAATTAAAACACTCTATTATGAATAGAGTTGTTATTTCCCTTAGAAGAATTAATCACAATGAATATGATTCATAATGATTAGATAGAATTTGAATATGATATGGAGGATCACATAAGTGACATCCATGGTCTCCCGTCAAGGCGAAGGGTTCCGTCGCCAGATATTATATGTAGGAGACGACTGTCCAAAGTGACAGCTCCTGCATACAATCCATTTGGATCGGGCTCTTCGCTTCTCGAAAGAGTAAGGCCGTATACGTAGTGACCCCAATATCGGGTTCTCATATTATTGGGGCGATATTGGATTGCGTATAGCAAGTATTAAGCCTGTTGACAGTTGGTTCAATTAATGATGGGTCAACATAACGTTAGGGGTGGTGGGCCCGGGTGTTGAAGACCGAATTGGGAGATGCAAGTTGGACTTGCCAGGCGGAATGTGTTCCCGCTTCTTTTTATCCGAGTTGCAGGTTCTCATATTATTGGGATGTGACAAACATAAGGAAGGAGATCCCATATCTTGCTTAAGATATAATGGTAAGTATATCTCTTACATTGAAAGTGATTAAGGGAATGAACTTTCAGTGTTGACAAGGCAAGACAATTTTGATATAAAAACTCCTAAATCAAAGTAAAATATGTATATATATAATATATACACTTATGCAAATTTCTTATTTCATGTAATCCTTCATAAAACCCACTCAATGTTATACTCAATAATAACCAGTAAAATATCATGGATTGGACTCATGATCCAGATATTGTACTTGCAGTTGGACGCATAATGCATGTGGTTGCAATGTACATATTTCCTCAACATAATGATGAATGATAATTAAATAAGATGATAAGACATAACCTTAGGGTTTGTATGTCTCTATAGTCTTGATCTATCATCAAATGTACTTTGGAAGTGACATGTCGATGGTGATCGTAATTGTCGAATAATCCTTATAAAATCTAAGAAGATTTTCTGGCATACATATGTGCTCTTGACATTTATCATGAATGACATGGTTCACTGCATCATGCAGCATTGGTAGCTTTATAAGAGATGATGTATTCAAAATATTTGAATACCTACCTGAATCAATGTTTTAAGAGTCTAGATGGATGTAGACATGATGAGTGTCATCATTCTACTGTCTATACTCTAATCATTCATGAAGCTTCATAATATTCATATTGTATGAATTTAATGAAGCATGTATAAATGCTGAAATGCTCTTACATTGAATTCTTTTGAATTTAACATAAGAGATCCTTAGTCTTAAGCAATGGTTGTTTATAGATGAAGGGAGCACAGTGGAAGCATGGGTCGGACCGAGTAAGAAGGAAAGTCAAAGAGTTGACCTACTTCTGTGACTTCCATATGACATCCAAAGAGTTGGATGAATGCCAATACTGCAATAAGTTGGTGTGTTGATAGTATGGCTATCAAGTCTGTCTAGAATCCTTAGAGAAGGACTCGGATAGAGCACCAGAATAATCTACATTTAATCATTGAAATTGACTTTCTTATAAGATAAGATTAAAGTCTTATAATTGTATCTCAATCTTCTAACAACACTTGCAATGGGTTGCTTATGTTTTAGAAGACTGGAAATTTTAATCTTAAGGTTTATATTTATCCACATGCATATTGATGTAATTATTGCAACAATATCTATTGTATAGATGAACTTCATATTCTCAGTGAGAGAGCCCTTAGTCTTAGAGAATGTCTCTGTGACCTAGATATTAGAATACACTCATTGTTTATTTCTAAATGTTGGAAATAAACATGAATTCTGGAATAAACCTATCATAAAGAGTTATGATGGATATATTTCAGATAGTAATCTAACATCTAGTGGACTCCACAAAATTAGAAAATTAATGAATGGTTCATTAAGATTTCTAATACTGAAAGTTGAACCTTAAAAGATCAATAGGAGGATGAAGATCATTTGACAATGACCTGGCATCAAGTTTTGGACATATGTTTGTTGATGAATCAATGGACTAGTAAGATATGAAACTTTAGAATGTCTAAAAAGTTCAAATCTTACACACTTGTGAATATAGCATTAAAAAAAATGTCCAATACACCTTTCTCTGGGAATGGTGTTAGATGTCGAGGTATTCAAGATCTCATACATATTGATGTATGTGGATCATCTATATCATAATAAACATTATGGATATGTGATATCTATTGATGAGTATGTATGATATGAGATTTCTTCTCTTCACCTAAGAAACCTTTGAAATGTTCAAAGATTTCATAATTTTGGTTTGGAACTAAAGTCTGAAGAAAGATGAAATGAATTTGATCTAACCTAGGTAGCTTGTATCTGTTAGATAAATTCAAAGAATACCTTATGAGGATATGAATATCATTTCTATCTCAATCCTCCTAACAACACCTAAACTCAATAGAGTTGTAGGGAGATACAATTGGATCATGTGTGACATGATTTGATCAATGATGAATTTTGGCATAATTTCCTCTTAGTTTCCTGGTATATATGTAGTAGAGACTACATTATATATCCTTAATAAGATTCCATGCAAGTAAGCTGGAATCGAGGACTAGAGAGTGCTACTTCATTAGGAAAATAAAGGATGGTATTGGATACCTACTTTATAACCCTGAGATTCCTAAAAGATCTCATCTATGAGAATGTGATTCTTAGAGGATGACTCTCTTGAGAATCAAGATGAAAATGAAGTAAAGGAACTCATTTAATCTTGAGATGATAATGAGGCTCCAAATAGAACTAAAAGGATAATTAAAGATAAAACATTAATACCTCTTCAAATGAGTTTGAGGATGTATTCCATGTGTCAGTTAAGTCTGAAATGATCGGACTTCATGTGATGGAGCTCCTGAGGATCATGACATGGAAAGATGGATGTTAGCAATAAAAGTCTAAGGTAGACTTCATATACAAGCGTTGTATATGGACCCTCGAGGATCCACCTATAAGGGTAAGACCCGTTAAGGTGTAAATGGATCTTCAAGAGAAAGAGAACCTGATGAGAAGGTAGAGACCTTCAAAGCTCGGTTCGTAGCCATGAGCTACACACCGGAAGAGAAGACATTGCTAGCGATGAGACTTGCTCTTCAATAACCATGCTTAAACCCATCGGATTATTGCTAACTGTAGCTACACAACTTGGCTTTGACATCTTCGAGATGAAAGTCAAGATTGCATTCCTCTATGAATGCCTCTCCAAGGATATTCACATGAAGTAGCCCCAGGGCTTCATGGTTGAGGAAAACAAGATGTGCAAGCTAAAGAAATCCATCTATGGACTCAAATAAGCTTCTTAAAGTTGGAACATAAGATTTGATGTAATTATAAATGTTATGATTTCAAATAGATGAACCATGTGAAGCTTAGTGGGAGTACCAATGTGTTCATCGTGCTAAATGTAGATTAATATCCTAATCATCTGGAGTGATGTAAGGTGTTTTATAGACTGGCTATTCCATATGTTGAAATATGATTTCAAGGATACCTCTTAGATATTAGTTCTGAAGTTGTTCAGAAGCAAAGAGAAGAGGATATTGTGACTGTCACATTTGTAGTACACCTTGGACATATTCCATTCTTAGAAATTCCAAGAAAGTCTTCCATCCCTTAAGATATGGTACTGACATATCTAAAGGGATAACACTTCGAAGAATTAAGGAAGTGAATGCTAGAACGCTTGCACTTGTGCATCAGTTACAAGAAGCTAAGTGTATGCTAGATGTGTACAAACGCCAGACATCTGCCATGCAGTGGGAGTAGTAAACTGTTGCTAATCCTACTATGAAGAGAAAACACTTGATTGCAGTAATAACAAAATCTTCATAGATGACAAAACATTAGAGGTAGTGATCTCCAAGTCTTATCTTCAAGAAATTAAGACTTTATAGATAGTGATCTAAAAGGTCTTAACTTTGGATACCTTTGGAGATAGAGATCTCCATGAATAAGGGTATTCTGATAAGGATTATGGAAATACTGGTTATAATAATTGTTAAGCTATAGTATCAAGGACACTATAACTGACAAGATTGAGTATTGGTTGCATAAGATGCAACATTCGCATTAGATGCGAGCACTGTTACTGAGGATATGCAAGTGCCATAAAAGGACTTGGCATAGTCTTGAGGGAACGGAGTGAGTGATCAGCTTACCTAGCTATTTTTTAAATAGCCTATGATTGTCACATGAGCATGGGTTTAAATGATTAGCCCATTAATGGCTTTTTGGGCTAGTAAGAGATTGTTGGACATGCGAGCCCATGACAAGCCATTATGCAATAAATGTTATTGCAAATATCATTGCCTGATCTGAAATGAAGAATAAATAATTTGCATAATAGGTCCCTTAGTACAATTAGGGTTATCTACCATGGCCATCTTAATAACCATACAACTGTTGATTCAATAATTGAATCATAGAGGCTGGAGCTTGGATGAATATCTAAAGGGTTAGATTGAGGACACATCAAGCACCGTCAAATGATTGTTAAGAGATGATCTCCAGCCTGAGTAGGAGATGGCAATCCTTTCTCACATAGGCTGATATCTGACCGATTTCTTGATGCAGGTCCTCTGCATAGGAATAGAGATTCAGAGGTGTTGGATTAGTTAGGTCAAAGAGTTGACTTAATGAGATCAAGATAACCAAAGTCCTATATCGTATGCTGTCATGATACAGGCACGCATCCTCTGACCGGAGACAGATGTGTTACTATATGTCTGAGTATGTACATTTGTCAGACCAATAGGTTGATGACCTAACCAAGATTTATATACCGGCGCGCTGGTATGCATATAAGGGCATATGAGTAATACAACCTCTCAAAGGGATCATACAGGTTCATTTACTAAACCGGAAGACATGAGCTCACTCATGAGATATTGGGAAGAATCAAATTCCGTGCGCACGATCGTCTCGCTTTGGAAGCTTGACTAAATTTGTAGGTTTGATATATACTTTTGGAAAGTATATGATGAAGACCTAGGTATAATATATGCTTTTGGAAAGTATATGACCGATACAACCTCCCAATGATCAAATGAGAAACTTACTGATAGAACCCTGAACTAGACAGTATAAAGTTAATCTAATACTTCGGGCTTATTCCGAGTCTTCCAGTATGAAGGATGTACATGTATTGGGAATACTTGAGGGTGATGTAATCATAAACGATTGTATAACCATGATGTTTCCATTCCTAGAGTGATGAAACGGGTCTGGATTTTTGTGACTCCTCTCAGTAGAGAAGTAATCTGATCTTGGTTCAAATGTTGGACATTGATCTGAATGTGATTCAGATGCAATGAGAAGATTAGATTTGCGGTCTTGATTTAATCAAGCATCTATGGGAGGCCCGAGATCTGGATTTGAGATGTGATCTCAATATCTAAGTCACTATACATGGAACAATACAATCACCCTGTCCTTATCTCCAAGTATCCGCGGAGAAAGCGCATTATCCTTGAAAGAGTTCATGGATAATTTCATTGTTGATATATGTATCCAAGCATCGAGAAAAATGACAATTAAATATGATTTAATTATCATAGATAATATGAATTTGATTCATATTATAAGAGAAGTTATCTGAGATAATTAAATGTGATTTAATTATTAAAGATATGAATAATGTGAATGTGATTCATGTTATTTGGGCACATGAGAAAAGGAGATCCAATATGATTAAATGTTATTTAATTATCATGGATATGAATAATGTGGATAGCACTATCCATATTAATCATATATATATATATTATAAATGTGATTTATAATATATTAGAGAGAGCATATTGTGATTTATATTTGTTGATTATTGTTAATGTGAATTGGATTTATATTGAACAATTAATTGAAAATATAATTACATTTAGTTTTGGGTTGTGAATGAGATTCACATAATTTCAATGGCATGGTTGATATTTTCCATAATATAATTTGGAATTATTTTCGGTGAAAATATTATCGATAAGAGATCAAGATATAATCATGAGGTAATGAGATCTCATGAGATAATGAGATCTCATGAGATATTGAGATCTCATGAGATGATGGTAGTCGTCCCCTTATTTTAGGGGATTGGTTTAGTCTTCTCATTATTCTATCTCTAATCAAAAGTGATTTAATTTGAGATTAATTATATTGATTTATCAATGATAATTAATTTGAATTAAATAACTTGTTGTTGTGTTTTACCAACAATAATCCTAGCCGTTGAAAGGGACACAATCAATCTCATCCGTTGATTGTGTGTTGTCCATGGATTGGGATCCATGGACTCCCAAAACCCTATATAAGAAGAGGTACCCCTTTCTCTTCTAGACACTTGACAAAGATGAATGCTCTCTCTTTTTCTCTCTACACACCCATTCTCTCTATCTCTCATGTGGCCTCCACCATGGATGCCCTAGAGAGATCCTCCATCGTCGCAGCATCATCATTATGCTGCCCGATCGTCTGCTCGTGGATCTCCGTCTACTTCAACGTGCCTTGCTCGTGAAGAAGATGTCGTATCTCGTTTATCGAGATCAGGAGATCCGTGGCTTGGATCATCAACATGGATTGCGAGCATGCGTCTCATCCAAGCGCTCACAAGCGTCTCCTTCATCGGATCGGACTTGAGACATGAGGTCTCTTTGTTTAGAGACTCGATCACAACCATGCTTCAAGAGGTAATCCTATTACTTGTTTGTGGTCTAGACGAAGTGATTCGAGAAGTGTTCTTGGATCATGTGGTTTCATCACATTTTTTTTAATTTCCGCTGCATCGAGCAACTAGTGCGACTAGTCGCTCCCGATCGCATTCGATGCGATCACCACGCTTCCATGATGTGCTTGAGGATTTTCCAGTATCCTTCAAGGGCATCTGTCTAAAATCATAAGTCCCGAATGGACAGGTGAATACCGTTTTGTCCTGGTCTTCGGGCGCTATGGACACTTGATTGTAGCCGGAGTACCTGTCAGGGAAGTAGTAATGACTCTTCCCCGCTATCCTCTCAATAATCTGATCAATAAAAGGCAATGAGAAATGATCCTTCTTGGTGGCCTAATTCAGTCGTCTGTAGTCCACACAAACCCTCCTAGAAGTGGGTACTCGGGTAGCGATCTCCTCTCTAGACTCACTCACAACTATAGTGATGTCTGTCTTTTTGGGCACCACATGCGATGGACTAACTCACTTGGAGTCGAAGATTGGGTAGATAAAATCAACGCTCCACCATTTGGATATCTCTTTCATGACCACTTCTCGAAGGTTTGGGTTTAGCCGTTGTTGGAACTCACACGATGGCTTAGTGTCCTCTTTGAGATAAATATGGTAGGATCACATGGCATGACTTATCCCCTAGAGATCATCTATGCTCCATCCTATCGCCTTGCGGTTCCTTTCAAGAACCACCATCAAATGAGATTCTTGCTCTCCAGTCAAATCTGCCCAGATAATGTCTGGGTACATCTCATGCTCACTCGTAAGGAATCTATACTTCAGCGACTGCGGCAAAGGCTTCTACTCTGGGCAAGTGGGAGCTGGCGAATCTGGCTTCTGGAATGTCTGAGTGAATGCAACCAGATCTAGATGTGAGAACTCTCACTGCTCATGAAAATCTGGTGAAGACGGCCCTGCTGGTGTGTCTACAATCGGTGTTGGCTCAGTCTCCACTGTAGCTGTAGACTCTGTAGGAATCAAACAAGGTAATAGCTCATAAAAATCAGCCCAATCTATGTCTGAATCTAAGGGATCTGAATCAAAATCACAAGAAACATAATATGCTTCGCTCTCCATGGCATGATCGTCAGCCTCAAACGTGTCCTCTTCCAGAAATGTGCTCTCTGAACTCTCATCTGCTGGACGTTGTAGATCTACAGTGTCTGAAGATGAGACAAGAGATCGTTAAATGGGGTCAAACCAAACTGCTTCGTCATTTGTGATCACAAAATCACACTACTAATAGACATCTCGCTCTACCTCTATCATCTGCTCTGTATCCCTGGACTTCTCTAAGAAAGCTGTATCTCGCGCTCTAGTCTCATCGATTGTCTCTATTTGTAAACTTTCATCCTTGACGTGAAAGTACACCTTCCCACTGTCATGGTAGGACGCCGCCTTGGCTGTGGCCAAGAATGATCGTCCTAGAATGATGGGGGTATCTGTCACAAACTCAGGGATCTCCATGTCCAAAACAACGAAATCCATGGGGAATTTCAGAACCTGAATTGTGACGACCACATCCTTCAACAACCCCTTCATCCTCTTGACAGATCAATCAGCAAACTGAAGGACTGTCCTGCTCTGTCGAAGAGGGCCAAACTCGAAACGATCGAGTAAGGCTGCCAGAAGTAGGTTGATGGAAGAGCCGCTGTCTAATAGAGTCCGATCGAACCGCTACTCATGAATGTGGCATCTGACATAAGGTGCGCCTGCATCTGGCCTCTTGGCTGGCAAACGATTCTGGATTGCGAAGCATGTGGCACGAGTGAGCACATAGATCTCGGCATGGTGGTTCCTTCTCTTCTTACGGATGGTAGTCTTCTCTCTCAAATTCTTCTGGAAGAGAGGGTTGTACTCAAGTGCCTCCTGTAGAGTCACCTGAACATGAAATTTTTCTATCATCTGTTGGCTGAACTCTAACTGCTGGGTCATTTTTGAAGGATATGGTTAGATCCTCAAGCGCATCATGGAAGCGTGAGCATCGTATCGAATACGACGAGGAGCGACTAGTCGGACTAGTTGCTCGGTGCAGCGGAATTTAAAAAATTTTCTTACGACGAAACCACATGATCCAAGAACACTTCTCGGATCGTTTCGTCTAAACCACAAACAAGTAATAGGATTACCTCTTGAAGCGTGGTTGCGATCGAGTCTCTAAACGAAGAGACCTCCTGTCTCAAGTCTGATCCGACGGAGGAGACGCTTGCGAGCGCGGGGATGAACCGCGTGCTTCTCGCAATCCATGTTGATGATCCAAGTGGCGGATCTCCTGATCTTGACACATGAGATCCGACGTCTTCTTCACGAGCGAGGCGCACCAAAGGAGACGGAGATCCACGAGCAGAAGAACGGGCAGCATAACGACGATGCCGCAGCGATGGAGAACCTCTCCATGGCATCCATGGTGGACGACCATGAGAGGGAGAGAGAGGGCTGACATCTAGAGAGAAAGAGAGAGAGAGATGCTTCTCAAGCATTGTGTGTAAAGAGAGAGCATGGGTATGCCTCTCTATTTATAGGGTTTTGGGATCCATGGATCTCAATCCATGGGTCGTATAAAATCAATGGATGAGATTGATTTATGACAATCCAATGGTCAAGATTGTTGTTGGTAAAAGCCAACAACTTGTGATTTAATTTTGATTAAATATATTTGATAAATCAAATAAATATAATACCAAATTAAACCACACAAATAGAGAGAGAGAAAATAAGGAAGATACAGCTTCCTCTTTGGAAGGGGGGGACGGCCACCAATTCCCTCAAGGAATTGGTGCCGCCCCCTCCTTTCCAAAAGGGGAGGGCAATCTCCTTGATTTTCTCTTCATCCAATTTCCAACAACAATTTGTTGGTATTTTAATTCACCAAAATAATTCTCAATTAATTTTGGGAATATTGCAATCTTGACATTGAATTATTGTGAATCAAATTCACAACCCAAAACAAAATGTAATTTAAATTTTCAATTAATTAAACAATGTGTATCCAATACACATTAATAATTAATCTACTAATATAAATTATATTTAACTCTCTCTAATACATTATAAATCACATTTATAATATATTATGAATAATTGGATATTACTATCCACATTATTCTTATCCTTGATAATTAAATCATATTTAATCATCTTGGATCTCTTTATCTCATGTGTTCAAATAATATGAATCACATTCACATTATTCACATCTTTGATAATTAAATCACATTTAATTATCTAAGATAACTCTCCTTATAATATGAATCAAATTCATATTATTCATGATAATTAAATCACATTTAATTATCCATTTTCTCAATGCTCGGATACATATATCAACAATAGAATTATCCATGAACTCTTTCAAGGACAATGCGCTTTCTCCGCGAATACTTGGAGATAAGGACAGGGCGATTGTATTGTTCCACGTATAGTGACATGGATATTGAGATCACATCTCAAATCCAGATCTCGGGCCTCCCATAGATGCTTGATTAAATCAAGACCGCAAATCTAATCTTCTCATTGAATCTGAATCACATTCAGATCAATGTCCAACATTTGGACTAAGATCAGATTACTTCTCTACTGAGAGGAGTCACTAAAATCCAGACCCGTTTCATCACTCCCTAGGAATGGAAGCGTCATGGTTATACAACCGTTTATGATCACATCACCCTCAGGTATTCCTAACACCGGTACATCCTGCATACTGGAAGACTCAGATTAAACCCGAAGTATTGGATCAACTTTATACTGTCTACTTCATGGTTTTATCAGTAAGTTTCTCATTCGATCATTGGGAGTCGGTATTGATCATATACTTTCCAAAAGCATATATCATACCTAGGTCTTCATCATATACTTTCCAAAAGTATATATCAAACCAACAAATTCAGTCAAGCTTCCAAAGCGAGACGACCGTGCGCACGAAATTTGATTCTTCCCAATATCTCATGAGTGAGCTCATGTCTTCCGGTTCAGTAGTGAACCTGTATGATCCCTTTGAGAGATCATATTACTCATACGCCCTTATATGCACACCAGCGCGCCGGTGTATAGACCTTGATTAGGCCATCAACCTATTGGTCTGCCAAATGTACATACTCAGACATATAGTAACACATCTGTCTCCGGTCAGAGGATGTGTGCCTGTATCGTGACAACATACGATATAGGACTTTGGTTATCTCGATCTCGTTAAGTCAACTCTTTGACCTAACTCATCCGACACCTCCGAATCTCTATTCCTATGCAGAGGACCTGCATCAAGAGGTCGGTCAGATATCAACCTAAATGAGATAGGATTGCCATCTCCTACTCAGGCTGGAGATCATCTCTTAATAATCATTTGACGGTGCTTGATGAGTCCTCAATCTAACTCATTAGATATTCATCTAAGCACCAGCCTCTATGGTTCAATAATTGAATCAACAGCTGTATGATCATTAAGATGGCCATGGTACATAACCCTAATTGTACTAAGGGACCTATTATGCAAATTATGTATTCTTTATTTCAGATTAAGGAGTGAATTGCAATAACATTTATTGCATAATGGCTCGCCGTGGGCTCGCATTTCCAACAATCTCCCACTAGCCCAAAGAGCCATTAATGGGCTAATCATTTAAACCCACATTCATGTGACAATCATAGGCTATTTAGAAAATAGCTAGGTAAGCTGATCAGTCACTCCGTTCTCAAGAGACTACGCCAAGCCCTTTTACGGCACTTGCATATCTCCTAGTAACAGTGCTCGCATCCAATGCGAATGTTTCATCTTATGCAACCAATACTCAATTTTATCGGTTATAGTGTCCTTGACACTACTTCTTATTAATTATCATAACCAGTATTCCCATAATCCTTATTAGAATACCTTCATTCCTGGAGATCTCTATCTCCTAAGGTATCTACAGTTAAGACCCTTATAGATCACTATCTACAAGGTCTTAAACCTTTGAAGATAAGACTTTGAGATCACTATCTCTAAGTTTCATCATCTTTGAAGATATTGTTATTACTGCAACTAAGTGTTTTATTTCCAGAGTAGGATTAGTAACAGTTTACTACTCCCACTGCATGGCAGACATCTGGCTCTTGTACACATCTAGCATATACCCAGCTTCTCATAACTGATGCACAAGTGCAAGCAGTTCTAGCATTCACTTCCTCAACTCTTTGAGGTGCTATCCCTTTAGACAGGTCACTACCACATCTTAAGGGAAGGAAGCCTTTCTTGGATTTTTTTCAGAAAATGGAATAAGTCCAAGGTGTACTACTAATGTGACAGTCCCAATACCCTCTTCTCTTTGCTTCTGAACGACTTCAGAATTAAGATCTAAGAGGTATCCTTGAGATCGTATCTCAAGGTATGGAACAACCAAATTATAAAACACTTATTATTTATTCTTATATCATTCCAAATGATTAGGATAATATCTACATTTAGCACGATGAACACAATGGCACTCCCACTAAGCTTCGCATGGTCCATCAAGATTTTATCTGAAGTCATAACATTTATAATTTCATCAAATCTTATGTTCCAACTACAGGAAGCTTATTTGAGTCCAAAGTTGGAGTTCTTTAGCTTGCACACCTTGCTTTCCTCAACCATGAAGCCTTGGGGCTACTTCATATGAATATCCTCAGAGAGGTATTCATAGAGGAATGCAATCTTGACTCACATCATGAAGATGTCATAGTCAAGTTGTGTAGCTATAGTTAGCAATATTCTGATGGGTTAAAGCAAGGTCACTGGAGAGCAAGTCTCATCTTAAGAGATGTCTTCTCTTTGGTGTGTAGCTCATGGCTACGAACCGTGCTTTGAAGGTCTCTACCTTCTCATCAGGTTCCCTCTTTCTCTTGAAGATCCATTTACACCTTAATGGGTCTGACCCATATAGGTGGATCCTCGAGGGTCCATATACAACACTTGTATATGAAGTCTACATTAGACTTTTATTGCTAACATCCATCTTTCCATGTCATGATCCTCAGGAGCTTCCTCACATGAAGTCCGATCATTTTCAGATTTAACTGACACATGGAATCCATCCTCAAACTTATTTGAAGAGGTATTAATGTTTCATCTTTAATTATCTATTTTAGTTTCCGATTTCAGGAGCCTCGTTATCTTTTGAAGATTAAATGAGTTCCTTTACTTCATTTTCATCTTGATTCTCAAGAGAGTCATCCTATAAGAATCATATTCTCAAAGTTTAGATCTTTTAAGAATCTCAAGGTCATAAAGTAGGTATCCAATACCATCCTTTATTTTCCTAATGAAGTAGCACTCTCTAGTGCCAGATTCCAGCTTAATCACACGGAACCTTATTAAGGATATATAATGTAGTCTCTACCACATATATATACCTGGAAACTAAGAGATAATTATGCTATGAT
The DNA here is from genome assembly GCA_037367405.1 of Ottelia alismoides. Classification (NCBI taxonomy): domain Eukaryota; kingdom Viridiplantae; phylum Streptophyta; class Magnoliopsida; order Alismatales; family Hydrocharitaceae; genus Ottelia; species Ottelia alismoides. Next base: position 377,694 of record JAZKJV010010715.1, on the reverse strand, counting down.
TAATCATTGATCAAATCATGTCACACATGATCAATTGTATCTCCCTACAACTCTATTGAGTTAAGGTTCATCAGGAGGATTGAGATAGGAATGATATTCACATCTCCATAAGGTATTCCTTGAATTCATCTAATAGGTACAGGCTACCTTGGTTAGATCAAATTCATTTCATCTTCCTTCAAACTTTGGTTCTAAACCAAAATTGCGAAATCTTTGAACATTTCAAAGGTTTCTTAGGTGAAGAGAAGAAATCTCATATCATACATAATCATTAACAGATATCACATATCCATAATGTTTACTATGATATAGATGATCTGCATACATCAATATGTATGAGATCCTTAATACCTTGACACCTTACACCTTTCAAAGGAAGGCTGTATTGGACATTTTTACTTTGAATACAATATTCACAAGTATGTGAGATTTGAATCTTTAGACAATCTAAAGTTTCATGTCTTACCAGTCCATTGATTTCATCAACAGACATATGTCCAAAATTTGATGCCAGATCATTGGCAAATGATCTTTATCCTCCTAAAAGGTTTAATTTTCAGTATTAGAAATCTTAATGAACCATTCAATAATTTTCTAATTTAATAGAGTCCACTAGATTTTAGATTACTATCTGAAATATTTCCATCATAACTCTTTATGATAGATTTATTACAGAATTCATGTTTATATCCAACAATTAGAAATAAACAATGAGTGTATTCTAATATCTAGGTCATAGAGACATTCTCTAAGACTAAGGGCTCCCACTGAAAATATGAAGTCTATTGATCTCATGGAAACTGTTGCAACACTTGCATCACTTTCAACATGGATGACCAATAAACCTTAAGATCAAATTTCTAATACATATGCAACCAATTGCAAGTGTCATTAGAAAATTGAGATACAATTATTACACTTTATCTTATCAAATAAGTAAGTCAATGATTATATGTAGATTAATCTGATGCACTATCTGATTCCTTCTATAAGGATTCTAGATAGATTTGATAGTCATACTATCAACACATCAACTTATTGCAGTATTGGCATTCATTCAACTCTTTGAATGTCATATGGAAGCTACAGAAATACAGTCAACCTTTTGACTCTATTTCTTACTTGGGTCCAACCCATGCTTCCACTGCGCTCCCTTTATCTATAAGCAACCATTACTCAAGACTAAGGTTCTCTTATGTTAAATTCAAAAGAATTTAATGTAAGAGTATTTCAACATTTATACATGCTTCACCCAATTCATATAATATGAATATTATGAAGCTTCATGAATGACTAGACTATAGACAGTAGAATGATGACACTCATCATCTACATCCATCTAAACTCTTAAAACATAGGTTCAGGTAGGTACTCAAACAATTTGAAACATCTGTTATAGAGCTACCATTCTACATGATGTAGGGAACCATGTCATTCATGATTAAATGTCAAGAGCACATATGTATGCCAGAATATCTTTATTGATTTCATAAGGATTATTTGATAATTACGATCATTATCGACATGTTACTTCAAAAGTACATTCGATGAGATCAAGACTTATAGAGACATACAAACCCTAGGGTTTTAGTCCTATTGTCTATTTAATTATCACTTCTCATTATTATGAGGAAACTTGCATATTGCAACCACATACATTATGTGTCCAACTGCAATTACAATATCTGGATCAAAGGGTCCAATCCATGATATTTTACTGGTTATTATTGAGTATAATATTGAGTGGGTTTAATGAAGGGTTATCTGAAATAAGAAATTTGCATAAACATATATAAATATATAATTTACTTTGATTTAGGAATTTTTATATCAAAGTTGTCTTGACATGTCAACAATGAAAGTTCATTCCCTTAATCACTTTCAATGTAAGAGATATACTTACCATTATATCTCAGCAAGATCTGGGATCTCCTCTTTATCTTTGTTACATCCCAATAATATGAGAAACTGCAACTCCAATAAAGAGAAGCGGGAACACATTCCGCCTTGCAAGTCCAACTTGCATTTCCCAATTCGGTCTTTAACACCCGGGCCCACCACCCCTAAGGTGATGTTGACCCGTCGTTAATTGAACCAACCGTCAACAGGAATAGAACTCGCTACGCGCAATCCAATATCGCCCCAATAATATGAGGATCTGATATTGGGGTCACTACGCATACGGCCTTACTCTTTCGAGAAGCAAAGAGTCCGATCCAGATGCGCTTGCATATAGGAGTTGTCACTTCGTACAGGCGTCTCCTATATACAATCCCTGGCGACGGAAACCCTTCGCCTTGACGGGAGACCATGGATGTCACTTATGTGATCCTCCACCTCTTATTCAAATTTAATTAATTACTATGAATCACATTCATATAATTAATTCTTCCAAGGGAATTATTAACTCTAATCATATTAGAGTATTCTTAATTGGACATAATTAACTTAATCATATTAAATTAATTATCAATCCAATTCAATCAATCAAACTTAATTTTATGCTTGAATATATATATGATATTATTCTCAAAGTACGTATTAATTCATATTTTAATAATTAGAAAAATACATCATAATCCCTCGGACATTATCCCGGCCCTACCCGCCGTCATGGCCAGTACCGACGGGAGTGGGGCGGACCACATACGTTGCAACCCGCTGACCCAGCGATCCCCGACTAGACACCATATCCGCCTCGGGAAAGGATAATGCCAAATTGATTATTTTTGTACTTGAGATGATCATCGGTTCTTCAACCGAAATTATACCATATAGTAATCAAAACAATTTTGATTTTAAGGAAATTTGCTAGGCAAATTCCCAAGTCCTATTCAAGCAAGAAGTTTGATGATTGTAATTCCAATTATGGTTTAGATCAAATCTAATCAACTAATTGGTTGGGGCCAAGTCAATTAAGGAAATAATCATTCTCTAATATTTCACAAATATTTTTCATAATTATTTCTCGAAATTAACAATTAATTTCATTAATTGACAATCACATGGTTCTTGATTAGGAAAGCAATTTCAGCAGTGACCCCTACTTACTAAAATTGGCATATCTCAATCATATTAAATCCAAATTAAGCAAAGTCAATTTCTAAAGTTTGCTAATTTGATTTAGGACAGAACCTAAGTGATATTTCACGCATTTCGAGGCAAGTCTAAACAGTAATTAACATTTTAATCACGTTCAGATTCACAGTTCCCGCAACAGTGCATACATGTTCATTAAAACGACCATATCTCGAGCATACGAAATCCGATTTACGCAAACTCAGATCCTATGGTTTCCTTATTTAATGGGGAACATAATCCAAGCATAAAATTCGTGTTTAAACCATTTAAACAGTGCCGAATTTATTTACTAAACAGATCTGCGAAATCAAATGCGATGAAAACTTTCGCGACCTTAGCGAACCCAAGTCGTCCTCGGTTAGCGAATCACTATTCGAAACCATCGACCTAAGGCTCTGATACCACTTGAAGGATATGGTTAGATCCTCAAGTGCATCACGGAAGCGTGAGCATCGTATCGAATACGACGAGGAACGACTAGTCGGACTAGTTGCTCGGTGCAGCGGAATTTAAAAAATTTTCTTACGACGAAACCACATGATCCAAGAACACTTCTCGGATCGTTTCGTCTAAACCACAAACAAGTAATAGGATTACCTCTTGAAGCGTGGTTGCGATCGAGTCTCTAAACGAAGAGACCTCCTGTCTCAAGTCCGATCCGACGGAGGAGATGCTTGCGAGCGCGGGGATGAACCGCGTGCTTCTCGCAATCCATGTTGATGATCCAAGTGGCGGATCTCCTGATCTCGACACATGAGATCCGACGTCTTCTTCACGAGCGAGGCGCACCGAAGGAGCCATAGATCCACGAGCAGAAGAACGGGCAGCATAACGACGATGCCGCGGCGATGGAGAACCTCTCCATGGCATCCATTGTGGACGGCCATGAGAGGGAGAGAGAGGGCTGACCTCTAGAGAGAGAGAGAGAGATGCTTCTCAAGCATTGTGTGTAAAGAGAGAGCATGGGTATGCCTCTCTATTTATAGGGTTTTGGGATCCATGGATCTCAATCCATGGGTCATATAAAATCAATGGATGAGATTGATTTATGACAATCCAATGGTCAAGATTGTTGTTGGTAAAAGCCAACAACTTGTGATTTAATTTTGATTAAATATATTTGATAAATCAAATAAATATAATACCAAATTAAACCACACAAATAGAGAGAGAGAAAATAAGGGAGATACACCTTCCTCTTTGGAAGGGGGGACGGCCACCAATTCCCTCAAGGAATTGGTGCCGCCCCCTCCTTTCCAAAAGGGGAGGGCAATCTCCTTGATTTTCTCTTCATCCAATTTCCAACAACAATTTGTTGGTATTTTAATTCACCAAAATAATTCTCAATTAATTTTGGGAATATTGCAATCTTGACATTGAATTATTGTGAATCAAATTCACAACCCAAAACAAAATGTAATTTACATTTTCAATTAATTAAACAATGTGTATCCAATACACATTAATAATTAATCTACTAATATAAATTATATTTAACTCTCTCTAATACATTATAAATCACATTTATAATATATTATGAATAATTGGATATTACTATCCACATTATTCTTATCCTTGATAATTAAATCATATTTAATCATCTTGGATCTCTTTATCTCATGTGTTCAAATAATATGAATCACATTCACATTATTCACATCTTTGATAATTAAATCACATTTAATTATCTAAGATAACTCTCCTTATAATATGAATCAAATTCATATTATTCATGATAATTAAATCACATTTAATTATCCATTTTCTCAATGCTCGGATACATATATCAACAATAGAATTATCCATGAACTCTTTCAAGGACAATGCGCTTTCTCCGCGAATACTTGGAGATAAGGACAGGGCGATTATATTGTTCCACGTATAGTGACATGGATATTGAGATCACATCTCAAATCCAGATCTCGGGCCTCCCATAGATGCTTGATTAAATCAAGACCGCAAATCTAATCTTCTCATTGAATCTGAATCACATTCAGATCAATGTCCAACATTTGGACTAAGATCAGATTACTTCTCTACTGAGAGGAGTCACTAAAATCCAGACCCGTTTCATCACTCCCTAGGAATGGAAGCGTCATGGTTATACAACCGTTTATGATCACATCACCCTCAGGTATTCCTAACACCTGTACATCCTGCATACTGGAAGACTCAGATTAAACCCGAAGTATTGGATCATCTTTATACTGTCTACTTCATGGTTTTATCAGTAAGTTTCTCATTCGATCATTGGGAGTCGGTATTGATCATATACTTTCCAAAAGCATATATCATACCTAGGTCTTGATCATATACTTTCCAAAAGTATATATCAAACCAACAAATTCAGTCAAGCTTCCAAAGCGAGACGACCGTGCGCACGGAATTTGATTCTTCCCAATATCTCATGAGTGAGCTCATGTCTTCCGGTTCAGTAGTGAACCTGTATGATCCCTTTGAGAGATCGTATTACTCATACGCCCTTATATGCACACCAGCGCGCCGGTGTATAGACCTTGATTAGGCCATCAACCTATTGGTCTGCCAAATGTACATACTCAGACATATAGTAACACATCTGTCTCCGGTCAGAGGATGTGTGCCTGTATCGTGACAGCATACGATATAGGACTTTGGTTATCTCGATCTCGTTAAGTCAACTCTTTGACCTAACTCATCCGACACCTCCGAATCTCTATTCCTATGCAGAGGACCTGCATCAAGAGGTCGGTCAGATATCAACCTAAATGAGATAGGATTGCCATCTCCTACTCAGGCTGGAGATCATCTCTTAATAATCATTTGACGGTGCTTGATGAGTCCTCAATCTAACTCATTAGATATTCATCTAAGCACCAGCCTCTATGGTTCAATAATTGAATCAACAGCTGTATGATCATTAAGATGGCCATGGTACATAACCCTAATTGTACTAAGGGACCTATTATGCAAATTATGTATTCTTTATTTCAGATTAAGGAGTGAATTGCAATAACATTTATTGCATAATGGCTCGCCGTGGGCTCGCATTTCCGACAATTTTAGGATTGTCTTCCCCATTGCTAAGCGGAGTGCTTGAGGGAAGGGGATGGCTGGGTCCTCCTTAGATAGAGGGCTAGGAATAGGTTCCTGCTACTGTGAAGGAATGGAGCCCATAAAAGAATCATTGTGCAATATAGATGGACTCGAAGTAGATAAAGAAACTTTTCCTTTATTATTTTTTAATTCTTTTCTAAACTTTCTTGAGATACAAAAACATGAGGAAACACAATTGGAATAGAAACGGTGGCATCAGCACCACCCATGACATCTGTCTTCATGACATCAACACCGTGCTCTGGCTCAACATCAGGTAGACTGGTGGCATCAGTACCACCAACTGCATCTGGAGAAGCGACGACTTCAGTACCATCGACTAGATTAACGTCCTTGGTGGTGTCAACACCACCGTCATCAACATCATCAGTGGCATCAGCACCGCTATCCTCCTCGTCTGGCACTCCTCGATCATCCTGTGGTCATTTCTCAGATGAGGCACCGCCGACTGGCATCCTACCGCTCTTAAGTATCACAAAATCAGGATCAAATAGGTATGAAGAAATATCACCCAATGAATCACTAGGAGTGGTGGTCTCTGTAAACAGTACCTTCTCAAACTTCCTCTTGAGGTTGTTCGGATTGGGCTCGATCTGAGCGGGTATGGCGGCCTTGCCCTTTATGATATCCCTCATCTCCTGCCTGAACTCGTCCATCTCTCACCTGAAGGATGCCTGCTGGTCTAGGCGGGCTAGATCATCAAGAGCTGGGTTCTCATAAGCTGGTCCATGAGAACCGGACTAGTTGCCTTGCTAAAACTGAGGCTGGCTTTGGTACTGGTGAGGGGAGGCCGAGTGACCTGCTGGGGCTACTGCTACTGCCTTCACTATTGCCCTTGAAGGTAGGGACGAGAACCCGACTGGTAATGCTGCTGTGGCTGGGAGTAATGGGGCTGCTGCTGGCTGATCTGTCCACCCTGAGCTGGAGGCTGCTGCTGGGATGAGGTGCCTCTGGTAGACCACCTGAATCCGGGATGATCTTGGTAGATCCCGGGCTGCTGTCGATCATTACCAAATCTCGCTGACTTCCATCAACGGCTCCTGCTCGTAAGGGGGGGGGGAGAACTGCCAGGTGCTGATCCTGCTAGTACAACACCATCTGAGTGTCCTAAGATGGCGATGGCTGAGAATACTGGGGCAACTGCTGAACCTTCTCTGCCTGGATGTGGTAAACCTTACAGTACTAGGCCGGTGGTTGGGAAGAGCTGCTGCTGCTGTTGTGATCAGTCCGTGACCTGAGACGGGGCTGAGAAGCCATATGTGTCTCCTGGAGACACAAGATCTGGGTCTTCAAGTCACTGAGAGTCTATGCCAACTGGTCAATTTACGTCATGCCTTGGCACTGCTTCTTCTTGATAATCTCTATGCGGTCCACCTTCTCGCTAATGATACCCATGTCAGCTGCTGACGACTCTGCATGTTCTGCTGCTACCGACGAAGTAGATGGACCTGCATCAACCCGTGCTATCCTCTGATAGGACATGGCCTATGGATGGGTCTTCCCCTATGTGTAGGCTCAGATCTGGGACATCACTGTGTAGTTTTCGACCATCTCCTCATGGATGGCCTAGACCTAGTCCTCATCCTTGGCGAAGTAGGACCCTCCACATGAGGCATTGACAATCCCCTACAACTCCGATGTCAGCCCATAAAAGAAGCTATGCATTAAGTTGGGCTTGGAAATCTCATGTTGTGGACACTGGTCGATGAACTTGCGAAATCGATCCCACGCCTCATGGAATTGCTCACGGGGGGATCATCATGAAGGTTTTGATCAGAGCTCGAGTTGTATTGGTTTAGTTGAGTGGATAGTACTTGTTCAAGTACTCTGTCCGAAGCTGCTCCCAAGTGGTAACGTATGTCCCCAAATATTTCAGCCAGTAGGCTGCTCTGTCGATCAGGAAGAAAGGAAATGCTATCATTTTGACGGTGTCCTCGTCCACAAATCTATCATGGACTATGCTGCAGATCATCTCAAATTCTTGCAAATGCAGATGCGGCTCCTCGGTGTCTAGCCCATGGAACTTGGGCAGTAACTGAATCATCTGGGGGCTGAGCTTGAAGTCGCCAGAATCTCAGAGAGTTGGATCCAACGATGGGTGAGGGTTGCACCAGGGTTGTGCAACTGCCTCATCGGTCGTAGTTGTCTAACTGGCTCTGGATGATCCTCCAAGTGTCCGTCTCCTCCTCCGTCTCCTCCTCTAGGTGCAGGAATGTCTCCACCATCGAGTTGGTCTCTATCGGCTCACATCTGTGCTAACTCACGGCACACCTCTGCCATAAATGCTCCCTGATACCTGATCAGCCTCTACATCATCTCCAGGGAGGCTAGGAGTGTTATGTTGATGGCTCCTTGATCTTGAACATAGGTAGAATCTTGGGGCTACTCATCGGTGCGTCGATCACTGTTGGCCATCTCGCGGGTCTCTGCAAAGGAAAAAGACCCCAACTAAGGTGCTGTTAAGTTAACATAAATCTGTGCTGGCCTCTTCTCGGGCACCTCAAGACTAGTGGGAGAAGGGTGGTCAAGGGGGAACATGGTGGTAGAGAACTCAGGTTCGGAGAGAGGGTCTAGGCTCTCCGAAACTACCCTAGATGAATGGGTAGGAGCGCTCGAGAGTGGTACTGTCAAAGACAGCCTAAGGGATATCCTGCCCATCATCATGATGTAGGGATGAAATGCGGATGAGATCTGGAAAGCAAACAAGATCAACACTCAAACCCCTAATTTACCTACTCAATACGAGAGCTGATGACCGTAAAAGTTCGGTCGTTAGTCTTATTAATTTTATTTTAGGTGATAAATTAGAATTGTAGAGAGATTAAGCGAGCTGGTAGGAACCCGATGCTCTCAAAAGACCGGCCCGATCCCAAAGCTAGATCTTCCCAGCCAGTATGAATTGCTGATCGTTTACGCTACCCGATCAATTCAATCTATTAAGGACATTGCGGTCTGCTTTACCAGCTACCAGAGAGATCCTCACTAGAGAACTACTAACCCTAAGATGAGTATTCTAACATAAGTTCAGGTATGGCTCTAGCCTAGTGTGCGGGTCACTCTCTCGCTCAAGCAAACCAACCAATGAGGGGGTGACTCTCCCCAATACAGATACTTTTAAGAGAGGTGGGTTTTAGGGTCAAGGTGGCTTAAACAATCCCAATTTTATGATTTTCTCTTTTTAGGTATTTTTCAAATGAAAGCAACATCTAACGAGTTTTTCTATCTCCTGATTTATTTTATGTAAAAAATAGGGGGAGAAGTCGAAAAAGCCGATGCACGATCAAACAAGCTGATGCATGCAAAGTAAGAGATGTGTACCTGTCGCCAACACTCTATATGTAGGGTGATCTGTGCATAAATTAAAAGACAGAATTAAAACTAATCTAAATGATGCATGAAGAAAACAACCTTAAACAAGCAATTTCTAATGATTGTGAAGAACAATATTAACTAATCAGAGAGAGAGAGAATGATGTCTGGTCTCGAATGTTGATCGGTGTCCGCCACAACGGATCCTGCATGCGCTTTATACGACCTGTAGCGGCACATGACCTCTCAATCGATCTAGCTAACTTTTTATTATTTAATTTTAATAAGGTCCAATTACGCTCTATAGGTGCAAGCAATCTATTATGGATTGGGCCTTAAGTTATTTACGTCACAATCAAGAAAAATCGTAAGTCTAGGGGCCAAATTCTTCGAGAATCAAATAGAAAAAAGGTGATCAAAACAAAACCACGAAAAAACGGTCCCCCAAGCACACTGGTGCTCGACGAAACAGACCCCGAAATAAGAGTCAAGTCCAATAAGTCCAAGGTCCAAATTATTACAATAATAATAAATGTACAGAAAATAAAACCAGCTAATCTACTCTAAAGGCTATAACTATCTCCTGCTCTTCTCCTTCTCCTCCTTAGGAACGGGTCTCCTCCAAAGTGTCCTCGGGCAGTTCCTCCCACGAAAATTGAAAGAGAGAGAGCATCAGAAAACGGTTATAACAACAAGAGATAAAAATAAACAAAAGGGCAGAAAAAGCAACTACTAAGTCGTGCTGCCCATCAACGACGCCATTCTGATGACATGTCCGAGCAATACAGGTTAGGGAATTAGATAATCAAGAGTCGTTGCAACCCGGATCACAAGGCACAATCAACAAGAAAAATAGAGCGCCACTCAATCAAGGAGTCAAAGCACAAAAACAATGTTAGCAGTTTCTGCTATTTATTTTAACCTTGTATAGTGACTAGGGTCGATCACAAGGAGCACGAGAAATCCTTTGAAGTAATCGAAATTCAGAAACTAAAGTGCATATTTTTATTAATTTTTATATTTGCATTTTTTATATTTAATTAATAAGCAAAAACAAACAAATAAGAAAACTATGCACACAATCAACCCTTTTCAACTTTTATTCAGACCTAAAATGCTCAAAAATTAAGAATAAAAATATTTTTGTGTTTTAAAATATTCAAGCGTTTTTGGTAATTTTCTGGGGTTTTTCTAATTTTTATGGGATTTTATGAAAATAAAACAAAAACAAAATAGGGAAATAGTGCACAACCATGATAAAATGACAAATTAAAAATACTTATAGTGTCCTAATGTCACGGGGGTAATTTTATGAGAAAATAGATAAAAAAAGGAACAAACAAGAACTGAAATTGTATTTTTCTGATTTTTCTGAGATTTTTTTTGATTAGTATAAGTTTATAAGTTTTTTACATTTTTAGGAGTTTTATGATGAATTTCAAAACAAAAATGCTACAGAAGTTGGAGCATATAAAAGCCAACAACCAGGAATTTTAATGGAAGTTTTCAAATAATTTTTATAATTTTATGTATTTTATGAAATAAACAGGAAGATTTTTATGGTTTTTTGTTTTTTGAAAATAAAAGACAACTCAAAAATCCCAAAAATTACAATAAATATTACGTGTTAACAGAAGCTAATAGTATTTTTTATAGATTTTTTGGGCTTAGTTTGATATTTATTTAATTAAAAACTAGGAAGATAGTTCATAGGAACATTGTTGCAATTCTAATAAAGTCCAACGACCAAAAAGTAACACAGATAAGAATCTGGGGGCTAAAGATGCAAAATGTCCAGGAAATAGACGCACATGCGTACTACGCCACATACAGGGGTATAAGTACAAATATCAGAAATATTTCATTCAAAACATAACATAGAAGAAGTTCAGGATAGATAGTGCAACTACATCACAAAATCACGTGGGACGACACGTGAGTTCACATATGGAGGACTAAAATGCAAATATGTAAAGCTACGGGGTTCTGACCACAAAATGTCTACACTTACAACTTAATTTACTGGACTAACTAACAAAGTATAAAAGTGCGAGATATAAGATGCAAAATACTCCGAGGCACGTGATGAGCGTGTGGGGGCTCTGACGGTTCTGATCACCCCCTGTAAAAAATCTAACGGCAAGAGGAATGTTGGGGATGTACGGTAGGATCTGACTTGTCAGTCCTAATCCAACGGTCCGAAAAGCTGCTGTGATGATCAGCTAAGATCAGAACTGGTGCTCTACTCCTCGTCCAACGGTGGTGGAAGATGGTGGATGAACTGATGGATGGTGAACATTGATTGGGAACTAGTGCAACCATTGGTCTGATCGAGCCTCCAAATTGTCTAGCACCTCTGGAAGGGTGCTCCACTTTGAGTGCTGGAGGTGGATCAAATGAGTTACGGTCGGATGACCGGGACAAAGGAGCTCTACCTGGAGCTGCTCCGCCGAGCAACTGGGCGTCCAAGAGAGGGTCCTACCGTGCAGGAGTACGTGCAAATGAAAGACAGGACACGGGGCTACGCTGCGGTCCAGGTTATTGCAGCTGGAGATGAAAGAAGCAAGGCGAATGGGAATCGATCTCCGATGAGGGTGGCAGAAGGAGATCTTGGTCTTAATCTCAACATAAGGGTCGAGTCTAAGGATGATCAGGCTACGGTGCAAGATGTGGTCTTCATCGAGGGGTCGATCGATATGGGTGTGAGGGTGAGATGAGGCTCCGACCAGGTGGCCAGAGTAAATGAACGGTGGAGGAGAGAAATGGATGAACCGAAGGAACATGCAAAAAGTGAAGGATAAGAGGGACACCTGAGGCTTGGAACTCGTTCCCGAGCTTCAGGCGAAGATGGTAGTCAGGGTCGTGGCCTCAACCATGCCGCGGCGGGCAGGGAGGCTGAACGTGATGGAGAGCTCCGGCCACGTAGCTGAGTTGCGGGAACACGCCACCAAACTTCGATCCAAAGATGCCCTCGGGTCACTGTCACTCAACTGAAGGTTTCTAGAGGTGAAGGAAGGGGCGAGGCATGAGCTGCAATGCCATGATGGAGGAGAAGACAATTTATAGGTTGCTTGAGGGTCCAGAAAGATCAGCGAAAAGCGCGGAACCCTAGAGCGATCCTGATCAATTAAGGGACCATCGAGGATATCAGGTGTACGAGGATTGTCGGGTCCGAATTTTGAGGCAAAGGGAGATCAGAGTCGGGCCGGAGAAATTCAAGAAGGAGCTCCGACAAGCGATATCCAGGTTTGACCCAGGAAGGAGGAGGCATTGACCGGGGGTCAATGAATGGTCTGGACCAATCCGAAAATTAGAATATACAAAATATTTACAAATTCTAAAAAAATAGTTAATGATTTTAAATTAAAAACTGTAAAAAATAAAAAATGTTTATTTATTTTCAAAGAATTTTTTAATGATTTTTTAATTATTTTTATGAAAAATAAATCGGTGTATATATACAATATGTAGTATTATATACAAGTATAATATACCTATGTATTATGTACATGTATTTTTATTTTGTTATTTTTACACAAATACCCCAATTTTGTATTTTATTTATTTTCAACATATTTTAGGAATACAAAATCATTTTTATTTTATTTTTATGAGTTATCTACATGTATAGAATAAATAGTGAATGTCATGTATATACATGTGTTTCGTACAATGAAAGTGGGATTTAATTCTTATTTTTATTTAATTTTCTGATTTTTATTTTTATTTTGTTTCTAGAAATATATACAAGGAGGTAGAAATAATATTTAGTGCATAGCACAAGGTAGGCCCTATCTCTCTCTACTTATTTTATTTGGTGATCAGGTCAAGGCTTGACCTTCTCTTGCGGTTCGGGTCACTCTGTATTTATTCTAAATACCTCCTTCCTTTTTCTTTTCCTTTATTCTTTTATTTTTGCACAAAAACATGCTAATTATGCAATATTAACAAATGCATGCTAAATGCTATGTTATTGTATTTACAGGTATTTACATGTTGTTTTGCCAATATAAATAGCTAAAATAAAAGAATAAAGAGTGAGAATCAAGGATTCATCACTTTGCTCTCATGTTGTTCCACATGAGTTGGGTAAATGTACGCCCCAGGCGTTTCTTGTATTTATTTTTGGTTTACTAAAATTTGAATTATGTTGTATAATTTTGGCACATTTGCAGATGAAGCTCTGATCTTTTTTTAATTGCAAATATGCCCCTACCAGCTTATGTATTTTTGTTGCTTGGATTTCATTTATTAAAAATAGCACCCTATCTCCTAAAATCATGCAAAAAAGGTTAGATGTCTGATATCATGCACTTTCACATCACATATTTACTTTTCATTTTTAGGCATTTTTAACCATTCATTAAGAATCAAAAGGAGCCCATTTCGGTATTGTCTAACTTTTAAAATACAAAAAATATAAAAATGTCCTGAAAATTTCTAAAAAAATTATATGCTGTTTATTTGACTATATTTTGACTATAGACAAAAATCACTAAAAATGGAAAAATAAAAATGTAAAAATTGAAAAACACTAAAATACTTCATAAAAATCTAAGAAATCATTAAAAAAATAAAAAAAATATGTTTTCTATTTTATAATTTTCTTTATATAAATATTTATATATTAAATTTGGTTTGAGTAATTTTGGACATTATTTACTATATTTAAATATAAATCAATTTCAGATATTTATTGAATCCCTTCTTTGGTATATTTATGACTTTAAAAATATACAAAAATCAGCAAAAATTCCATAAAAATTATAAAAATATCAAAAAAAATATAAATTCCAAAAATATTTTATTTCCTGTATTTTGACTCTTTTTATACATATTTACAATTATATTAGGTTGCGTATATAACCCTATATGTAGGTATATTATATATATAAATATATAAATAAAATAAAAGAATTTGAAAATATAAAAAGAAAATATAAAAAAATATAAAATCAAAAAAAAAAATAATATTAAAATTATAGAAACAAAAACCCACAAAAAGATACATGTGTATACTTAACAAATGACATGGTTGTATATAAACACTTTGTTCACAAATAACCATGGGCTACGCATATTGCTCTCGGTGGTTCGACCTCTACGTGCTTACTTGCTATGCATCTTGTAGTCGAGGATAATAAATTTTAACTCATTTGGTGCTATTCATTACTTTTATTTATTTTGTGGGTTATTTGCTGATTAATCAGGGACTTTTGAGCAGTCAAAACACCGACTGCGATTTCGCCTTGTGAAACTGCACAACCCTAAAAAATCCATGGTTATCAGATGGCACCATTGTCAGGGAGAAATGAGCGTAGCCTATTTGTGTCATTTCTTTTGTATACTCATTTGTTCTTATTCATTGATTTATTGATGTAAATACTAATTGATTTATTTTGTATATTGGTATTCAATTAAATTTGTTGTATACAACTCATTTGGATTTCATTTGATTATATGTGCTAATACTCTTTTGTTTGTGACTTTGTTGCGAGGGCTCGTCATGCAAGGACGACTTCTTTGGAGGCCGATGCAGCCAAGTTTGGTGGAGACTAGTCTTCACAATGTGACCAGTTGGAGAGGCTACAAAGGAAGTAAGGAGAGGAAATTAGCATATAGATAGATTAGCTTTGCTTATGTATTTATTGGTGTGAGAGAGATAATTTAATTTTGTAATAATTAAAGACTTGGACTCTACTCTTCACAATGAGGTCCACACCTGGGGACCTTGTCGCAGTTTTCCGTACTTTCTTGCATTCTTTTATTTTGTTTTCTGTTGTTTTGAGTTTTCCGCCTTATTTTTATTTGTTTTATGTGCATGGAGCCCCTAGACATAGGTTGCTTGACTCAGTAATTAGGTCCAAACCCTAATGAGAATGCATGTTCCTATAGTCTCTTATAATTAGATCTAGTCAAATTAATAAGTGTTAGTTGTTTGGAGTTGAGACCGCGTGCCGAGAGTGGTCGTATACAATGCTTGCAGGACCTGTTGTGGCTGGCACCAATCGGCATCAAAGACATGACCTTGGTCTCATTTCTGAATAACTAATAATAGGTTATTCATGATTAATAGCAACTATTGTTTAGGGCAATTTTGTCAATTGCATACCGCCATGTAGATAGGTTTAAAAAATTCTTCATTGCATACCACATGGAGAGAGCTAGGAAACACTGTAAGTCCTCTAACTCAGCATGCATCATTAGATTCAATGGTGAGATTTCCATCATTGAATTGACTCACACAGCTTTTTTGCTATCTCCCTCTGATTTTGAGCACCTACAATTTAAATGAAAATCTATAAAAACTTTAGGTGCTTTTATGTAAACAGATCCAAAAAAAGTGGAAACCCAAAAATTAAAACAAGGGGACCGCTAAATGAACTTTGACCTTAATTAAAATCCGTAATGGACTTTCATTGTCGAGTTAATAAAGCCCTCATTGATTTCATGTACATTAGGAGGGGACCAAAACCCCTCCTATGAGCAAGGCACGACCCTCTAAGGATTAGAGCCCAAAACCCAGTCTATAACTACCTTGTGTATCTCCTGGATTTCCGAAGTAATAGCGCTTCTATCGTACGCGACCAAGTAGGGCCTTGGCAGCGATGGTGTTCCTGCCTTGTATGGAACATCGACATGGTCTGAAGTACTGAGCTTAGGCCACGCCTTCACGGGAGTGTCTGTGTCATCGGTTTGTGTTCGAGTAGGTTCTTGCATGCTCATGGGTGATTCTATTGCAAGCGAGGATCGAAGTAGCGGTTTTGCCTATCAGCTTCCTCTCTCTATTTCTTTGGCTGAGTAGGGATTCAGGAAGGGTTACAAGGACCTCAAAAAGTACGAACTATATGTTTCAAAGGAGGAGGACAAGTACGAGATACTTTTCTTCCAGTACTCTCTCTCCTATAGGGTTAGCGTGCTAGGGACTTATTACAAGATATTCCTGAAATAACAACTCTAAAACTGAAAGATAATAAACAATGAATCCTTCACGGCTTCACATGGCGTGAGTTGATGAACCCAATTTTGTATTGTGTTTGTATGGATCTAGATTAAGGTTCAAAGATCAAAGTCCCACACATTTACGTAAATTTTATCATATGTGTAACCCTTTTGACCCCCGCTCAGTTCAAGCCTTTCTATTATTTTACAATCTGTTTTATTCCTCATTGACCACCGTATCTTTCCTCCTGCATCGATCCCCCTCTTGCTTTACGATGTTGATCCATGGATGGTCCAGTCGGGACTCTGCGGACACCTACATCGATTCCATAGACACAACTTCGTCTATAATTCGAGGCAATTTCCGAGAATCCGATCCGGACTTTGCGGGTCGATCTCCAGACTCCTTGTCTTCTATCCGTCCTTTTTGACCACCCAATAAACTAGGACAACTCTTGTCCCACCTTCGTCGTTGTGAATGAGAGCCGATTACAATCCACATCTTTTTTCATTCACAACACTCTGGGATTAACCCTAATACCAGATTGATCTTGACAGATGGGATTTAATTGTGAGTGTTCTGATTGGGAATTTCTCACATTTCAGATAGAAGACAGTCCCAGTCCTGGATCTCAACACAAAATTCATCTCATCAGACTCAGACCCAGAAATGGTTCCCCAAGGAAAGGCCAAGGGTCAGCAACCTCCCCATCCCGAGCAGGGTCAGATGCCAGATCATAACCAAGTGAATGCTTAGTTGCTAGCTTCCATCAAGGCCATCCAGTAGCAACTAACCGATCAGGCCCTTGCACAGATTGCATTCCAGGACATGCTGAATGATGTCATGAACAGACAAGTAGGAGGAGGAGACAGACTGGTAGGAGGATGGGATGGACCCCGTGATAATTTCGATGAGGAAGAGCCAGAGCAAGGGAGAAAAAAATTCACGCTTAAGGAGACATATAATATCGGAGAAAACCATATGACCGGGTGGATCCGTATCCCACCGATGCATGCTCACTTCGAGCTTGAGCCTCAATTCTTGGCCCTTCTACCATCTTTCCACGGGAACACTAATGAAGAGCCTTACATTCACCTGCAGCAATTTTCACGCATATGCCATAATACCCACTACCCCAATGTTCCTTTATACATGGTGAAGATGATGGCATTCCCCTTCAGTTTATAGGACATGACTCTATACTAGGTCAATCATTTGGGAAAGGTTGTAACAACATGGGAGGAATTGAAATCCGCTTTTCTGCACAAATTCTATCCTCTTGATCGGCTCAACCAGATGCGAGCCAGGATCAACAATTTCTCCCATAGTGCCTAAGAGACCATTCATGAAGCTGGGAGAGATTCACAGACCTACAGGAGAAGTGCCCCCATCTTGAAATACCGATGACCAGCTTAGTCCAACACTTCTTTGGGGGGCTGAATGTAGAGAGCCAAAGGTTCGTCTACGTAGACTATGGGGGATCACATTTTAATAAGGATGAAGATGTTGTCTGTCAGATTTTTGAAGAAATGAGTGAAGTAGAGTCCTCCCTCTCTTCATCCGGTGCCAATCAGAAGCAACCACAGATCCTCCAGAAGCAAGTACATATGGCAGCGTCTCGTGAGGCGGAGAGAGATGAGAGATTCAATCTCAATATCAACAAGGACCATCTCTCAAAGGTTGACATTTTTAAGAAGCGATCACAGGATCTTGAAAATCCATGTGATCGAGAAGAGGGACGCAACACTAAGATAAGCTGGACCATATCACCAAGCAGTTGGAGTTGCTGGTGAGCACCATCAGTTCAGTCCAGTCGGTGACATAATCTACAGAGACTCTAACTGAGAAGAAGGATGAGCCACTACCACCACAACAACCCCAACCGAGCCAGCAACCATCGATAGTTCAACATGTGTACTACGTGTAGGCGCCCGATCAGGGCCTACCGTAGCAAGAGATGGTAGTCTACCAGCCAGACTTCCTTCCATCTTCCGATCCAGCCTTTCCACCACTACCCTTGATTCAAGAAGTCAATGGTGTATAGAGTAGTGACGCACAACTAGCCCATCCTACCGGACACCCTCAGGGCCAGCCACAAGCTAACAGAGCCTACCACCAACCTCAGGGAGGTTGTTACCAGCGGTCCTCTCAAACCCTGCCTCAGTATCACCAGCCTCCACAATACAATAACCAATGGAGGCAGAACCAGTTGTATGCACAGTCGCAATCCCGCCCGTCACATCCGTATCACCAGTACGTAGCTATACCACATCAACAATATCCTCCTCCCTCCTACCACAAGTACCAACTTCCTCCACCTCCTTAACCACATCAGCAGTCACCGTCTCAACTACACAACAATCAACCACAACGTGGTCTGCACGCTAAACTTTCGGAGGCGAGTTCGATGAACCCTACCCTTGATTGCTTGGCCCAACTTGTCAAAGACCTAACAGATATGATGAAAAATCTTGATGACCTGACTGCCACCAAAACGTCCATTCCGGTGTAGGTAGAAGCGAATGCAAATAGCTTCAAAAGAAAAGAGCAGGTAGAATGTGATGCCCACTCTGCTCGCATAGAGCAAGATAGCTGTAATATTTCTTTATCTAATGTTGTCACTCTCATGAGCGGTAGGACTTTACTTCCATCTGACGCAAGTAATGGGGACAATAAAGCTTTGATAGGTGAATCGTCATTTTCTACATCAGCTGTGCCAACCACAAGGATGAGTGAGAAAGAAGAAGAAGGAGGAGCCATGCCAGCTGCCATTCACCTCCACCATCATCAACAAAAAGACCAAAAAAATAAAATAAAAAAAGCTCAAAAAGACCACAAAGACCTTCGCCATCGACGTGAAGCCGGGACAACCACGGAAGAGCTGCCAGCAACAGCTGATCCTACGCCAGCCAACGGAGCCGAGACCACGCCCTTTGCTTGTCCACCAGCAACATCATCTCAGTCGCCAGCATGTACTCCTTTTTGTGAACCAGATGTATAGAATATTGTGGACATGGATTTTGTTGTAAATAAGAATGTTGTTTTCTATTTCAGTACTGTAAATATTCCTTTTCTTTTAGAAATAGAAAATTCCAAAAAAATGAAAAAAGAAAAAGTGCATTATCTGATCCTAGAGTTGTGGATATCAACAATAATTTGATTGTTGAGATTCCTTTAATGAAGGCCATAGAATACATGCCTGCTGTGAAGAAAGGTCTAAAAGAGGCATGCACAAACAAGCGTCAACCAACACGAAACAACATACGACGACAGGTTGAGAAGCACATTCTCACCATGGCCACGGTTGCAGCCATCAACGATCTCCCGATGAAAAAGCAAGACAAATGAGCACCTTTGATCAGTTACGAGATTTTCGATCAAGTCTTTAAGCGAACATTTCTTGATAATGGTTCTTCCATCAACTCCCGTCCTATTAATTATTGCAAGAATTTGGTATAGGTCCTCTCAAGCAGACACGTATGATCCTTCAGTTTGCTGATCGATCCATCAAGCGACCTTGAGGTCTTTTGGAAGATGTTGTTATAAAGGTGCGGGATATGCAGTTTTCAGTTGATATTGTAGTCCTTGATATGGACTCCCCCACACCCTTACTCCAAACTTCTATCATCCTAGGCCGACCATTCCTGCGTACTTTAGAAGCCGTGGTTGATTATGGGTCTGGAAAGATTACCTTCATCTCGGGCAACACTAGAATTACAATATACATGATCTTCAAGCCTAAAGTCGCAACTGGTGAGAGTTATGTAGCACCGTGTGAAGCAGACTGTGACTTCATTGCAGAGATCAGAGATAGACCACTCTCTTTGAACAATCCATGGACATGGGAAATCCTCTCTTTAGAGGAGTACTTGGAAAGCACAGTCGAGGCAAGCTCCGATGACACTTGGGAGACAAAGTCCAATTTGCTGATGCATCTGTTTGATTCAGATGAGTCACTCTAGCCCAAACACAATGAGTTCATTGTAGATCTCTTCGACATATTGTTAGAACGTCACCAAGACACTGCGGTCTACACTACCTCTAGAGTTGAGGCAACTTATTCACCAACCAACACCGTTTCAGAAGTGACCAAGAAGATGGCCAGATCAGAACCAGAACTAAAGCCACTTCTAGTAGGCCTGAAGTATGCTTTCCTTGCGAGTGAAAAACACATTTATCTGGTCATCATCAACAGCAGGCTGACCCCGGAGCAAGAATCTTGACTCCTCAAGTCCTAGAGAAAAACCGCAAGGCACTTGGTTAGCATGTTTCAGATCTCTGCGGGATAAATCCTACATTGTGCTCACATCATATTTACTTGTAAGAAGATTCCAAGCCGTCCCGTGTGTTTCAGAGGAGCCTAAACCCAAATCTGAAGGACGTAGTCATGAAAGAAATCACGAAATGGTGTGATGCAGGCTTTATTTATCCCATCTCCGATTCTAAATGGGTGAGCCCATTGCATGTAGTTCCAAAGAAATCATGGCTTACTATGGTTACCGATGACAAAGGATAGGATATTTCTACTCGAGTACCAATGTATTGGCGTGTATGTGTTGACTACCGTCGCCTTAATGCAACAACTAAGAAGGACCATTTCCCCTTGTCGTTCATTGATCAAGTGTCAGAAAAACTCGCTGGCAAGGGGTTCTTCTGCTTTTTGGATGGGTACTCCAGGTACAACCAAGTGGCAATCACCCCCTGAAGATTAGGAGAAAGCAACCTTCACTTGCCCATTCAACACCTATGCTTTCAGGAGAATGCCCTTTGGACTGTGCAACGCACCAACGACATTCCAAAGATGCATGCTTGTAGTTTTTGCCAAGATGGTAGATAGTTTTCTCGAGGTGTTTATGGATGACTTCTCTGTCTATGGTGACAACTTCGATTCTTATCTCGAGCACCTAGACAGAGTACTTCATAATTGCCGTGAAGTCAATCTGGTATTATCATGAGAAAAGAGTCACTTCATGGTCACTGAGGGGATTGTGCTGAGTCACGTCTTTTCCAAACGAGGCATGAAAGTCAACCTGACAAAGGTGGATGTATATTGAGCCACCTTAGATAGTCAAGAATGTGAGGTAATTTATGGGACATGTGGGATTCTACAGAAGGTTCATCCATGATTTCATTCGCATCGTCCGACCTCTTATAGAGTTACTATGCAAGGGGACTGAGTTCAATGTTGATCAGCATGTCCTCCTTTAATGTAATCAGCTAAAGGAGCTAATCACTCAAGCTCCAGTCCTACATCCATTAGATTGGTCTCTTCCTTTTGAGATCATGACAGATGCGTCAGATTTTGCGGTTGGGGCTGTTCTAGGACAAAGAAAAGACAATGCATACTATGCCATTCATTATGCCAACAAAATGTTAGATGAAGCTCAGAGAAACTAACTATAACAAAGAAAGAAGTGCTGGCTGGGGTATCCGGCCTTGATAAGCTCGGATCCTATTTGCTGGGATCAAAAGTCACGAATTACACTGACCATTCTGCTATCAGATACTTACATCAGAAGAAGGATGCCAAGCCCAAACTAATTAGATAAATCCTTCTTCTACAGGAGTTCGATTTGGAAATAAAGGACAAGCATGCAGTTCAGAATATGGTAGCAGACCACCTCTCCAGAATAGAGACACATGATCCTCCACTAAGCAGTGCACCCATCACATACACCTTTCCTGACGAGTCAATTCTGGCAGTGGATTCACTCCCTTGGTATGCTGATATTGTTAACTACCTCGTCTCAGGTGTAGTTCCACAAGAATGGATGAAGATTCAGAAGGACAAATTCTTACCAATGACCCATTCCTACCAATGGGAAGATCCTCTATAATTCAGGGAAGGAGCAGACTGTATTTAGTGCAGATGCATTCCTCAAGCAGAGCAACATAGTGTCCTCGAGCATTGTCACTCGCTTGAATCTGGTGGGCACCATTATGGAGACAGTATGACATTAAAGATATTGTAGTGTGGCCTCTGGTGGCCTACATTATTTGAGGATGTAGAAACATTTGTCAAATGATGCACTGACTGCCAGTGATTGAATGTCACCCTTACAACCAAAGATTCCATGCCCCTGAAGATCACTCAGATTGCTGATGTATTCGATGCTTGGAGGATCGATTTCATGGGACCTTTCCCAAATAGTCAGGGGTACGAGCACATTCTCATTGCCATTGATTATGTGAGTTGCTGGGTTGAAGCTATCCGCACAGCACTCGAGCCATAGACAGCTGAACAATGTGCTGCTTTATGACAGAACACATCACTTCACGGTTCGAGATTTTGAAGATACTTATATCAGACGGGAGTAGTGACTTCATAAACAGAGAGGTCAAGAAACTAACGAAGGAATATGACATTGAGCACCGTGTCACATCTCCTTACCATACTCAGACCAATGTATGGCAGCATTATCTAATAGAGAAATCAAGATGATACTTTAAAAGCTTGTCAAGCTCGATAGGAAAAGATGGTCCCAACTTTTGACTCAGTCTTTTGGGCATATAAAACAACTTACAAGTCTCCGTTGGGCTTGTCTCCCTATTGCCTTGTGTATGGAAAGCCATGCCACGTGCCTGTGGAGCTGATTCATAAATCATTATGGGCAGTTAACATCTGTAATCTGGACTCACAACAAGGTGGTCAGAAGAGGAAAGAAGATCGGAACATGCTCCTGGAATTTTGATAGTATGCATATGATAACACATTGATGTACAAGGAGAAGTGAAATATTGGCATGACCGGCACATCAGACGAAAGACCTTAAAAGCTGGACATAAAATGTGGTTTTTTGATGCAAAGTTGAAGATCTTCCCAAGCAAATAAAATGCAAATGGACAGGGTCATTTCAAGTTCGAGAAGTGCGTGACAATGGCAGCATTACGATATCAGAATTGTCTCCTGACGCAGAACCATTTGTCATCAACGGTCAACTACTGAAGCCTTACCTCGAGCATGACATTTTCTTGGCCGTTGTCGACTCTATCCAAGTTTTGCGCTCCGACGATACATATACAACAATAGCAACATCAAAAGATTCATATAATGCAACGCAAAAACTTTTCCTTTAAGCTTTTATCTTTTCTTCTTCTTTTCTTCCTTTTGTTTTCATCTTTCATTATCTATTAAAAAAAGAATATAAATAAAAATAGGTGTATCACCCCTTCTTTTTAGTCTTCAATACTTAGGACATACTTTATCCTAAGTATAGGGGGGGTGTGCACTTCGATTTATTTCATTCTTTGATCCTCTCCCCTGTCTCCTCTTCTTTTCTATACTTAGGGATATCTTACCCTAAGTATAGGGGGAGACAATCGGAGTATGATCTGTTCATTCCTACCCTTGACCCTCCCAACGTTGTGTACAATCTACTATACTTGGGATTAATTCATCCTAAGTATGGGGGGGGGATCGACTTCTCATTCGTTCATTTGTTTTTCATTCCTTTATTCTTTAAGCTTTCCTATACCCAGTATGAGTTGTCTTCTTTTTTTCCTCTGATCTATGAGGACATAGCTCAACCTAAGTATGGGGGGGTTGTATATACTGTGTATATACTTTATCCATAACTCGTACTTTCATATTTTTAACAAAAATGGCTAAAATTCTGTATGAAATACTATTAAATTCATTAAAATCACTTATAAAAAGATGTTTATTATTCCTGAAATTCATTGTGTATTTACTAATTAATAAATCAGGTAAAAAGTATTTTTTACAAAATATTTGAAGAATAGTTTGAAAATCTTTTCGAAAAATCTTTTGAAAACTATTTGGAAAACGTTTTATTAAATATTTTCAGCCTTTGTAAAAAAATTTGTTTGAAAAATTTATTTTCTTTGTGTGAAATAAAAATGTTTTGACATTCGATTTGCAAATGGTTTGAAAAATGGTTGCAAAAATATTTTGAAAAAAATCTATATATACTGTTTGAAAAACCTTTTCAAAATGATTTTCAAATGTGTGTAAATGTTTGTAAAAATTATTTGTAAAAATTATTTTGGACTATAGTTTCAAGATTGTTTGTAAAATCATTTTCAAATAAGTTCGAAGAATATATACATCACCTTAAAATTCTTTATTAAGTGTATATAAAAATGATCACATATCCCTTGTAAATTCTTAAAACCCAACTCTTGTAAATAATAAGAGGCATCCCCGTGTAAATATTTGTACCTAGTTTTTTGCCCAAAATCTTTTATTTTCAAAAATAACAAAAATATTTGCAAAACCAAAAATACCAAAAATATTTGCAAAATCTTTTTTTTAAAATGCAAACAAATTGCATGTGCATCATCTTTTTAAAAAATCCATAAAAAGTTCAAACTTAAAAAATTACATCACAAAAATATTTTCTGCATAGCATTTGCATAGCATGTGCATTTTTCGCGTTGAGTTTGATAATTTAATAAGTCTAAGTAAAATCCGAAGATTGGAACTTGGTTGGACCTTAAATCTACCTAATCACAGGAACCTTATAGGAGCTAGAATTGATGCACTTAAGGTCTAATTGGCTTAATTCTTTGAGGATCACGAGACTTGGTTCAATGGATTCTTGACTGCCAAAGTAGAGTATTTTGGAGCACACGCATGGCTCTTATTTATAATGACCTAACTTTGGACACCTACACCTTTCCCTTCACTCAAATAACTACAGTGGTGAGGGGATTGGATTTGCCGGTATGAGACACACACAATTGGAAACATTTGTCCTCGTCTATGAGGGAAGTGCACACCAACCCGTCCAGTAGCAGATACGTCTAAAGCTAGGAGAGTGTGGGTTGCAATAATGCTTCAAAAGAGGGATAATCTACTAGCTCAAGAGGAAAAACTCCTTAGCTTCTTTAAATAATATTTCAAAAAGAGGGGGGGGGCAAAAAGTAAAAACACCAAAAAAAGTGGACATGATTGATTGAATAAAATGTCTGCCGGAGTGTATATATTTGTATAGTCAATAAAAAAGCTTGAGCTTCAAAGTCAAATAATGTGAGCCTGCAGCTAGATGACTTGACTACACTGGTCTTGCATTCTAGGATAGGTAGCTACACTGGCTACCATCCATTCTTCTCTTCACCCCCTCCTCTTGAGCTGGTTGTCACTTGAACTTAGAAGGGAATACCACACTCCTCAAGGAAGAAGTTGCTGGATTGGAGAATCACTGGGTTGTCATGCTGGAGAAGTCAATCTCTTTGTCATTTCAGTTGGGGAGAGCCACTATCACATACATTGTACGAGTCAGATTCATAGTCGTAAGGATTTGTATATGAGTTGAAGTATTCTACCCTGGCAATCGAGGAGACTTGAATAGAGTTTTGGGATTCTCAAAGGCTGTTAGATTTCAAATCCGATCCCCAATAAGGTTTCACCCGTACTAAAATTCCAAAGGTCTGAATTAAGCTCCAAACTTCGATTTTTGAAGACAAGTTTGAGAATTAAACTTAATCTATCTTTCTTTCTTTTTCTCTTCATTGTTTTTCTTTTCTGCACTTATTGCATGTGTTTGCTAGAGACAAGTAAATGCAAGTATAGGGGGGGTGATGAATCTCCATTTCATCACCTTTATTTTATCATTTTGGCCTTAAAACCCTAGTAAATGCATGTAAATACCCTTAAATTACATGAATTAACATTCATCCTTTATTGTACGAAATATGTATAAAAGACTGTTTTATTGCCAAAATCATAGAATAAAGAAAAGAAAAAGAGTAAAACATCGTAGATATTTTATGATCCAAAACCCCTAGACCTAAGCATCTTGATGACTAGGTCGACAAGGAATAAAGTAGGGAGAGATAAGGGCTATTAATACAATCAAATTCCCACTTCTTTATTCATATTTTATTCATTTTGAGACCCATTTTATTTTTCACTTTTTATACTTTAAATAAAGAAATTTTGTACATGAAAATTGTAGATAATAAAATATAGAAACATATAAAATTTATTTCATCCAAAAATAATACATAGACTAAAAGTTATAGTCCGAATAAAATTCCAAAATCCCAACTTTCCAGACCCATATCTCTCAAATAAAAACTCAAAATATATCAGAATCACCTTTAATGTATATAACTTTTAATAAGCTATTTAATGGAGATGGTTTCATATTTTTTGGAGATAAGGTGTGGAAGTTAGATTTTGGCCCCCTATTGTATAATATACTCGATTAAAATATTCATTTTATTTATTTTGTATTATTTTCATAATTTTACATTTTTATAATTTTGAAAATATATTTTAGAATACATAAACCTATTAAAACAGGAATAAAATACTAAATAAAATATTAAAATAAAATAATGTATATAATACATAAATGAAATACCTACAAGTATACCTATATAACATACTCCCCTATTTATTTTAGTATACAAATAATATCATAGAAATATAATAAAAATATATTTGTGTACCTAAAAATAAGTTATAAATATATAAAATAAGAGAATAAAATAATAAAATAAAATCTATAAATAAAAATAAAATATTTAAAATATAGATAAATATACCTATAAAGAAACCCCTAAAAATTAACTACTAATAAATAACCTCAAAAAATAAATAAAAATCATCATAATATACTATATAAAATAATAAACATTTTTTCTTTTATAATAAAAAATTATAAAATCAATTACTATTTTTAAATAATTATTTTTAAATAAATAGGTAGTTTTGTCCTATAGTGCGACCGCGTAGACCAATCACAGCGCTCCATTCGTTGACTCTGGTCAACCCCCTGTCTTTCAGCTCTGACTCCTGTCAGAACCTCGAGACCCTCTTCTTCTCCGATTTTTCGATGCCTCCCAGATTGTCCTTCCACCTCGAGAGCTTCACGAAAATCTCTCACCTCACATCTATCTATCTCGCGGGATCATTAGATCCTCTCAATCTGCCTCGAGCACGTCAATAATTGCCACCCAAGATCACTCGAACTTACTGTCTATAAATAAAACATCCCCTTTCACCTTCTTCTTTTGATCCCTCTTAGAGCTCCTAAGTGCGTCCCTCATGTGTGTACGTGAGTCACTAGTGACAACGGGGACTTCCCCCATGATTGGAAGCGAAGGAGCAAGGAGAAGGGGAGATCCAGAGCGGCGCTCTGGCATGCCCAACTTCCTACCGACCACAACTGGTATAAGAGCTGCGAACCTTCATTTCTAGTTAGATTTTTATATCGTCTTTTCATTCCAATATTTAGTCTAAGGCTTAATTAAGTAGATTAGCTTAAATCCAATACTTTAGGTTCGTCGGAGTCATTGGGTCTCCGGTCGATTCACCGTGATTCCATCCCGTTTCGACAACCATTTTCGCCTCACATCGTTCCCCATCGCTTTCTTTATCTAATCGATCCATTCCGACCCCCTAATCCTTGCTAGATCAGCGAATCGGGTCCCTTCTGCCACCGTATGCCAGAGCCCCGCTGCCTACCTCATTTTTCGTGCTTTCCAGCTTCACGCCTGCTTGTGGAGCAAGTCCTCGAGCCACACGTCTTCTCCTTGTAGGTTACACGATCAAAGGGGCCCGTCTGGACTCAATTCAACCTGACTTGAGGTTCTCTAGGTCGCCTATCCTCCTCGGGCTCGCTAGGCCTCTCCTCTAAGTCCTAGGCCTTGAAGTGACCATCATCAGCTGTGGACAACTCCCCCGAAGGTGTAGAGCCAATTGCTATTGCAGGAGACAATCGGAGGAAGGGGGAATCAACGATCGAAGGTAGGGAAGCCATATGTTCTTCCCTGTTCTTTGCTAACAGCATCAACCGTCAGATGAAGTTGCCTCCTCTAATTCTAATCCAGGTCATTCGATCAAGCCACGCTCCAATCGTCTGATGATGTCCAAGATTAAATCCGCACCGCAGATCGACGAAAGAGTGTCACACTTCCAGGTGACTCCACGTGTCTAAGTGAAAGGAGGAGGATCGTTCGATCGTGCGCATAAACGAGTAAATTACATATCATGCCCCACCTCATTTTGTATTTATTATTTAATATTGTAAATAAATTATGCCCTTTAAAAGAAGTTCGACATTTTTCTTATAGGCTGTTTCATTTTTGTAGATTTGCATTTGGGTCCAGTATAGCTCAGCTCACGTGTCGTCCCATGTGAGCTGTGCAAATTGTATGTACGCCCCTAGTGCTTCATATATTTATTTTTAGTCCAATAAAATTTGAATTATGTTGTATAAATTTGTCACATTTGCAGATGAACCCCTGATCATTTTTTGAATTACAAATATGCCCCTAACAGCTTATGTATTCTTAATGCTTGGATTTCATTTATTAAAAATATCACCATAGCTCCTAAAATCATGCAAAAAAAGGGTTATAGTCTGATAGCATGCACTTTCATGCCATATATTTACTTTACATTTTGGGCATTTTAACCATTTATTTAAAATCAAAACTAGCCCTTTTTATACTATCTAACTTATAAAATACCAAAAAATATAAAAACATCTTGACAAATTCCAAAAAATATATGTTGTTTAGTTGACTATATTTTTACTACGACAAAAAACAGTAAAAATGGAAAAAGAGAAAGCTTAAAAAATGAAAAACCCCAAAATCCTTCATAAAAATCTAAAAAATAATTTAAAAAATCGAAAAATATGTTTTCTAATTTATAATTTTCTTTATTTAAATATTTATATATTAAAATTGGTTTGAGTAATTTTGAACCTAATTTACTATATTTAAAATTCAAATCATTTTCAGATATTTATTGAATCCCTGCTTTGGGATATTTGTGACTTTAAAAATCTATAAAAATTAGAAAAAAAAATCAAGGAAAATTACAGAAACATCATTAAAATATATAAAATCCAAAAATATTTTTTTTCTATATTTTGACTCTTTTTATGCATAATTATAATTGTATTTGCTTTGGTTGTGTATAACCCTATACGTAGTTATACTATATATATAAATAAAATATAAGAATACGAAAATATAAAAATAAAATATAAAAAATATAAAATCAAAACAAAAAAAAATTTAAAAACAAAAACCCGCAAAAGATACATGTGTATACTTGATAAATGACATGGTTGTATATAAACACTTTGTACACAAATAACCATGGGCTACCCATATTGCTCTGTGTGGTCCGACCTCTACGTGCTTACTTTCTATGCATATTATAGTAGAGAATAATAAATTTTAACTCAATTGGAGCTATTCATTGCATTTATTTATTTTGTGGGTTATTTGCTGATTAATCAGGGACTTTTGAGCGGTAAAAACACCGATTGCAGTTTCGCCTTGTGAAATTGTACGACCCTCAAAAATCCATGGTTATCAATATCAGAGACCACATTCTTTTTAGTATCCTACTACACATCAGCATATACATCATTACCAGCAACAACAACATTCTTCCTTCACACCACAGAAATCTCCTCAGTCTTACACACCACAACAGTACACTCGTAGGAAGGAGAGAGTAGATAGCCAAAGTCACCACACCAAGTTTGAGATGTCTTCACATGCCTTGGCACTGAACCAGATCATGAAATGTTGAGAACCCTCCAGACATCACATAGGACAGAGATGGAGCAGGTTAACCATCGTATGGATGAGTTAACCACGCTTAAGACCACTCTCTCAGCCCAACCTCAGATGAAATCGAACGACAAGAGGAGGCACACATATCAGATATACACCACTACAGGTACACTCTCCTTTACCTGATTTTTTTATCTATTTTCATCCGTTTCAGGAGCAGTAGATCACCACACACACTTGATCGAGAGGAGGAGAGGGCACATGATGAGAAACGAGAGCTGATCCATGATGATACACATTTGATGTTGAGAGGAGGACCACTAGGAAGACGGGGACCAACATAATGATTGATTTGATGATCAGATAGAGGGGAGCCATGTAGAACAGTAGACATGGACACGGACGAGTCAGATGATGATACCCCACCAGACCATGTAGACATTCCCGATGTAGATTTTTCTTCTCTTGTTTTGTAAGGTTTTGCACATACTTTCGAACTCTCGATGTACATGTTGATTCTATTTCTGATGATTTGAATAAAGATGTTAAGTTTGTTGTTACTAATTTTGTTCCTTTTCCCAATGCCTTGTATGGAAAAGGAAAGAAAAATGCCAAAAAAATATTGTTACTCCAAAGACTAAGAGATTATTGAAAGATCACATTTTTCTGAAGATTCCACTCCATGATGCCTTGGATCATTTTCTTATGTTCAAGAATCAATTGAGGAAGAAATGCACAACACGTAGGAAAAAGATATCATGAGCGGAGAAACAAGTATTGACCAAGGTAACTTCATGTGCTATTCAGAATAAGATACCTAAGAAGAAGATAGATTCTAGATCTCACTATGTCACATGCCAGATTGCAGATGTTGTATTCCTTTGTACTCTCTTAGATAATTGTTCCTCGATTAATTTGATTCCATCTTCTATGCTTGATAAACTCAAGCTAGGTCCTCTTTACAAATCACGAGCGATACTTTAATTTGCTGATCGATCTGTGAAGAGATCTAGAGGGTGTTGAGGAACATTATTGTGACCGTTTAGGGTTTGTAGCTTCCAGTGGACTTTTTTGTCCTCAGTAAGACATGTCCTAAGCAGTTACAACTTGCTCCAATCATTCTTGAGAGACCCTTATTGCAGACAACGAGAGCACTCTTTGATTATGATGCTGGGAGAGTATCATTCCACATAGACAGTGGAGAGATACACATTGAGATGGCAAGAGGATATATCAGTACCAGATAAGTATTGTCATTTACTTCAGAGGACACCAGTCTTGCAGAGGATTGGCAGCACATAGATGAGACACAATCTCTTCATCTCGAGAGCATTTATTTTGATACCCACGATATCCTACATGAGGATGGGGTAGATCACATGGTATCTAGTTCTTCAGATGACTATTCACATAAAGATATAGAGTTCGCATCAGATCCAGATGAGCAGTCAGCTGTAGTAGACATCTTAGTGCCGCAGATTGAGAGTACACATATTCCAACACGAGAGTCAGTTGATCATATTTCATATATCATACAGTCTATTTAGCGTAGAGAGTCAGATGGTGTGATGGTTATACATATAGACACCTTCTATAGTCTGACTCCATATACGCGTATATCATAGAAAGATCTATGTCACATACAGAGTTCACTTACAGAGGCAGCTCTACTTATTCAGCCAGGGATCGGTATGCACATGCATAGTAGATGATTCAATACGACCCAGATTTAGATTATCTACTTTGTACTAGATGCATGACTATTCTTCCACTTCATTTCATCATGTATAGAGACTTGTGAGCCTTTCAATTTTCTGGAGTACACCACCTGTATATTCTTCATAGACCACATTTACTCGTCTTATATGCTTAGTAACGAGATCCCAAGTATAGGGGTGACCGATTGCCCATTGAATTGCACCTTTAGATTTTGTTTTATTTACTTTTCTTTTGTTTTCCTTTCTTTTACACTAATCACTGGTCCCTAACTTCGGCCACATTCTTTTCTATACTTAGGATGCCTTATATATGGGGGACCGTGTGATTTCATTGATTTTGTTTCTTTTTCTTTTCTTTTATTCCTTCATTTGTATATTACTTTTCCTCAGTCACCTCATTTTTGTCTTCCATTATATTTATGATGACATGATCGTAAGTATAGGGGGGTCGACTGACTTCTATTCTTTTATTCTTTTCACCCACTTTTACTTTGCACGAGTTATGTCCGACCTTTTCTCTTTTGATGCTATGAGGACATAACACCAGCTAAGTATAGGGGGATGCATATATATTGTATATATGCTTGCATCCATAACTCATACTTTTATTGTATTTTCTATATCTATAAAATCCATAAGAAGTGGGTAAGGGTTAATTTAAAATCCATCTATTTATTTATTTATTATTTATAAAATTCTTTTAAATAGGCAAAATATGTGTAAAATCATTATTTAAAATTCTTAATATAAAATATGTATTTAAAATATGTATAAATGTATAACACTTATTTAAAATCTTATTTATTAAAATATGTGTAAAATTCTTTAAATCCTTGTAAAATTAATGTATATAAAATTTGTAAAATATATTAGTTATTTAATTCAAATAAAATATGGGTACATTTGCATTTTTCAGAATACATTTTATTTCTTTTGGGAATAGTCTAAAGGATGGAGCTTGATTATGGCCTTTGACTTTCATTGTAAGGAGCCTAGTTAGGAACTGGAATTTACACTCTCAGGTCATTCACTTAAATCTTTGGGATCCATGAGACCATGTTTGGGAAATCAACTTAAACTTGTCTAAGTAAAACACTTGGTGTCATCCGTTTAAGTCTTCATCAGGGAACCAATTTTGGACAGATGCACTTTGCACTTAGATCGACTTGCATGGGGTTGCGAAGGGCATTCCATTTTAGTGGTGCATTTTCATCCTTGTATAGTGGCGCAAACGTCTAAAGATGGGAGTTATGGGATTGAAATAATGCTTCGGATGAGGGAAGGATCTGCTGGTACAATTTTTCTAAGACCTCAAAAAATGGACGGAATGAAAAGATGCAATATCCGTTGAGTCACAAAAAGATTGATGTAGTGCAAGCAATATTACAAAGCCAATTCAAAGAAGAAGCCAACAAACACAAAGATGACCACAATGGTCCAAGCTTCCATAAAAAAGCCTTCACATCTTAGTGGAGACTTAACTACACTGGCTGGGCTTCACAAGGAGATGCGTCTACCCTGGTAGTATTCCAGTTCTCTTCTCATCCTTCTACTTTCTTTCTCTATTCGATTGTGGACACAACATGAACTGACCTAGAAGGGAATACCTCCTCCTCGAGGAAAGAGTAGCTAAATGAGGACCCAATGGGAGTGAATTATTGGGATGGGCGGTTTCTTCACTTCTTGAAGTGGGAAGAGCTAACACAATTCACACATAGTACATATTGAATTCAAGGATTGATAGAGTTAGTGATATGGATGAGTGGATCTGAGCTGGCTGTTGAGTTGAACCTCAATATGGATTTGTGGAACTTGAGGAAAGTTGAGATTAAAATCCAAATACTAGTTAATTCTCTAACAAAATGCTTGCTTTAGTCCCGACCGAGCTCTATCCTTTGTCTGTTCTCATCAATTGGTCTGGGAAAACAAATTCATTCCAACTTTCTTTATTTTTCTCTTATTTTTCAAATAAGTGTTTGCTAATGGACTAACAAAGTTTAAGTATAGGGGGTTGATGAATCCATGATTCATTAACACTTTTCTGCATTTTGCCTTAAAACCCTTAAACAAATACATCTAAATATTAATTAATTTTCATCTTTTATCAAAACCACACTAATGAATAAAAATGTACTTTTATGCATCTAAAACATGTAAATAAATAAAAGAATAAAAATAAAGAAAACAAAAAAGACAGATTGTAAATATGTATATATGTACAATATGACTTATAAAATATAAATATAGGTGAAGATATATTTATATAACCTACCTCCAAGACCAAGTCAGCATGGATTGGTCGATAAACAAATAAGTAGGGGGAGATAATGAAAGAAAACAATAAAAAATTATTATACACTCTATACATTCTTCATTATTTATCAAATATGTACCAAATCTTCATTGATTTTAATTAATTCATATATATATATTTCACCAAACTCTTCTCCTAATTATTACAAAAAATGTATAGAAAAATATAAAATTAAGTTAAAAATAATATCTCGTATATATGCCAAGAAATCCAACATTTAAATTGTCAAATTCTCAACTTCCGAACATCATAACTTTCTCATATGAACTCTAATTTTACTCTACTCAATTTAAAGTTCTTAAAATAATATTATCTAATTAATGAAGTGATTTCACTAAATATGGAATCCGTTTGAAAAAATTCGGTTTTGGGACCTAATGACAACAATGTTTCTGGTCTATTTATTTTATCTAGAACACATTATTTATAGTTTCATTATTTTAAATTTTTTAATTATTTTCATGATCT
This sequence comes from Ottelia alismoides, assembly GCA_037367405.1. NCBI lineage: Eukaryota > Viridiplantae > Streptophyta > Magnoliopsida > Alismatales > Hydrocharitaceae > Ottelia > Ottelia alismoides. Next base: position 343,256 of record JAZKJV010010715.1, on the reverse strand, counting down.
TGTATTTCAATCATAATTTATTTCAGATTTTTTTGACATCATTTATTATTTTAAATAAATCAAAAACACTAATTTATAAATGAATTTGAATTGTGTAATTTATACCTGAATTAATTAATTAATACAAAGACTTTACTTATTATTCTAATAATTAAGAAAATATAAAAATAAGGTATTATTTATTAATTTGTTAAATTAAAAATAAAATACATATTTATCAAGTATTATTTATACGTATTTATTAATATAATATTTATATTTCATAAAATATGTATTATTTATCAAAATATTTTAATCTATAAATTAGATAATTAAATTATTTACATATTCTATTTATACCTAATTTAAATAATGTAATTTATTATTTATTAACATTTTTTTATAATATTTTCTCATCTAACCAACCAGGTGTTGACACATGTCAACACCTGGTTCTTCTTCCCCATTAAGGAGCTGTTAGCTTATGTTATAACCAGCCTTCTTCTCCTAATTCTACCCGCTTCATTGTTCACCCAAAACCCCATCTAAACTATCCAATCCCTAGACCAAACAACCCTAATTCGTGCCTACCTATTTCAACTCAACTCATAATCGATCTTCCTATATAATGATCTAAAGTTGGCGTGAACCAACTAACTCTCCCTTTTCCAGAACCAACTGGCCATCAACCCGACTTCCTCCACAATGTGCCTCCACCTCAAGCTGTGACATGGCCTCATAGCCGCCTCGCGTGGAAGATGTTCCAATGCTCTCGTCAGCCTTGCATCGCGCCACTGTACGTGTCCAGCTCTAGGAACCATCGCCCGTAGAAGCAATGACCAGATAGTTATACACTCCCATCCCCATGTGACTGCATCCATTTTCATCTTTGAATTCTTTGATTTTGTGCTCGATTAGTCCAAGTAATCACGTTCTTAGGATACCTTAATCATCTTGCTTCATCATCAATCAAAACCATAGTTAATCGTGACCAGTTCACTTTCAATTCATCTTGATTTAAATCCATGTCAATTGTTATACCCTTTCTAGAACCATAACAAGAACTATGAATTTACACCAAATTCTTGGCCAATTCATTACGAATCGAGCAATAAAATCTCATTTGCAAGTTCTTATTGACTATCTGGAGAGCCGCCTTCATCAACAATCATTTGGAGTTGCTTCCTTCCTCGCCAATCAACTGTCAGAGCGTCTTCTAGGGTTTCACACCCTAGCCGACCATACTTCTAGACGTCTCCACTGTCTCCCTCGACTTCTCCCACTGCAGGCGAGCTCAGAGGAGGTAGGTGACCTCCTCCTGGCCCTGTTGGAGGACTAACATAGCTCTCCACAACCGGAGATTGATCGGAGAAGGAAGAACGCCACCACCCGCTTCAGATTGGGGAAGAACACACAAGAACAAGAGACGCGCAGGCTTGCGACACGTGGCGCCAACCGATAGCCATGATCTCGCCTTGTCATTCTAATCTTAGCCATTGGATTTTGAAATGATGGAAAATTTGCTAGAGCACATCTGCGACTTCCAGATTTCATCCGTGCCTCCAGAGCTTTCACGTATTTACATTTAGGTCCCTGTACGGGGACATAAGTGTAATAACTTCTAGTTTTTCTTACAATTAGGTCCCCGACCTGTGACCTAATTGAAAGAAAGCATTTATTTATTTCTTGTATTTTTTCTCTATTTCTACACTAGATATTGAACATTTGTGGACCTTGAACATTATTACAGCATTGTCGTATTTTCTTACATTTTATTTCGAGTCGATTTTGAGGATTTTATCGCTATTTCATCGAGATTTTATTCATCAAATTTTAACTCCGTTTTGAGTCTAGTTTGAGTCCTTTTCAAACACGTTGCTCGAGCAATTTTTCTACAGATAGTATTACCTATATCGTCTATAAGTTCACATACTATATTATAGATGACTCGTTTGCAAAATTATACCTTTGGAAACTAAATAAAAATTGGAAAGATAAAAATAAAAAAAATTCAAAACAAAAAATCGATAAAAAAGAATGTCTCGTTTTCCTGCTTTCTTCAAGAAGAAATAAATATCACAAAAATACTCTTCTTCTCAAAAACTGTAGTTTATTTATTCTGCCTCCTTGTGTTCGACCCAGGGACACTTACTTGGTTAATAATTAGTGTAGATAAAATAGGAGAGAACTGCTTCATTCACTTCTCTCTCTCTCCCCCGTATTTTATTGATTTTTGTTTAATTAATTAAGTATCTCTTCGCGGTTCACTACAACCGACATTATCCATTTGTTAACCGCAAGTCAGGCTCAGTTTTCAAATGGATGGAACATATTAAGATGAATTTATAGCGAAAAAGAAAGACTGAATGAAAGAATAACTACGTATGGTGCCTACAGATAAGAAAGATGGTAGAAATCGCCTTGATCTACGATGCGGCAGAGAGGAGGTGACATGCGGGGTATATCGCCTGTGACGTAGTTGAATCACGACTTTCACTCGAAATCTTTGCACTCCAAATCAAATTGCAGCTGCTCTGTCACCATAACTATATAAGAACCGATCGCGGGCAAAAATATGGGCTAAAGTTAGATTAAATGCTCACCTGAGGTAGAGGTCCTTTATTTATAGGATGGCTCAGGTGAGGTTTTGAAATCCAAAAGGAGCGAGATTAGAGACGTTATGGATGAATCTGAGGTGGTGCCATAGAAGAGGAGTGAATGATCTTGAATGTTGGCGAAGGACTCATAGGTGGTTAATGATCGAGGTGCGTGGGAAAATGGGATGAGGAAACAACAGAAGCAAGATCAGCCAGTGTCGGGTGCGAGATAAAGAGTTGACCCGGGTCAACAAATCCGGGTCATCAAATAAAAACACACGTAGGATAACGCCAAAATAGGTAAAACAACAAAACAAGTCAAAATTGTTAAATAATTCAATAAAAAATAAAAATGAAACTATTTAATTACGTAATGTAAATAAAAAAGGTTAATAATAAATTAAAGTTAATTTTGGTGATTTTTATTTAATTAAATAATATAATTACAAGGGTTAAAATAATTACAAGTTGTTATACAGGTTTGTATGCCTATATATACAGTACTTTGATTTAATTAATTATTTATATACATATATGAATAATTTAATATTTTATTTATTTACAATATTTTAAAAGGATTTTAACGATATTTTTATTTTATTTTTAGGTATTAATTAATTAGGTTAATTAAATAGGTATAGGTACGTTGTATACAAGGTGGTACATATACAATATATACATGATTTCATTTTTGTTAATTTTTTAGCTTTTGTGATTTTTATTTGTATTTTATATGAGTTAAATGCAATATTTACAATCTGTTAGAAATACAATGTTTACAATTATATATAAGTAATAATTAAATAATATGCGTAGTATATAAGTATATTGTACAATAATACATCAATTGGCCATATTTTACATATTGAATTTTATGAAATCACCTCCATTTTAAAGATAATTTAATTTAGAGTACAATAAATGTGAGTTTGATGAATTTGTAGTTCAGGTGGGGAAACTATTGAACTTAAAAGTTGAGTTATGTGGCTTTTTGAGAGTGATGTTATTTATATAATACATACGCGCTTTTATTGAAATTTACAACTAAATTTTATTCACAAATTTCAAGCAGAAGTAATTATTACTCACAGAAGAAATTGGCAATGAATAAGTAATAAGTATGTAATATAGATAATATTATACATATGATAGATATGTACATGTGGCAAGTCTATTTATAGGCCTTATCACCCCCTACTTTCTTCCTTGTCGATGAGGTCAAGTCTTGACTTTCTCTTAGGGTTTGATTTAGCCTATATCTATCACATATATACAATCTTGTATTGTCTTTATTTTTCTTTTCTTTATTTATTTTAGATTAAAAATAGTGATTAATATACAATATTTACACAATAAATAGAGTTAATAAAATAATAGAATTAGTAATATTTACAGATGTTTTATAAGGGTTTTTAAGCTAAAAAAGGAATAAAGACGATGAAATGCAGATTCATCATCCCCCTATGCTTTACCTTTGCTAGTCCCTGAGCAAACACTTATTTGAAAGAATAAGTAAATAAAAGAAAAAGAAAAGAATAAAGGAAAAATAAAGAACATAGAACAAAATCGAGTATTAAACTTATCTTCATAAAATTGTAGTATAGAGCTCGGTCAAACCTTTGGATTATTCATGTGGCGGAACCTTAATCTGAAATGGACTTAAAACCTAATAGCCATCAAGTTCCACAAGTCTCCTATTCAAGTCACTTCATAGTTAAGTCAGAACAAATATACATACACAAATTCAAAGAGGGAATATTTGATCATTGATTTGGTTGAGTGATATCCATGTACCTAGAGAGGCACCGATATAACGATTGCCGGATCTGACTTGTCGGACACCACAAACCCTCCAAGATCGGGCATTAGGAATTCACACATCTCTCATACTAGATTGACGGCTGCACACAATATCTAAAGAGTTAGATTGAGGACTCATCAAAATCCGACAAGTGATTGTTAAGAGAGGATCTCCAGCCAAAGAGGAAGATGACAATTTTTCTATATAGGCTGATATCTAATCGACCTCTTGTTGCTGGTCCTCTACATAGGAATAGAGATTTGGAGGTATTAGATAAGTTAGTTCAAAGAGTTGACATAACGAGATCGAGATAACAAAGACCTATGTCATATACTGTCACGATACATGCACACATCCTCTGACTAGAGATAGATGTGTTATCATATGTATAAGTATGTACATTTGGCAGATCGATAGGTTGATGATCTAATCATGATCTATACACATGCGAACTAGTATACATACAAGGACATATGAGTAATACGATCCCTCAAAGGGATCATACATGTTTATTACTGAACTGAAAGACATGAGCTCACTCGTGAGATATTGGTATTAAACTCCATGCACGGTCATCTCATTTTGGAAGCTTGGATGAATTTGTCAGTTTGATATTTGCTTTCAGAAAGTATATGATCAATATCTAGGTATGATGTATGCTTTTGGAAAGTATATGATCGATATCTACTCCCAATGATTAAATAAGAACCATAATGATAAAACCCTAAAGAAGTCAGTCTAAATAAGATTTAAAATTTCATGTTTTATTATGGGTCTTCTAGTATGTAGGATGTACTGGTACTAGGAATAGTTGAGGGTGATGTGATCATAAACGAATGTATAACCATGACACTTCCATTCTGAGGGAGTGATGAAACTTGTTTGGATTTTAGTGACTTCGATCTTAGTCCAAATGTTGGACATTGATCTGTTTATATTTCAAATGGAATGAGAAGATTAGAATTACGGATTTGATTTAATACAACATCTTTGAGAGATCCACTTGATCTGAATTTGAGATAAGATCTCAATATCCAAGTCACTTTACATGGAATGTACAATCGCCTTGTCCTTATCTCCAAGTACCTGTAGAGAAAGCACAATATTCTTGAAGGAGTTCAAGGATAATGTTATTATTGATGATGTATCTGAGCATTGAGAAAAATAAATAATTAAATGTGATTTAATTATTATGAATAATATGAATTTGATTCATATTATTTGGGTACATGAGAATGGACATCCAAGATGATTAAATGTGATTTAATTATCAAGGATGTGAATAATGTGGATACACTATCCATATTATCCATGGATATTATAAATGTGATTTATAATAGACTAGAGAGAGATAATTTTAATTTGTATTTACGAATTAATAGTTGATGTGATTTGGATTCACAATGAACAATTAGTTGTAAATGCAATTTGCATTTTATTTTGGATGTATGAATATGATTCACAATTCATCAATGGCATGATTGAAATTATCAAAAATTATCAGTAACTAAATTTTTTTAATAAATATGTAACATATGTTGTTGCACATGTGGAAATTATGAAGAGATCGAGATCTCAAAAAATAGGAAAAGGAGTGTCACCTTCCTTTTTAAGAGGGTGGACAGCCATGGAGTCCTTCCCCATGTAAGGTCGTCTAGTCTAAAAGAGGAAGGAAGATGCTCTCTTTCCTTTATTCCCACATGAGATTGATTTGACTTGATATTAAATGTGTTGGGAATATATTTGCAATATATTTAATTTATTTCAGATTGATTTATTTTTGTTGTAAATTAATACAACAAAATCATGGCCACTGATTGAAAACACAAATCAATGTCAACCATTGGATTTGTATGAGCACATGGATTGAAATCCATGGACATCCAACTAGTATAAAAGGATTGGTAGCCCTAGACTTTTGAGAATATACACATTCCCTTGAGGAACTCTCTCTCTACATATCCTCTCTCTCCTTCTCTCTCACTTGTGGTCATCCACACTGTGTTGGAGAAAAAGTCGCCATCTCCGCTACGTCGTTGTGTTGCCACCTCGACCACTCGTAGATTTATGTCTTCTTCGATGCCTCTCGCTCATGGAGAAGATGTCGGATTTCATGAGATGAATTGATGAGATTCGTTGCCCAGATCATCAATGTGTATTACCGAAAGTAGAAGATTCATCCTCACGCCCGCAAGTGCGATCTACATCGGATCAGAACTGAGACGGGAGGTCTCTTCACTTAGATATACAATCACAAGCATGCTTCAATTGCTATACCATTTGTGATTTTGATGAAATGATTCAAGAAATGTTCTTGGATCATGTGGTTTCATCACATAAATTTTTTTAAATACCATTGCCCTGAGAAACTAATGTGACTATTTGCTTCCGATCGCATATGATGTGATATTCAAGCTTCCATGATGTGCTTAAGGTTTTTTCCCATAACCTTCAAGTTGTATCAGAGCCATGTTAGGTCTTGGATATGATCCAAAACCCTAGGTGAACATAGTTTTGTAATCAGATGCACGAGAACTCATTGTTTTTGCATTAGATGCAAGATTCGAATTGGTTTTTTTGCTAAAATAAAAACCTACTATTTGTACACTATTTGGCCATGTTTTTTGATTATTAAAATTTATTTAAAAATTCTAAATATGTCTCAAATATAGTATCCTTTTATTGCTATCAAAAGTGCATGAATATGATTCGAAGAGTTCCTACTCCAATATTGTTTTTGCATGTATTCGCAGATCTCTAAGAAAATGATTTTTTTACTGTTTTCATGTCATGAAAAGTGAAATAAACACTTGGATTATTTCAAGAATCAAACCAGCAAATCTCTCGAATTTATTTCATGCAATTCCGACTCCTTTTGCCCTAGATATTTCATATTTAGTGAAGATGGGTCAGACGATGATTGGATCATCAAATCTCTTTCCTTAATATGTTTATTATTTAATAGAAATCATGGAAATTATGAACTTATCTTGATTAATTTGATGCCTAATAATTATGAATATAATTGATTAAACATCATTTGGCCATTAAATGTATGTTTCATGAAAATCCTAGTCTATCCTACAATAGATGTAGGACAACTTTTACATGCAAAATCAAGAACATGTTTGCTTGATATGACTAGAAATTTAGGACGCTTAAAATTATTTTAAAGATGCCTAAATCTCCCAGTGATTATTATATATAGTATAATGTTGGTCATTAAAGTTGATTGATAAAATCATAAGTACATTGGCATTATTTTATGTTGTTCTCAATCGAAATGGTGAAGGTTTCCAGTACATGTATGCTGGCTTGGTTTACGAATTAGTTCCTTGCATGTCAAGGAAATGTTCCCTCCCAACATAACTTGAGTGTACTGGCCAAATATACATCCTAGGAAAGAATAATATGATTAAGTCAAGTTGTACTCTAATTATTAAAATACAAAATAATGCACACTTGTGAGAGCTTATAATATATGATAATATCAAGCAAACCCTAATTATTTGCTGGTTGATTCATTAGATTGATAATCGATTTAATATGATTAAATGAATTAAATACAATTACAATAAACACTCTATTATGAATAGAGATGTAATTCCCTTGAATAATTGATTATGTGAATATGATTCACAATAATTAATTAAAATTTGAATGGGATATAGAGCATCATATAAATGACATCCTTGGTCTCCCGTCAAGGCGAAGGGTTCCATTGCCATGGATTGTATGCTGGAGACGTCTGTCCGAAGTGACAACTCCTGCATATACGTGCACATGGATCGGGTTCTTTGCTTCTCAAAAGAGTTAGGCCGTATGTGTAGTGACTCTAATATTGGGTCCTCATATTATTGGGGTGATATTGAATTGCTCATAACAGGTACTATTCTTGTTGACGGTTGGTTCAATAACAACGATTCAAAATCACCTTTGGTGTAGTGAGTCCGGGTTTAAAGACCAAATTGAGAAATACAAGTTAAACTTGCAAGGGAATGAGTTCCCGCTTCTTTTCGTCCGAGTTGCAGTTTCTCATACTATTGGGATGTAACAAAGATAAGAAGGAGATCCCAGATCTTGCTTGAGATATAATGGTAAGTATGTCTCTTACTTTGGAAGTGAATAAGGGAATGGATTTTCAAAGTTGACAAGGCAAGACAACTTTGATATAAAATCCTTAATCAAAGTAAAATTTGTATTTATGCAAATATTTCTATTTTAGATGACCTACATTAAATCCATTCAAACTATACTTAATAATGACCAGTAAAATATCATGGATTGATATCATGATCAATATATTGTACTTGCAGTTGGACACATAATGTAAGTGGTTGCAATATGCAAGTTTCCTCATAATCATGAGGAATGATAATGAAATAGAGAACAAGACAACAACCTTGGGTGTGTATGTCTCTATAGTCTTGATCTCTCATCGAGCGTGGTTTGGAAGAATTATGTTGATGATGATTGTAATTATCAAAAATACTTATAAAACCTAAGAAGATGTTTTGGCATACATAGGTGCTCTAGACATTTAATCATGAATGACATGGTTCACTGCATTATGCAGAATGGTGGCTTGGTATGGGATGATGTACTTAAAATGTTTGACTACCTGCCTGAACTAAAGTCTTTAAGAGGTAAGATGGATGTAGATATGATAAATGCATCATTCTACTATATATACTCTAGTCTTTCATGAAGCTTCATAATATTCATATTGTATGAATTGAATGAAGGCTATATAAATATTGAAATGCTCTTATATTGAAATATTTTGAGTTCAACATAAGAGATACATTGTCTTAAGCAATGGTTGTTTATAGATGAAGGAAGCACAGTGGAAGCACGGGTCTGACCCATGTGAGAATGAAAGTCAAAGAGTTGACAATACTTCTAAAATTTCCACGCATATGACATCCAAAGAGTTGGATGAATGCCAATACTGTAATAAGCAGTTCTATTGATAGTATGACTATATAGACTATCTAGGATCCTTAAAGAAGGATTCAGATTATGCATCAATATATTATATATATACATATAATCATTGAAATTGACTTGCTTATTAGATAAGATCAAAGTCTAAAAATTGTATCTCCTTCTTCTAATAACATTTGCAATTAGTTGCATATGTTTTGGAAGACTAGAAAACTTGATCTTAAGGTTTAATAGTCATCCACATGGATGTTGATGCAATTGTGGCAACAATGTATATTGGGTATATAGATTACATATTTTCAGTGGGAGAGCCCATAGTCTTAGAGAATGTCTCTATGACATAGATATTGAAATACATTCATTGTTTAATTCTAAATATTGGAAATAAAATGCATTCTGGAATAGACCTATCATAACGAGTTATGACGAATATATTTCAGAAAGTGATCTAACATCTAGAGGACTCTTCTAAGTTAGAAAATTAATGAATGGTTCATTAACATTTCTAAGTACTAAAATTTAAGCCTTAAAAATCAATAGGAGGATGAATATCATCTGATGATGATCTGGCATCAAGACATGGACATATGTCTGTTGATGAGATCGATAGACTAGTAAGAGATGAAGATTTAGACTGTCTGAAATTTCAAATCTTACATACTTGTGAATACTGTATTCAAAGTAAAAATGTCCAATGCACCCTTCTATGGAAATGGTGTTAGATGTTAAGGTATTCAAGATGAAAATGAAGTAAAGGAACTCATTAAATCTTGATAAGATAATGAGGCTCCTGAAATCAGAAACTAAACGGACAATTAAACATGAAACACTCATACCTCTTCAAATTAGTTTGAGGGTGGTAATACCACCCAAATGGTATGGATTCCACGTGTCAAATAAGTCTAACAATGATCTGACTTCATATTATGAAGCTTCCAAGGATCATGACATGGAGAGATAAATGTTAGCAATTAAGTCTAAAGTAGACTTCATATACTAATGTTGTATATGGACCCTCAAGGATCCACCTATAAGGATAAGACCCATTAGATGTAAATGGATCTGCAAGAGAAAGAGGAACCTTATAAGAAGGTAGAGACCATCAAAGCATGGCTCTTATCCACAAGATACACATGAAGAGAAGACATCGCTTGCGATGAGACTTGCCCTTCAGTGAGCATGCTTAAAAACATTAGAATATTGTTATTTATAGCTACACAACTTCACTATGACATCTACATAATGGAGTCAAGATTACATCCCTCTATGAACACCTCTCCGAGTACATTCAAATGAAGTAGCCCTAGGGCTTCATAGTTGAGGAAGACAAGATGTGCAAGATAAAGGAACTCCATCTATGGGCTCAAATAAGATTCTTGCAGTTGGAAAATTAGATTTAATGGAATTGTAAATGTTATGATTTCCAATAGAATCGTGATGAACCATGTGAAGCTTAGTAGGAGTGCCATTGTGTTCACCGTGCTAAATGTAGATAAAATCCTAATCATTTGGAATGATATAAGGATGATAATAGGTGTTTTATAATCAAGTTGTTCCATAAATTGAGATAAAAGATCTCAAGGATACCTCTTAGATCTTAGTTCTGAAGTTGTTCCGAAGCAAAGAGAAGTGGGTATTGGGACCGTCACATTAGTGATACATCTTGAAAATGTTCCATATTTTTGGAAAATCCCAAGGAAGGATTCCTTCCCTTAAGATATGGTACTGACCTATCTAAAGGGATAGCACCTCAAAGAGTTGAGAAATGGCTAAAGCCACTTGTCCTTGTGCATCAGTTACTAGAAGCCTGGTGTGTGCTAGATGTGTACAAAAGCCAGATGTCTTCCATGCAGTGGGAGTAGTAAACTGTTACTAATCCTACTATGGAGATAAAATATTTTACTACAATAATAAAAATATATTCAAAGAGGACAATACTTTTGAGATAGTGATATCAAAGTCTTATCTTCAAGAACTTAAGACTTTATAGATAGTGATATAAAATGTCTTAACTACAGATGCATTATAAGACTTAAGACTAGGTCTTAGTCTTAGAAGATATAGATCTCTGGAAATAAGGGTATTTTGATAAGGATAATAGAAACTAAATACTGGCTATAAAAATTTTTGAGTTATAGTGTCAAAGATACTATAACTACTTTAAAAAGATTGGGTATTGGTTGTATAAGATGTAACATTAGCATTGGATGCAAGCACTCTTACTAGGAGATATGCAAGTACCGTAAAAGGACTTCATAGTCTGTCGAGAACGGAGTGGTTGGTCAACTTACTAAGCAATTTTTCTAAACAACTTATGATTAGCACTTGAGTGTGGGTTTAAAATATTAGTCCATTAATGGATCTTTGGGTTAGTGGGAGATTGTTGAACATGCGAGCCCACGACGGGCCATTATGCAATAAATGTTATATCAATTCACTCCCCGATATGAAATCAAGGATAATTTATTTGCATAATAGGTCCCTTAGTACAATTAGGGTTATGTACCATGGCCATCTTAATGATCATACAATTGTTAATTCAAATATTGAATCATAAAGGATGGCGCTTGGATGATATCTAAAGAGTTAGATTGAGGACTCATCAAGCACCGTCAAGTGATTATTAAGAGAGGATCTCTAGCCTGAGAGTAAGATGACAATTATTTTCTATAGGCTGATATCTAACCGACTTCTTGATGCAGGAATAGAGATTCAGAGGTGTTAGATGAGTTAGGTCAAAGAGTTATCTTAACAAGATCAAGATAACCAAGACATATGTCATATATTGTCACGATATAAGTACACATCCTCTATTTGGAGATAGATGTGTTACTATATGTTTAAGTATGTACATTTGGCAGACCGATAAGTTGATGATCTAACCGAGGTCTATACACCGACGAGATGGTGTGCACACAAGCACATATGAGTAATACAATATCTCAAAGGGATTATACAGATTCATTACTAAACCGGAAGACATGAGCTCACCCATGAGATATTGGGAGAAAATTCAATGCATGGTTATCTCACATTGGAAGCTTGACTGAATTTGTAGGTTTGATATTTGCTTTTGTAAAGTATATGATCAATACCTAGGTATGATATTTTCTTTGGGAAAGTATATGATCGATACCAACTCCCAATGATCGAATGAGAGCCTTAATGATAAAACCCTGAAGAAGACAACCTAAATAAGATCTAAAACTTCATGTTTTATTCTGGGTCTTCTAGTATGCAGGATGTACGGGTATTAGGAATACTCAAGGATGATGTGATCATAAACGATTGCATAACTATGATGCTTCCATTTCAAGGGAGTGATGAAACGTGTTTGTATTTTAGTGATTCCACTAAATAGAGAAGTAATCTGATCTTAATCTAAATGTTGGACATTGATCTGAATATGATTCAGATGCAATGAGAAGATTAAATTCACATTTTCATTTAATCAAACATCTTTGAGAGGTCCACTTGATCTGGATTTGAGATACGATCTCAATATCCAAGTCACTATACGTGGAACGTATAATCGTATCCGTGGAGAAGCACATTATTCTTCAAGGAGTTCAAGAATAATTTCGTTGTTGATAATGTATCTGAGCATTAAGCAAAATGAATAATCAAATCTGATTTAACTATTATGAATAATATGAATTTGATTTGCATTATTTAGGCACATGAGAATGGACATCCAATATGATTAAATGTGATTTAATTATCAAGGATGTGAATAATGTGGATAGCACTATCCATATTATTCATGAATATTATAAATGTGATTTATAATATATATATAGAGATAATTGTAATTTTTATTTACGAATTAATAGTTGATGTGAATTGGAATCACATTGAACAATTAATTGTAAATGAAATTTACATTTTATTTTGGATGTGTGAATATGATTCACAATTTATCAATGGCATGATTGAAATTATTACAAGATAATTTGGAATTATGAAGGACGCTCAGGCATCAACTTCTGTGGAACTCTTTATGTACACAAATGGGTGTTGAGTAATTATGCAACAAATGTTGTTGCACATGTGAAAATTATGGAGAGATTGAGATCTCACCAAATAGGAAAATGAGTGCCACCTTCCTATTTAAGTGAGTGGACAGTCATGAAGTCCTCCATGTATGGCCATCCACTCTAAAAGGGGAAGGATGCTACACTCTTTCCTTTATTCCCACATGAGATTGATTTGAATTGAAATAAAACATGTTGGAAATATATTTACAACATATTTAGTTTGGTTCAAATTGATTATTTTTTGTCTTAAAATAATCAATAAAATCATGGCAATTGATTGAAACACAAATTCATGTCAACAATTGGATTTGTTTGAGCACATGGATTGCGATCCATGGATATCCAATAAGTATAAAAGGAGGGGGTAGCCCTAGCCTTTTGAGCTTACACACATTCCCTTGAGGAACTCTCTCTCTCTCTCTACATGTCCTCTTTATCCTTCTCTCTCACTTGTGACTGTCCACATTGTGTTGGAGAAAAAGTCACCGTCGTCGCTACGCTATTGTGTTGCCGCCTTCACCGCTCGTAGATCTCTGCCTTCTTCGACACCTCTCTCTCATGGAGAAGCTATTGGATTTCATGAGATGAATAAGGAGATTTGTTGCTTGGATCATCATTGTGGATTGCGAGAAGTACGCTATTCATCCTCACGTCCGTCGAACTTGAGATAGGAAGTCTCTTCGTTTAGAGATACGATCACAAGCATGCTTCAAGAGGTCACCCTAATTCACATTTGTGATCTTCATGAAACAACTCAAGAAACGTTCTTGGATCATGTGGTTTCATCATATAAAAATGTTTAAATTCTTCTTCCCTAAGCAACAAGTGCGACTAGTCGCTCCCGATCGCATATGATGTGATCTTCATGCTTTTATGATGCGCTTAAGGTTTTTCCCATAAAGATCCAATGGCCAATACCTCATCTCCTACCTATAACTTCCCACTCCCTCCCACGTTCCCCGTCTCTGACCTCTTCTCCCCTTCCTTTTCCAGCACCCTCTCTAAATCACCTCTCCATGACCTAACGGCTGCCCCTTGAAGTCCCTACCACCCTCTCCCTGCCTCCGCAAACCCTTTCACTCAAGGCCATCTCCTCTACTGGAGGCGGAGGGGATATCAATTTGGGCTCCCTATTCTTCTCTCTCCTAGCCCGCCATTCGCCCCCTTATGCTTTGTCTATCTCCCCCACTAACCTTTTGCAGGTCATGCCTTCCTTGGTCGGAGCTTCCTCCCCTACTCCGATCTAGAGCTCCTACGCAGACGATGGAGAACCACCTTGCCTTTCCAACCACTGCCAGATCTCCCTTGCTCTAACCGGACCTTCCCCTGCCACCTCCGATCCTTCCCCAACCTTCAGCGCTCGAGGAGGACAACGGTAGAGTTCAAGTGGGGTCGTAGAAAATTTGCCTTCTCTACCGCATCAAGGAAGACAACGGCGGATGCCAGACCATAGGTGTCATCTGATTGTTCTGATCGGACGTTCCTGCTCTTACTCCAGCCTCGGTGCCCGATGAAGGAGCTCGATGGACCTGAAGAAGTGAAGAGTGGAGGCCACACCACGTGACCTCTGAACCAACAACCAACCGAATTGCCTCTCGAGCCTGGCCTGTGTACGTGCCATGCACGTTAGGCTGGACAATTTACATCCAAGCCTTGTTACCTTTCAGTATTGTATTTTGGTCCCTCCTAGGCGCATGTACCTTACATGCCACGCTGGGAAAATTTGCATTGGGGCCCCACCAGGTTTCATAAATTACATATATGCCCTTATTAAGGACCTAATTGCATATTTTATTCATTTCTTCTCCATATTTTTATTACAAATATGACACTAAACTCTTTCATCCATAACTTAAGCATACGAACTACAAATCCAATTATTTCAATTTTAAATTTACTGCTAATTTAATGCTCTTCATGATAACACTATTATCTCTTTGCTTTTACGCAAAATTTAACATGCTCTAATTTAAGTGATTCATGTGTCATTTATTCTTCATATAAATGCCATTAATCAATGTTGTGCCTTAATTGATCACGAAATTCAGCTATTTTTTATTGCTCAAGGATTGGACATTTTTAGGGCATAATTGCGCTTGCCTCATCATATATCATTACATAACATCTTGCATCAATTTTTAATTGGTGAAAAAATCAAATAAAAATGCATATTGATCATCATTTCACACGTCACATTTTCTTGCATTTTGTATCGAATTTACTCTACATAAAATAAAATAAAAAGGCATTTTATGTGTTCATCATAAATTGCATTCGGTGCTTAAAAATCAATAAAAATGTTCTTTCTTTTCATGCATCCTATTCATTGTATCTTTGTCTTACATGCATATCTTTTCATGATTATTTATGCATATTTATCTGCGTTGTTTTGTAGTGTACATTCTGTCTGCGTTAAGGAGACTTAGATCGATGAATGTATCACTCAACATAATCATTAATTTCTGATTAATTGACTTGGAGGCTCATGTCCTTGTGTTCGACCTTGGTACACTTACCAAGAAAAATATTACACATATTCCAAAGTGTGGTTCTATACAGAATCAAAAACATCTCCCTTTTTACGATAAAAATCGATATATTAAGCATGTGATTTTGCTGTTTATCAAGAAGACAAGCCACTTTATTTAATAGAAACGAAGGTAAATCACTTTTTTTTCTTATTTACCTTTTTCAGAATTATTTTTCTCCTAAAGTCTTATCAACTTTCCCAAAGAATGACTTGTCGGCACCATCTCATGTAAAGACTCAAAGTAAAAGGTACATTGACTTTTCCCCATATGAGGGGAGATTCAAGAAGGAGTCGTTGGAACTATAAAAAAGTCCAGAAGCCCCTGAAGGCCTACAATAGTTCGATCTATCAACATGCCATTGTTGTACATGCAAGCCCAAAGCGAACTATTATGCAATAAAAGTTATTGCAAATCTCTCCTTAATCAGAAATAAAGGATAAATGATTTGCATGATATGCCCCTTAATAATTAAAATTATGTATCATGTCCATCTTGATATAATACAGCTGTTGATCCAAAGGTTGGATCGAAGAAGCTGGTGCAGGGTTGAATATCTGAAGAGTTAGATTGAGGACTCAAATACATTGTCAGGAGATTATCAAGAAGGAATCTTTATCCTGAGAAGGAGATGACAATCCTCATTCCAAAGGTTGGCATCTGATTGAACTCTTGATGCATGTCCTCTACATTGGAATAGAGATTTAGAGGTGTCGTATGAGTTAAGTCAAAGAGTTGACTTAGTGAGATCAAGATAGCCAAGACTTATATCGTAAGTTTTCACGATACATGATTGCATCTTTTGACCGGAGATATAGGTGTTACTATATGTCTAAGTATGTACATTAGATAGACTATTAGGTTGATGACCTAATCAAGATTTATACATTTGTGAGTTGGTGTGCGTATGATAGCATATGGGTAATAAGATCTCTCAAGGGGATCATACAGGTTCACTACTGGACCGAAAGACATGAGCTTAACCATAAGATATTAGGATAAACCAAATTACATTGTTGGTCATTTTGTTTTGGAAACAAGACAGGATTTGAAGGTATGATATACGCTTTTGGAAAGCATATGATCGATACCAACTCCCAATGATCAAATGAGAAACCTACTGATAAAACCATGAAAGAAACAATATGAAAAGGGATAAAAGAACATATATGATTAATCGGTCAGAATGGGGTGCCTAACATTTGGTCTTGGAGGGCCTGCAGTGTTTGAAAAGTCGGATCTGATAATCGTTGTATTGGCACCTCTCTTGGTTCTTGGTACTCGAACCAAGTGAAAGATCAACAACTAACCCACAATGATAATTAAACAATATAAAATAGTGATCTAAACTTTATTAAACCCTATAGAAATATGTATAACAGACAAATAGTAGGGGTCATCCACAGAGAGCACGTGGGGTAGAGAAAAGATGAGTAGACTACTTAGAGGAGTTTTTGTTTCTTTTAATTTTTGAAGTGTTTTTCTGGGTTCTGAGTTTTTATGTATTTTTTCAAGATTTTAATTTTTGCAAATTTTTTCTTTCTTTTTTAATTAAAGAAAGCAATGTATATATAATAAGTTAGGTAATAATTATATATAGATATTATATAAAAAAGACGATTCTTGGATTTTTAAAATATAAAAAATAAAATCAAAATTATAGAAATATTTTTTTTGGATTTTTTAATTTTTTTCTATTTTTGGTGATTTTGGCTAATTTCCACGAATTTTATGGATTTTTAATAAGTAAATACACATAATAATTCAAATAGAAAATCTAGAGAGTTGAAATGTCTTAATAAATATATATTATTTATTTTGAGTCCAAAATAAATTTTCCTATATACTATAAAATACAAAAAAAATCAAAAACTTAGAACATATTTTTGTATTTTCCCAGTAATTTTATAAAATATTTATAAGGTTTTTCTGTATTTTACAATTTTTAGGAGTTTTTCTAAATATTTTGCAAAAATACTTGGTAAGAAAATGAAATATAACAAAATAAAAATAAAGGATTTTTTTAAAGATTTTTTTCAAAACATTTTGTAATTTTTTGGATTCTTATATGTAATATATTAAAAATGTAATGTTTTGAATATTATAAGTAGGAAAATAATTTTAATTACCTTTTGAAAAATATATGTGATAAAATATGGCTCCAAAAAACTTAAAATAATTTTCCTACATTTTCTAGATGCAAATAGGTGTTTTTAATAATTAAAATACAAGTACAAAATTAAATTAGGAATACTAGGACCTATTTGTAATTTCTAAAAAATTTTCAGAGCATTTATTAACACCTTAATAAAATCATAGGGAATTCATGTAATTTTTGTACATTATCTATAATACAAGTCTGATAGGGGTATAAAGTTAAATATCAAAAACCACATGGTCAAGTATGCAATTTATCTAAAATATTTTGTATTGATATAAGTTTGAGGACCAAACATAAATAAGCATAACCCATAGGGGTCTACGCAAAATACCCTTCCCCTCACGTGCACAAGCACGTGATTTGATATGGCATTAGAGTGATGTGTAATAAGATGAAGGTTAAGGGTCCGTAATGCATATATTACAAATAAATTAAAATGAAATATGAAAGTTTGAAGATTGAATAATAAACACAAAAAGCAAGGGGTGTATAATGCAAAATAGCCCCTAAAGTACACGGTTGGATGGTTGGATGGCTTCCACTTATCCACGTGTCATGTGCCCAATGATGGATGACACTTCGTGGATGAAGGGCTGAAATTAGATCTTAGACCATATCTGATGACTCCTAGGTGCTCGATCGGATGGATGCTGGTCTACTAGAGGCTTGTTTTTGATTGGACGACTCTGAGCAACTCTGGGAGAATAGCTCAAAAATAACCCAATATTGAGCTTGGATCCTTCGATTCTCTATCTTATGACCACCTCAGGAGGTACAACCGATCGCAAATTACTCGTGGAGGGTTCCTTCATCGATTGGAGGGCTCAAAATGGTCCATGACTCATCGGAGGAGGCTTGAAACTCTGGTGAAGTGCTGGCATTGGAGTTGGTTCTCTTGATTTTGATCCACCCCATGAAGATCGTAATCAAAACGATTAGACTCGGCACGTACAGAGGGTTCTCCTCGACCACTGGTGGTGCAAAAATGAAGGGGGAACTATAGGGGTGAATATACTCCGATGAAGGGTGAAGAAGAAGCAGTGATCTCCCAGATCTATGCAATATTTAGGGTGGCTAATGGGTCGAAATGACAGAGGATGAAGGGGGCAAGATGAGGAGGTGCTCAGGTAAGGTGGAACATGTGTTTGACTAAGAACAGTGGGTTGGAGCCTAGAGCTCCGATGAGTTATTTTTTGGACTTTAATTAATTCTATATGTAATCAAATGAAATAAAATGCATATCTAAGATACTAGCTACTCTAGGAATTGAAAGAACAAGAACTAAATTCTAATCGGGTCTGGAAGAGTCAGGAGTAGAACTGCTTAAAGCTGTTGCTCCAGTGATGGTTGAATCACCTTCGTCGCTCCTCCTCTTTGTTGCAAATCTGGAGACTCCACTCACTATAACTGAAAACATGCTCCAACAAGGATTTTCAGGGAAATTATGCGAGCAAAAGGATTAATTTTCAAAAATTGGCTGAGGAGAATATATATTAAACTGTCCCTGGAGGGATCTTCGCCTAGGGTTTTTGTACAAATAAATGGTTTTCGATGGAGCGTTGATTCGCATAAAGCTAATCATCTGGCAAAGGATTTTGCTAAAGAAATCAGGGGTCGAAGGGATCTTAGACGAGCCAGCGAAATTTGTGAAAATGAGGTAAACACAATGTTCGAACTGGTCCAAAGGGAGAATGGGGGAGTTGACTAGAGTCAACTAGTGTCACCCCCTCATTGGTCCACATAGGACACAAGAGGACAAAACATGGTTGAAAATAAAAAGAAGTGGAAAGAAAATAGTGAATAATTTTATTAAATCGATCTTAAAAGATGAAAGTTGTTTCTTATTTTACGTACTATTTTTAGGTGATTTTTATTTATTTATATCAACTTATTTATTATGTAAATTTTTTACAAGTGTAAATATATGTATTTATGCCTATGTTTTATATATTTAATTTTTATTTTGTATTTTAATATTTAATATTTTTTTATTTATTTATAGTATAACTAAATACTCATTTAAAGATTTTATTTTATTTTTATGATTTTATTTGTATACCTTAATAAATATGAGTATATATGGTATAGGCATAGTATGCATATATATATTATTCTAGTATTTATTTCAAATTATTTTTATTGTTTTAATTTATACTTATATCTTTTATATGTTTCAAATAATATTTACAAGTATTTAAAAATGTAAAAAGTGTAAAAATATAAAGAATAATTAAATGAATAAAATGTATATGTATATAGTACAATGGGACCGCAGAAAGCCGGCTTTTGTATCTTAACTTCAATTTTAATGAAACCACCTTTATTAGGTAGATAATCCATTTTAGATAGTACATTGTATTTCTTTGCTCTTATATCTCACTACTTTATTCATTATCGACCAAGTCAACATTGACTTAGTTTTGGGGTTTAGGGTCAGTCAGTATTTACAATACTTCCTTTATTTTTATTTTCTTTTGTTTATTCATTTATTTTGTATTTAAATACATGTATTTATGTAATATTTATAGACAATCATCAGTGTGTTAATTTCTACAATTTAGATTTATTTACAAGTATTTATATAGAGATTTTAAAGGACAAAATAAATGAATAAAGGTGAAAAAATGAGTATTCATCCCCCTATACTTACCTTGCTAGTCCCTAACAAAATATAGTGATGCAAAAGAGAAAATAAAGAAAAGGAAAATAAAGATAGTAGAATGATGAGGACTTTTAAGCTTGTCTTTACAAAATCAAAGTTTGGAGCTCAGCTAGTACCTTTGGATTGTTAATGTGTTCGGAATCTCACTTAGGTTAGGAATTGTGACTCAACGGCCCTTTGGTTCCACGTTCCTCTATCCAGTTCAACTCAACAGCTAGGTCAGACCTTCAGATGTATACTCTCGTAACCTTAAAATGGCAAGTACCATGTCTGTGAACTATGTTAGATCTTCTCAGATAAATAACTGAACTATCAAATGGTCTCCTTCTCTGGTAACCCATCCTCGGCGAGATGAATATTTTCTTCTGAGTTCAAGTACATGTTAGTGCACAACAAACACTGGAGAAGATAGAAGAAAGAGGAAAGAAGTGGAAACAGACTAGTGTAGTCGCATTTCCTTATGGAGCTCAGTCAGCGTGACCAAGTCTTCACCAAGAAGCATGGCTGTTTTGGAAGCTCAAAATTTTTGAAGTTTTTGGTATAGGCTTCTTTTGGGGTATTCTTTGTTGAGCATTGCTCTGCATTCTTGTTTTGCCCTGATGGATATAGAATCTTTTGTTCCGCCCATATTTTTGGGTCTTAGAAAAATTGTGCTAATAGATTATTTCTTATTCGTAGCTATATTTCAATACAATCTCCAGTCGCTGGTTGTCCATGTTGCCCGAGGAATAGCTAAGTTGAAGTATCTGTTTCGGCAGTCCCCAAGAATGGTTCCACAGGCACCCTTGATGAGGCGGCCTAGTATCGTCCCGACTTAGACTTCAAGATATTTTAACAATCCATCTTGGTTGAGCTATGTACTGAGTGCAAGGTCTCAAGTCAAGCCATTGTCTGAAAAGTCGTACGAATGACATGAAAGGCTCTAGTTAGACACATTGAATGGACTCATGAACATAGTCTCGTAGACCCCAAAGAATTAAGTCAAAGTGACCTGAAGCATCCTAATTCTATTCCTTAACAGGTTCCTCCAAAATTAACTGGATTACGGTCTAGACCAAGCTCCAATCTTCATCTTTTATTCATACTTGTTCAATTGTCAACATCATTAAAAATGCTTATGCAATTCAATGCTAGAAAATATTTTTGTGAAATCATTTTCTGATTTTGAAGTTTTTATGATATTTTCAAAATGTTTTGCACATCTTTATGGGTTTTGAAAACATTTTTCAAATTCTTAGGCATTTTTGAAATTTTCAGATTTATATGAGATTTTTAAAAAGCAAAGGAGTTAGTGAATTAGTTGTATTCCCAGTTCACAAGAATTCTATATAGGACATTCCTGTGCAAGTTATGTGCAGATTTTATATAAGTGTATTCTTTACAGTTGATTTATCTTATATCGCTATCCAATGTATCATCCATAATTATCAAAAATATGAAAGTACAAGTTATGGCTAACATATACATATACATATACATATACATATACATATACATACACATACACATACACATACATACATACATACACACACACACACATACATACATACATACATACATACATACATACATACATACATACATACATACATACATACATACATACATACATACATACATACATACATACATACATACATACATACATACATACATACATACATACATACATACATACATACATACATACATACATACATACATACATACATACATACATACATACATACATACATACATACATACATACATACATACATACATACATACATACATACATACATACATACATACATACATACATACATACATACATACACACACACACACATACACACATACATACATACATACATACATACATACATACATACATACATACATACATACATACATACATACATACATACATACATACATACATACATACATACATACATACATACATACATACATACATACATACATACATACATACATACATACATACCTACATACATACATACATACATACATACATACATACATACATACATACATACATACATACATACATACATACACGACCCCTCTATACTTAGCTCTAACTATGTCCTTATAGTGATCAAAGAGTAGAAAGGAAGGCATAACTCGTGCTAAGTATAGAAAAGCCTAAACTACAATGACTCAAAGACGTGAAGTCAACTATCCTCCCTATACTTAGTATTAGCTAATCCTAAGTATAGCAGATTATACACAAAGGAGGGATGATTGAGGATTAGAAAAGATGAAATCATCGGCTCAGCATGTCTCCCCCTATACCTAGGGTAAAGATGCACAAAGTATAGAAAAGAATTATAAACAAGTTGAGAGATAGGTGAGGGATCAAAGAATGAACACTCAAGTCACTCATCCCCCCTATACTCATTATCTAGTCATCCTAAGTATAGCACTGATGAAAGAAATGAAGGAATAATAAAAAAAGAAATGAAAAGAAGAAAAGAAAAAAGGTAAAATTTTGGATTTTTAGGTGTCTAATTCCTCAGCTGTTGGGAGCACTTCTTGGAAGACTACATTGATGGAGTCGATGATAGACAAGAAAGTAGTATGGCTTCAGTAATAGTTCGTTGACTACAAATGGTTGTGCATCATTTGATAACCCTGATATCATGATGCTAGCATTGTCACATACATTTTTCCTAATGAATGGTCATGACCATTTGCTTTTCAGTTTTTCTAGAAACAATTTTAACTTTGCAACAACCACACCTTCTGATTTGGCTCAAATTTTTTCTTATGATGTGCTTAATGTGCCATTTCTTGACTTTTTCTTTGTACATAAGGCTGTTGTCATATGCATAGTCTTTGAATTTTGTCCAGCTTTTTCTCTATCCATATTGCATATATTGACTAGTCATAATGATTTATGAACTAGTTCTACAAGAAAATGGCATGGCTTACCATATACTAAGTGATAGGGAGACATTCATAAATGAGACTTGTACGTTGTTTGATAAGTCCATAGAACTAAATTAAGCAATTGGGACCGATTCTTTATATCTAGACGTAGAAGTTTATGTAGAATCGTTTTGATCTCTCTATTAGAACATTCAGCCAGCCCATGAGCATGTGGGTGGTAAGGAGATGTGACATAGTGTTCAATGTGGTACTCCTTTGTCAGCTTCTTGACTTATTTGTTGATAAAGTGGCTAACTCAATCTGGTGTGAGGATCTTCAGAATCCTGAACCATGAAATGATGTTGTATTTAAGAAATTTGCACACTATGGGACTATCTACAATCGAGCAGGGATAACTTCCACCCATCGACTGACATAATTGACAATATGTAGAATGTATAGGAAACATGCCCATGAAATCAATGCTCCAAGCATCAAAAACATCTGATATCTTAATGTACTTGAGAGGCATGGTGTTTCAATATCTTATAGTGTCACCTATCTTCTGATAATCAGAACAACCTTTGACATAAGCAGTAGCATCCTTGAAAAGAGTCAGCCACCAAAGGCCATATTGAAGCACTTTCGCTGTCGTACGCTTCTCAGAATGGTGTCCACTAAATTTCAGCTTGTGATAATGTTCCAGGACACATGTGTAATCCTAAAAAATGCACCTTCTTCAGATACAATCTGCACCCTCGTGAAATAAGTGTGGATCCTCCCATTGGTAAAAATGTATCTTGGACAATAACTTGTACACTTTCAGCTTCGGCCAGTCTTGCAAGACTTTCTTGGAGACAAGATAGTTCACAATATTGGCAAACCATGGAAGAGAGGAAATAGAAAGAATAGCCTCATCTGGGAAAGTTTCAATGATCGGTAAAATGGTCTACTTAAGAGTATCTGTCTCTTCAATACTGGAAAGGTGATCATCCACCACATTTTTGACTCCAGGCTTATCACGTATTTCTAAGTCAAACTCCTAGGGCAGAAGGATCCAATAAAGTGATAGTGATTTACCATCCTTCTTGTTGTGTAAGTATCATATGGTAGAGTGGTTAGTATATACGACGACTTTCGACCTGAGCAGATGCGATTTGAACTTGTTCAGTGTGAAAACAACTCCTAGCAACTCTTTCTCCGTGACTGTGTAATTTATCTTGGCTTCATCCAGTGTTCTTCTAGTATAATGAATAGAAAATGGCCAACCATCCCATCTTTATCCCAGAACAACCCCAATGGCATAATCAGAATCGTTTTTCACGATCTAGAATGGAAGAGACCAATTCGGTGGTTGTAGGATATGAACTCAAATAATTATTTCTTATAGGTGATTGAAAGCATGGAGCACTTTGTCATATACAATAAAATCAGTGTCGTTGATGAGAAGCTCTGTCAACGGTCGAGCAATATTGCTAAAATCTTTGGTGACTCTTTGATAAAAACCTACATGCCCCAGAAACGAACAGACTTGTTTCAATGTAGTAGGTGGCTTAAGTTTTGAGATTTCTTCGACCATAGTCTGGTCAACCTCCATGCCTTGCTTGGAGATTATGTGGCCTACACTATTCCCTCAGTCACCATAAAGTGTCTCTTCTCCCATGAGAGCACCAAATTCACTTCATATATGTCAGACTCTGATCGAAGTTATCTCTGTAGATCGAGAAATCATCTATGAATACCTCAAGAAAACTACCCACCATATTAGCAACTATGACCAATATACGTCTATAAAATATAGAAGGGGCATTACACAATCCAAACATCATCCGTCTGAAAGAATACATCTTGAATGGTCATATGAAGGTAGTCTTCTCTTGGACCTCAAGAGATATTACGACTTGATTGTATTCAGAGTAACCATCCAAGAAACATAAATATTCATTTCCAGCAAGTCTTTTGATTATTTGATCAATGAACAATAACAGGAAATGATCCTTCTGGGTGGTTAGGTTCTAGCGTCGGTAATGCACACAGACGCGCCAAGATGTAGGTACTCTGGTCAGGATCTCCCCTCCTTTGTTGTTTGTTACAATAATGATTCTAGATTTCTAAGGGACCACATGTAACTCTTACCCATTTGAGTCCGAGATGGGATAGATAGACATGCATCGCACCACTTCGTGATTTCTTTCATCAAGCCCTCCTAGAGGATAGGGCTCAGCCAACTCTGAAATTCATAAGAAGGCATGCTGTCATCTTCCATGTAGATGGGATGCGAGAATAATGAAGGGTTTATCCCATGGAGATACATAATCATCTAGCCTATCACCTTACGGTTTCTTTCTAGAATCTCGAGCAAGCGAGATTCCGAGTCGCTAGTCAGTTGAGAATTGATGATGACCAGGAACATATTTTGCTCACATGTAAGAAAGGTGTACTTCAGTGATGAGGGCAATTGTTTGAGCTCTTGCAGGGTCTGAATCGACTTAGTGGTTACTTCAACAATCATGGCCGGTGTAAGCTCATTTGACTGTATGTTGTCCAACTTTGTTATCTCTGGCTCTGAATACAAGACATCAGAAAGATCTACAAGGAATTCATCTTGCTCTGACAGGAATGAATTGATCTCTAACAGATTAGTTAGCTCCTCAGCAATCCTCTCATCCTCAAGGATTGGGGAAATTCGACTATTCTTTCCTGGCATTCCTCCTTAGAGATGAATTCTTGGGTTTCTACATCTTCCAAGAATAATGACGCGTCCCTGATTTCTGTTAGAAAATCAGTCTTCTATCTCCTTTTACATATGCTCACTCTCATCTGATACGAAATCTGCGAGCTTTGGTACTTGGATTGTCTCAATCAGTACCTTATCGTTGCTTGAGTGAAATGTGATCTTTCCGGTGCTGCAATCAACCATTGCTTCGACTATTCGAAGGAACGACCTTCCTAATATGATCGGGGCATGGAGTAAGGGAGCTGAGGTATCCATATATGGAATAATGGTCTATAGGAAATCGCATCCCTTGGATCGTGACGATAACATCCTCCGAAATGCCCCTTGACCACTTCACTGATGTGTTTGCGAATTGCAAAATCATTCTTGTTGACATCAACTGTCCTAATCCAATTCTTTGAGCAGTGACATAGGCATAAAATTGATAGATGATCTACTATCAAGGAATGTTCATTCGAACTCTTAGTTGAACATCTCACATCTAATGAGAGGGGCTCACATGTCCTTCTTGCTCTGGAGGTTGTTGACAACATTGACAGTCACTATGGTTAGAATGTGTTTGACTGGTTTCTCATGTCCTCTTTTCCAAACGCTTAGTTATACACGCCTCTTATAGTCCTTTCTTCATCACATGCATGTACTCCATGGCTTTTAACAAAGGCATTTTGAGCATAATATTATGTAATATCTCCACAATGCCAAGATCAAACAAGGTTGTTTTTATTTTTTTTACTATCTTTGATTTCATGGCACCAAGAAATGGGAAGCACACACCATCAAAACAACATTTTCATTACTAAAATTTTTATCTGGAACAATTGTATGGTTAAGAAATGGCACAATCATCCATTACATGCTGCAAAGTAAAAATAAGAAATTCGGTCGTATCATCTCACATGGGATTGGCTGCTGGTGCTGATGTCTCCTTGGTTGCATCAACTCGGTCTTGGCTATTATTAATGAGTTTTTTATTTTCTTCATTTTTTTGTTTTTTTGTGATGGTTATGCTCTTCCTTCCTCATCGGTTCTAGAGCCACATACAAGATCAGCTGATGGTGATGAAGATTCATCCACAGACGCTTTATTTTTCCCCTTTGATGTTGAAGTCGGCTATAAAATCCTACATTCTTGAGATTCACAACATTAGATAACATAAAAGAATTTATACTTGACTCGAGATATTTTGTGGCACTGCGGTCTACCTACTCTTTCGATGGAAATAATTGGGTTTTGCCTCAACTTGTACGGGTATGATGATTTTATAGTTTTGAGGTCATCTACCTTCAGGATCATCTCATTCATGTTCTTGATCAGCTGAGCTAAACAATCGAGAGTTGGGTTCATTGAAGTGACCTCTGAAGATTCTACAATATGTGGGAGCTGATGCTGATGGTACTTGGAGTGTTGATGATAATTCTGAAAGTGATGAGGAGGATATTGTTGGTGTTGATATCGAGGAGGAGAGAATTGGTTCTAATATGGACTAGCCGGTTGTTTCTTATGATACGATTGTCGACATGTTGGTTGCTATTGGTATTGTGGTCTCCAAGTTTGTCCTTGGTGTGGAGACTGGTGGGCTTGATGTTGTTGGAAACTCCGTCCACCCTACTTTGGCTTGAATGTATGGATAGTTCTACTTTGACCCTGAGGTTGTCCTCCAGGACGGGTCAGTGCTTGTTCATTTCCCATGAAGAAATCATCTCTTGAATCTGTAGAGGTGATGAATAGGATAGCTAATTATAAGCATGGAGTTCTGGATGGTACACAACCATATGTTGTTATGGTGTTGTTCCCTGGTTGGGTGCCTCCACTTAATTGTGAGACCCTCATAATTTGAAACCTGAACCTTTTCTTAAACAACTACTCTTATCCAGTGTCCAAATAAATTTTATTAAGCATTATATGTATATATCTCATCGAGACCTTTCCAACGAGTCCAAGAATGCAAAAATCCGAGTTTGGGAGCTCGAATTATAGTCATTTTAGCGAGTCAGGGTCTTGACCAAATCCCGATCCGGACCAAGATCTGGGTCTGAATCTTGACCCACAAAAAATATAAAAAAATCAACCCTCTTTCCCAAAATGCCCAAAGCCATATTATCCCCTTCCTCCTCCCCTCCCCTTCACCGGAGCGCCATCAGAGCTCACCGGAGCGCATTGGATCAATGATCCAAAGCAGCTACCACGTTGAGAAGGTCGAGGTCACCCGTGTATGCCTGTCTTTATCGTCAATGGAGCGTAGAGCACTCTGTTCTTCGTAGGTGAAGTTTAGAGGCAAATGAAATTTTCGAGGTACGATATTGCCTCCTCCTTGATATGAGATTCACACTATTATTGATCATATATCTTTCTCTCTCATACCTTCTCAACTTCCCATTTTACTAATACCAACGTCAAGAGGATGCCTAACCCCTATTTCTTCATGCATACTGACATCTTACTGATACAAGCGGATGCTGGAAATTCTTGTAATGCATATATTTCAATGTTGGCTGCATCCAAGTTGGATTGCATGGTGAAGCTTTAGATCTGGGAGAGAGATGTCGTCAACATTATGGCTTACACAAGAAATTTGAGTATGATTGAGAGAAATAGTGTACTACACCGAACGCTGTCAAACCATTTGTGCAGAAGTGTACTATTCTCTTCCACACTATTATGTTATTGGTATTGGCTATACTAGTGGGGGTTCACCTATGCCTTATGATTGACATTAGTGTTGGTGTAAATTGCAAATGCTTGTCATGTTTTTAGGGCACCCATCCTCAAGCCTCGTTACTATGTGCTAAGGTTGTTATGCATATTTATTTGAGTATATTCTAGTATTGACACCCTTTCTTTTGTTAAGAAGTTAGTCATCATTTTCTAGAAGCATATAGGACAGTAATTATAATCCTTTTGGGTGAAATGGTTAAGTAAAATATATTAAATTTGTCTATCATGAATTCTTAAAATCGACACTTCTAATATGCGATTGGAGTTCCTGCTTACACACAAGACACACTTACTATCTATAATCACTATTGAAAAACAATGTTTTTCCCCAAACTCATCATCTACTAAGAATTTAGCATGGAAAAATATAAATATGGCTTTATTGTGCATATCCTTTTCTATGTAGAGACTCCATCTACCTTTTTTTATGTCATTCAGGTCACACTTGTGGGCATGTATTACATGTGTTGTTTTGAGTTCTGATACAAGGATTTACTTGATTTTTTCCTAGGCAATGCTAGAATTTTCACAATTGTATTGAAGTACAACCTGTTGGTATTCTCAATCTTGAACCAAATGATATTATGTACGCACTGAAGCGGGGAGAAACTTCTTGAGTTTTTTTCAAATCTATAAATTTGTTGATAACCATCCCCGGCCAAGTGGTAAATAATTGTCAAAGTAGAATCCACTAGAGAGAAAGACGATTAATCAAACAAAATTCAATCTCTGATTAAAAATGATTGGAGTTGTTCACTATTTATTTTACCTGGCAATGTTCCTGGTCGAACACAAGGACGTAGAAAATCGCGGTTGTTAAAATTCGAGTGAAGAAATATTTTTGTGATATTTTCATCTTTTTTATTTTTCTTCTTCAAGGCGAGAAAACTATTTTTGTGATTTGAATTTCTGAACTTTTTTTGTGTGATGTTTATATTCCCACTTTTATTTTTATTTCAGAAGAGATATTTTCAAACAATTTTATCTACAATATATTATATGGAAACAGTAGAGGAATAGTGATACTAAATAGTAGAGAAATCGACTCGAGCAACGAGCACCAGAAAAAGGGAAAAAAGCAAAACGAATTAAAAGGATCAAGAAATCAAATCCAAAGAAATACGATGAAAATCTAATAAAAATAAAGCGAAAAAAAACGATAATATACTAATGTCCAAGAGTCAATAATGGTCCAAAGTAGCTGAGAAATATGTAAAAAAATACTTCAAAAAGGAATATGACACTTCTTGCTATTAGGTTCGTAGTCAAGGGCCTAATTGTAAGTAAAACTAGATTCTTTATAATTAGGTCAATGCACAGGAACCTAATTGCAAATAGCAAAACATATAGAGGCGGCTGAAAATATTGGAGAACTAGCAGGGCTTCTTTACAAAATTTACACCATTTCAGATACATGCGACTGAGATAATAATGTCTTGCGCGGCCATGATCGTCCATGTATGCCACGTGTCCACCTCCCGCGTGTCGAGTTCGTCGGTTGTTCTTCCCCAATTCCAAATGAGCGATAACGCTTCTTAGTCGATTCATCGATTTCCGTCGACTTTGCAAGTGATGGAGATCTCTGATGGCTCCTATAGGGCCAGAAGAAGAGCTCCTCTCTTCTTCGAGCTCACCTACGGCGAAGGAAGATCAATGAAAATGGTAGTTAGGGTTTTTCCTTCAATGAAAGATGTAGCAGCTCAGGCGGTCAATTGCTCGATGGATCAACGGTGAAGAAGGAATGATTTCTAGATGATGTTGATGCAGATGACACTCAACAAGTGATCAACGACCTGCAAGAGAGGTTTTGATGCTCGATTCAAGGAAGAATCAGCTAAGAAGTTGTGGTTTCTTGTAGACAAATATGGGTTCCACGAAGATGGACTTGGAGATCAAAATTGGATCGAATCGAATTACATTTGGGATTGAATTTGTGTGAGAATAAAAAATTTATGCTTAAGGGATGCTAATGATGTGATTAGTGACCTAATTCAGGCACAAAAATTGATAAAGTAAATGGGGATGGATGATGCACCTGGGAATGCGGTTGTAAGAACCTTGGCCTTTGCTCAATAGGTCAGTGGTTCCTAAAGCTCTACCCACTTGTGGTGGCGATGCATGATCGAACAAAGATCTTGGAATGCTCCTCCGATCAAGTAGCTTCCACGCGGGCCGCACAACCAGTGCTATCACCACGGGGGTCTTTTGGGTCGAGGCAGAAAAGAAAGGAGATCGATCAGGTGGTTCTCGTAGCATGAGAAGTTGGTTCTAACGACTAATCTTTAGGGATTCAAATAGGTGAATCAACATGTGTTTGGTGTTGATTAGAGGTTATGCAAGAAAGACAGTAGTTAGATGAATCAAATGGAGGGGTTAGATTAAGTCTAGGATGTGAGATACAACAAGAATGAATAGGAGAAGTTCGGTTGGAAGAACAAATTCCAGCCAACTCTTTCTTGGAGAAGAAGCACATGTGTTGACACGTATCAACACCTAGTTGGCTGGAATTTGTATAATAAATATTAAATGAAATTATCTAACTTAGGTATAGAAATAGAGAATGTAAATATTTAAATATATTAATTTATTATATAATTCATTTTTATAAATAATAGTTATTTTATGGAATATAAATTTGATATTATTAAATAGGTATCAATAATACTAGATAAATAGATATTGTTTTTTTATTTTAATAATTTAATAGATAACATATTAATTTTATATTTAACTAATTATTAGGATAATAAATATGAGTTTTATGAATTTTTCTAAATTTTATATTTATTTTTTATATATAATTTAATATAGATAAATAAGCTAGAGTTCAAATTCATTTATAAATTAGGGTTTTGGAATTATGTAAAATATTAAATAAGGTTTAAAAATTCTGAAATAATTCATGGTTAAAATATAAGATCAAGAAAATAATTAAACATTATAAAATCAATAAAACTATAAATAGTGTGTTCATAAGAAAATAAATATCCGAGAAACCCAGTTGTCATTAGATCTCAAAATCAACTTTTTGCAACAGACTCTAATTTTAGTGAAATCAACTTAAATAACTAGAGAATATTATTTTATGAACTTTAAAGGTAAGTAGAGTGAAATAGGGGTTCTTATGAGAAAGTTATGATGTTCGGAAGTTGAGAAACTGACAATTTGAAAGATGGATTTCTTAGCATAAATACCAGATAATATTTTAACTTATTTTTATATTTTTCTATACATTTTTAGAAATAAATAGGAGAAAAGTTTGGTGAAAAATATATTTGAATGAATTAAAAATCTTTGCAGTTTTGGTATTTGTTTGATAATTAGTGAATAGCGTATGTAATGTATAAATACTTCTTTTTGTAGTTTTCTTCCTTATCTCCCCCTACTGATTTGTTTGTCGACCAATCCATGCTGACTTGGTTCAAGGTTTTGATATAAAATATATCTTTCAGTTATATTTATATTTTATAAGTCATATTGTACATATATACATATTTACAATCTGCCTTATTTTTGTTTTCTTTCTTGTTATTCTTTTATTTATTTACATGGTTTTAATGCATAAAAATGCTTATTTATTAAAAAATGATGTTTTGTTAAGAAATGAAAATTAATGGGTATTTACATGCATTTGTTAAGGATTTTAAGACAAAATGCAGAAAGAATGTTAATGAATCATGGATTCATCAATTGTATGATAGATATGGATTAATAATGTGATAAGAACACACATCTTTTCAATTTGTCAACCAGCGATGAGTTTATTAACTGAGTTATATGTTCTCTTGGTGGGACATTGCTTCCATTTCATAATTAGGGGTTAGTAATCACTAGATACATTTGAGGGGCTTAAAGGTACTTGGTTTCTACTTGTTTATTTTGCCATGTATATAAGAATTATGCTAGAAATTCATCTTACATGTATCTTTTATGAAGATCTACAACATCTAACTATAGACATCTGATTTTATATAGTATCATTTGCAATGGTACACATATATTCAAGGGACGTATGATTTGAATCAGTATATCGATAAAGTTTGACTTAATTCAGTCATTATCTATTATGTTGACTATATTAGAGGTTGGCTTTGAGCCTTTTATATCATGTACATCTTGGGTTAGATAAAGCTCTAGAGAAATGTGTGGATCCATGTGAGGTGGAATATTTTGTGCATGAAAATGGATCATGAATCGTGATTCAGACCTGTAAAATACAACAGTATTTCTACTTGCATATAACTTTCAAATAAATGAAGTGGACATATATACATTTTACATTTTACTCTTAGGAATAATGAGTGGGCCATTATGTTGTTACATGACTTTGCCAAACAATCGAATCCCTCCTACAGGTCGTTAATATCGATTACATAGGTGGTGGTTATCATTCAATGAGTGGATATTTTGTCGTGATCGGGTAGGGGAGTTCCAAGAAAATGTGGTTAATGAAGTTGTGAATGAAATATTATTTTATAATGCATAAGGAGATTGGGTTAATCGTAGTGATTTGGACTACGATAAGAACGATCATGGTAATTAGTGCCCTGACTCATGTCCTACGCCATCGTGGACTCTTACACTTGGGTAGTGGACTTCAGTAGTTCGCAATGATTCGCGGATTGGAAATCACTTTGGGAACAATCTTATAAGCAAAGCCAAGTGGACGTGTTAGGAACTTAGTTAGGATGCATTGTACCCCACTGCATGACTACGGAGGCACCCCAACCCTAAGGCCTTCTTCTTGCCTTAGAGTCATAGTGTGAGGTCTCACCTGACCAAGACCACATGATACCCACGAAGCTTGTTGATCCATATCAAATAATAATGATTAGAAGTTGTCACCTTGTGAGGATGGTTTACCCAGTTGTTTTATTTGCATACTTTTTAATTATATCTTGTTTGTTATAAAATTCATATCGTACTGAGCAACTTTGCTCATAACATACCTATGTGTTGGATCTGTAGGTTCTCAACAGAAGCCACAACATTGAGCGACACCTATTTACTTGGAGCTACTTCATTTCTACAGCTACACAACTTCCTTTTTGTGGTACAGTTACTTGTAGCTGGCTTATACTATTTCTTCTTTACTTGCAATATTTTGAGAGAAATGTGGTGTACCATGTATGTATGGACACTTTTTTTGAATGCATACATGTATCATTTGAGGACATGGATAGAAAATGAATGGTGGATATGAAGTGAATGGAAAGAAAAAAAATTTTAATTCCAATATTTCTAGTGCCATTTTCTCATGCTTATATTATATTGCATGTTTCAAATGTGGAAATATTTATTTTTACTTTGATTATAGATGAGTTGACAAGTCACATTCAGGATGAGTTACCATGGTGTATGTTATCTGCTGATGATATTGTGTTGATTGACGAGACTAGAGATGGAGTAAATGAGAAGCTTGAGGTCTGAAGACATGCATTGGAGACTAAAGGATTTCATATAAGTAGGGCTAAGATGGAATGTATAGAGTTCACGTTTGATGGAAGCAATGGTAAAGGAATCGAGGTGAAGATTGATGATGATAACAATCGGAAGAGATATTCTTTTAGATATCTGGGATCTATTTTACAACTTGTAACAATATTAGTGACATATCCTATATAGATGTTACTAATAGAATAAATGCAGGATAGATAAAGTGGAGAGGAGCCTCTGCTGTGCTCTGTGATAAGAAAATTCCTATAAAAATTAAAGGAAAGTTTTATAAAGCAGCCGTGAGACCTGCTATCCTTTATGGATCTGATTGTTGGCCTGTGAACCATAGACATGAGCAGAGAATGGTTGTAGCAGAAATGAAAATTCTAAGGTGGATATGTGGATATACATGTAAAGATCGGATTCGGAATGAGGCAATCAGAAAAAAAGTTGGTGTAGCTCCGATTGAGGGTAAGATGCGAGAAAACCGCTTAAGATGGTTTGGTCATTTGCAAAGAAGATCAGCTGATGCACCTGTTAGGAGATACGGGTGTTGGGATATTGAGCCATTAAGAGAGGGTGAGGAAGGCCCTAAGAAGTGTTGGAAAGAGATTATACGAAGGGATCTTAGTTTTTTGGATATAAGCCCGAGATCGACCCAAGATAGATCTTAATGGAGGAAAAGAATCCATGTAGCCGACCCTACTTAATTGTGGGAAAAGGCTTTGTTGTTGTCGTTTCAGATGTGGAAATATATGTGCATGGAAATTGGTTTGCCGAGTACCTGGATCCTAGGGGACGGTCGTCACAGTTTGGTCTCAGAGCGGTGGTACTCCATTTCATTCCATGCATATCTTTCCTCATTAGTGTTCAAAATACTTGATAGTGTTGAATGTCTTCTGATCCAACACGAATCGAAGAAGAATTGCATATTTTATATCCATGTCAATATGTCTCTTTTAAGTAAAGCAAGTATTGATGTTATGGTTCTTTATGCAGAACCATGTAGCCTCGTGTAGATCCAGATGTGGCTCAGCATCTAGCCTTCGTTGTACAGGTTGTACAAGGCATCCAACAATGTTAAGAGGTGATCAAGCAACAACTCCAGTAGCAGGATGACTCCTCCTTCTGTCCCTCTCACGAGGGGGAGGAGAGTGTTGACATGTCGTTCTCCATAGAGCATGAGCAGATGGAGGATGTTGATACTTTGCAGAAGCATCAAAGTACATATGCAGCATACCATTGGGCGATTGTACCATAGTTCATAGGTAACACCACCCCTTATGATGCAGAGTTGTGGATGGCACATGTGGCAAAGGTTCTGAGGATGATACATGCACTTGAGGGTAATTGGGTATCTTTTGTAGAGTACTCACTAGCTAGGTACGTAGAGTGGTGGTGGAATGCCACCCAGGAGCACCCGACCGAGCCCATCACTTGGGAGGTCTTCCTCAATGAGTTTCATGCAGATTTCTACCTAGACCATTGGATAGAGGTATAGAGGAGAGAGTTCGCTGAGCTGACACAGGGGTCGATGAGGTCCCACGAGTACCCAATCTGATATATAGAGTTGTCTCACCATTCCCCTGATACAATAGCTTACCCAGAGTAGAACTTGTAGAAGTTCATCCGAGGGATGCACGAGGAGGTCCAGGACAAACTCTCTACCTTGTAACTTACCTCCATCAAGGAGGTAACTACGTAGGCGACAAAGTGAGAGGCTACACAGAGCTGGTTACACAGAGGTTGGTCGTAGTTGCCTCCACCCCATCCTCGTGAGTCTCATGATGGGACATCTCTCAGTTTCATAGAGACACTCACCATCACTCAACATAGACGGCACCGACAACATAGACAACTAGTAGGTTCAAACCATCCCCTAATTGAGGCAGGCGTTGACAAGGCATGGTTCATTTCTTCTCACCCCCTACGCAGAAACATAGTCATAGGCTTGGGGGCGGTAGTTTGGCTTTTGTAGGGAGTTTGTTAGAGGCAGACAACCATACTTGTTACCTTTGTAGGTAGTTGGGCCACTTCAAGGCCCAATGCCTTTGCGCTCCGGCAGCTTGGGCACGCAGCAGCAGTAGAGTGGAAGAACAACTGGGCCTTGTAGACAGTTTCAGGGATCTGGATTCCGATATGGAGGCCTTGACATCTAGCGAGTCCCCACAATTGATAGCCAATGTTGCGGGATCAAGCGCACCACCACGAGGATAGATGATGAGACCCAATTTCCTCTTGCTAATATAAGTCAAATCAACTGAAATCCGTAGATAAAATTCTATAAAATGTCTTACGTGTGTGCTTGTTTGATATTCTTAAGGCATTAACAGTCAAAAAGAAAGCTCATAATTATCAAACCATTGTGTCCTAAAG
Source organism: Ottelia alismoides (assembly GCA_037367405.1). Classification (NCBI taxonomy): domain Eukaryota; kingdom Viridiplantae; phylum Streptophyta; class Magnoliopsida; order Alismatales; family Hydrocharitaceae; genus Ottelia; species Ottelia alismoides. Next base: position 306,400 of record JAZKJV010010715.1, on the reverse strand, counting down.
AGATCCTTTATATTGTTTTCTTTTAAGTATGTAAATAAAGTTGTTTAAATCCAAGTGATCTGGATGGTACCCTCATTCCTTTTCTTTGATTTATTTTAATAATATGATAGAGTCATGTGTATCTCCTTTTCCCACGTGAACTCATACCCACGTGACCTCATATCCCATTTTGTTTATTCATCTCAATGGACCCCATTTAATCCCATACCTATGTTCCATGCACTACACGTTCTCCTAAAATCCAACAGCACACAACACTACTTTTTCCTCCTTCCTGTACCGACCTTCCTTCTCTCCCTCTACTCTCTTGCACGTACATCCTACATGCTGTAGCAACAACCGCTCACCCCATTTCTCGTGTGCAGCAACCATCATTCATCTAGCATCAGCAATGCGCGAGGTCAATACCATCCTTCCATTCTTTCGCGTGCGTGCACGTTGTACGCACCTCTGCAGCAGTTGCAGCATTGATTCCTCCCCCACTCCCCTTTCTCTCGTATCCACACATAGCGGTAGTTGTTGCATTTAGATCAGCCTTAACCACCTTATTTTATAAATATGAAAGCTAGTGCTCTATCTATTGGGTCGGTTCCCTGATTTTATTTCGTCCTCATTTCACAGGTAAAACAATAGAGCATAGCTCCTGACAGAGGAAGATAGAGTGAAGGGTAGAGCCAGCCGAGCCTCGAGGGGCTCTCGCGCGCAACGGATTTGAGAAGTCGAGTTCTCTCCAGACCGCGACATCCTCGCCATTTCACATCCATTCCATCCATCGAGCATTTTCCAGCACAACCACGAGCGAGTGACAGCCGCGCGACGTCCTTCGCTCGCATACGCCACCGATTTCAGCAAGATGTTTGTGCCTTCTTCGCATGTGGAGTTACAATCCACATTGCATTGGTGACCTTTGGTTCGGTGATGACAGTCCACTCGTCTCTATTTTCATTATTGTTTAATTTTAGTAGTTGTTTCACATATGTTGTTTTTGTTGTGAAAACTTGTTATGTTGCTTGAATCTTTTTATTAGATTTCTAAACAAGTCAAATGACCATAATGTTGTGTTTAGTTATTGCTCAGATTTGATATAGAAAAGATCATGTTTTATTGAGCATCTTCACATCATGGTTAAAAAAAGATTAAAAGTTTGAAAATACCAAAAAGATTTTCTTGTCTCCACTTGCTTAAATCGAAATAGGAAACTATCAAAGATTGGAGTAATTGGATATTTGAAGTCGTGCATCGTATTCATGTTATGAATTAATCTTTGAAATTTATCCATGTCTTTGTGGATTGACCTTGTGCTTACCATCGTGCAAGTAAAAATATCATTTAAAATTAATGCTTTAATTGGTTGAATTGCGGTTACAGTGACACTAAAATCACTTAATTTCACCCTCTAAAACTGCTAAGAAACTCGTTAATCATTTGGCATCGTTGCCGGGGACACGGCTTGAATATTTGATTGATTCACTTTTTCTATGCACATTTTTTGTTGTCACATGTTAGCATCTTGTTCCAGTTGACTGGCTTTCTCTTTTCGCAGGTGACCGCACACATTCTGTTGCGCGGGAAGCTTGGGAGATTCTTCTCTCAACTCGAATCTCGAGCTGGTGAGGCAAAGGAGGAGGCAAACCCGTGGACGAGGAGCTCGTTTATTTCCCATCTGAGAGATTCATCCTTTTTAGTTTAGCATTTTTTATTTTATATTCATTTCGGGCCGAGTTGTGGCCTAGAGACTGGACTATCATTATTGCAATAATTCTACTACGTTTCTGCATTGCATTAGAATTGCATTAGGTTTTATTTCCTTAGTGTAATTTGTTTGTGCTCGATTTTCAAAAATTAAAAAAATTGCAAAGCAAAATCACAAAAAAAGAGTTCTTTAGAAGTTTCCTACTAGGAGCATTTAGAATAGGTTTATATTTTCGCGTTGCATTTTTGCACGTAGATTGCTGGCGAAAGGTACACGATTCTAACCTTCTTGCATGCGTCATTCTCCGTGGTCTTCTCCCCCTTGAGAATTTTTTTTAAAAGGAAATTCACCTCACTCGATTTGATTGAATATCACTCAAAGCAATTGGACATAGATTTTAAAATCAACTTTCTTAATCAAGTGGTCACATAAGGTTAAAATTGATTAATCTCACCATTGTCTAAATTAATTATTTGTATTTGCACTTGTGGGATTACACGCTTAGTTGTTTGTTGCACGACGCACCTTAAGGTCACTAGAGCCAAAATCCCCACCGGTATGCCTTGTGACTCTCTCAAGGTACATTGGATGACCTGAGGGAAGGACGAGCGTAAATGTTTGATGTTCAACTTTGTGTTTATAAGACTAAAATTGAAAAGATACAGCCACAAAGGGCTTCACCAGTGTGCGTATCAAAGTGACCTTGCTTTGTGTTTGAGTTGCATAGAATAGGAGGTGCATGCAAGGGAGACGGTTTCTCAACCCTTCTCTTGCTGTTTCTTTAAATTCAAATCCTTTCTTCTTGAGAAGAAGACCCAACTCTTCTCATTCCCTTTCTTCTCTTGACATTCCTCTACTTGCCACATCACCACCTTCTTCACCTCCCTCTTCTTCGACATCACTTAGATCATTCTCTTCTATTCCCTTATCTTATTCATCTTCCATCATGGCTGAACAAGGCGAAAATCCAGGCCCTTTGGTGATTATCATGGCCCAACTTGAAAGAATCAATGATCGCCAAATTCGAATTGAAGCTCAAATGGGCATTGTTGAGGATGAAGAAGAAAACCTTGAACCTATGGGGTAAAGACACAATCCTGCCCAATAAATCTTAGTTCCATGGATTCAGTTACCTGCAGCGGCTCACCAGATCAATATAAAGTTGTTTATAGTTTCTCTGCTTCCCAAGTTTCATGGGGAGAGTGCCGAGGACCCTTACCAACACATTCAGGACTTTCTTGCAGTGTGTGACACCATGCACATTGAAAATAATAATCCAGACCTTCAGTATCTTAAGGCATTCCCATTCTCCTTGAAGGACTAAGCGAGAAATTGGCTCCGGAGCTACGGGAAACCAATCACCACATGGGCTACATTGAATTCAACATTCCTTAAGAAGTACTTCCCGATTAGAAAAGCAAATGCACTCTGCTACGCAATCTCCTCCTTTTCAATGCGCCCAAATGAGTCTTTTCATGAGGCTTGGGATAGGTTTTAGGAGCTATTGCTTAAATGCCCGAACAATGACATGGATAAATGGAAATTGGTCCAGATTGTTTATGAGGGCATGCATGAGAATTTTAAGGTGGCTGTGGATAGCACTTGCGGAGGTGGTTTCCTCCTCAAATCAGAAACATTTGTGTGGAAACTGTAGGAGGAGATGGCTGAGACTTCATTGAATAAGGCATCCCTTAATCAATATAGCTGCCATAAGAAACCTGTTGAGCAAATCGAAGATACACAAACCCGATCGGAAAGTATGACGATTGACCTCCAACTCATTTCTCAAAAGTTGGATAATTTAGAAATTCTTACCAAGAAGGTTGATGACATGAGTAGGAATATGACCAAAGAAGTGACTCAGAATGTTAGTAGGATGTTTGCCATTCCTACACATTTGGACCAAGTTCAGGAACCGGAGCAGGTATTTTGGGTCACATAACGTACTCCTGATGTCAATGCGGTTGCCATGGGATCGGAGACTTCATGAAGCACATTGCCCCCCACTTACAATCCTAGATGACGTAACCATCCAAATTTTGCATGGCGAACTTCAAACCCGCAACAACCTGTCTAGGTCAATCAATAAGGTTGTTACATCACTGCACCACCACAACCACCACCACAAGCACAACCGTTGTACTTGCCACAAGCTCCAGCCTCATCTAGTACACAACCAACTTCTCCTAGGAGAAACCAACCACTTTTGAATGACATTGGTGCTCTTATGAAAATGATGCAAGAGTTGAAGAATAATATGGAGAAGAATAATCAGGAGAATGCTAGGCAATTTGCATATATCCGATCTTATTTGCCTACGCTATCACCATAAGCCCTTCAGAATCCCAATTCTATAGCGGGCACTTCCCAAAGGACCTTACATCATCCACAAAAAGGTCCTGTGACATTCAAGACCCCTGGTAATTTTAGTATCGAGTCTGCCCATGCAGTCTTGACCAGGCGAGGGAAAAAAGTGGTTGACTCATCTCCGTACATGTCTACACCCACAACTCAAACTTGTAATTTTGAGACAAGTGATGAAGAGAAATCTGATGAAGAGAATAAATTGCACCCCTTATCTGGCACGACGACTTCCACCCCCCTCAAGTGGCCTCAAGTTCTCCACAATCTCCTTCACCCACTGTCATCTCCGTCCCCTTTCTGGAGGACCTTCGCTTACGGAATGCTCCCAAATCATCCACCACCGACCCAGAATTGGAGAAACTGTTCTCCAATATTGTGATTGAGATCCCTCTTCTGAAGTCGCTTGAGCAAGTTCTCGCCTACTCAAAATTTTTGAAAGAAAAATGCACGCGTCGGAGGCGATCTAAGAAGAAGAAAAATAATGAGCAAGAAGAGGAACGACATGTGCTTCCCAGAGCTACATCCAATGCTATCTCCTCACTCCTCCCCCATAAGATGAAGGACCCTGGGGCACCTTTGGTACGATGTACCATTGGTAATTTAACCTTCGAGCGCACTCTCCTTGATAATGGTGCCTAAATCAACCTCCTCCTTGCTGCCATTTTGCGGCAATTTGATTTTGAAAAACTAAAGCCGGTCTCAATGATTTTACAAATGGCAGATCGATCTGTTAGGAGACTACAAGGACTTTTGGATGATGTTATAGTGACAGTAAAGCAGTTGTGTTGATTTCGTAGTTATGGAGATGGACCCCACTAAGACCTTGGCCCAGACACCCATAATTTTGGGTCAACCCTTTCTCTCTACGGCCAAAGCCCACTTTGACTTTGAGTTGGAAAAAGTTGAATTCAAGATCAATGGCGAGATCGTTCCTGTCGATCTGCTTGTCCCCACTGGTCATAAGACTGAAGATGTTGAATGTGGATGGATAGAGGAATGTTCCTATTTGGACATTGAGATTGTTCTTGCTCATGTGGCATATGACCCACTCGATGCCACCATTTCTCTGGATGACACAATTGGACATGCAGAAAACATACAGTACTGGTCTGAGTATTTGGACTCGACTCCCACTCTCATGATGAGATTTTCTGCAAATTAGATATGGCTTGGGATGAGTTAGATGCAGAGTTGTATGCTATTTCGTCTATGGTCATGCCCATGATGAGTCCACCCTTCGAGATAATAAGCCCTTCTGGGGGGTCTTCATTATCTCAATTTCTTTCTGATAGTGACCTTTCCCACATAGTAAGGAAGGTAGCTGATATGTTTACCTTGATGGAGTATTACAAACAGAACCGGTTATCTTCACACTCATGTCACCTTCAGCCTTCGCCATTGGCTCCGTCAGTCCAGGTTGACCCTTCACTAGCCTCACTATTGATTAATCAGAAATTTGATATGGACCTAGTGAAGCATTCATAGAGATCATGGCCGATGAGATTCGAGAACTGCAGTGCCGGATCCCTAATGCCTTTTCCCTTGTTTCCCCTGTATCTCTCATAGAGGATGTGTATTTTAATCACCCCATGTCTGAAAAATTGGATTTCTCGGATTTGTTTGATAAGCCCAGCACTACTCCCCAAGTGGAACTTAAACCTCTTCCAAAGGACCTAAAGTATGTCTTTCTTGGCTCAGATCAGACGCTTCCTGTGACAATGAATGCCCATTTAGATGATATACATGAATCTAGACTTATTAAGGTTCTTAAAAGAAATTCGAGGGCTATCGGATGGACTATCTCTGATCTAAGTGGAATTAGCCCTTCTTACTGTACACACAAGATCTTCTTGCAAGATGATGCCAAAACTTCTCGGGAGCCTCAGAGACGATTGAATCCAAATTTACGAGAAGTTGTTAAGGCAGAAATCTGCAAATGGATGAGCGCAGGGATAATTTTCCCCATCTCAGATAGTAAGTGGGTTAGCCCCCTTCATGTGGTTCCCAAGAAGGCCGGCCTCACTGTGGTCCAGAATGACCGAGGGGAGGATATCTCAACCCATGTTGCCACATCTTGGCAGGTATGTGTTGATTACAAGAAGCTGAATAAAGCAACCCAAAAAGATCACTTTCCTCTTCCTTTCATCGACCAGATTATCGAGAGATTGGCATGAAAGAAATACTTTTGTTTTCTTGATGGATATTCAGATTATAATCATGTCGTAGTCGCTTCTGACGACCAAGAGAAGACGACCTTCACCTGTCCATTCGAGACATTTGCTTTCCGTGAATGCCTTTTGGCTTATGCAATGCACCAGCTACATTCCAGAGATGTATGCTGGCTATTTTTTCAAACATGGTGGGGGATTTTATGGAAATTTTTATGTATGATTTTTCCATCTTCGACGACTCATTTGATGAGACCCTAGAGTTTTTGGAGAGGGTTTTCAAGAAATGCATTGATGTTAATCTTGTGTTGTCTTGGGAGAACTCACATTTTATGGTTAAGCAAGGGATAGTGCTTGGACACATTGTGTCAAAAAGAGGCATAGAGGTAGACCCATCCAAGGTAAATACCATTACACACTTACCTTCGTCTATGAATATTAAGGGAATCAGATCCTTCTTAGGGCATGTTGGCTTTTATCGATAATTTATATTAGATTTTGCAAAAATTACCCGTCCCTTGACTCAGCTGTTGGAAAAGGACCATGATTTTGAGATGTCTAAAGAAGCACTTCGGTCCTTTGAGATTTTGAAGCAGGCCATCACTGAGGCCCCAATTTTACAACCTCCCGATTGGACTTTAGATTTTGAGATCATGTGTGATGCATCTGAATATGCAGTCGGGGATGTTCTTGGGCAAAGGAAGGATGGCAAGCCATTTGCCATTCACTACGCCAGCAAGACGTTGGATGAGGCCCAACGTAATTATATTGTTATTGAGAAGGAACTGCTGGCTGTAGTCTTATCTTTGGAGAAGTTTCGATCGTACTTGTTAGGAGCTCATGTTATCATTTTTTCTGATCATTCAACCCTCAAGTACTTGTTAACAAAGAAAGACTCTAAGCCGAGACTTCTGAGATGGATCCTGCTCCTATAAGAATTTGATATTGAAATCAAAGATAAGCCAGGAGTAAAAAATGTGGTGGCGGATCATCTCTCTCGGCTTCCTTCTCTCCCAGCATATGAGTCTTTCATTGATTCCACTCGTACTCCTATCACGACCCAATTTCCTGATGAGTTCATTCTCACCATCAGTCAGTTACCTTGGTATGCTGATATGGTGAATTTCCTTGTCACTTCTTGACTTCCAAATCATTGGCCCAAGACCAAGAAAGAAAAATTTCGATCTGATTCCTTTGGTACCACTGGGAGGACCCCATCCTTTTTAAGGAAGGGGCTGATTGCATTTGGTATTCTAGAGTCTGAGATACTGAGTGTCCTTACCCACTGCCACACCTTTGGGTGTGGAGGACATCACTCTAGAAAGCGTACTGCAGCCAAGATCTTACAATCTGGTTTCTTTTGGCCGACCATATTCCGTGATGCCCACAAGTTTGTGAAGGAATGCCCTATTTGTCAGACCACTAGAGGAATGTCTAGATGAGATATGATGCCCCTCACTTCTGTGCATGTGGTCGAGGTTTTTGATGCTTGGGGAATAGATTTTATGGGCCCTTTCACGGTATCTCAGGGATTTCAGTACATCTTATTGGCAGTAGACTACGTCTCTCGCTGGGTAGAGGCAATTCCCACCCGCACTGCTGACAGCGCAAATGTCACTAAGTTCCTCAATGACATATTCTCGCTCTTTGATTTACCCAAAGTAGTCATTAGTGATGGTGGTACCCACTTTCTGAATACCTCGGTGCGACGACTCCTGTATAATAATGGAGTTGAACATAGAGTCGCTACACCATACGATCCCCAATCGAATGGCATGGCTGAGCTTTCCAATAGAAAAATAAAGTCCATTTTGATGAAGATAGTCCGGTCTGATCGGAAAGATTGGTCTCAACATCTTCCTATTGCACTATGGGCATATCGTACATCTTTTCGTACTCCTCTAGGTATGAGACCATTTCGTATAGTGTATGGGCAACCATGCCATCTTCTAGTAGAGATTCACCATAAGTCTGAATGGGCTATTCGAAAATGTAATTTGGATTATGATGAAGCTGGTAAGAAAAAGCTTTTGGATTTGAATGAGCTCGAAGAGTTGCGAGCAAAGGTATATTCAAATGATTAGATTTATAAAGCCAAAATCAAACAATGGCACGACACTCACATCTCACGCAAATCTTTTAGTGTCAACCAAAAGGTTTGGTTATTTGATTCCAAGCTCAAACACTTCCCTGGAAAACTCTGTTCCAAGTGGAAAGGTCCTTACACCATCTTGAATATCTATGATAACGTATCTGTTGATATCTTTGACCCCTCCACTTCATCTTCTTTTCGGGTCAATGGGCAGAGACTCAAGCCTGTCATTGAACCCGACGACCCCCTTCCTGCTACCGAATCCTTAGTTCTTCAGGATCACTGAACCTGAACGCCAAGCTGAGGCATAAAACAAGCGCTTATGGGAGGCACCCCATCTCTATCTTTCTTGTATGTATTGTATATTCTCTTCGTTATTTTTCTTTACTTCCATGCTAACTACATTCTCTTGTGACACAATATCAGATAAGCATGGGGGTATTCCTCTTTCCATTTCTAAACAAAAATGAAAACACAAAATTTTTTCCCATTTTCTATCTTCATGTTTAATGAGATCATGTTTTCTACCACGAGGACATGGTTTTATGTAAGCATGGGGGTATGATGGTCTTCTATCTGTGTATATATATCCTAAGCCTTTTATAATCCCTTTCTTATATATATATATGTATCACTATGTTTTCATTAAAAAACTCTAAAAATTTAAAAAAATCTTCAAAATAATAAAAAAACTCCAAAATAAAAAATATGTATATATTAAAAAAAGATGCATAGGAAAAAATCACTAAAAAAAATACACATTTTTTTTAAAAAACTTCTTCTTTGTACATATCTCCTCTTCCTTGTGAGAGTTTGGACCATGATTTGAGGAAAAGCCTAAGGAGATTGAGTTTGATCTTGACGTTAATCTACCTAATATCCAAAGAGACTCAATAAGTTTGAGAATTCAGATCCTTCAAGTCTTCTTGACTTAATTCTCCAAGTCCACAATTTTTACGCAGATTTTGACTCACCATGCCTAAGTTGTTCATTTTTGAGAAGAATCACAATACTCTTTGATGATTAATCTACTTGAACTTAATCCACATGCACGTAGCTCGACACAAATAGGATGTGTAAAAGCTATTGCAATTATGAATGGCATCTATATGGATCCCTATTTGGTGGCATGGACGTCTAAAGACCAGAGAGTATGGGTTGGAATAAAGCTTCGGATGAGGAGCTGTCAGTTGGCAAAATCTTCTTCTCCTCTACCAAATAGAGCACAATGCTCATATCTTGTCCACATAAAAAAAATCAAAAAGAGCGAGAAAAAGATTTTATACCCATATGAAGCCGTGCAAAAAAAAGAGAGAAAAAAGAAGAAAAAAAGCAAGCAGAAGACGACATTTCTTTTCTGTGAGACTTGGCTACACTGGTCAAGCTCAAATTGAGAGATGTGGCTACACTGGTCACACTCCAAATAGCTACTTCTTCTTATATTCTTCTTTGGCCAACTGACCCAAACTTAGAAGGATATACCCTGCTCCGCGAGGAAAGAGTAGTCAGAAAGGGAACCCAAGGGTGCTGGGCATGGTTGCATAAGTTTTTATCTTTCTAAGTTGGAAGAGCTACATATTCACACTCACAAGTTCAAGTATGACTCATATGTTATAAGAGGATGTGATTATGATCGAATTAGCTGAACTGACTAAGGAGTCAAATCTTCTTAAAGGTTTGTGGAACTTGGAGACTGTTGCATCTGAAATTTTGAACCCATGTGAGTCTCGATCACATTATGAATCCAAAGGTCAAATCTAGCGTGTCTCTTATTCTTTGTACAAAACCTGGTCCCAGCTCCTATGTAGGATTTTTCTTTGGATGGTCTTGCTAGGGACTAGCAAAGCTTAAGCATGGGGGTATGATGAGACCCAATTTCCTCTTGCTAATATAAGTCAAATCAACTGAAATCCGTAGATAAAATTCTATAAAATGTCTTACGTGTGTGCTTGTTTGATATTCTTAAGGCATTAACAGTCAAAACAAAAGCTCATAATTATCAAACCATTGTGCCCTATTGAGATCCTTTATATTGTTTTCTTTTAATTATGTAAATAAAGTTATTTAAATCCAAGTGATCTGGATGGTACCCTCATTCCTTTTCTTTGATTTATTTTAATAATATGGTAGAGTCATGTGTATCTCCTTTTCCCACGTGAACTCATACCCATGTGACCTCATATCCCATTTTGTTTGTTCATCTCAATGGACCCCATTTAATCCCATACCTATGTTCCATGCACTACACATTCTCCTAAAATCCAACGGCACTTATCTTCTTCCCCTTTGCGCTTTTTACCCCTTCCTGTACCGACACCCCTTCTCTCCCTCTACTCTCTGGCACGTACATCCTACGTGCTGTAGCAACAACCGCTCACCCCATTTCTCATGTGCAGCAACCGTCATTCATCCAGCATCAACAGCGCGCGAGGTCAATACCATCCTTCCATTCTTTCGCGTGCGTGCACGTTGTGCGCACCTCCGCAGCAGTTGCAACACTGATTCCTCCCCAACTCCTCTTTCACTTGTATCCACACATAGTGGTAGTTGTTGCATGTAGATCAGACTTAACCTCCATATTTTATAAATATGAAAGCTAGTGCTCTATCTACCGGGTCAGTTCCCTGATTTTATTTCCTCCTCCTTTCACATGTACAACAGTAGAGCATAGCTCCTGACAGAGGAAGATAGAGTGATGGGTAGATCCAGCCGAGCCTCGTTGGGCTCTCGCGCGTAACGAATTTGAGAAGTCGAGTTCTCTCCAGACCGCAATGTTCTCGCCATTTCACATCTATTCCAGCCATCGAGCATTTTCAAGCACAAGCACGCGTGAGTGACAGCCGCACGACATCCTTCGCTCGCATACGCCACCGATTTCAGCAAGATGTTTGCGCCTTCTTCGGATGTGGAGTGACAATCCACATTGCAGAGGTGACCTTTGGTTCGGTGACGACATTCCACTCGTCTCAGTTTTCATTGTTGTTTATTTTAGTAGTTGTTTCACGTATGTTGTTTTTGCTGAGAAAACTTGTTATGTTGCTTGAATCTTTTTATTAGATTTCTAAAAAAGTCGAATGACCATAATGTTGTGTTTAGTTATTGCTCAAATTTGATATAGAAAAAGATCATGTTTTGTTGAGTATCTTCACATCACGATGAAAAAAAGATTAAAAGTTTGAAAATACCAAAAAGATCCTCTTGTCTCCATTTTCTTAAATCGAAATAGGAAACTATCAAAGATTGGAGTAATTGGATATTTGAAATCATGCATCGTATTCATGTTGTGGATTAATCTTTGAAATTTATTCGTGTCTTTGTGGAGCGACCTTGTGGTTACCATCGTACAAGTAAAAATATCATTTAAAATTAATGCTTTAATTGGTTGAATTGCGGTTACAATGACACTAAAATCACTTAATTTCACCCTCTAAAATCGCTAAGAAACTCGTTAGTCAATAGATGAACACGGTAACTCAGGAGCAGGAACATACTTCTGGATCGGTCGTTAGAGGTGTAATATCAACCCATGGGCTTTATGTACATGCATTATTTGATTCATTGACTACATATCCTTCCTTGCACATCGTATGGTGCCCACGTTGGGCAAGTCTATGATGGAGGTTGATTCCCCGTACTACATCAAGGGCCCAGGGGGCCAATTATTTATCATTAGCCAAGTAGTGTAGGATGTAGTAGTGTAGATAGGTGGGAACGAGATGCACGCTTTTCTACTGTTGATTCAGTTAAAGGACTTCAATATTATTTTAGGCATGGACTGGTTGGAAAGGCACCATGCGTACTTGGACTATTTTGGGAAGATGATGGTCCTCTATTTACCTAGACTGTCATCATTTTAGTTTGACGGGAGTACACATGATGGTGGGATCGAGTGCATCTCCTTCTTAAGGGCACACCAGTTTCTCAGCCAAGGCTGTGTAGGATACCTTTCCTACATGGTAGACTCAGCGGCATATGATCAGATGATCGAGAATGTTAGAGTTGTGCATGAGTTTTCTGATGTATTTCCAGATGACTTACCTATACTACCACCAGTGTGGGAGTTAGAGTTCAAGATAATGCTATTGCTAGACACACAAACGATCTCCATCCCACCATATATGTTGGCACCTGCTGAGCTCAAGGATCTCAAAGTGCAACTACATGAGCCATTAGAGAAAGGATTCATCCGCTCTAGTAGCACCCATCCTCTTCGTAAAAAAGATGGATGGATCCTTGAGGCTATGCATAGACTACATACCTCTGAAAAGGAGAACTATCAAGAACTGTTATCCACTCCTATGGATTGACAATCTCTTTGATCAGTTACAAGGAGTAGCAGTGCTTTCCGAAATTAATATGAGATCAGGATACCACCAGCTAAGGATCAAGGATACAGACATGATGAAGTCTGCCTTTCATACTGGATATGGTCACTATGAGTTCTTGATATCGCCTTTTGGTCTTACGAATGCACCTGCCACATTCATGGATTTGATTAACCGAGTCTTCCATCGATACGTGTATCGGTTCATAATCGTGTTCATTGATGACGTTCTAATATACTCCCATGACGAGCATGAGCACGAGTCCCATCTTCGCATTTTTCTTGAGACACTCCAAGAGTAGTAGTTGTATGTCAAATACAACAAGTGCGGGTTTTGGACTTCTGAGATGGTATTTCTACACTACTTTCAGGGGAAGTGGTGTCAGCTGACCCCGCCAAGATAGAAGTAGAGGTATCTTAGAAGTAGCCCGAGACGGCTATAGAGGTTCGCAGTTTCCTTGGTCTCGTTGGGTACTATAGAATATTTATCAAAGGGTTCTCCTAGTTGGCACTACCCCTCACCAGGTTGATGAAGAATGACATGCCATTTATTTGGAGTAACAAATGTGAGTTGAGATTTCGTACACTCAAGGAGAAATTGACTTCTGCACTAATCCTTACCCATCCTTCGGGTACCTTGGAGTTCACGATTTACATCGATGCTTTCAAGGAAGGGTTGGGTGTTGTATTGATGTAGAGAGGATAAGTTGTGGTTTACGCATCACGACTATTGAAGAACCATGAGCGCAACAACCCCACTCATGACTTGGAGTTGGCGACCGTAGTATTTGCAGTAAAGATATGGTGCCACTATTTGTGTGGGGTAACATTTGAGATCTTCACTGACCACAAGAGCCTCAAGTACATTTTTTATTAAAAGGAGCTGAACATGAGGTAGAGGATGGAGCTGCTGAAGGACTATGACTGTACCATCTCCTACGACATTGGTAAGGGGAATGTGGTGGTAAACGCCTTGAGCATGCGATCACATACATATGATTTGATTGAGACGAGATTTACAAGGGTCTGAAATATCCTCACTGAAGGCATATCGAAGATAGAACATCACTGAGGTGACCGTTCACGAAGCCCAATTCAAACAACAAGTACCCACAATATATAATTAATTAATAAATGACAAAATTGTGGAGCACAATTTATTATACTCTACAAACAAAGATGCATAACAAGTAAGCATGTATAGGTCGAACCATTGAGAGCAAATAAGGTAACCTAATGATTATTTCTAATCATAAATGAAGTATGTGCATAAGTGTCTTTTTAATGTGGGTTTTTGGTTTTTCAATTTTCATTTGATTTTTTTTATTTTATACCGTTTTTCTAATTTTAATTTCTTTTCAATTTAAATATTATATAATAACGTATAGATAAATATATAGGTATATATATATACTGTACATAATATATAAGATATATACAATAATAAATAAATATACAAAAATCATAAAATATTAATACATATAGTCCTGATTATATATATATATATAATAATGATATTAATTATATATGAATATACATAGGAATATAATATAAGATAGAGTATTATAATTATAAAAATAGGTAAAAAATAAAATTTAAAAAACAAAATGTTTTTAAGTTTTTTATATTTTTATTGATGTTTTGGTGATTTTATGGGTATTTTTGTTAATTTTATTGTATTTTTAAAGCCAAAAATATCCTAAAATAAGAATTAAATAAATAAGCCAATTTGTTTTAGGATTTTAAAATACTAAATATAGTTAAAAATTCCCAAAACTAATTTACAAATGTCATAATATATAAAAAAATTATCTAACATAAACAAATATTTTTGGACATTTTACATAATTTTATATTTTTATAGGATTTTGGAACTTTTTATTTTTTTATCATCTTCTTTTTCTATTTTTAAAGGTTTTTGATCTGATGCTATATATAACTATAATATAAAAAACTATATATATTTTTGGAATTTTTCAAAAAGGTTTAATAATTTTTAGGTATTTTCTAAGTCAAACAGGGGCAAAAAGTGATCTTTTTGATTTTTTTTAAATAGGCAAAATGCAAAAAACACAAAACAAAAATACAGTGTGATGCATCCAGGTACATTACCCTATTTTTGCATAATTTTTAGAGCATGGATGATATTTATAAAAATTAAACAATCATACACATAATTCAATACTAGTAGGGACCTTTTTACAAATATTTAAAATTTTACATGCATTCCAAAACCCTAACACAGAATCCAAGGGTAAATATGCAGTTTAACCACAATATTTAAATTTAAAGTGCTTGCAAGGGAATAAATGCAATATAAAAAAATTTTGAGGTCCTATGTACAATTTTTCTACAAAATAATTAATATTAAATATACAAAATTTTGGACTAAATACAAATACAAAAATTCACAAGGGTATGGTTACAAAATACCTACCTTACATGGGGCCCACGTGAGGTGAGCTGCACGAACATTAATACAAATACAAAAAAGTAGAGAGCTTTATGAAAAATTACCATTATTATTTAAATTCAGATAGAAAATTAAATACCAAATAAAAATATACAAAAATTGTAGGGGCATCTTTGATAATTACCCATTAATGTGCGCTCACAGATGGTTAGGATTTAAAAATACTAAATATTGTAAAAAATTCCCAAAACTGATTTGCAAATATCATAATATATATAAACAAAATTATCTAACATAAACAAATATTTTTGGACATTTTACATAATTTTTATATTTTTATAAGATTTTGGAGCTTTTTATTTTTTTTGGCATTTTTTCTCTATTTTTAAAGGTTTTTGGTCTATTGCTATATATAACTATAATAGACAAAATATAAATTATTTTGGAATTTTTCAAAAAGGTCTAATAATTTTTAGGTATTTTCTAAGTCAAATAGGGGAAAAATGATCATTTTGATTTTTAATAAATAGGCAAAGTGCACAAAATACAAAACAAAAATGTGGTGTGATGCATCTAGGTACATAACCTATTTTTGCATAATTTTTAAAGCATGGATTGATATTTATAAAAATTAAAAAATCATACACAGAATTTAATACTAGTAGGGACTTTTTTACAAATATTAAAAATTTTACATGCATTCCAAAACCCTAATATAAAATCCAAGGGTAAATATGCAGTTTGACCACAACATTTAAATTAAAAGTGCTTGCAAGGGCATAAATGCAATATAAAAAAATTTAAGGTCCTATGTACAATTTTTCTACAAAATAATTATGCTAAATATACAAAATTTGTGACTGAATACAAATACAGAAATTCACAAGGGTATGGTTACAAAATACCCACCTCACATGGGGCCCACGTGAGGTAAGCTTCATGAACATTAATGCAAATACATAAAAAAGTAGGGAGATTTATGCAAAATTACCATTATTATTTACATTCAGATAGAAAATTAAATACTAAATAAAATATACAAAAAATGCAGGGGCATCTTTGATAATTACCCATTAATGTGCGCCTATGGACGGTCAGAAGTGTGCCAAGTAGGCACACTTAAGGCATTGGGCGGCTGAGGCGAGATGTCGCCTCGCTTGAAATCAACGACTTAGATTAGATCTGGGACGTGAATTCCAATGGTCCTGAAGGGCGAAGAAAGAACAGCTCCATCTCCTCCCTTCGATTGTGCACTGCTCCTCGCTCAAGCCACATGCTGCTTTGCTGAAGTGATATTGATCTTCTTAGGAGTGTCCCTCATCGAATGGTAAATGCAAGAAGGTCTTGGCCTCACAAGGGTGTGTCCTGGAGCTCGTTGAAGCTCCCAGTACCTGGAAGCCTCCTCCTATCCCAAAATCGACCCGACTCGGGTCCTTAGCGCCTAGTTCCTACAGGACTCGCCTCATGGGCTCGAGGTGATTCCCTTTGTCACACTTTGAAGCTGTATAGCACAAGGATGGAGGTGAACGGAGGAGCTCCAACGTATGGCAAAGGAGAAGATCTAATTCGCTGATCCAGAGAGGACCAGGTTGGTCCAAATGGGGGAAAAGATAAAACAGAGAGCTCTTGCGATCTTTGATTTTAAGATTTAAGCTAAACTACTAATCTAAAGATGAAATAAAGGGTAAGGAACTAGAAACTAAGATTAAATCTATCAAATAATGGATAAAAGATGCGCATCTCGTACCTGGGAGCAGGGAGCAGAGACCTCGTCTCAACACCTCGAACGTATCCTCACTGTCACTGGCAACAAACTCACGCACAAGGTTGATGGATTAAGGGATGGAAAAGGGATCCAAATTCAGAAGGAATGAGAAAGAGGTTATTTATAAACATGATGAGGAGGGATTATTTGATTAGGGTTTTTTCTTGAATCGATGAATCTTTGACTTCGACAAATTTCTGGCGTGACTGAGGGTAGATCGTAGAGGATTTTTTTTGAAGGAACCAAGAAGTGAAAATCAATACATCGAAAGGGGAAATTGGGAAAAATGGCTCGATTGACGTATGCCACGTCAGGTGGATGGAGGAAGGAGAAAATCAATAGACACTGGAAGGAGAGTTACCTATGTATTAGGTGTTTAATTTTTAATTTGTAATTTAAATTTTATTATTTTATCTATATAATTTATATATTTATACTTATTTAAATATTCCTAAACATATTTTTATTATATTTTTATGATATAATATATACACTTAACTAAATAGATGTATTTATTATATATGTATATGTATAGGTAATTCATCTATAGACTTTATCCATTATTTATTTTAGTATATTTTTAAAGTTTATTTTATTTTAATTATGTATTTATAATATAAATGATATTTACACATTTACAAAAATATAAAATAATGAAAACATATTAAATAAATAAAATGAATATTTTATTCAGATATTGCACAATAGGGGTCCAAACCTATCTTTTGCATTTTAACTCAAATTAAATGAAACCACATTCAATAAATAGCTAATTAAAAATTATATGCAATTAAAGGTGATTTTTATGAATTTTGATTTTTTATGGAGAAGATATGAGTCTGTAAATTTGGGTTTTGGAATCTTATTCAGAGTGTAGAATGAACACTGCATATTATTTTTAAATGAAATCAATTCTGTATTTTTCTTTGTATTTTATCTACAATTTTCATGTGAAAAATTTATTGATTTGAGGTATAAATAAGAAATAATAAAATAAGTTCCAAAAATGAATTATTGATGAGTAAAAATGAGGGTTATTGTGTATTTGGCCCTTATCTCCCCCTACTTTATTCCTTGTTGATTCAGTCATCATGATGCTTAGGTCTCGGGGTTTAGGGTCATAAAATACCTTTGACATTTTATTCGTTTTCTTTTCTTTCCTTTATTTTTTTTTACCTTTAAACAATGTATTTTATACAATATGTATACAATAAATAATGAATATTAATTTAAGCTAATAATGATATACACATGCATTTAGCTAGGGAATGAAGGCCAAAGTGAAAGAATAAAGGTGATGAAATGGAGATTCATCACTCCCCTATACTTGCCTTTGCTGATACCTAGCAAACACTTATTCCTATAAGTGCAGAAAAAGAAGACAAAGAAAAGAAAAAGAAAGAACTTGGATTGATTTTAACTCTTAAAGTTGTCTTCAAAAAATAAAAGTTTGGAGCTCAGTCAGACCTTCGGATTTTAGGTGTGGTCGAAACCTTGTGTGGGAACTAGACATTAAACACAACAGCCTCTTAGAGTCACAAAACTATGCCCAAGTCTCCTCAATAGCCAGGTCAGAACAAGTCAATTCATACAAAAACCCTTATGACTATGAAGCTATCTTGTACATTGTGAGTGATATGCAACTCTCCTCGGTTGAATCCGTAAAAGTCAATCTTCTCCAATATGGTGAGCATAATTCCCCAACCAACAACTCTTTCCTCGAGAAGCGGGGTATTCCCTTCTAAGTTCAAGTACAACCAACTCAAGAAGAGGAGGTGGAGAGAAGAATGGATGGCAGCCGGTATAGCTACCTATCCTAGGATGCTTGAGCAATGTAGCCAAGTCATCCAGCTACAGGATCACATGTATAGGACTTTGAAGTTTAAGATTGCTTATTGGATATACAAATATCTACATACTCCTGCAGGCATTTTATTTTCATTCAAACCTGTCTACTTTTTTTGAGTTTTTATTGCATTTTTTAATACAATAGACATCAGAATTTACATAAGGATTTTTTCATCTTAAGCCAGTAGACTATCCCTCTTTTGAAGCATTATTTCAACCCACAACTTCTGTCATAGGACCTCGTGGCTATTGGATGTGATTGGGGTACAATGGCAACAATTATGTGACTTCCGATGTTTCCACTAGTTTGTGTCTCATGTCGGTGAATCCAGCCCTCTACTACTTCAACTTAGATGAGCTAAGTGTAAAGTGCAGGTGTGCAAGCTAGTCAATTATCAACAAGAGTCGTGTGTGTGCTCCGAGATATTCTGCTTAGGAAGTCAAGATGACATTGAACCAAGTCTCGTGTTCTCAGATAACTAAGTCTAGAAGACCTGAAGTGCCCCAATTCCAGTTCCCATAAGGTCCCTATGATTAAGTAGAGTTAAGGTCCAACCAAGCTCCAATCTTTGTATTTTACTTAAACTGGTTCAAATATCAATATTAATCCCAAAAATATGAATTCTATGTACAATGCAGGAAAATATTTTAGTGATGCATTTTCTGGATTTGAATTTTTTATGGATTTTTGAAAAGGTTTTGCAAATTTCTATGCAGGTTTTGAAAAGATTTTGCAAATGTTTTTTGAGATTTTTAATTTTGAAAATTTTTAAGGATTTTAAAAATAAAAATTTTTTTTAGAAAGAAATATGTGCAAATATTTACACGGAGTGCGTCTTGTTATTTACAAGAGCTAGAGTTCAAGAATTTACATATTTGTATATACAAGGTTTGTAAAGGCTCTTTATTTGCTTGAATTTTTTACATAGTTCTCAAAATAATTTGAAAAGATTTTTGCAAACATATTGAAAAATTTATTTTTTGGAAACTAATTTGACAAATAATTTTTACAAACATTTACAAAATTTGAAAATCATTTTGCAAAGATTTTCCAATCTGTATATATAGATCTTTTAAAATATTTTTGCAAACATTTTTCAAACCATTTGCAAATATATTTCAAAATTTTTTATTTCAAACAAAGAAAAGATTTTTTTAAAACAAAATTTTTTACAAAGGATGAAAATATTTTACAAAACATTTTTCAAACAGTTTTCTAAAGATTTTTCGAAGTGATTTTACAAACCATTTTCGAAACATTTTGCAAAACATTTATACTTGATTTATTAATCCATAAATACAATGAATTTTAATGAATTTTATACAAGTGTGTTATTTACAATAATTAATTCTTTTTTAGCCATACTTATTGAAAACACGAAAGTATGAGTTATGGCTAAAGTATATACGAAGTATATACAACCCCCCTATACTTAGCTTGAGCTATGTCCTAATAGATCCACGAGAAAAGAAAAGACATAACTCATACGAAGTATAAAAAGAGCCTATACTACAACGACTGAAGAATAAAGAATGAAACAATGAGAAGCAACCGTCCCCCCTATACTTAGGATGAAATAATCTTAAGTATAGCAGGTTGTATCTACATGCAGGGAGGGTTGAGGGTGGAAATAAATAGATCAACAAATCATCCTGCCCCCCCTATACTTAGGGTAAAATATCCCTAAGTATAGACCAGAATATCAACAAGAGAGGAGACAAGTGAGGGATCAAAGAATTAATAACATGACCTAGTCTTCCCCCTATACTTAGGATGAATCATATCCTAGGTATAGCGATGATGACTGAGAGTAATGAATGAAAGAAAGAATATATTAGAAGAAAATAATAGAAGAAAATAAGAAAACTAGAGAAAGAGTTTTATAGGAGCATTATCTGAATCTTTGGATGCTATTGCACTTGTGGAGGATGCATCAGTATAGATCACTTGAACTGAGTCGACAATGGCCAAGAAAATATCATGCTCAAGGTATGGCTTTAGCAACTTACCATTGACGACGAACATTTGTGCGTCATATGACAATTCATAATGCTTCTGTTGCCACACACTTCTTTCACTCTAAATGGCCCTGTCTATTTACTCTTCAATTTTCCCGAGAATATCTTCAACTTTGTGTCAAATAACCATACTTTTTATCTAGTCTCGAAGGTTTTTCATCTGATGTGCCAGTCATGCTAGCATTTAACCTTCTCCTTGTACATAAAGTTGTTATCATACACATAGTCTCAGAATTCTAGGAGTATGTTCAGATCCACTTTTCTTTGCTGACCACCTCTTTGTGAGTCCAAGTTGCAACAGTTCAATGCCCATATTGATTTATGAATTAATTCAATAGACATATGGCATGATTTTCGATATACAAGATGATAGGACGACATACCCAAGGGAGAATCATACGTGGTCATGTATGCCCAAAGGACGTAGTCCAAGAGTTGAGACCGATTCTTTTTGTCCGGCCTCACAAGCTTCTACAAAATTTCCTTGGTTTCTTTGTTGGATAGCTTTGCCATGCCTTTGTTCCGAGGATGATAAGGAGAAGCAACTCGGTACACTACATCATTAATTATTTGACCTCTTTGTTTAAAAAGTGGCTACCCCCGTATGATATCAGAATCATTGGTATACCGAATCGTGAAAGGATGTTCTCTTTTAGAAATCGACATATTGTACGTCTATTAATGGCTAGGGTGAGAATAGCTTCAACTCAGTGACTCATATAATCAATGACAAGAAGGATGTGCTCAAATCCGTGACCGTTAGGAAAGGGTCCCATGAAATCAATGCCCCAAGCATCGAATACATATTAAATCTGGATGAATTTCAGGGGTATAGAGTCTTTAGCTGTGACAGTTCCTCTCATTTTCTGACACTCAACACAACCTTTGACATATGCTGCTGCATCCTTTAATTGTGTTGGACACCAGAGGCCACAATGCAATACTTTCACTTCCATTATGTCTCTAGAGTGGTGTCCAATAGATTCGAGTAAGTGACAATGCTTGAGGACACTATGATGCTCCTCCTGAGGGATACACCGTCACCAAATACAATCTGCTCCTTCCCTGAATAGAGTGGGCCTTCCCATTGGTAGAAATGGATAGTGGACACGAAATTTTCCTTCTTGATTTTCATCCAATCTTGTGGTACAACAACAGAAATGAGGTAGTTCACAATATCGGAATCCCAAGGAAGAGAGTCCATGGTAAGAATCGATTCATCAGGAAACGTGTCTGTGATGGGTGCATTGCTCAGTGGAGGTTCTTGATGCTAAATTCTTTAGAGGTGATCTGCTATCACATTTCGAACTCCAGGTTTATATCTGATTTCCAAATCGAACTCCTGGAAGAGAAGGATCCATCTGATCAATTAGGGCTTTGCATCCTTCTTCTGGTGTAGGTACCGGATAATAGAGTTGTCAGTGCACATTGTGACTTTAGATCCAAGAAGACAGGATATGAAATTCTTGAGGACAAAAACCATGGCCAACAACTCTTTCTCTGTGACAGTATAGTTACAATGTGCTTCATCTAATGTCTTGTTGGCATAGTGAATGGCGTAGGACATTTTGTCTTTCCTCTGTCCAAACACATCCCCCACTACAAAATCTGATGCATTCATCATGATCTCAAAGGATAGAGACCAATACGACGTCTCTAGGACTGGAGCTTGAGTGATTATCTACTTCAACTAATTGAAAGAAAGTAGAACCTGCTGATCAACATGAAACTCAGTCTCCTTGCACAGTAACTCGGTTGGAGCTCGGGCAATGCGGCTGAAATCTCTAATGAATCTTCTGTAGAAACCTACATGCCCGTGGAATGTCCTCACATTTTTGACATTCTGAGGTGGCTCAAGATTGGTGATCATATCCATCTTTGCTGGGTCGAATTCCATGCTACGCTTGGAAATGACGTGGCCTAGTACAACCCCTTTAGTGACCGTAAAGTGGCTCTTTTCCAAAGATAGTACAAGATTGACTTCACAACATTTCTGAAGTAGTCACCACAGACAGAGAAGTTGTCCATGAACACCTCAAGAAAACTGTTAACCATATCAACAAAGACTGCAAGCATGCACCTCTAGAATGTGGTAGGTGCATTGTAAAAACCAAAGGGCATCCTCCTGAAAGCATAGGTGCCGAACAAGCAAGTGATGGTAGTCTTCTCTTGGTCCTCTGGGGCGATTGCCAATTTGTTGTACCCAGAGTACCCATCCAAAAAGTAGAAGAACTCCTTGTCAACCAATATTACTAGAACTTGATTAATAAATGGTAAGGGGAAGTGGTCCTTCTTCGTTGCAGTATTGAGGCGACAGTAATCAAGACACACAAGCCATAATGTTAGCACCCGACTGAAAATCTCGTCTCCTCTTTCATTGGTAACCACGATGAGCCTGGATTTCATTGGAACTACGTGCAAGGGGCTCACCCATTTTGAGTCAGAGATGGGATAAGTGAACCCTGCGTCACACATTTTGTTATCTCTTTCATGTCAACATCCTGCAAGTTAGGGTTCAGTCTTCTCTGAAATTCGTAGGATGGGCATCATCTTCCAAATAGATGTGGTGTGCATAGAGTAGGATTTATCCCACGAAGGTATGATACATGCCAACCAAGTGCCTTACGATTCATCTCTAGAACCTTGACCAGTCGAGATTCCTGATTCGGAGTCAACCTGCTGCTGATAGTTACCAGATACATATTTTCTACACTCGCAAGGAAAACATACTTGAGACCTACCAGAAGTGGCTTCAATTATGCTTCTGATTTAGTCTACTTCTCAATCACTTCAGAAACTGAACTAGTGGGTGGATGATCAACCATGATTTTGGAGGTGTTGCTCACCTCGATCACTAGTGATTCTTTTGATAATGTATCAAACAAATCATCAATGAACTCATAATGTTCAAAACGACGAGTCTTATGCCTTAAAAAGGTCCATGAGCAAGTACGAATCTATCTTCTAATTGACATCGGAGCCTGTAACGATTGTGTTTTCTAGGTACTCCTCTGGAAAGAGTATTTCCTGAACCCATGTGTCATTCAAAGATAATTCTGTACCTCCGATCTCTACAATAAAGTCACAATCTACTTTAGAAGGTTCTACTTTACCTCGATCATACATGACTTTGGCTTCACTGACCATCTCCATTGTCAGTTTGTTGCTGCTCGAGCAGAATGCGATCTTTCCAGGCCCATAATCAACTACGACCTCTACAGTTTGTAGGAAAAGCTGACCAAGAATAATCAGTGTCTGGAGTAATGGTGCAGGAGAGTCCATATCAATGACCACGAAATCAAGAGGAAATTACTTGTCTTGCACCATCATGACAACATCTTCCAACAAACCTTGAGGCTGCTTGATTGATCGATCAATGAACTGAAGTATCATGGGTGTCGGCTTGAGTGGTCCCAGCCCCAATTTTGTAATCAATGAGGAGGACATGAGATTGACAGCAAAGCCGCTATCAATTAGAGTTTTCTCAAAGACTTGGTCAAAATCATGCATCTAATCAAAGGTTCTTCTCTAGGAGAATGCTGATGGCTGCAACTAAAGCCATGGTGAGGATGTGCTTCTCTACTCTGTTGCATCTGTAATTGCAGTTTGATCGATGCTTGCACGTCCATGCTTCTTTCAAGCCCTTCTTTATAGCGACCATGTATTCCATGGCTTTCAGCAAAGGCAATTCAACAGTCAAGTTCTCAAGAATATCCACTACACATGGCTTAGATAATTCATTTGTTTGTTTTGCATTTTTTCGATTTTTCTATTGCATCAGGAAAAGGAATATGTACAGAACTAAAATCTGAAATACTATTCTTATTTACATCTGAATTCATGTCCATAATATTTTGTACAACCGAGCTGCAAAAAGGTGTACGATCTGAAGTTGGGAAAGACATCCATAAACTGTTGTCTCTGCTCCTTCGGTTGGCGTTGGATCGGTTGTTGTGGCTTTCTCATCCATGGATGGCGTGGCTTGACTTCTACCGCAATCATCTTTTTGGTCTTTTTCATTTTTCTGGTTTATTGTTCTTTTTGTTGGGGATAGTGGTGGCTGGCAAAAAGGATGGCTTCTCCTCCCACCTCTTCTTCACCCAAACATGTACCTGGCACGACTGATGTAGAAGATGACGATTTACCAGATGAAGCTTTATTCTTCCCCCTGAATGTGGAAGATGGAGGTAAGGTCCTACTGCTCTTGAGAGTAACAGCATTACACAAAACAAAATCACAATCATCTGACTTTACAGACAAATACAAGACTTCACATTTTACCTGCTCTTTTCACTTAAAGTTATTGGGGTTGGCTTCAACATGGGTCGGAATTGGAGTTCTTGTGGCCGTAAGGTCGTCCAGCTTCTGAGTCATCTTTGTTAGGCCCTTTATTAACTGGGCCAGGCAATCGAGGCTCGGGTTCATAGGAACTTCCTCGGAAGGTTCAGGTGTTGACCACGTTGTGGCTGATGGTATGGAGGATGAGAGGAGTGTTGCCGATGCTGGTGTTAAAATGGAGGAAGTTGATATTGATGCTGGTAGGGAGGAGGGTACTGCTGGTGAGATGCAACTGCATACTGATGATACGACCGGTGTTGGCGGTATGATGACAACATGTATTGTTGAATTTGTCTCCAATTGTTATGATAGTGTAGAGACTGGTGGTACTGAGGGTATTGGTGGATCTGTACAAACATCCCTCCTAGATGTTGACGGAATGGGCGAGAATTTACAGGCTGGCCTTGCTGAGGTCCGCCTGGACGGGCCAACTGCATGTCATTCGAGCAAACTCTATTCACCTCTTGAATGAGAGGTAGTGGAGGTGAGAATGGATAATACAAAGACTGGAATTCTGGTTGGTGAACCACCAACTGCTTGTGTTGCAGTGCCTGGTTGGGAGTCTACACATAGTACACATGCTAGATCACTGACTGTTATAGACTGGGTTGAGGTTGATGCTGCGTGGGTTGCTCGTCTTTCTTCTCAGCGGGAGTCTCGGGTGGTGGAGTTGCCGATTGGCAGGCATTGATGGTACTCACTAGCAACTTTGGTTTCTTAGTGATTTAATCCAATTTGTTCAGATTTTGGGTTCTTTGTTTGATCACAACTAACTTTTCAAGATCTTGTGATTGCTTCTCGATGTTATCAATCTTTGAGAGATGGGCCCCAATGATGCTGAGGTTGGAGCTATCATCTCTTTCTGCCTCGTAAGACGCTGCCATGTGCACTGGCTTGTAGAGGTCATGGGTCTATCTCTGATAAACATGGGATGAAGAGAGGTAGCCTCTCCCTCAGCCATTTCTTAAAAAATATGTCAGACTACATCTTCACCCTTGTTGAAATGGCATCCCCTACAAGCATCGTCAACTAGTCTTTGACTTTCAACATTTAGGCCCCCGAAAAAATGTTGGACTAAGTTGGTCCTCAGTATCTCATGGTGGGGGAATTTCTCCTGCAGATCAATGAATCATCCCAGGCTTCATGTATAGACTCGTGGGTAGCATGGAAGAAGTTGCTAATCCTGGCTCGCATCTGGTTGAGCTGATCGAGAGGATAGAACTTGTGAAGGAACACATACTTAAGTTCGTCCCAGGTCATCACGACCTTTCTTGAATAGTTGTCCAAGTACATGGCCTTGTCATGGAGACTGAAGGGGAATGCTGTCATCTTGACTACACCTAACGAGTTGTTAGGGTAGTGTATAGTTTTGCTGATGCGAAAGAATTGCTGCAAGTGAATGTATGGTTCCTTGTTGGTATTCTTGTTAAAGGTGGGCAGAAGGGTAAGGAATTGAGGCTTTAGCTCAAAGTTATCATGCACTGGTGGGAAACAAATTCACTCGGTCATCTAGCTATCTCCAGGGTTATGTCTCTTTCAGCATAAGTTTAGGGTTCTCATTCCTTGGCACTTATTTTCCTTGATCATCACACGGTGGTTCATCATTTCTTCCTAATTCCTCTTGCTGGTATGTTCCTCAGATCATTCAACATGTCTTGTAATGCAGTCTATACTGGTTCTTGCTCAGTTAGCTACTGTTGGATGGCTTGGATGGAGGATAAAAACTTAGTATTAACCTGTTTATGATCAGGCGTTGGGCCCTGCTCTATCTAGGGAGAAGGTTGTCCTGATCCTTTCCCTTTTCTTCCAGGAGGGGCCATCTCAAGGTCTGAATCGGAGGAAATGAACACTAGACTGGGATCCTGGACTAGCTTTTATCTTCGATGTAAGAGGAATCCCAATCAGACCAACTATGAAACTGAAAACCAGCAGAAGTGATGAATCTGAAGAGTAACAATTGTAGAATGAAATTGACCTCCATTCACAATGGGTGGAGATGGGACAGGAGTGGTCCCAATTTATTGAGAAATAGAAAGAGAGCAGAAATAAGATGAGTCTGGAGATCGATTCACAAGGTCGAAATCGGATTCTTGAGAATCGTCTTGAATTATTGACGATGCCGAGTCCATGGAATTGATGTAGATGTCAGCGGAGTCCCGACTAGACCATTTATGGTCCGACATCATGGAGGAAAAGAAGGATCAATGTAGGAGGAAAGATGCGATGGTAATTGAGGAATAAAAGTAGTGTAAAACAATAGAAAGGCTCGAAACAAGAATGGGGTCAAAGAGGAAACACATATGACAAAATTTGTGCGAATGCATGGGACTTGATCTTTGAATCTTAATATAGATCCATACAGTACACAATAGGAAATTGGGTTCACCAACTCTACACATATGAAGTCGTACGGGATCGACTATTTTTATCTCTTCATATTTTTATTTGTTATTTAAGGCATACCATTTAATAACTCCTTAGACGCTAACCCTATAGGATTGAGAGTATTGCCAGAAAAGTATCACGTACTTGTCATCCTCCTTTGTAACTTGTAGTCTACATTTTTTAGGTCCTTGTAACCCTTCCTTGATCCCTACTCAACCAAGTATGAGAGAGAGAGAGGAAGCTGGTAGGTGAAATCGCCACTTCGGACCCTGCTTACAACAAAATCACCCATGAGCGTTCAAGGCCCTACTCGGATGTAAGACGACGAGACAGACACACCTGTGAGGGCATGGTCTATGCTCAGTACTTCAGACAAGGTCGGTGTTCCACACAAGGTGAGAACACCGTCGTTGACCAACTCCTACTCGTCCACGTATGATAGAAGCGCCAATACTTCAGAAATCCAGGTGAATAACAAGGTAGTTACAGACTAGGTTTTGGGCTCCAATCCTTAGCGAATCACGCCTCGCTCATGGGAGGGGTTTTGGTCCCCTCCAAAGGTGTCTGAAAACAATGAGGGCTTTATGAACCCCAAACAATGCAATCATTTCCGGATTTTTATTTAAGATCAAAGTTTATTAGCAGTCCCCTTATTTTAGTCTTTTGGGTTATCACTTTTTTGGATATTTTGCATACAAGCGCCTATTGATTTTTGAGTTTTTATTAGGTCCTAGGTGCTCAAAATCAGGGGGAGATAGCAAAAAAGTTGTGCAAGTCGATTCAATGATGTAAATCTCATCATAGAATCTAATGATGCATGCAAAGTTAGAGGACATATAGTGCTTCCCAGCTCTCTCCATGTGGTATGCAAAAGAGAATTTTTAAACCTATCTACATGGCGGTGTGCACTCGACAAAATCACCCTAAACAATACCTGCTATTAGTAATGAAGAACTATATGTTAATCATTCAGAAATGAACCCTAGAGTTCGGTCTTGGAGACACCTCGGTGCCCGCCACAACAGGTCCTACCTGTTGGTCATGCGAGCCCACGGCGAGCCATTATGCAATAAATGTTATTGCAATTCACTCCTTAATTTGGAATAAAGAGTAAATAGTTTGCATAATAGGTCCCTTAGTACAATTAGGGTTATGTACCATGGCCATCTTAATGATCATACAGCTGTTGATTCAATTATTGAAGCATAGAGGCTGATGCTTAGATGAATATCTAATGAGTTAGATTGAGGACTCATCAAGCACCGTCAAATGATTATTAAGAGATGATCTCCAGCCTGAGTAGGAGATGGCAATCCTTTCTCAGTTAGGCTGATATCTGACCGACTTCTTGATGCAGGTCCTCTGCATAGGAATAGAGATTCGGAGGTGTCAGATTAGTTAGGTCAAAGAGTTGACTTAACGAGATAGAGATAACCAAAGTCCTATATCATATGCTGTCATGATATAGGCACACATCCTCTGACTGGAGACAGATGTGTTACTATATGTCTGAGTATGTACATTTGGCAGACCAATAGGTTGATGACCTAATCAAGGTCTATACACCGGCGCGCTGGTGTGCATATAAGGGCATATGAGTAATACGATCTCTCAAAGCGATCATACAGGTTCACTACTGAACCGGAAGACATGAGCTCACTCATGAGATATTGGGAAGAATCAAATTCCGTGCGCACGGTCGTCTCGCTTTGGAAGCTTGACTGAATTTGTAGGTTTGATATATACTTTTGGAAAGTATATGATCAAGACCTAGGTATGATATATGCTTTTGGAAAGTATATGATCGATACCGACTCCAATGATCGAATGAGAAACTTACTGATAAAACCCTAAAATAGACAGTATAAAGTTGATCTAATACTTCGGGTTTATTCTGAGTCTTCCAGTATGCAGGATGTACAGGTATTGGGAATGCCTGAGGGTGATGTGATCATAAACGGTTGTATAACCATGACGCTTCCATTCCTAGGGAGTGATGAAACGGGTCTGGATTTTAGTGACTCCTCTCAGTAGAGAAGTAATCTAATCTTAGTCCAAATGTTGGACATTAATCTGAATGTGATTCAGATTCAATGAGAAGATTAGATTTGCGGTCTTGATTTAATCAAGCATCTATGGGAGGCCCGAGATCTGGATTTGAGATGTGATCTCAATATCCATGTCACTATACGTGGAACAATACAATCGCCCTGTCCTTATCTCCAAGTATTCGCGGAGAAAGCGCATTGTCCTTGAAAGAGTTCATGGATAATTCTATTGTTGATATATGTATCCAAGCATTGAGAAAATGGATAATTAAATGTGATTTAATTATCATGAATAATGTGAATTTGATTCATATTATAAGGAGAGTTATCTTAGATAATTAAATGTGATTTAATTATCAAAGATGTGAATAATGTGAATGTGATTCATATTATTTGAACACATGAGATAAAGAGATCCAAGATGATTAAATATGATTTAATTATCAAGGATAAGAGTAATGTGGATAGTAATATCCAATTATTCGTAATATATTATAAATGTGATTTATAATGTATTAGAGAGAGTTAAATATAATTTATATTAGTAGATTAATTATTAATGTGTATTGGATACACATTGTTTAATTAATTGAAAATGTAAATTACATTTTATTTTGGGTTGTGAATTTGATTCACAATAATTCAATGTCAAGATTGCAATATTCCCAAAAAAATTAATTGAGAATTATTTTGGTGAATTAAAATACCAACAAATTGTTGTTGGAAATTGGATGGAGAGAAAATCAAGGAGATTGCCCTCCCCTTTTGGAAAGGAGGGGGCGGCACCAATTCCTTGAGGGAATTGGTGGCCGTCCCCCCCTTCCAAAGAGGAAGGTGTATCTCCCTTATTTTCTCTCTCTCTATTTGTGTGGTTTAATTTGGTATTATATTTATTTGATTTATCAAATATATTTAATAAAAATTAAATCACAAGTTGTTGGCTTTTACCAACAACAATCTTGACCATTGGATTGTCATAAATCAATCTCATCCATTGATTTTATATGACACATGGATTGAGATCCATGGATCCCAAAACCCTATAAATAGAGAGGCATTCTTGGCTCTCTCTTTACACACAATGCTTGAGAAGCATCTCTCTCTCTCTCTCTCTCTCTTTTTCTCTAGAGGTCAGCCCTCTCTCCCTCTCATGGCCGTCCACCATGGATGCCATGGAGAGGTTCTCCATCGCCGCGGCATCGTCGTTATGCTGCCCGTTCTTCTGCTCGTGTATCTCCGTCTCCTTCGGTGCGCCTCGCTCGTGAAGAAGATGTCGAATCTCGTGTGTCGAGATCAGGAGATCCGCCACTTGGATCATCAACATTGATTGCGAGAAGCACGCGGTTCATCCCCGCGCTCACAAGCGTCTCCTCCGTCGGATCGGACTTGAGACAGGAGGCCTCTTCGTTTAGAGACTCGATCGCCACCACGCTTCAAGAGGTAATCCTATTACTTGTTTGTGGTTTAGATGAAACGATCCGAGAAGTGTTCTTGGATCATGTGGTTTCGTCGTAAGAAAATTTTTTAAATTCCGCTTCATCGAGCAACTAGTCCGACTAGTCGCTCCTCGTCTCGATACGACGCTCACGCTTCCGTGATGCGCTTGAGGATCTAACCATATCCTTCAAGTGGTATCAGAGCCTTAGGTCGATGGTTTCGAATAGTGATTCGCTAACCGAGGACGACTTGGGTTCGCTAAGGTCGCGAAAGTTTTCATCGCATTTGATTTCGCAGATCTGTTTAGTAAATAAATTCGGCACTGTTTAAATGGTTTAAACACGAATTTTATACTTGTATTATGTTCCCCATTAAATAAGGAAACCATAGGATCTGAGTTTGCGAAAATCGGATTTCGTATGCTCGAGATATGGTCGTTTTAATGAACATGTATGCACTGTTGCGGGAACTGTGAATCTGAACGTGATTAAAATATTAATTACTGCTTAGACTTGCCTCGAAATGCGTGAAACATCACTGAGGTTCTGTCCTAAATCAAATTAGCAAACTTCAGAAATTGACTTTGCTTAATTTGGATTTAATATGATTGAGATATGCCAATTTTAGTAAGTAGGGGTCACTGCTGAAATTGCTTTCCTAATCAAGAACCATGTGATTGTCAATTAATGAAATTAATTGTTAATTTCGAGAAATAATTATGAAAAATATTTGTGAAATATTAGAGAATGATTATTTCCTTAATTGACTTGGCCCCAACCAATTAGTTGATTAGATTTGATCTAAACCATAATTGGAATTACAATAATCAAACTTCTTTCTTGAATAGGACTTGGGAATTTGCCTAGCAAATTTCCTTAAAATCAAAATTGTTTTGATTACTATATGGTATAATTTCGATTGAAGAACCGATGATCATCTCAAGTACAAAATAATCAATTTGGCATTATCCTTTCCCGAGGCGGATATGGTGTCTAGTCGGGGATCGCTGGTCAGCGGGTTGCAACGTATGTGGTCCGCCCCACTCCCGTCGGTACTGGCCATGACAGCGGGTAGGGCCGGGATAATGTCCGAGGGATTATGATGTATTTTTCTAATTATTAAAATACGAATTAATACGTACTTTGAGAATAATACCATATATATATATATATTCAAGCATAAAATTAAGTTTGATTGATTAAATTGGATTGATAATTAATTTAATATGATTAAGTTAATTATATCCAATTAAGAATACTCTAATATGATTAGAGTTAATAATTCCCTTGGAAGAATTAATTATATGAATGTGATTCATAGTAATTAATTAAATTTGAATAAGAGGTGGAGGATCACATAAGTGACATCCATGGTCTCCCGTCAAGGCGAAGGGTTTCCGTCGCCAGGGATTGTATATAGGAGACGCCTGTACGAAGTGACAACTCCTATATACAAGCGCATCTGGATCTGACTCTTTGCTTCTCGAAAGAGTAAGGCCGTATGCGTAGTGACCCCAATATCGGATCCTCATATTATTGGGGCGATATTGGATTGCGCATAGCGAGTTCTATTCCTGTTGACGGTTGGTTCAATTGATGACGGGTCAACATCACCTTAGGGGTGGTGGGCCCGGGCATTAAAGACCGAATTGGGAAATGCAAGTTGGACTTGCAAGGCGGAATGTGTTCCCGCTTCTCTTTATTGGAGTTGCAGTTTCTCATATTATTGGGATGTAACAAAGATAAAGAGGAGATCCCAGATCTTGCTGAGATATAATGGTAAGTATATCTCTTACATTGAAAGTGATTAAGGGAATGAACTTTCATTGTTGACATGGCAAGACAACTTTGATATAAAAAAAAATCCTAAATCAAAGTATAATATGTATATTTATACACTCATGCAAATTTCTTATTTCAGATAATCCTTTCATTAAACCCACTCAATTCTATACTCAATAATAACCAGTAAAATATCATGGATTGGACCCTTGATCCAGATATTGTAATTGCAGTTGGACACATAATGTATGTGGTTGCAATATGCAAGTTTCCTCATAATAATGAGAAGTGATAATTAAATAGACAATAGGACTAAAACCCTAGGGTTTGTATGTCTCTATAAGTCTTGATCTCATCAAATGTACTTTTGAAGTGACATGTCGATAATGATCGTAATTATCAATTAATCCTTATAAAATCAATAAAGATATTTTGGCATACATATGTGCTCTTGACATTTAATCATGAATGACATGGTTCTCTACATCATGTAGAATGGTAGCTCTATAAGAGATGATGTATTCAAATTGTTTGAGTACCTACCTGAACCTATGTTTTTAAGAGTTTAGATAGATGTAGTTGATGAGTGTCATCATTCTACTATCTATACTATAGTCATTCATGAAGCTTCATAATATTCATATTATATGAATTGGGTGAAGCATGTATAGATGTCGAAATGCTCTTACATTAAATTCTTTTGAATTTAACATAAGAGGTCCTTAGTCTTAAGCATTGGTTATTTATAGATAAAGGGAGCGCAGTGGAAGCATGGGTTGGACCCAAGTAAGAAATATAGTCAACAGGTTGACTGTATTTTTGTAACTTCCATATGACATTCAAAGAGTTGAATGAATGCCCTGCAATAAGTTGATGTGTTGATAGTATGACTATCAAATCTATCTAGAATCCTTAGAGAAGGAATCAGATAGTGCATCATATTAATCTACATATAATCATTGATATTGACTTACTTATTTGATAAGATAAATAATTGTATCTCAATTATCTAATGACACTTGCAATTGGTTGCATATGTATTAGAAATTTGATCTTAAGGTTTATTGATCATCCATGTTGAAACTGATGCAAGTGTTGCAACAATTTCCATAAGATCGATAGACTTCATATTTTCAGTGGGAGCCCTTAGTCTTAGAGAATGTCTCTATAACCTAGATATTGGAATACACTCATTGTTTATTTCTAATTGTTGGATATAAACATGAATTCTGTAATAAATCTATCATAAAGAGTTATGATGGAGATATTTCAGATAGTAATCTAAAATCTAGTGGACTCTATTAAATTAGAAAATTAATAAATGGTTCATTAAGTTTTTAATACTGAGAATTAAAAAGATCAATAGGAGGATAAAGATCATTTGATAATGATCTGACATCAAATTTTGGACATATGTCTGTTGATGAGATCAATGGACTAGTAAGACATGAAACTTTAGATTGTCTAAAGATTCAAATATCACATACTTGTGAATATTATATTCAAAGTAAAATGTCCGATACACCCTTCCTTGGGAAAGGTGTAAGATGTCTAGGTATTAAGGATCTCATACATATTGATGTATGCAGATCATCTATATCATAGTAAACATTATGGATATGTGATATCTGTTAATGATCATGTATGATATGAGATTTCTTCTCTTCACCTAAGAAACCTTTGAAATATTCAAAGATTTCGCAATTTTGATTTAGAACCAAAGTTTGAAGGAAGATGAAATGAATTTGATCTAACCAAGGTAGCCTGTACCTATTAGATGAATTCAAGGAATACCCTATAGAGATATGAATATCATTCCTATCTCAATCCTCCTAATGAACCTTAAATCAAAGGAGTTGTAGGGAGATACAATTGATCGTGTGTGACATGATTTAATCAATGATTAATCTTAGCATAATTATCTCTTAAGTTTCCAAGATATATATGTAGTAGAGACTGCATTATATACTTAATAAGGTTCCATGCATGTAAGCTGGAATCTGGTACTAGAGAGTGCTACTTCATTAGGAAAATAAAGGATGGTATTGGATACCTACTTTATGACCTTGAGATTCTTAAAAGATCTCATCTTTGAGAATATGATTCTTATAGGATGACTCTCTTGAGAATCAAGATGAAAATGAAGAAAAGGAACTCATTTAATCTTGAGAAGATAATGAGGCCCCTGAAATCGGAAACTAAATAAGACAATTAAAGATGAAACATTAATACTTCTTCAAATAAGTTTGAGGATGGATTCCATGTGTCAGTTGAATCTGAAAATGATCGGACTTCATGTGATGAAGCTCCTGAGGATCATGACATGGAAAGATGGATGCTAGCAATAAAAGTCTAATGTAGACTTCATATACAAGTGTTGTATATGGACCCTCGAGGATCCACCTATATGGGTCAGACACATTAAGGTGTAAATGGATCTTCAAGAGAAAGAGGGAACCTGATGAGAAGGTATAGACCTTCAAAGCACGGTTCGTAGCCATGAGCTACACACCGAAGAGAAGGCATCGCTTGCGATAAGACTTGCTCTCCAGTGACCTTGCTTTAACCCATCAGAATATTGCTAACTATAGCTACACAACTTGTCTATGACATCTTCATGGTGTGAGTCAAGATTGCATTCCTCTATGAATACCTCTCTGAGGATATTCATATGAAGTAGCCCCAGGGCTTCATGGTTGAGGAAAGCAAGGTGTGCTAACTAAAGAACTCCATCTTTGGACTCCAATAAGTTTCTTGTAGTTGGAACATAAGATTTGATGAAATTATAAATGTTATGATTTCAGATAGAATCTTGATGAACCATGTGAAGCTTAGTGGGAGTGCCATTGTGTTCATCGTGCTAAGTGTAGATATTATTCTAATCATTTGGAATGATATAAGGATAATAATAAGTGTTTTAAAATTTGGTTGTTTCATACCTAGTGATACGATCTCAAAGGATACCTCTTAGATCTTAATTCTGAAGTTGTTCAGAATCAAGGAAAAGAGGGTATTGGAACCGTCACATTAGTAGTACACCTTGGGCTTATTCCATTTCCTGGAAAATTCCAAGAAAGGCTTCTTTCCCTTAAGATATGGTACTGACCTATCTAAAGGGATAGCACCTCAAAGAGTTGAGGAAGAGAATGCTAGAACTGCTTGCACTTGTGCATCAGTTATGAGAAGCTGAATGTATGCTAGATGTGTACAAGAACCAGATGTCTACCATGCAGTGGGAGTAGTAAACTGTTACTAATCCTACTATGGAGATAAAACACTTGATTGTAGTAATAATAATATCTTCAAAGATGATAAAACTTAGAGATAGTGATCTCAAAGTCTTATCTTCAAAAGTTTAAGATCTTGTAGATAGTGATCTATAAGGGTCTTGACTGCAGAAACCTTAGGAGATAGAGATCTCCAGGAATAAAGGTATTCTAAAAGGATTATGGGAATACTGGTTATGATAATTAATAAGATGTAGTGTCAATGACACTATAACCGACAAAATTGAGTATTGGTTGCATAGGATGTAACATTCGCATTGGATGCAAGCACTGTTACTAGGAGATATGCAAGTGCCGTAAAAGGACTTGGCGTAGTCTCTTGGGAACAGAGTGACTGATCAGCTTACCTAGCTATTTTCTAAATAGCCTATGATTGTCACATGAGTGTGGGTTTAAATAATTAGCCCATTAATGGCTCTTTGGGCTAGTGGGAGATTGTTGGACATGCGAGCCCACGACGAGCCATTATGCAATAAATGTTATTGCAATTCACTCCTTAATCTGGAATAAAGAGTAAATAGTTTGCATAATAGGTCCCTTAGTACAATTAGGGTTATGTACCATGGCCATCTTAATGATCATACAGCTGTTGATTCAATTATTGAATCATAGAGGCTGGTGCTTAGATGAATATCTAATGAGTTAGATTGAGGACTCATCAAGCACCGTCAAATGATTATTAAGAGATGATCTCCAGCCTGAGTAGGAGATGGCAATCCTTTCTCAGTTAGGCTGATATCTGACCGACTTCTTGATGCAGGTCCTCTGCATAGGAATAGAGATTCGGAGGTGTCAGATTAGTTAGGTCAAAGAGTTGACTTAACGAGATCGAGATAACCAAAGTCCTATATCATATGCTGTCATGATATAGGCACACATCCTCTGACCGGAGACAGATGTGTTACTATATGTCTGAGTATGTACATTTGGCAGACCAATAGGTTGATGACCTAATCAAGGTCTATACACCGGCGCGCTGGTGTGCATATAAGGGCATATGAGTAATACGATCTCTCAAAGGGATCATACAGGTTCACTACTGAACCGGAAGACATGAGCTCACTCATGAGATATTGGGAAGAATCAAATTCCGTGCGCACGGTCGTCTCGCTTTGGAAGCTTGACTGAATTTGTAGGTTTGATATATACTTTTGGAAAGTATATGATCAAGACCTAGGTATGATATATGCTTTTGGAAAGTATATGATCGATACCGACTCCCAATGATCGAATGGGAAACTTACTGATAAAACCCTGAAGTAGACAATATAAAGTTGATCTAATACTTCGGGTTTATTCTGAGTCTTCCAGTATGCAGGATGTATAGGTATTGGGAATGCCTGAGGGTGATGTGATCATAAACGGTTGTATAACCGTGACGCTTCCATTCCTAGGGAGTGATGAAATGGGTCTGGATTTTAGTGACTCCTCTCAGTAGAGAAGTAATCTAATCTTAGTCCAAATGTTGGACATTAATCTGAATGTGATTCAGATTCAATGAGAAGATTAGATTTGCGGTCCTTATTTAATCAAGCATCTATGGGAGGCCCGAGATCTAGATTTGAGAAGTGATCTCAATATCCATGTCACTATACGTGGAACAATCCAATAGCCCTGTCCTTATCTCCAAGTATTCGCGGAGAAAGCGCATTGTCCTTGAAAGAGTTCATGGATAATTCTATTGTTGATATATGTATCCAAGCATTGAGAAAATGGATAATTAAATGTGATTTAATTATCATGAATAATGTGAATTTGATTCATATTATAAGGAGAGTTATCTTAGATAATTAAATGTGATTTAGTTATCAAAGATGTGAATAATGTGAATGTGATTCATATTATTTGAACACATGAGATAAAGAGATCCAAGATGATTAAATATGATTTAATTATCAAGGATAAGAATAATGTGGATAGTAATATCCAATTATTCATAATATATTATAAATGTGATTTATAATGTATTAGAGAGAGTTAAATATAATTTATATTAGTAGATTAATTATTAATGTGTATTGGATACACATTGTTTAATTAATTGAAAATGTAAATTACATTTTGTTTTGGGTTGTGAATTTGATTCACAATAATTCAATGTCAAGATTGCAATATTCCCAAAAAAATTAATTGAGAATTATTTTGGTGAATTAAAATACCAACAAATTGTTGTTGGAAATTGGATGGAGAGAAAATCAAGGAGATTGCCCTCCCCTTTTGGAAAGGAGGGGGCGGCACCAATTCCTTGAGGGAATTGGTGGCCGTCCCCCCCTTCCAAAGAGGAAGGTGTATCTCCCTTATTTTCTCTCTCTCTATTTGTGTGGTTTAATTTGGTATTATATTTATTTGATTTATCAAATATATTTAATCAAAATTAAATCACAAGTTGTTGGCTTTTACCAACAACAATCTTGACCATTGGATTGTCGTAAATCAATCTCATCCATTGATTTTATATGACACATGGATTGAGATCCATGGATCCCAAAACCCTATAAATAGAGAGGCATTCTTGGCTCTCTCTTTACACACAATGCTTGAGAAGCATCTCTCTCTCTCTCTTTTTCTCTAGAGGTCAGCCCTCTCTCTCCCTCTCATGGCCGTCCACCATGGATGCCATGGAGAGGTTCTCCATCGCCGCGGCATCGTCGTTATGCTGCCCGTTCTTCTGCTCGTGGATCTCCGTCTCCTTCGGTGCGCCTCGCTCGTGAAGAAGATGTCGAATCTCGTGTGTCGAGATCAGGAGATCCGCCACTTGGATCATCAACATGGATTGCGAGAAGCACGCGGTTCATCCCCGTGCTCACAAGCGTCTCCTCCGTCTGATCGGACTTGAGACAGGAGGTCTCTTCGTTTAGAGACTCGATCGCAACCACGCTTCAAGAGGTAATCCTATTACTTGTTTGTGGTTTAGACGAAACGATCCGAGAAGTGTTCTTGGATCATGTGGTTTCGTTGTAAGAAAATTTTTTAAATTCCGCTGCATCGAGCAACTAGTCCGACTAGTCGCTCCTCGTCGTATTCGATACGACGCTCACGCTTCCGTGATGCGCTTGAGGATCTAACCATATCCTTCACTACCACCATTGTATGGTGCTTTTCTCTACGCATGGGTTCAAGTCTAAATAGCTAACAATTATTAATTTGACTAGAGCCAAATGTAAGAGACTATACACACATAATTCTTGTTAGGGTTTGGACCTAATTAAAGATACAAGCATTCCTAAAGTCTAGGGGATCCATGCACATAAAACAAATAAAAAAGAACAACTAAAAAGTCAAAACATCAGAAAACAAAGTAAAATAAAGGCGATAAAAATGAAAAAACCATGATGAGGCCCCTAGGTAACAATCACCCATGCAATGGACCTCGTTAAATAGAGCAATGATCAAATCCTTATTTTATTACAAATAACGAATTAATAAATAACTCTCTCACCAAAAATAAAACAAAATTCTAAACTAAATTCTATTCTAAGTGTCTCCTTGTCATGCTTGTTGCCTCTCCTACTAGCCAGGGCAAGAAGGCCAGTCTCCATAATGCTTTGCTGCCTCAACTCCCTAAGAAGTTGTCCTCGCTTAGCGAGCCCTTGCATCAAACATAACAAGAGAGATATTAGCACTAATAATCAAATAATATGTACAAAGAAATGAAAGCTATAATATATACAAGTAAGGAAAGGAAAGAAAAACAATGTACAAGAGAGATAAAATAAAAAAAAAGTTATGGACAAATTAGGCTATACTACGTTATTCCCTGACAACGATGCCATTTGATTGAGCCAAGCTTCACAAGGGTCTGAAATATCCTCACTGAAAGCAAAGCGAAGATAGAGCATTGCTGAGGTGACCACTCACGAAGTCTAGTTCAAACAACAAGTACCCACAATATACAATTAATCAATAAAAGACAAAAATGTGGATCATGATTTATTATACTCTACAAACAAAGATGTATAGCATGAAAGCATGTGGGGATCAAACCAATGAGAGAAAATAAGGAAGCCTAATGATTATTTCTAATCATAAATGAAGTATGTACATAAGTGTCTTTTTATGTGAGTTTTAGTTTTTCA
The DNA here is from genome assembly GCA_037367405.1 of Ottelia alismoides. Taxonomy (NCBI): domain Eukaryota; kingdom Viridiplantae; phylum Streptophyta; class Magnoliopsida; order Alismatales; family Hydrocharitaceae; genus Ottelia; species Ottelia alismoides. The sequence goes on along the minus strand of JAZKJV010010715.1, from coordinate 266,362 downwards.
ATTTTTATTTGATTTTTTTCTTTTACACTTTTTTAAAATTTTAATTTCTTTTTAATATTAATATTTATAATAATGTATATATAAGTATATATATAGGTATATATAATAATGTACATAAGATCTAAGATATATATTATAATAAATAAATATACAAAGTAAGAAAATATTAATATATATAGTATTAATTATATTGTGTATATATATATAATTTTATTATTTTTTAAAATATTTATAAGGTATTTATAATTTTAATAATGATATAAATTATATATGACTATACATAGGTACATAATACAAGATAGAGTATAATTATAAAAATAGGTAAACAATAATTAAAATTTTAAAATAAAATGTTTTTGAGTTTTTTATATTTTCTTGATGTTTTTGTGATTTTATGGGTATTTTTGCTAATTTTAATGTTTTTAAAAGTAAAAAATATCCCAAAATAGGGATTAAATAAATAGGTCAAATTGTTATAGGATTAAAAAATACTAAATATATTCAAAATTTCTCAAAACTAGTTTTCATAGGTAATAATATGTATAAAAAAATTATCCAACATAAAGAATTTTTTGGAATTTTTGTAGAATTTTTATAGGATTTTGGAGCTTTTTTATTTTAATCATTTTATTTTTTTCTATTTTAGGAGTTTTTATTTGAATCTATATATCACTTTAATAGACAATTTTTTTTTGAATTTTTCAAAAAAATTTCATAATTTTTAGGTATTTTCTAATCAAACAAGGGAAAAGGTGCTCTTTTTGATTTTTCACAAATAGGCAAAGTGCACAAACTATAAAGCAAAAATATGATGTAAAATAACATGCATCTAGGTAAATTATATGATTATTGCATAATTTTTAGAGAACAGATGATATCTATAAAAATTATACAATTATGCACAAAAAATGAATACTGGTAGTGATCTTTTTGCAAATATTAAAAAGATTACATGCATTCCAAAACCCTATTATAAAGTCTAGGGGTAAATATGCAATTTAACCATAAATATTTAAATTAAAAGCACATAGTAGGGGCATAAATACAATATACAAAAAGTTCAATGTCTCTATACATTTTTCCACAAATATTACACTAAATATACAAACTTTTGGACTAAATATAAATACAAAAATTCACAAGGGTATGGTTGTAAAATACCCACCTCACGTGGGGTTCCACGTAAGGTGAGCTGACATGGACATCAATGCAAATACAAATTATGGAAGGGTGCTTTATGCAAAATTAACACTATTAGTTACACCGGACCAAAAATTAGATACCAAGTAAAAATATACAAAAATTGTTGGGGCATCTTTGATATTTACCATTAATGTGCATCCACAGACGGTCAGGAGTGCGCCACATAGGCACACTTAAGAGAATCGGGCGGTAGAGGCAAGATACCACTTTGCTTGAAATCAATGGCCCAGATTAGTTATGGGTTGTGCTTGAAATCCGACGGTCCTGGAGGGCGAAGGAATAACAGGGAAAAACAACTCCCTGCCGTCCCTTCGATCATGCATTGCTCCTTCCTCATGCCTCCTACTACTTCATTGAGGGGTTCCTGATCTTCTTGGGAGTGTTCTGCGTCGAATGGTACCGGCAAGAAGGTCCTGGCCTGGCTGGGGCGATGGTTGGAGCTCGGTGAAGCTCGTGGTACCTAGAAGCCTCCTCCTACCCCATAATCAACCCAACTCAGGTCCTTAGCACCTAGTTCCTACAGAAGAATGTTCTTGGGCTTGAGGCAAGTCACCTCAACCCACTTTGAACAGGTAAGGCAAAGGAGAAGCTCCAATTCACTGATCCATAAAGGATCAGGTTGGTCCAAACAAGGGAAAGATGGCACACACGATGGGGAGTGAATTGGGCATGAAATGGTGGGGGAAAACAAATGGAGTCACGAAGAAACATGGCTGGAGCAGAGAGCTCTGATAATCATTGATTTTAAGATTTAAGCTAAACTACTGATCTAAAGATGAAATAAAGGGCAAGGAACTAAAAACTAAGACTAAATCTATCTAAGAATAGATAAAAGATACGCATCTCGTACATGGGAACTAGGGGGTAGAGGCCTCGCCGGAGCGCTGCCTTGAACTGCCTCTCCTCATCCTTGCTCGGTTCCAACACGTCAGGGTTATCCTCGCTGTCACCAGGAATACATTTACGCACAAGGCTGAGGGATTAAGGGCCTGAAAAGGGATCAAGGAGGAAGAGGTTATTTATAGACACAACAAGGAGGCCTTATTTGATTAGGCTTTTTTGCTTGAATCGATGAACCTTTGACTTTGAAAAATTTTTAGCGTGATTGAGGGTAGATCGCAGAGGATTTTTTTGAAGGAATAGAAAAGAGAAAATGAACAGATCAATAAAGAAAATTTGGTGAAGATGGCTTGGTTGACATCTGACACACCAGGCGGCTGGAGGCAGGGGAGTTGACTATAGTCAACTAAGACTCGTTCCTGCTTGGTCCACGTGGACCAACCAGAAAAAGAGATTGAAATCTTATTGAAAAATCACTAATAATTTTAAATTGAATTAATTAAATTTTGGTTATAAATATTTTTTTGTATTTTATGTAGTATTTAATTCCTATTTTTATTTATTTTTTGAGATTATTTATTATAGGTTATTATTTACATGTGTAGTTATAGGTATATTTTCTTATGTATTATGTTTTAAATATCATATTTGTATTTTAAATTTTATTATTTTACCTATATAATTTATATATTTAGAACTTATTTAAATATACCTAAATATTTTTTATTATATTTGTCACTTAATTAAATAGATGTAATTTATCAAATATGCATAAGTATAGGTAATTAATCTATATACTTTATACAATTATTTAGTTTAGTATATTTTTAGTGATTTATTTTATTTAATTCTGTACTTTAAATATAAATAATATTTACAAAATTAAAAAAATATAATAATGAAAAATATAGAGAATAAATAAAATGAACATTTTACTCACTTATATTGTACAATATAGGTCAAAACCTAACTTTTGCACCTTTACTCCAAATTAAATAATATCACCTTCATTAAATAGCCAGTTAAAAGTTATATACAATTAAGTGATTTTGATCATTTTGAGTTTTTATGGAGAAGATATGGGTATGTGAAGTTTGGGTTTTGTAATCTTATTCAGAGTGTAGAATGAACATTGTATATTATTTTTAGATGAAATCAATTTTGTATTTTTTTTGCATTTTTATCTACAACTTTCATGTATAAAGTTTATTTATTTGAGGTATAAACAACAAAGAATAAAATAGGTCCCAAAAAAGAATTATTGATGAGTAAAAATGAAGGTTTTATTGTGCATTTGACCCTTATCTCTCCCTACTTTATTCCTTGTCGACCCAGTCGCCATGATGCCTAGGTCTCGGAATTTAGGGTAATACAAAACCTTAGTCATTTTATTTATTTTTTCTTTTTCTTTCCCTTATTCTTTTATTTTATCTTTAAATAAATTATTTTATACAATATATATACAATAAATAATGAATGTTAATTTATGCAAAATAGTGATATATACATGCATTTAGCTAGGGAATGAAGGCCAAAATGAAAGAATAAAGGTGATGAAATGGAGATTCATCAGTGTTCAATGGCTTGATTTAGACTTGGGATGTGCTCACTACACTTAGTGACTGGCACCCATTTGAGAGTACATTCTATGTCGTGACCGTATTGACAAACTACAATAGCTTGTGGGTCAGGATTGTCCAGTGGCAACCGACATACTAGAGAATCCATGAATTGTACCACATATGCTTGAAGGATGAGTTTAATGGTTTTCGAGTCCGTGAATCCATCCTATGAAGGGGGACCACGTGTGTGTCTGATGAATCTGCGTTTCATCATCTTTATTCTTTTTTAGCTTAAAATCCCTTACAAAACACATGTAAATATCAACGAATCTCTTATTTTACTAACCTTTATTCTGTTGTAAATATTGTATATCTATCATTATTTTACTCTAAAAAAATATAAATAAAGGAAAAATAAAGAAAATCTAAGACTGTATATATTAAATAGATACATGCTGACTCTTACCCTAAGAGTAGTTCAAGACTTGACCTAATCGATCATAAATAAAGTAGAAGGAGTTAATGCCTAAATACAAGAAAATCCAGAAAATCGAGTTCCACTTGTACATTCGTCACTTGTATACTACTATATATATTACACAATTCATTCTCTAATTTATTTATATCCAAATTCACCTCAAATAAACTTGTTTCTTCGTGAAACTTATACATAAAAATCTATTGTAAATAATAGAAATAATTGCAAGAACAATTACTTTACAATGTGTAATTAACAACACTATAAAAAGCTGCAAAGCTCAACTTGTCAGATCAATATCTTCTCCACCAAAACTCAAAATTAATCAAACTCACTCTTATTGTACTCCAAATTAAATAATATTTAAAATGGAGGTGGTTTCATATAAATTAGAGTTGAGGTGTGAAATGTAGCTTTTTGGGGTACTATTATATATTATACCATTATATATTACTTGTATAGTATTTGTAAATCTATATTCTCCTTGTATTTTTGTATAATTTTTAATTTTAACTATTTGTAAATATTGTATTAACTTATATAAAATAAAAATAAAATAAAAAATCAAAAATATAAAAAAATAAATTATTGTATAAATTGTACATGTATCACTATCTATAGTGTAAAATACTACTACTTATTTCCCTAATAAATTAATTCACAAAAATAAAATATAAGTATCATTAAAATGCTTGTAAAATATTGTAAATTAATAAATTATTAAATTGTGTATATATTTGTAAAAAAATATATTAAAAATCAAGATGTTGAAAATATATATGCTTGTAAATAATACATTTTACCCTTGTTTATATTTTATTTAATTAACTAAAAATCACCATAATAAGTTAATTAAATTATTGTCATATTCTATTAACATTATTTTAAAATTAAATTCATTTTTTATTTTATTTTAAATTATTTCTCATTTTCCATGCTATGTTGTCATCTTCTGGCCTTGTGCTGTCACCGGGCTGGCTTATGATTAGTTGATCCCAGGTTTGTTGACGCGGATCAACTCCCTCAATCAACGCTCCACCCACATTTCTCGCTCACCGACCATCTTTCTTGGAATTTTCCCTCATTTCTTGAGCATAAACCCTTCTTGATTCCTTCTCATAATTTCTAGCCCTAATAACTGACTCCCTTACCAAGTCAACGACTCCATAGGCCTCACATCGATCCGGTCCCATTTCAAATTTCAAAACTCACCGGACTTGCTGCCTATATACACATCCAAATCTTCCTCCATGCAGGTTGATCCTTTTTTCCCTATCTTCTTCGCCCAAGGATGGTTCTAAGAAGTTAATAAGATGATAGAGCATCGATCTCTTCATCCAGAAGCACGAGGCTCGGTCAGATTTGATTTCACTTGGTCAAATCCTTGCGCAGACCCTTGGGTCATCCATCTTAATGACTCTGTCAAGGACTGAACCATCAACTGATGGATGGTCGAATAACTAATGAGGGGCTTGATTTCAAGAATCAGACTATTTGCGATACCTATTAATTCACCACTGAGAAATGGCCTCACCTATGAATGAGGTTGCAATTGGGCATTTTCGAGTTTCATCTCCAACATCAGTCGATGCAAAGATGTTGCAGGAGCGTGCCTAGACCCTCAAGAGGTGATTCTGGTGGAGATAGAGCGAGATATCCTCGATTGAACTTCACTATAGTCGCCCTTCATAGCTATTCTTTTAGTGCCTCTCTTTGTCGTACGAACAAAAACACAAGTCCTAAATTGAATCAGGAGTGTTGGATTTGCCCCAAAAGTTGGCCTTGGATAGAGTCCTTTTGATCAGATATGAATCGTGTACCCAACTTTCATTTTTTTCGCCACCCGTTCCAAGCTCGAAGTCATCCTAGCCTTCCCTTCTTCTATGCGGAACAGTAGAATATTTGCTTCAATCCCTGCCAAATTTAAGTTTTGCAAATAAGTCCACATGGGACACATGTCTTCTTGTAGTCATTTGAACGCTTGCATATTTCCTTATTATTTAATTTATTCTCGTTTTAGTCCATTTTGAACTGCAGCATGTGCATTGCACATGCTTTCTTGGGTATTTTGCAATAATGACCCTTCATGTTCCGTGTTATTAATTATCTCAAGGAAATAAATTAATTATATTTATTTTCATGCTAGCACGACTCATGTGCGCTGGCACACGTATTTTAGGGTAATTTGCACATTGGGCCTCTCCATTTCTGTATTTGTTATTCATTAGAGCTTCTGATAATTATTTCTTTCATTGCTAAGTTTTATTTTGCATTTTTATCATTTTTAGTAAATCAAAAATTTCAAAAATTCTTCCTATTCGTATTAGAAAATCTATACAAAAAATATAAACAGTTTTCTAAAAATTCCAAAAAATTGTTTATTTTGATTGATTTTATTTTCTGACCATATTTTCATTTGCTAATTGTTTAGAAAAACCAAAAATAGAAAAATATTGAAAACATAAAAATATTCATATTAAGTTATTGAAAACCCCAAAAATATTTTCAAAACTGCTTTCCAGAAAATAAGGTAGGTATCTTTCTGTTTGTGCTTATTTCTTTAATTTTTGATTCGATTTTCTGTTTTAAAAATTTTAAAAACATTTGCATTGTTTATTGTTTGCATTAATCCCTATTTTTAATTTCTTTGAGAACTCTAAAAAATCTAAAACTATATAAAAATCATAAAAACAACAGAAAAATATTAAAAACATAAAATAATTTTGTTTTCAATTTTTATCTACTTCGCCATATTTAAAACTTCCAAGAAGTTGCTTTCTTCTCTTTTATTTTATTTCTTTTTCCCTGTTTTTAATTTTTTTATTATTTTCATAAATTAAAAAAAACATTTTCAAAATTTAAAATTCATTAAAAAATATAAAATCAAAAAAGAATGAAACAATATTAAAAAATCATAAAAATAAAAAGATAAAAAAATCACAAAAACCAAGAGTAGCGTGGACCGAATTTACTCTTTTATTTCATTTTTTCTTTGAATTAAATAAACCTCAAGATTTTTGTATCCTCTCTGAGTTCGACCATGTACGTTATATAGGTAAATTAAATAGCAAAACTCTCTTGCTAACATTTCTTCATTTTATTTTTGCTTGAAAGTTCAATAAATTTTTATTAAAGGATTTTCAGGGTTGCAAAGACATTGCAATTAATACATCAAATTAACCCCCCAAAACTTCTATGTTAAACATGACTAGATGATGATGATATGAGGAGAAATATCCTTGATGAGGTGTATAGTTAGAGACTTTCTATGCATCCATTTGGCACCAAGATGTACCTAGACCTCGGCCAACACTTTTGCTGGGAGGACATGAAGAAGGACATAGCCAAACATTCCAGTCGAAGCCTTACCTATCAAATGGCGAAGGAAGAGCACTAGAGACCCCCTAGTTTGTTATAGCCTCTTTCCATCTCAGCGTGGAAATGGGAGAGCATATCCATGGAGTTTGTCACATCATTATTGCATACCCCATGTGGGCATGATGCGATATGGATGATTGTCGACCGATTGACCAAGTCAGCCCATTTTATTCTGGTCTACATGACATGTACGCTAGTTGAGTTAGCTTTATTATACATCCAGCATGTCATTCGGTTGCACAAGATACCCAAGGAGGTAGTGTTAGATATAGATTCACGTTTCACTTCACATTACTGGGGAGAATTCAGGAGAGCCTTGGGGACCGAGTTACGTATGAGTTTAGCTTACCATTCACAGACACATGGGAAATCCAATAGGACCATTCAAACTTTGGAGGATTTGCTCCTAGTATGTGTTGTTGAATGGAAAGGATCTTATAAGGATCACCTTCCATTAGTTGAGTTTACTTACAACAACAGCTACCAGGCCAACATAGGCATGGCACCTTTTGAGGCCTTATACGAGAGGTGATGCACCACTCCCTTGTGTTGGCAGCAGGTGGGTGACAACACCCTGTTCACCCTATATATTATAGAGGAGAACTCTATAGTTACGGAGACTGCCAGGAAGAGATTACTAACCATGCAGAGCATTCATAAGAGCTACACCGACACCGACCAGCATCGTCGAGAACTTGTGTTTCAGATATAGCATCTAACTTTCGTGTCTGAAGGATATGACTCTTAACTAACCTTGTGCATATAAAGTATTCCTAACCACATGTTGGGGACTTTGTGTTCATAGGAGTAACCCCAATGAGAGGCGTACATCATTTTGGTGTCAAAGCAAGCTTGCACTATGCTTTGTGGGACTATTCGAGATCTTGGCCTAAGTTGGGAAGGTGGCTTACAAAGTCGCCCTTCCCCACATATTGAGGTCATTCACGACGTGTTCCATATGTCAAATCATCGAAAGCACATCCGAGATCCTAAGCATGTGATCGGCTACGAGGATATGGTGGTGGAGCCGAACCTCTCCTTCCCTATGGAATCAATGCAGATACTGGACCATGCAGTAAAGAGGCTAAGACAGAAGGAGATCCCTTTAGTCAAAGTCTTGTGACTGAGTCAAGACGTTGAGAAATGACGTGGGAGCCTGAGGCATATATGAGGGAGAAGTATCCTCATTTACATGTATGAAATTGAAATCATAGTCAAATTCCATTAGAGATTTTTATGGGTTTATCCCTCTTTGAGATTTTTATGGGCTCATTCCTCCATGAAATTTTGTACGATAAGAGACTTCCTTCAAGATTTTTATAATGTGAGACCCCTCGTAATTCGAACATGAACTTCTTTTCAAAAAACTACTTTTATCCATTGATCAAAATTTTTTTATTACGAAATCCATCACGTAGATCTCGTCAAGACCTTTCCTATGATTCCAAGAATGAAAAATATGAGTTTGGAAGCTCGATTACAATCATTTTAGCGAGTTAGGGTCCTGGCCAAATCCAGATCCGACCAAGATCCAGATTCGTATCTTGACCCAAATAAAAACCCCCAAAAACAACCCCCTTTCCCAAAACGCCCAAAGCCACATATCAGCCCCTTCCTCCTCCCCTCCCTCCATGGAGAATCATCGGAGCTCGTCAGAGCGCATCAGGCCAGCAATGCGAAGCTGCCATTGCATTGAGAAGGTCAAGGTCACCCACGTATGCCAGTCTTCATCATCAACGGAATGCCGAGCATGTCGTTCTCTGTAGGTGAAGTTTTTGAGGAAAATGAAATTTCCGAGGTATGATTTTACCTTCCTCATTTCTGCAAGATCCACATTATTATTGACCATATATCTTCCTGTCTCACGCCTTCTCAACTGCTTCCCATTTTACCAATACCAACATCAAGAGAAAGCCTACCCTGTATTTATTCATTCATGCATCTAACATCTTATAGATACACGTGGTTGCTGGAAATTCTTGTAATGCATAGATTTTATTGTTGGCTGCATCCAAGTTGGATTTCTAGAGAGATGATATCAACATTATGGCTTATACTAGAAATTTGAGTATGATTGAAAGAAATAGTGTACTACACACAACGTTGTTGAAACATTGTGCATAAGTTTGCCATCTTCTTCCACACTATTATCCTGTTGGATATTGGCTACGATAGTGGGGATCCACCTATGCCTTATATTTGACATTAATGTTTGTGTAAATTGCAAATGCCTGTCACTTTTTTTAGAGCACCCGTCCTCAAGCCTCATTACTATTCTGATATTGACACCCTTTCTTTTGTTATGCAGTTAGAATTCGTTTGCTAGAAGTATTTAGGATAGGCAATCGTAATTCTTTTTAGGTGCAATGGTAAAGTAAAATATATTAAATTTACCTATCATGATTTCCTAAAATTGACACTTCTAATATATAATTGGAGTTTGAACACACACAAGACACACTTACAATCTGTAATCACAATTGAAAAACAATATTTTTTCCCTAATCTCATCATCTGCTGAGAATTTAACCTGGAAAAAAAATAAAAATATGGCTTTATTAGTGCATATCCTTGTTTGTGTAGAGACTACATCTACCTTTTTTCATGTACTTCAGGTCACACTTGTGGGCATGTATTATAGTTGCTGTTTTGAGTTTTGATACCCGGCTAAACTTGATTTTTGCCTTGGAAGTACTAGAATTTTCAAAATTGTATTGAAATACAACATTATGATATTCTCAATTATAAACCAAATGATAATATGTACACACTAACTGAAGTGGGGAGCAGCTGTTTGATTTTTTTTTAAATATTGTTGAAGTTTGTAATAGCCATGGATTAATGATGTAATAAGTGTTCAACTGCAATAATCAGAGGAGAGAGTCGCACGCACCACACAAGGTGAGAGTAAAGTTGCTGAATTGACTTCTCACAAAGACCAAGCGATTAAAACAACAATCAACCCACACTAAATAGGTCAAGAAATCAAAGCAGAAATGTATGAATCAAAATTTATTATACCCTACAAACAAGTGTATAGTGGACAAGCATGTAGGGGCCGAACACAGGAAGCTGTAAATGGTAGCAAGGTATATTATTTATAAATATATATTATGTATGTATGTATGTATATGTATGTACAATATTGATCGAGGTATGCACGGGTTTTAATAAAGTAATCTCTTTTTTATTTTATAAATAATTATTTTTTATTTATTTTTATATTTTTTTTCGATTTTTAATTTATTCTTTTCTCATATGTAATTTAAGGATAAATAAATAATTATATAGATATATATTATACAATATAGGGAAATATACCTATAGATATAACTCAAAATAATCAAAATTTGTGGAATAAAATTTGTGTTTTTTATATGTTTCTAATGTTTTTGTTATTTTTCAGGTTTTTTTGCTAAAATTTAGACATTTTAAAGTCCAAAATATACAAAATCAGGGACATTTTAATTAAGCTGAATATTTTGGAGATTTACAAATACTAAATAGAGTTAACATTTTTCCAAAACTATTTTACTAGATAATATATACTATAAAGAAAATTCAAAGATAGAAATAAATATTTTAGTTTTTTAATGATTTTTTTAATAAATTTATAAGGATTTTGGAGCTTTTTAATTTTCAGTGATCTCCTTTTTCATTTTGGGGATTTTTGGTATGGGACTATAAAATACAATAATAAATAAATACTATTTTTTGGAATATTTAAATAAGTTTTATATTTTTTTGGTTTTTTTAAAGAAAATAGAAAATAAAATGTGCTCTTTTGATTTTTACTAAAAAGGAGACATGCCTAAATGCAAAACTAATTATAGAACAAGGAAGATCATGCAAAGAGGCACATAATCCTTTTTTTAATTTTTGGAGCACTAATGGTATTTTTAAAAATAGAAACATCCACAAAAACTAATTGAACTAGCAGAGGTATATTTACAATTAAAATAAAAGTTAGGGGCTACACTATAAAATACCCAAAAATTGACAACTAATATTTAATGATGAAATATTAAATGATAATTACTAAAAAGAACAAGGGTATTTATGCAAAATGCCTAGCTCACATGGGGGGGCACGTGAGTCGAGCTGGCAATGACCTAAGTGTAATATCAACTATCTTAGGGGTTCACTTAAAATATTTACACAAAAAGCATACCTGAGCAGTGCCTTGCAGGGACTAAATAGTAAACAACTTAAAGTTTGGGGCAACTACAAAATAACCAAAAAAATTTACAAACCAAAAAAGATTATTGGACTAAACTTTGAATACAAAATGATGGAGGGGCATCTGTGAAATTTACGCTTATCAAGCAGGAGCAGACGACGGAAGTGGTTCCACGTGGTTCTACTTAAAATGATCCTACGACTGTGGTGCGCTTTATTTCTCCTTGGATCGGGCGATTGAGATTAAACCTAGAAGTATTCCTCGATCCAACGGCCTCAAGCAATGAGGAAGAACACAAAAAAACTCTATGCCCTCCTCACTTCGATCATCGATCACGACCAACTCCAGCCACATCCTTCCTTGCCGATATGTGCAATCCCCGGGATTCCTCTATGTCAGCAGACGGCTTCAGATGACCTCCATATCCCGACGATGGGCATCTGGAGGTGGTTCCTTCTCGCACGACATGGATATGGTTTCGAGGGTTGAATCCACCCTCTTGGTGTTCTTCGAAGCTCGATACCTGCACCAAAAATTTAGTATCTCAAGGAGAAGATCCTCGACCCAAAAAGAGCAGTTGGAGCAACATGGGAGTGGTCTAGCGGTGAAGCTTAGGCAAAGGCAGCGGAGTGATCTTGGATTCGTTCCTAATTGGGGTGATTCGAAGGGGAAGATCATCATGTATTATGGATAACTTGAAGGGGAATGGAATGGGTTGATCGAAGAGTCGAGAAACTGATCGGATCACAGTGGGATCAACCTGAAGATCAAGCTCTTGGTGAACGAGAGATTTGAATATCTCTAAATCTATTGATCCACATGAAAAACTAAGAACGGAAATGTAAATTACACTAAAGATATTACCTAAAAAGGATAGAAAAAAGGGTCCTCGAATGGTTGAAACACCAGGTGGCAGAACCATACGGCGAAGCTCGATGATGGATGGATGCACCTCCTCCCGCACTCTCCTCACTGTAGATAGGTAGCAATCGCTGGTTGTCACCACATTGGAGCTCCAGGACCAGATCTGAAGGCTAAACTCAACAAAAAGGATCAAACACGTATATAAGGAGGGGGATTATTTATAAACATGGAGGAGGAGCTTTAAAGATTGGTGAATTATGAACGATTGGAGGAATGTACACCGGACTTCAGGCTTAGGTGGGCATTAGGTTAGATTGACGACTAATTTGCATGATAGACATGATAGATTAGATCGATTAGAGTGGTTAGACACCCGAGAAAAAGGGGAGAAGACAGGGGTCTTCTCACCCTGACAGAGCTAGGTGACCTGGGCAGAGAGTTGACCAAAAGTCAACAAAAGGTGGCTCATGGTTGGTCCTCGTGGTTCAACTAGGAAAAAGGAAATTAAAATTATTTGTAAAATCGTTAATAATAAATAAATGATTTAATTAAATTTTGTTATAAAATAAAAATTATTCATTATATTATGTAGTATTTAATTTATATTTTTATTTATTTTTATGAGGTTATTTATTACAAGTTATTATTTACAAGTACAATCATAGGTATATATACCTGTATATTATATATTTTATTTTTATTTTGCATTTTAGATTTTATTATTTTGTAGGCATAATTTATATATTTATAACTTTTTATATTCACATAAGTACCATTTTATTATATTTTTCTGAAGTTATTTGTGTACTTAAATAAATATGCGTATTTATTAGATATGTATAAGTTTGTATAATCCATCTATGTATTTTTGTATATATATTTATTGTTTATTTTTAATGATTTTATTTTAATCTAATTATTTAAATCTACAAAAAATAATATTAAAAAATTATAAAAAAATAATATTATGAAAATATAAAGAATAAAGAAAATGAATATTTTATTCCAGTATATTGTATAATAGGGGTTTAAAACCTAACTTTTGCCTCTTAACTCCAAATTAAATGAAACCACCTTAATTAAATAGCTTATTAAAAGTTATATAGTTAAAGGCGAATTTGATGAATTTTGAGTTCATATGGAGAAGATATGGATCTATGAAATTTGAGTTTTGAATTTTTATTTTGACTGTAGAATGTACAATTTATATTAATTTTTTTATAAAGTAAATTTTATATTTTTCTATGTATTTTTATCTGCAACTTCTATGTACAAAGTTTATAGATTGAAGTGTAAATAATATAGAATAAATTAGGTCCCATAAGTAAATTATCGAAGAATAAAAATGAGGATTTTATTGTTGTTTTTGGCCATTATCTCCCCCTACTTTATTCCTTGTCGACCTAGTAATCATGATGCCTAGGTTTCGGGGTTTAGGGTCATAAAATACCTTTGGTATTTTATATATTTTTATTTTCTTTTCTTTATTATTTTATTCTGACTTTAAATACAATATTTTATAAAACCTTTATACATTAAATGATTAATGTTTTTGTACAAATTAATGCTATTGACATGCATTTTATTAGGTATTAAAGGCAAAATGAAAGAATAAAGGTGATCAAATGGTGATTCATTACACCCCTTTACTTGCCTTTTCTAGTCCTTAGCAAACACTTATGGCTATAAGTGTAGAAAATGGAAATGAAGAAAAGAAAATGAAAGAACTTGGATTGATTTTAACTTTCAAATTTGTATTCGTAAAATCAAATTTTGGTGCTCAATCGGAACACTGGATTGTTAGTTTGGTCGGAACATTATTAAAAACCAGACTTGAAACACAACAACCTTTGAGAATCACAAAACTCTACCCAAGTCTCCTCAAAAGCCAAGTCATAACACTTCGATGTCATACGCAATCCCTTATGACTATGAGTCTATCTTGTACTGTGTGTGTGATATATATCTCCTCTCAGCTGAAGCAATAAAAGTAAATATTCTCCAACTTGGTTACTGTCATTCCCTAATCCAACAACTCAACTTGAGAAGCGGGGTATTCCCTTCTAAATTCAAGTACAACTAGATCAATAAGAGGAGATGGAAAGAAGAATGGATGGTAGCCAGTGTAGCTACCTATCCTAGGATGCTTGACCAGTGTAGGCAAGTCATCTAGCTACATGCTCACATACATTTGAATTTGAGCTTGCTTATTGGATTTATACATGCTCCGACGGGAATTGATCTTTCTTTGAGTTTCACGTCTATTCTTTTTGGAGTTTTTGGATATGCATGTTTTTTTTTGAATACTATATACATCGGCATTTACATAAGGACTTTTTCCTCTTGAGTCAGTAGACTATCCCCATTTTGAAGCTTTATTGCAAACCACAACTTCTGTCTGTGAACCTCATGGCTACTAGATAGGATTGTGGTACAATGGCCATAAAAATATGACTTTTGATATTTCCATTAGCTTGTGTATCATACCAACAAATCCAACCCTCTACCACTTCAATTGAATTGAGAAAAGTGTTAGGTATGCAAGCTAGGTCACTATCACCAAGAGTCATGCATGCATTCCGAAATATTCTACTTAGGCAGTCAAGGCGCCATTGAATCAAGTCTCGTGATCTCAAAGAATTAAGTCTAGCTGACATGAAGCATCTCAGTTCTAGCTCCTTAAAGGCTCCTGTGATTAAGTGGATTAAGGTCCAACCAAGCTCCAATCTTCGGATTTTATTTAGACGAGTTCAATTATTACCATCAATCTGAAAAATGAAAATATTATGTACAATACAAGGAAAATATTTGTGATGCAATTTTCTAATTTTCAATTTTTTATGGAATTTTGAAAAGATTTGCAGATTTTTATGAAGAATTTTGAAAAGATTTTGCAAATATTTTTGGAGTTTTGAATTTTGTAAACTTTTAGGAAATTTTCAAAATAAAAAGTTTTGATAAATAATTATGCACATATTTTTATTGGGGAGTGCAATTCTTATTTACATGAATTTTGATGAAGAATTTATAGGTTTGTATATACAATTTTTGTAAAGGATCTTTATCTTCTAAAATTATGTACATAGTTCTCAAAAGATTTTCTCAAACATTTTGAAAACTTTATTTTGCAAGATAATTTAACAAATAATTTATACAAAAATTGAAAATCATTTTGCAAAGATTTTTCAAACCGTATGTATAAATTTTTTAAAAGATTTTTGCAAATATTTTCAAAACCATTTGCAAATAGATTTCAAAATATTTTATTCAAAAAAAGAAGGAAATGTTTACAACTAAAACATTTTTACAAAGGTTGAAAACATTCTACAACATATTTTCCAAAAAGAGTTTTCAAAAAGACTTTCCAACCATTTTTCAAATATTTTGCAAAACATTTTTAACCGATTTATTTATCAATATATACAAAGAATTGGTTGTGTTTCTTTAGTTTTTATTAAATTGTCATCTTATTTGAAAAAAATACGAAAGTATGAGTTATGGGTAAAATATACAACGTATACATGACCCCCTTATACTTAGCTTGAGCTACGCCCTCATAGATTAGATAGAAAAGGAATACATAACTCGTACTACGTTTAGGAAAATCTATATTACAACGACCAAAATGGATAGAAAGTCGACCACCCCTTATACTTAGGATCAAATAATCCTAAGTATCGCAAATTGTACATAAGGCAGGGAGGGTTGAGGGTGGGAATAAACAAATCAGCAACTCCACCTGTCTCCCCCTATACTTAGGGTAAAATATCCCTAAGTATAGAAAGAATGTCAAAAGTTGAGGAGACAGGCGAGGGGATTAAATAATGAGCACTTGTATACACTCATCCTCACTATTCTTATGAAGAAGCATATACTAAGTATAGAAATGAAGAATGGTATGAGTAATGTTTTCAAACGAATGAAAGAACAAAAAATGAAAAGAAGAAAAGAAGAAAAGAAGAAAAGAAGAAAATGATTAACTGCTCAAATATATTTTTGATTGCTTTATCTGAATCCATAGATGCTGCGGTTGGAAGTTCTGCATCGTAGGCCACCTAAATGGAGTCAACCATAGACAAGAAGGTATCATGATCGAGGTAAGGCTTCAGAAGTTTTCCGTTGATGATGAAAGGCTGTGTGTTAGCTAACAATCTAGATATAACCATGCTTCCATTCTCACATACATGCTTCACTATAAACAACCCTGTCCACTTGCTTTTCAAGTTCCTTGGGATACGTTTTAACATTGCATCACACAATCAGACTTTCATACTCGGCTTGAAGGTATTCCAGAAGATGTGCTTGTCGTACCACTTCTTTAACTTTTCCTTGTACATAAGACAACTATCATATGCATAGTCACAAAATTTAAGAAGTCTATTCAGATCTACTTTTCTGTTCTTTGCTACTTTCCTCTAGTCCAAATTGCATATGTTAAACGCCCATAATGCTTTGTGAATCAGCTCGACGGGCAAATGGCATGGCTTGCCATATACCAGGCGGTGGGGAGACATTCCGAGAGGAGACTTGTATGCAGTCCGATAGGCCTAAAGAACCGAGTCGAGCGGTTGGTACCTGTTCTTTCTGTCTGGACGTACAAGTTTCTAGAGAATCATATTGATTTCCCTATTCAAACATTCTACCAAGACATTAGATTGTGGGTAGTACGGAGAGGCTACTCTATGTTCAATGTAGTATTCCTAAGTCATCTTCTTCAACTCTCTATTGATGAAATGGCTACCCCCATCTGATATGAGAGCTTTGGGGATCCCGAACAGTGCAATGATGTTTTCTTTTCAAAATCGACAGATGGTGCAATTGTCGGTCACTCAGATAGGAACAACCTCCACCCAATGACTCACGTAGTCGACAACAAGCCGAATATATTCATAGCCCTGACTATTTGGAAATGGGCCCAAGATGTTAATTCCCCATGCATCGAACACATCAGAAATCTGAATATATTTTAAGGGCATTGTGTCTCTCATTCCAATTGTCCCACTCGTTTTTTTGACAATTAGTGCATCTTTTCACAAAGTCTTCTACATCTTTGAATAAGGTTGGCCAAGAAAGGCCACATTGTAATACTTTTTTTGTCATACGTCTTCCAGAGTGGTGTCCTCCTAATTCTCGAGTGTGGCAATGCTCGAGGACACTGTAAACTTCCTCCTTAGGAATGAGCCTCCTCCAGATGCAATCCACCCCTCACTAATGAGATGTGGATCCTCCCTTTGATAGAAATGAATATCCAACAAGAATTTATTGACCTTCAACATCGGCCAATATTGTGGAGGTCTCTTGGACTTACGATAGTTCACAATATAGGCGAATAATGGAAGCGAGGTGACTGACATAATTTCTTCATATGGAAAGGTCTCAATGATCAGAATTAGGCACTGCTCAGGAGTTTCTGGCTCTGGCAATATTGACAAATGATCTGCCACCACATTTTTAGCTCCAAGTTTATCACGGATTTCAAGATCGATTCCTGGAGAAGAAGGATCCATCTGATCAACCTTGGTTTGGTATCCTTCTTGCCTTGCAAGTACTTGATGGAAGAATGATCTGTATACATAATTACCTTGGACTCAAGTAAATGAGATTTGAACTTCTCACGGGCAAAAATGATTGCCAGCGGCTCTTTCTCTATGATGGTGTAATTCCTCTGAGCCTCATCAAGAGTTCTGCTGGCATAGTGAATAACAAATGGAATATGATCTCTCCGCTATCCTAGAACTGCTCCAATGGCATAGTCTAAAGCATCTGTCATGATCTTGAATGGAAGAGACTAATCTAACTGTTGAAGGAAAGAAGACTGAGTGATTATTTCTTTCAGCATATTAAAGGCTTTGAGGACTCTCGTATGTACAATATGCCTCCTTGCCTAGAGCTTAGTCAGTGCTCGGGCAATTTTACTAAAATCCTTGATGAATTTTCTATTGAATCCCACATGCCAAAGGAATGACCAGACTTGCTTAAACATTGTAGGTGGCTCAAGCTTAGAAATGACCTCTACCTTTATAGGATCAACCTCTATGCCACATTCTGAGATGACATGGCCTAGCACAATCCCTTCGGTTACCATAAAATGGCTCTTCTCCCATGAGAGCACCAAGTTGACTTCACAACATCTCTTTAGAACTCAGTCCAAATAGGATAAACATTGATCAAAGTTGTCATCGTAGACCAATAAATCATCCATGAAGTCCTCATGAAAGCTACCAACCATATCTGGAAATACTGCCAACACGCATCGCTGGAGTGTCGCTGGAGCATTACACAAACCAACTGGCATTCTGCGGAAGGCATACGTCCCGAATGGACAGTTGAAGGTGGTTTTCTCTTGATCTTCTGAGGCGATTGCAACCTTATTATACCCAGAGTACTCCTCTCAGCCAATCTTTCAATAATCTGGTCGGTGAAAGGAAGTGGGAAATGGTCGTTCTTGGTCATTAAGTTCAAGCGTCTGTAATCAACGCAAATGCGCCATGATGTAGGAACTCTAGTCATGATCTCCTCTCCTTTATCATTCTTCAAAATGGTGATGCTTGACTTTTTTGGCATGACATGCAAGGGACTCACCCACTTCGATTCGAAGATGGGATAAATGAAGCCTGCATCACACCATTTCATGATATCATTCATAACAACCTCTATGAGATTGGGATTTAGTCTTCTCTAAAATTCAGGGGACGACTTGCTATCTTCTTCTAAGTAAATGTGAGGGCAGCACAATGAAGGATTGATCCCTCGGAGATTGGAAATTTTCTAGCCAATAGCCTTGCAATTTCTTTCTAGAACCTCAAGCAGAAAAGATTCTTATTCCTGAGGCAACTGGGAGTTGATGATTATAGGAACCATATTTCGCTTACCAGCAAGGAAGGCATATTTCATATTTGTTGAAAGATGCTTGAGCTCTAGTGGTGTCTGTATCTTTTCCCTGGTAACCTCATGAAGTGTGCATGGCATTAGTGGGGTCAGATCTGGTACATGTATATTGTTGACCTTTGAATTTGTAAGCTCTGAATCTATTGATGCATAAAAAATTTCTATGATGGAATCTTGTTTTAAGAAGTATTAAATGATCTCCTCTGCCACTGCTAAGGATAGGTGGCCATCAATCAGTTCTTCATGCAGATCAATAATAACCTCAACTTCTAAGACAGAGGGAAAGTCGACTGTGCTATCCACTCTTTCCTCTGTAGAGAGGAACTCGTGGGTTTCAATGCTATCCATGAATAGATTTGTGACTCTAATCTTTTCTAGAAAATCACAGTCTTCTGTCTGCTCCATTGGCACACTCTCATTTGATGCAGAATCTGAATCTTTCGACACTTGAATTGTCTGAATGGATACCTTGTCATTGTTTCAGTGAAAGGTAATATGTCCAGTGCCATAATCCACCACTACTTTGGCTATCCAGAGGAACGGTTGTCCAAGTATTATCAGGGTATTTAGAAGAGGAGTTGTTATGTCCAATCTAACAAAGTGAATTCTATAAGGAACTGCATTCCCTGAACAGTGACGATGACATCTTCTAAAATTCCTCGAGGCCGCTTGATTGGAGTGTTTGTGAACTACATAATCATTCTTGTAGATTTGAGCATTCCAAACCCAAATTCCTTCAGTAGTGAAGTGGGAATCAAATTTATTAGCGATCCTCTATCAAGAAGAGTTTGATCAAACTCTTGATCAAATATCGTACATATAATGAGAGGGGCTCCAATGTCCTTCTTTCATGGGAGGTTGCTAATTGCATAGGATGTGCTTCACGTTTTGTTGTATGGCTCGATGCGGTTGTCTCTTGGAAATGCATGCCTCTTTAAGTCCCATCTTTGATGTTTGGCATGTACTTAATGGCATGTAATAAAGGCATCTCAAGAACAAGATTCCGAATGATTTGCACAATATTAGGATCTGACATAGCTGTTTTCAAATTTTTAATCTTTTTGAATTTTTTTCTAGAGCATCTAGAAAAGGAATATTTACAGACCCAAATTTCAGAAATATTGTTCTTATTTGGAACAAAATTTATGCCCACATCTGGTTATAAAAGAAATTTCTTTATCCTTCAGACATGGTGGGCATCGTAAAATAGAAGGCGGGGTTCCATCGGCTGACTCTGGATCAGTTGTAGTTGCGATCCTCCACATTGTTTGCTCGTTGGTGCTTCATCTGTTGTTGTCCTCTTTTTGGTGTTTTTGAGCCTTTTCATTTTTTTGTATTTTCTTAGTGCATCTCTTTCTTCTTCTTCTTCTTCCTCACATGGCCCGGCTACTGTTAGACTGATGTAGAATAAGATGACAACTCACCCGTGGAAGCTTTATTTTCCCCCTTCATTGTAGTAGATTGTTGAAGAGTCCTACCACTCCTGAGAGTAACATCATTAGATAAAAACAAATCATGTACCTTTGACTCTGTAGGATTGGATGGGACATCACATACTACCTGCTCTCATTTCTTGAGGTTGTTGGGGTTTGCTTATAAATGTGTAGGGAATGCAGTATTTGTTGTAGTGAGATCATCTAACTTCTAACTAACATCTCTAAGGCTCTTGACATGCTGACTCAAGCAATCGAGGGCGGGGTTCACGGGAGGGGACTTTGATTGTTCAACATGCTAGCCACGTTGAGACTGTGAATGGCGTTGAGGCTGCTGATAAGACTATTGTTAAGAATACTGAGAAGGAGGTCGATATTGTTTATAGTGAGAAGGGAGTTGCTATGTCACAACCGAGTACTGCTGGTTCTACTTGTATTGTTAGCATTGCGATTGTTGGTACTGATTTTGTCTCTAGCCTTGCTTATATGGTTGAGACTGTTGGTGGTGAGACTAATTGTTCCCTTAGGCAAATCTCCCTCTTTTCTATTGAGGGAATGTGCAGTTGCATGAAGGTTGACTCTGCTATTGTCTGCTAGGATGGGTCAACTACACATTGTTCAAACACACACCATCCATCTCTTGAATGAGAGGTGGTGGAGGAAAGTATGGATCTGCGAGGATCTAAAGCTCTGGTTAATATACAACCAACTTCTGATGTGGTTGATGAGGCAATGAAGGCTCTAGAGCTTGCACATAGTAAACATGTTGAACCACCGGCCGAGGGGAACTCTAGTGAGGAGGTTGTGGCAATACTGGCTCTTTCATCTCAGTGGGAATTACGATCGATGTAGACGTGGAATTGCAAGAGCTGATTGTACTTACCAGCGGCTCCAACTGCTTGGTAATCTGATCCAATATTTTCAAGTTCTCAGTCATATGTTCGATCATACCGAGTTTCTCAAGGTCCTGTGATCGCTTCTCAATTATATCCACCTTGGACATATGACTCCCAATAATGCTCAGATTGGATCTCTCATCCTTGTTCAGGTCATGGGATGCTTCCATATGTAGTGGCTTCCGTTGGATGTTTGGTTGTCATTGATATGCTCTGGACAACGACAAAGCAACCTCTCCTTCGACCATTTCTTCGAATATCTGCCACACGACATCCTCATCTTTATTGAAGTATAAACCATCACAAGCAGCATCCACAAGCTTCTGGCTCTTAGTTAGTCCACAAAAGAAATGTTGGATCATACTGGTTCGAGGGATGTTGTGATGTCGACACTTCTCTTGCAGCTCAATGAACCTCTCCCAAGCCTCATGAATGGACTAGTGGGCTGCTTGGGAGAAGTTAGCAATGCATGCACGCATCCGGTTGAGTCGCCCCAGAGGGTAGAACTTGTGCATAAAGGCAGACTTCAACTCTTCTCAAGTTGTGATGACTTTCCCCAAATGATTAATCTATTGGAGTGCTTTGTCTTGCAAGATGAATGGGAATACTGTCATCTTCACTACTCCTAACGGGATGTTAGGATAGTGTGTCATTCACAGATGCACCCAAATTATTGAAGGTGGATATATGGTTCTTCATTTGAATTCCCACATAATATGGGAAGAAGCACCAAGAGTTGAGGCTTCAACTCAAATCAAGCATAGATAGAAGGTATTTGTATCCATTCGGTGACTTGTCCAGCATCGGGGTTGTAAGTGTCCTTGAGGGTCGGCTTGGGCTACCTTCCTCTTGGTTCTTCTCCTCCTCCACGGGGTCCACCTCCTATCTCTTCTTCATCTTCACCTCCTCCTATGTTCTCTTGTCTCTTTCTAATGTCATTTAGCATGTCTTGGAAAGAGACCTGGGCCATTGCTTTGTCAGTGAGATGCTGCTGGATTGCCTGGATAGAGGTAAGAACCTGGACATTCATAGTGTTATGATCCGGCTGCTGGCTCCGATCTGGCCGTGGTGGGTGCTAAGGTCCTTTCCCTTTTCCTTCGAGAGCCATTTATTTCTCTGTATCTGAGTCTGAATCTGTCAAAATCTGTAGCTCTAGATCGGGTTCTTGATCAGTAAATAGAATAATGCACCGATCAGTCTGAATTGAAGCACCATATGTAACACATAACTTCATTAAGGACAATAAGGTATAAGTAGTGAAATCATTTGCCATCCAAAATGGTCTAATTTCGAGAAAAGAGTGATCCTGGTTTATTGAAGAAAATGGGGAGTCTGGAGAGCAGTTCACGGTGTCCGAACCATATTCTCGGGACGAATTATTGGAGAAGGCGAGCGCATGGAATTGATGTGGGTGTCGCGGAGTCACGACCAAGGAATCCATGAGTATCCATCTCGAAGATCAAAGAGGAGATCGAGAATGGAGGAATGATACGGTGGTCAACGAGAAATAAAAAGAGTGCAAAAAAGTAGAATGGCTAAAAAGTGAGCGAGGGTCACATGAGAATAAAACAAGAAAAAATGAAGGCAAAATATGGACAAGTGTGCGAGACTTTGATGTTGGACCTAAATTCTAATCAAACAAACACCAATCAAGTCTTGAATTCACTAAAATAACCCAACTGATGCCGTGAGAGTTCGACTATTTCTATATTTTTAATTTTATGATTGTATTTCTGGCAAATCTTGTAACAAGTCCTTAAGTACACTAACCTTATAGGAGTGTGTGTACTTCCAGGAATGTGCTTCGTACTTCTTCCATCTCCTTTGTATCATGTGATCTGCGCATTGAAAGGTCTTTGATCTCGTGCTTGGGGGCTATTCAGCCAAACAATAGAGAAAGGAAACCAATAGGTGAAACCACTACTTCCCTCGCAATAAAGGTACTCAGACGTAAACCGATGAGACAAATACACATGTGTGGGTGTGGCCTAAGCTAAGTACTTCATACTAAGTCGATGTTCCACACAAGGCGGGAACACCATCAATGACACAGTCTCGTACGATAGAAGTACCAATACTTCACCATCCCAGGTGATAATCAATGCACCACATATCGGGATTTGGGCTCTATCCTTAGGGGTTACACGTCGCTCGATCTGGAATATACCTAAAAGTAATGAGGGCTTTATGAACCCAAAACAAGGATGTCCATTACATATTTTAATTAAGGTAAAAGTTTATTTAATAATCTCCTAATTTTAGAATTTTTGGGGATTTAAAAGCAATCTGCCTAACGCTTTTTTTATATTTTCTTTTAATCCTAAATGCTATATGAAACAAGGGGAGAGAACGGAAAAGCAATGCATGTGGATACGAAAGTGGAACTCTCACTCTCGTATCAAATGATGCATGCACAATAACAAGACTCACAATGCTTCCCAGCATGATCCATGCGAGATGCAAGGATGAATTGAAATATTTACACTATATGGCAATGTGTAAAAGATGAAAAAACCCTAAACAATACTCGCTATTATCGGGAAGAACAAAATGCAAATAACTGAAAGATGGATCCCAAGTATTCGATCTTTGGACTCCCCGGTTCCTGCCACAACAAGTCCTACCAGTATTGTATGGAGTCCCCCACAACGCGCATTTTCGAATTTAAGAAATTTTTAACTAATTATTTGACTAAGTCCAAACATATATCACTACAGGTACATGCCTCTATTAGGTGTTTTGACCTATCTACCAATGCAAGTAAGCCTAGATCTAGGGGCTCCAATCACACAAAACAAATGAAAATAAAGGTGCAAAACTCAAAATACAAGAAGCAAAATAAAATAAAGGCGAGAAAACATGAAGAACCATGATGGGGTTCCAAGGTGAATATATACCCGGGCATTGGACCTCGTTGGTTGTGAAGTATCTGAGTCCAAAATTATTATAAACAATTATACAAAGCAAAATAAATGACACTCTCCACACAAAATAAAGATAAAAAGTGCTAAGTGTGTATGCTTCTTTTCCTCTTCTCTCTGCCTCCTCCTCTAGCTCTCCCCAACTACCCCAACAAGTGAATGGGCTCGTCTCCTTGCGGATCGGGTGCGTCCACCTCCTAAGAGTTGGTCGTCACCACGTAGTCCTCGCAAGAAAATCAAACAAAGAGAACTGGATTAGAACAGATCAAATAATTATCAAGAATAAGAAGCAAAAATAAAAGAGAAATAATGAGCAATATATACAACAGAAAGTGTTATACAACATTTCTCCCCAATAATGACGCCATTCGTTCAACTGCTTTAATTAGAGGAGAGAGTTGCACGCTCCACACAAGGTGAGAGTGAAGTCACTGAATTGACCTCTCACAAGGACCAAGTGATTAAAACAACAAGCACCTCACACTAAATAAATCAAGCAATCAAAGCAGAAATGTTTGAATCAAAATTTATTATACGCTACAAACAAGTGTATAGTGGACAAGCAGGTAGGGGTCGAACATAGGAAGCAATACATGGTAGCAAGGTATATTATTTATAAATAAAAAATAACTATGTATGTATATGTATGCACAATATTTATCAAGGTATGTGTGAGTTTTAATAAAGTAATCTCTTTTTTAAAATTCATTAATTTTTTATTTCTTTTTATATTTTCTGATTTTTAATTTCTTCTTTTTTAATATATAATACAAGGATATATAAAAAACTATATATATATTATACAATATAGGGTAATATAATTATAAGAGGGCTGGGAGGCTGCACCGGCGGGTGTAGCTAACTAGTTGCACCCGACCATTTTTTTCTTTGATTTTTTTGTGTTTTTGAAATGAAACCCAGGGGGATTTAAATCACTATATATCACCATGATATCATACCAATTTCAACTAAATTCGACATTTCTATCATCTCCATCAAGGCTATGACACTTTAACGATTTCAAAATTATTTAAATTGGCCATATCTAGATGGGCATGCTAGGAGTGTCTGATTTCCATGAAATTTGAAACACATAGTCCACACAATAAACTAAGTAAATCCCCATAATTTTTTTTAAAAAAATAAAAAAACCAATGAAAAAAATGGTCGGGTGTAGCCAGTTGGCTGCACCCGCCGATGCATACTCCCTTTTCTCTAATTATAAATACAACTAGACATAATCAAAATTTGTGTAATAAAATATTTTTATCTTTTTATATGTTTCTAATGTTTTTATGATTTCTTAAGAACGTCTACGAAGTTTTAAGCATTTTGAAGTCCAAAATATACAAAAATGGGGACTTTTTAATCAAGCCAAATGTTTTGGAGATTTTACAAATATTAAATAGAGTCAAAGAAAATTCGGAGATAGAAATAAATATTTTTGGATTTTTAAAGGATTTTTATAAGGATTTGGGAGCTTTTTAATTTTTAGTAAACTTCTTTGTCTATTTTTAGGGATTTTTGGTCTGAGGCTATAAAATATAATAATAAACAAATGTTTATTTTTTTTAAATTTTTAAATATCGTTTTATATATTTTTTGGATTTCTTAAAGCAAATAGAAAATAAAACATGCTCTTTTGATTTTTACTAAATAAGAAATATGCCTAAAATGAAAACTAATTATATAACATGGAAGAGCATGTAAAGAGGCATAAAAACCCTATTATTTCATAATTTTTGGAGCATGGATGGTATTTTTAGAAAATAGAAAACAACCACAAAAATTAATTGAACTAGCTGAGGTATATTTGCAATTAAAATAAAAGTCAAGGGGTACATTGCATAATACCCAAAAGTTGACAACTAATAATCAAAGTTTAAATGTTAAATGATAATTACAACAAGTTGCAAGCATATTTCTACAAAATGCCCAGCTCACGTGGGGGGCCGCATGAGCTGAGTTGGCAAGGACCTAAGTGTAATATCAACAAAGCTCTGAGGTTCACTTACAATTTTTACACAAAAAGTGTGCCTGACCATGTGGCAGGTAGAGTCTAAATAGTAAATAACTTAAAGTCTTGGGTCCCAAGTGCAAAATAACCAACAATTATTACAAGCTAGAGAAAGTTTACTGGACTAAACATTAAACACATAATAACGGAGGGGCATTTGTAAAATTTACCTAGATCAGGCAGGAGCAAACAATAGAAGTGGTTCCATGTGGTGTCACTTAAAATGATCCTACGGTTGCAGGGTGCTTCATTTTGCCTTGGATTAGGTGGATGAGATTAAACCTGGAAGTATTCCTTGATATAACGACTCTGAGAAGTGGAGGCCGAACACGGAAGAACTCGGTGTCCTCCTCGCTTCGATCGTCAATTCTAGTCACGTCCTTCCTTGATGACAGGTAAAAAAGGTCACCAGGGATCCTCTGTGTTAGCATACAACTTCATATGACCTCCAAATCTTAGCAATGGGGATCTAGAGGTGGTTCCTTCTTGCGCGACCTGTAGATGGTTCCGATGGTCGAATCCACCCTCCAAGTGTTCTTCGAAGCTCGATACCTACACCAAAAGTTTAGGTGGCTCGAGGTGTAGATCCTTGGCCCAAAAAGAGCAATTGGAGCTACGTAGGTAGTTTGGTAATGAACCTCAGGTGAAGGTGACAGAGTGAGTTCTGAATCGCTCCGAATCGGGGTGATTCGAAGAGGAAGATGGTCGGGTATTATGGAGAAAGTTATGGGGAATGTGATGGGATGATCGACGAGTCGAGGAACTTATTGGATCATAGTGGAATTGACCAAGAGCTCAAACTCTAGGTGAATGAGAGATTCAGACTATCTTGAAATCTACTGATCTACACAAAAAAACTAAGAATAAAAATGGAAATTACACTAAAGATATTACCTAAGAACGACAGAGAAAGGGGCCTCGACTTGTTGAAACACTAGGAGGCAGAACCACAGGGTGGAGCTCCGGCGATGGATGAATGCACCTCATCCCGTGTTCTCCTCACAACAGATTGGTAGCAATCGCCAATTGTCACCATGATAGAGCTCCAGAACCAAATATGAGGGGCTAAAGCTCAAGAAGAAGGGATCAAACTCGGATTTGAGTAGGAGAGGGATTATTTATAAACAAGGAGGAGGAGCTTCAAAGATTGATGAATTATAAACGATTGGAGGAATGTACAATGGAATTTAAGCTTAGGCGGGCATTAGGTTAGATCAGCAGTTGAGTTGCATGATAGATTCGATCGATTAGAGTGGTTAGCCACCTGAGAAAAAGGGGAGAAGTCGATGGTCTTCTCACCTTGACTGAGGTAGGTGGCCTGGGATAAAGAGTTGATTACAGGACACTAAAAAGTTCCTCCTAGTTGGTGCATGTGGACCGACCAGGAAAAAGAAAATCGAAAATTATTTTTTAAAATGATTAATAAAAAATAAATGATTTAATTAAATTTTGGTTATAAAATAAAAATGGTTCATTATTCTATGTAGTATTTAAATTATATTTTTTTTATTTTCATGAGGTTATTATTATAAGTTATTATTTATAAGTATGATCATAGGTATATTTACTCGTATATTATATGTTTTATTTTTATTTTTCATTTTAGATTTTATTATTTTATATACATATATTATATATTTATAATTTATTTTAAACAGATAAATATCTTTTTATTGTATTGTTAAAAGTTATTTGTGCACTTAAATAGATATGCATATTTATTATATATGTATAAGTACGTTTAATTCAACTACGTATTTTTGTATATTTATTTATTTATTTATCTTTATTTTTAATCATTTATTTTTATCTAATTATATATATACTATAAAAATTATTTAAAAAATTATAAAAATATAGAATTTTAAAAATATAAAGAATAAATAAAAATAATATTTTATTCAGGTATATTATATAGTAGGGGTCCAAAACCTCACTTTTGTTTCTTTACTCTAAATTAAATGAAACCACCTTCATTAAATAGCTTATTAAAAGTTATATACAATTAAATGTGACTTTGATGAATTTTGAGTTCATATGGATAAGATATGGGTATGTGAAATTTGGGTTTTGGCTTTTTATTTTGAGTGTATAATGTACAATTTGTATTATTTTTGTGTAAAGTGAATTTTATATGTTTCTATGTATGTTTATTTACAACATCCATGCATATTGATTTGAATTATAAATAATAATGAAAAAAATAAGTCCAAAAGCAAATTATTGAAGAATAAAAATGAGGGTTTTATTATTGTTTTGGCCCTTATCTCTCCCTACTTTATTCCTGGTCGATCCAGTTATCATGATGCATAGGTCTCGGGATTTGGGGTCATAAAATACCTTTGATATTTTATTTCCTTTTCTTTTCTTTATTGTTACCTTTGATATTTTATTTCCTATTTACATGCATTTGACTAGGGATTAAAGGCCAAAACGAAAGAATAAAGGTGCCGAAATGGAGATTCATCAATAAGAACATATATCTTCCCGATCTGTCAACCAGTCATGAGTTTCTTAACTGAGCTATATGTTTTCATGGTGGTCCTTTTGTTTCCATTGCATAATAAGGGGTTAGTAATCAATAGATACATTTGAGGTACTTAAAGCTACCTGGTTGCTACTTCTTTACTTTGCCATGTATATAAGAATTTTGTTGGAAATTCATCTTACACATATCTTGTATAAAGTTCTATATCATCTAACTATAGATATCTTCTTTTATATAGCATCATTTGCAATTTGCTGCATATATTCAAGGGACGTGTGATTTCAATTAGTATATTGATTAAGTCTGACTTCACTCGGTCATTATAGATTATGTTGACATCATTAGAGGTCGGCTTTGTGCTCTTTATATGGTGGACATCTTGGGTTAGATAAAGCTATAGAGAAATATGTGGATCCATGTGTGGTGGAATATTTTATGCTTGGAAATGGATCATGAATCGTGATTCATACCTTCAAAATACAACAATGTTTCTACTTGCATAGAGTTTTAACTTTCAAATAAATGAAGTGGACATATATATACCTTAAAGTTTACTCTTATTGATCATGCGTAGGCCATTGTGTTGTTACATGAGAGCCAAACAATTGAATCCCTCTTACGGTTCTTTAGTTTTGATTACATATGTGGTGATTATCATTCAAATGAGTGGATATTTTGTGGCGATCGGGTAGGGGAGTTCAAGGAAAATGTGGTTAATGAATTTGAGAATGAAATATAATTCTCCTGTGCAGAAGGAGGATTGCGTTAGTAATGGTGATTCAGACCACGATTAGAACGATCATGGTTATAAGTGCCCTAACTCGTGTCATATGCCACCATGGTCTTTTATACATGGGTAGTGGACTTTGGCATTTCACCATGATTTGCTTTTGGAAATCACTTTGAGAATCAGAGTTACAATCTTATAAGCAAAGCTAAGTGGACATATAGCGTATTAGTTAGGATGCATTGTACCACACCGCATGTCTATGGAGTCACCCCAACCCTAAGGCCTTCTTCTTGCCTTAGAGTCATAGTGTGAAGTCTCACCCGGACCAAGACCACAAGTTCTCCATCAGGCTTAGTTGATCTATATCAAATAATTATGATTAGAGGTTATCTCCTTGTGACGACGATTTTCCCAGTTGTTTCCATTGCACACTTTTTAATTATATCTTTTTTGTTGATAAAAATATATTGTATTGAGCAACTTTGCTTATAACATGACTATGTGTTGGATCTACAAGTTCTCAGCAAAAGCCGCAATAGTGAGCGATACTCTGTTTACTTGGAGCTACTTCTTTTGTGCAGCTACATGGCTTCCTTTTTGTGGTACTGTTACTTGTAGTTGTATTTTACTGTTCCTTCTTGCAATATTTTAGAGAAATGTGATTTACAATGTATGTATGGATACTTTTTTTTGAATGCATACTTGTATTGGAAATTTTTTTTCCATTCTGGTATTTTTGATGCCATTTTATCTTGCTTATGTTATATTGCATGTTTCAAATGTGGAAATTTATTTATGTGGAAATCGGTTTGCCGAGTACCTAGATCCAAGGGGGAGGTCATCATAGTAATATACTTGTTGAAGTGATTGGGGTGGCCCTTGAACTGCAGTTGGGGTTGCTCCTTTGGATCTGCAGAAATCATAGTTCGTTCCTTCACAGATTAACAGACATAGATTGTGCTCACCAGAAGTTCAAGTTGCTTTGAAATTTGGTAGAGGTTGTTTGGCGACGTGGTTCTCTGTTCGATCACATGTAATTTCTCGAGGTCTTGTGGTCACTTCTCAATTATATGAACTTTAGAGAGATGGTTCCCGATGATTCATCCTTGTTAAAGTGTGATTCACCGTACACAGAATCAGTGAGCCATTGGCTTTCTTTGTGTAAGCCCTCGAAGAAATTTTGGACCAAGATGGTCTTCGACAAATCGTGATGGGGGCAGTTCTCCATCAGATCTTTGAATCTTTCCCATGATTCATGAAATGGTTTGTGGGACAATTGAGAAAAGTTGGATATCAACGCTTGCATCTAGTTTAGGTGACCCAGGGGATAGTATTTGTGAAGGAAGGTTGATTTGAGTTCCTATCAAATCACCACCACCTTACCCAAGTGATTTGATCCAGTATAGTGCCTTGTCTTGAAGGTTGGAAGGGAAGGCGATCATCTTCAGCACATCCAGTAGGATGTTGCGGTAACAAGTGGTACTTTGAATCCTGTTGAACTACTATTGGTTTATATAGGGCTCCCTATTGGTGTTGCCATGTAATATCGACAAGAGAAGAAGCAATGATGATTTTAACTCAAAGTATACATGGATTGTAGGTATTCTGATCCACTTAGTGACCTAACTAGCACCAGGGTTTAAAGTTTCCTTTAATGTTGGATTTAGCGATTTTCCTCTCTCATCTCCTCCTCCATGGTTTCCTATAGGATGCTCATCGTAATTCCCACCATTGTGCTCTTCATCCTCTCCTCCTCGGCTTTCTTTGTCCCTCCTCATTTCCATGAGCATTTCTTTAAAAGCTACTTGGGCAAGAGCTAGATCTGTCAACTGTTGCTGAATGGATTGAATTGAGGCTAGCAATTATGCCTTGACTTCATTCTGGTTCACTATCTCATCTGAACATGACCCTTTATCACATCTTTGTGGGGCCATCTTAAAATCCACTCAAAACTCAGGCTCTTGATCTGGTGTTGAATTTGCATTGGGAAATGGAACCCAATCAGTCCTAAGAAAAGAAGGAGCAAGTTCGAGATGAGAGTCGGTCATGAATAATGGGTTTATTGCTGAAAGGATTGTGGTGGAAGAAGAAAGATTGGGACAACAGTCATCTCGACCTTTGAATTGGATGAAGACCACGGAGTCCTAAGAGAAGTTTGCAAAGTACAAACTAAGTTCTCAGAAATCACCCCATATTATTGAAGATTTTGGCATCCATGAGTTAAAGTTGGTGTTCACAAAGTCCAAACAAAGACATCCTAGATGTGACATCTTAGGAGACAAGAAAAGTGGTGATGAAGGCATAGATGAAGGTTATGAAGAATTCAAGAGGGATTGAGAAGGGAAGGCTCAAAATGAGCAAGGTAGAAAAAGGAGTGAGAAAAGAAGTATGAGATAAAATGGTGCAAAGATGCGGTGTTTTTTATCTTGATATGCTTTTAACTAATCAATCAAACCAAAAAACAAGGGTAGCTTCACCAACTCAATAGAATGAGCCATAAGAGTTCGACGATTATCTTGTTAATTTTATTAGTTCTCAAGCAATATTGTCAAATTTAGTCCTTACAACTGACCCTATAGGATAGTGAGCACTAACCCGATAATCATCATGTACATTACACCTCCTTTGTAACCTATAGCCTGTTATTTTTGAGGTCCTTATTATCGGATATGGGCCCACTACTCAACCAAAGAAGTGGGGTAAAGGAAGCTAATAGGAGAAACCAATACTTCCCCCTTGCAGGATACTTGACCATGGTACGATGAGATAGGAGCCCTCCATCGTAGTTCCTTTATGCTCATACTAAGTTCGCAAGCGAACCTAGCCCTACTCACCCACACTCTGATAGAGGCACCAATACTTCATAGGCCTAGGCGATACACAAGGGAAAATCCAGGCAGGGTTTTTGGCTCTAATCCTTATGTGTTGTACCTCACTCGGTCTGGATGGTACCTAAGAACAATGAGAGCTTTATGAACCCATACAATGGAGTTTTAATCGATTTTAATTTGTTCAAGGTTTTCTTAGTAGTCCCTTTTTTAATTTTTTTGGTTTTAAATTTTTTACGTGACTTGTATGCAAAAGGTCACTGTTTTATTAGCTTTTTGCTTGGCCTACGTGAGAAAAATCAGAGGGATAAGATGGAAACATTAATGCAAGTCGGAAAACGATCATGCAATGCTTAGTCATAAGACTTACAATGCTTCCCTATTCTCCCCATGTGGGATACTAGACAAAAACTTTAAACATATACTATATGCAATACAATGAAGAAATCACCCTAAGACATGAGCTTTTGTTAACGTAAAGAACTTGTTCAATTTGACTAGATCCAGGTATGAATCTGTAGGCACATGAATGATATTATGACTTTGGACCTACTTAATCAAACATCGACTCCTAGAATCTAAGGGCTCATTCCACAAAATGTAAAATGAAAATAAAGTGGAAAGCACAAATCATATAAACCAAATTGAAAGAACATAAATATGGAGGAATAAAGATAGAAGACGATGAAATTGTGAAGAATCGGTCAAGTCAAGTGAACATTCACATGATGAAATGGATTTGTGAAGTGTCTAAGTGTTTAAGTTCGGGTCCTATATTATTACAAATTAATTGAATAAATCCGTCTCACACAAAACTGCACTAAGTCTACAATAAGGTGAATCTGATCGGCTTCTTGTGTCCTCTACTACTCTCTCCTACTGGTGGATAAAGAACCACCTGTCTCTATAGCTCTTGAGAGCGTAGAAACTCCATAGAAATTCTTCCTCTATAGGTGGTCCCTCACAACAAATTCAAACAAGAAGATGGTCAAAATAGTGTTATATAATAAAAGAACAAAGAGAGAAGTAGATAAAAAATGAATAATGGAAAAATAAGCTAAATATGATACTCCATGCTCTACAAACCGATGCTCCCTCACAATAGCGCCATTTGATTAATAGTTCAGAATGGGGTTCCTAACGTCCGACCTTGAGGGCCCGCATTGTCCAACAAGTCAGATTCAACAATCATTATACCAATGCTTCTCTCACCTCTCGGCACCCAAACCAAGTAAAAAGATCAATACTGAACCCAAAATGATAACTAACAATAAAAAGGAGTGAGCTCAAATTTTTATACCCTAAAAATGTGTATAGCAAAGAAGTAGTAGGGGTCGAACCACAGAGCATACTGATGAATCCACGATTCATTAACATTCTGTCTGCATTTTATCTTAATACCCTTAACAAATACATGTAAATATCCATTAGATTCCACTTTTTAACAAAACTATAGTCAGGAATAAAAATGCACTTTTATGCATTAAAATCATGTAAATAAATAAAAGATTAAAATAAAGGAAATAAAAATAAAGGCAAATTGTAGATATTTATATATGTACAATATGACTTGCAAAAATAAATATAGCTGAAAGATATATTTATTACCTAGTCTCCGAGACCAAGTCAACATGGATTGGTCGACAAATAAATAAGTAGGGGGAAATAAGGAAGAAACAAATAAAAATAATTAATTGTACATCTCATACATTTTCCATTAATTATTCAATAAATATCAAAACTTTAAAGATTTTAATTAATTCATACTAACATATTTTTCACCAAACTCTTCTCCTAATTATTTCTAAAATGTATAGAAAAATACAAAAATAAGTTAAAAAATTTTCATTATACACACACAGACACACACCAAGAAATTCAACTTGTAAATTCTCAAAATCCAAACTTCTGAACATCATAACTTTCTCATGCGAACTCTAATTTCACTCTACTCACTTTTAAAGTTCATAAAATAATATTCTCTCATTAATGAATGCGATTTCACTGAAATCAGAGTCCGTTTACAAAAAGTTGGTTTTGGGACCTAACCACAACTGGCTTTCTGGGCTATCTATTTTATTTAAGACACAGTATTTATTATTTTAATATTTTTATAATTTCTAATTATTTTCTTGATCTTTCATTTTAGTCCTAATTTATTTCATAATTTTTTGAGATTATTTATAATTTTAAACAGATCAAAACCCCAATTTATAGGTATAAATATACTATATAACTTATATACCTAATTATTAACACATCTAACTAATTTATTAAAACCTACAAAAATTCGTACATATTCTATTTGTTAACCTATTAATTAATAAAATATAAAACTAATATACTATTTATTTATTTATTAAGAAAAAATACAAAACCTATTTATTAAGTATTATTTATACCTATTTTGTAATGTAATATTTTATATTTCATAAAAATAATTATTATTTATTAAAATTAATTATACCATAATTTATATAATTTAATTATTTACAACTTTCATTTTTATACCTAATTAAAATACCTTTATTTGCTATTTATTATTTAATTAATAAACTACTTTAATCTGGCCAACCAAGTGCTGACAGGTGCTAGCACCTGGGACCTTCTTCCCCTAAGACGGCCGGAGTTTATTCTAACCACCCGACCTTCAACTATTTCCACATGTCACCTCCAAGCTTCCTCCTCCATTCTAACCCATCGATCTACTTCCTCTAACCACCTTCTCTCACACCCACCATTGATTTCCTAACTAACCTTCTCCCATCGTCTATAAAATCAACTCAAAATCCGCCATTTTCAACTAACCATTCCTGAGCTAAAAGCTACCAGACCCCTTGACCATCGACCCTACTTCTCTACCACTTTCCGGCTGCCTTCAGCTGTGATAGAGCTCAAGTGCAGTCCCACGTGGAAGTCCGATCAACGGAGGAAGGTTCCAAGGCAATTAGCCACCTTGCATCGCGTCACACCGTTGCGTTGAGCTCCGACCATCATTTCCCGTCGAGCAGCAATAGAGGTTCATACAAACTCAGTCTCAAGTGGGTTCCTTCATCATTTTCCCTTCTTAATTCTCAATTTGTGATCCTACATTAGGTTAGTTAATCATGTGGTTAGGATTTCTAATCACCATAGTTAGACGCAGACCATTCCAATCCTTCAGATCCAAAATCAAATCACCTCGAACCATCTCCCATTATTCGCATTTTCTTTGTTTGACCTTACATGGAAAGCATGTTTTAGACCTACAAAATTCTTTAAAATTGTGGCCGATTCCTTTCGAATCAAGCAAGAAAACGTTCGTTTGCAGGTCATTCTCTCTTATGAAGCACAACCAAAGCCAACTAGAGATTTAAAGAGCAAAGAAAGATCAAAGACGAGCACCATCTTCATCAACTTCCAAATCAGCCGGAACAACCAACGTCACCGGCGAACAACCACTGCATTGGACCACCTTCGGAGCTCTTCACCCGCAGGGGAGCTCGGAGGGAGAAGGTGTCTCCGTCCTGGCCCTGTTGGAGATCCTAAAGCTTCGCTGATAGTCGTGGATAATTCAGCGAACCACCCCTCATCGCCAGCCGTGCGAAGAACTCAAGAACAACAAGAATGCCCAGACTATATAGGTGCTCGACACATGGCACATCTCGACGGCCCATATCGTGCCTCTGCATCTAATAAGAGCTGTCCAATCTGAAGGTGTAGAATAATTGTGAACTAAACCCAGTTGAAGAACCATAATTTCAAACAGCTCCAGAAGCTTTCCAAAATTGCATTTAGGTCCCCGCGTAGGGACATAAATGCAATAAAATTTATTTTCTTTTCAAATCAGTCCCTGACTGAGGGCTATTTTGTAACAGACTTCAATAACTTTCTTTGTAGTTGTGCCCCTGGCTTGTAGGGGTATTTTAGAACCTATTTTTGTTGTATTTCCTTCCCGAATTTTTAGGGTAGTTTCATAACTACCCAAGATACATTACAAGGCATTT
The DNA here is from genome assembly GCA_037367405.1 of Ottelia alismoides. Taxonomy (NCBI): domain Eukaryota; kingdom Viridiplantae; phylum Streptophyta; class Magnoliopsida; order Alismatales; family Hydrocharitaceae; genus Ottelia; species Ottelia alismoides. The sequence goes on along the minus strand of JAZKJV010010715.1, from coordinate 229,670 downwards.
TCACGATTTTTCATCGCTTCATTTCTTCGATTTGATTTTCATAAGGTTGAGTCAGTTTTGAGTATTTTCTTGCAGTTTGTTGTAAAATCTAGAATAAAGTGAAGTTTTCGAGATTTATAGCTTTCATCAAAAAGCAACGTTTTAATATTATGCCTCCTCGAGTTCGACCCATGCACACTTACCTGGATAAATAATATAGTGTAGACAAAATATGAGAGAGAAGAAAAATCCACTTTCCTATTTCGTTGATTTTTATTTGATTAACGCGAATTTTGGTTCGGAGCGATTTCCTCTACATTAAGAGCTTTCTTTGACCAGTTAACCACATTCAAATATTCGAGTTATCAAAATGGCATCATTGTTGGGGAGGCGTTATTTTGACCTCAGTTTTTAACTTAATTTCGAAATTTCCTGATATTCTTGGTTTTACAGATTTTAATTCTTTTTCGACTGATTTTTTGTTTTTCTGCCCGTTTTTCTATTTTTTAGAAGGGGCCCCGTACGGGCATCCCGACATATACCTCCCCTTCCCTTTTTTGGGAGTCTGCTTCACCGAGTGTTGTGCATTCAGGGGAGCAGGGTACCCACCGTTGTTTTTCTCGCATTGTCGATTTTATGTGGCTTTTCACGAGGCTAGGTGCTTGCTTAGGTGTTTTCTGTTTTCATTTTTTCCCTTTCTACTTCCACCTTCGTAGTTAGTTCTAGGACTTGCGACCTAGATGCATGTTTTTAGGGTAAATAAAAAGATATAAAAATTATTAGATGCTTGTCTCAAAGAAAAAGAGAAAACCGAAAATAAAATCAGGTCTGCTTTAAATATCTGACATAAAAAAACATAAAGGATCATTTGCTTTGGGAGAGTAATCTCTGCACTTCAACTTCAGGTACATTTCCAAATGATTGTGAGTGAGGGACAACACTTAAATATAGAACAAAAGTTCATGTCTCTTTAGAGATATTACTTAGTCCATACACCAGACCATTGTTCTTCAGTGGGTACTCTCGGGTAGCCGACAAAGGTCTGAGTTTTCTTAGCAGAGTGGGGGGTTAGAGGACATTGTGTAAGGCTCCGTACTCAAGTAACATGGGTAGCTTGGAACGGTCCGTACTTACCCTTATACTGGTTGAGATTAAACAGTTTTCTGTAAGGACTTAGGATAGTGTTTTGGGGAAACTTCGGGCACCTATCAGCTCACGTTAATTTGTGAAATTACTTGTATACCAAAATAACCCTAAAACGGACAAGAAAAATCATTGAACTCTTACGGTCATCATCGGGTTGTGTTGGTGAATTCGGGGTTTGCTTTGTATCTGCTTGTGAGGCATGAGTTACCGCGTCTTATACACCTTTCTCCATTCTCTTGATTTGAAATTGTGCTCTCCCAATTATCTGCTTGACATCGAAGATGATGACCCGATGGCTATTTCGCTTAGACTTCGTGAGCTCTCGATCATTCACCGTCTGTCGTACATCTTCACAGGCTTGAGATGATCCTCTTCCTGAGTCGGTCGCATCTGATCCCGAGGAGAGTCAGACCTAGACTCCCTCACCTCCTAACCCATCTTTTGAGGTAGACCCCCACCTCAAAGTATTGTCGATTTCTCTTGCCCATTTTCACTGATTTCTTACGAGACTTTTTCCTTCCCAGAAGATTTTAATAATATGGCTCGCAGGAAGGGAACAGTCGAGGACAGAGCCGAAGAGGACCGACAGACTAGAGAGGTACACACTGATGGAAGACCGGATCCATCCGCAAATATCACAACCAGGATTCTCAATACTTTACAGAAGATGAACATCCAGATTCGAGATCAATTCAGAGTTCAGAATGAGCTACGAGCTGAGATCGCAACGCTCAGAGCAGGAGCCGGGAACCCATTGGCACCTGTCGTAGTTCTCGCGACACTTAGAGATGAGTATGACCCCGACACTAGAACTTTACATCATTGGATTCAGGTACCACCGAAGCAAGGGCCATACGATTTACATCCGTCCTTCATCTCTTTGCTTTCTAAGTTTTACGGGAATGTCACAAAGGAGCCATTTACCTTTTTGCAACAATTTGAGATGTTCTATGGTATGGCTAATTACTCTGGAGTTATGCAGGAGATCATTCGCCTCAAAGCTTTCCCCTTTGCCTTATCAGATAAGACACTTTACTGGCTCAGTTATTTGGGGAGAGAGATTTCTACAAGGGTTGACCTAAAGTCCATGTTCCTGCATAAATTTTTTCCTCTTGGACAGAGGGACATGATGAGGAGTCAGATCTCCAATTTCACTCAGTTGTCGAACGAATCATTCCACGAGGCATGGGATAGATTCAAGGATCTTACTGAGAGATGTCCTCATCATGAGATTCCATTAAATGTGCTAGTACAAAACTATTTTGGAGGACTCCAACCAGATATACAGGGGCTTGTGAGTCCCGCATGTGGCGGCAGCTATCTCAATCGAGATGGCGAGTCTGTCTGGTCCATCTTTGAGGGTATGTCAGAGATCTCGAGAGTCGTTCATTCTGCAAGCATTCCAGAAGGCCCCACAGCCAGCGCATCACCAAGAGCATCATAAGGTGGAGAACATTCCAGACTCTGAATCCAATACCAACATGGGATATATCAACGAGAAGTTAATGTTAGTAGATGTGATTCAGAAGCAAGTTCAGGAACTGCATCCCCTGCAAGAGTTGGAGAAACTCTCATCACTGCCTCAGCAGCTGAGTGATCTAATGAAGAAGGTGATAGACCTACAACTTCAGTATCAGCAGGATCACGCTTCTTCAACCGCACAACCTGCTCGGAGATCTTTACCCACTCTGCCCACTCGACAAATCCATTTTGTCAAGAGCGAGCCAGAGACCCTTCAGATTGATTGGCATAAGGATCAGTCTCATGCCAATCCCAGCTAGATCATTAGCCCTAAAGATATTGATGTTGAGCCTAAAGCCGCTCTTAAGATCAATGGAATATGGTACGCTTCGATTCAACCACATTCACAATTTTCTTCTCAGAGTGTACATCACCAACAATAGCCGCAACATTATCTGCAGCATGGACGTTAGCATTATCAGCACTGATAAAATTACACACAACAACACTCTCACCAGAACGTCTATCAAAGACCACATTCTCTTCATCATCCTGCTTCATAGCCGAACTTTTATCAACAATAGCAACAATCCCCATTCACACCACAACGATCCCCTCAGCAGTACGCTCCACAGTAGCAGATGCGACGGCAGGAGAGAGCCGAGAGTCAGGGATACCGCGTTGAATCATAAATATATTCACATGCCCTGGTCCTGAATCAAATCAAGGACATGTTGATCACGCTCCAGACTACGCACAAGACATAAATGGAGCGGGTTGACCATCGACTGGATGAGTTAACCGTGCCCAAGCCCACTCTTCCCGCATAACCTAAGATGAACCTGAACAACAAAAGGAGGCAGATAGATCAGGTAGACGAGACAACATATACGATCTCTTTTTCTGAATTTTTATCTAACTTCATTCACATCAGGAGTGGTTGATCACCACAAGCACCTGATCGTGAGGAGGAGATGGCACAGGAAGAGGAGCAAAAGCCAAACCATGATACACAGGCTGAGGAGGAGAATTGCAATGATAGGGATCAACCACTTGATGATTAGGGATAAGGGAGCAATGCTGAGACGGTCGGTATGGACTTAGGCAAATCAGACAATGACACCATGCCATGCCATGAAGACACACCCGAAGCTAATGTGTCCTTTCCTATTTTAGAGAGTTTTGTAGATAATTTTGAAACTCTCGATGTACAAGTTGGTCCTGATATCAATAAAAATGTTGTTTTTCCTGAAATTGTCCCTTTTCCCGATGCTTTGAATAGAAAAGGTACGAAAAAATCCAAAAAGAATGAGTTACTCTAGAAACTGAGAAATTTTTGAAAGATCACATCTTTTTGAAAATCCTGCTCCATGATGCCTTGGATCACTTCCCTGTGCTTAAGAAACAGCTGAAAATATATGCCCAATGTGTAGGAAGAAGAAGTCCTAAATAGAGAAACATATTTTGACCAAGGCCACCTCCTACGATTCATAAAAGACTTCTAAAGAAGAAGAAGGATTGAGGAGCATACTATGTCAGACGCGAGATTTCAGAAAGTCGCATTCGATCACACTCTCTTAGATAATGGTTCCTCTGTTAATCTTCTACCATCTCGTTTACTCAACAAGCTCGAGTTTGGTCCTCTTTACAAACCATGTTCGATCCTTCAGTTTGCTGATAGATCTGTAAAGACATCTAGGGGCGTTTTGAGGAACGTTATCGTAACAGTGAATGGTCTGCAATTCCCAGTGGACTTTACTATCCTACATGGATTGCCCTACACAGTTATACCTTACCTCGATCATTCTTGGGAGGCCTTTCTTGGAGACCGCAAAGGCCCTCTTCGATTATGATACATAGAAGGTATCTTTTTGTGCCAATGGAGAAAAGGTACATATAGAGATGGCGAGAGAATCATCTAGTGCTGCATCTACATCGAGTTCTGATGCTTTGAGTTCCTTAACCACTTGTGACTACATGGATGAGGTTCACCTTGATAACCTCGAGAGGTATGAAGTAGAGACCCGAGATATCCTAAAATAGGATGGGTCCGAGACTTCAAGTAGCAGCTCTTCTGACTGTAGTTTATATTTCAGCATGGATGGTGAAGAACACATGGAGCAGAGATCTGAGGACTTTATTGCAGATATTTTATATTCAGAACATTTACAAAATCCCTCCACCTCAGATGATTCGGAGACTTATTTTTACTTAGCTGAATTACTTTCGTCTAATCATTCTGAGGATGAGCATGGTAGCGAGTCGGATGATGTTTTAGACATCTTCTGTAGTTCGACTCTAGAAAACATTGAGATGGTGAAAAACCATAAGGCAGATGCATCCATCAGCAGTACATATCCCATCATTCATTCAGAAGATGATATTGCAGAGCCAAATCTGACCTTACCTGAGCTGAAGTCCCTTCCACCAAACATGAAATATGCTTTCCTTGCAGGTCCACATCGACAGTTCCAGGTCATTATCACCACATATGTGACCGATGGACAAGAATCACGTCTGATGGAGGTTCTTGAGAGAAACCGCAAGGCCATTGGGTGGATTGTATCCGATCTCCGCAAGATAAATCCTACTTTGTGTTCTCATCGTATCTATCTTGATCATGAAAACAAACCTTCCAGAGAGTTTCAGTGAAGGTTGAATGTTGTCATACATGATGTGTCAAGAAAGAGATTACGAAATGGTGTGATGCGGGCTTTATTTATCCTATCTTCAACTCTGAATGGGTTAGCCCATTACATGTTGTTACGAAGAAATTAGGGATTCTGATGGTTAAGAATGAGAGTGGAGAGGAGATTCCAAAGAGAGTAACCACGTTGTGGCGGGTATGTGTTGATTACAGAAAGTTGAATGCCACGACAAAGAAGGACCACTTCCTGTTGCCTTTAATAGACCAAGTAATAGAACGGTTGGTAGGGAAGGAATACTTCTGCTTCCTAGACGGTTACTCTGGATACAATCAGGTTACTATTGCCCCTAAAGACTAGGAGAAGACAACCTTCACATGACCTTTCGACACACATGCCTTTAGACGGATGCCCTTTGGATTGTGCAATGCCCCCGCTACATTCCAGAGGTGAATGCTTGCCATTTTTGCGGACATGGTCGGTGATTTTCTCGAGATCTTTATGGATGATTTTTTGATCTATGGCAAGTCTTTTGATGATTGTTTAGTGCACCTATACCGGGTTCTTCAAAAGTGTTGTGAGGTCGATCTTGTTTTGTCTTGGGAAAAGAGCCATTTTATGGTTAAAAATGGGATCGTGTTGGGGCACGTCATCTCCAATCAAGGCATGGAGGCTGACCCTGCAAAGGTGGATGCCATCAAATAGCTCAATCCACCATCCAATGTAAAGCAGTTATGGTCTTTTTTGGGGCATGTCGGCTTTTATAGACGGGTTTATTAAGGACTTATCCAAGATTGCCCGACCGTTAGCTAAACTTTTAGGTAAATACACCGAGTTCATGTTAGATGATAAATGTCTTCATGCCTTCCTCAGTTTAAAATAGATGATTATCAGTGCTCCTATCGTACAACCGCCTGATTGGTATCTACCCTTTGAGATCATGACGGATGCTTCAGATTTTGCAGTCGAGGCTGTATTAGGACATAGGAGGAACATACTTCCAGTTGCCATCCATTATGCCAGCCACACTCTAGATGATGTACATCACAATTACATATTAAGAGAGAAAGAGATGTTTTCAGTGGTGTTTGCTTTAGATAAATTCAGATCTTATCTTCTCGGCTCTAAAATCATTGTTTATACTGATCACTCAGCTATCCGATTTTTAATGGAAAAGAATGGTGCTAAGCCACACCTTCTTAGATGGATTCTCTTACTCCAGGAATTCGATTAGGATAATGGAGACAAGCCTGGGGTAAAGAACGTGGTAGCTAATCACCTCTCCTGATTACAAATAGAGCATCCTTTAGATGATTACACGTCGAAGATTGCAGAGATGTTTCTAGATGAGAGCATCTTTGCAGTTAGAGAACTCCCCCGGTATGCAGACATAGTGAACTTTCTGGTTACACAGAAGAGTCCACAAGGATGGTCGAAAGACCAAGTCGACGGGCTAGTGTCCGAGGCACGATACTACCATTGGGAGAATCCGATCCTTTTTTGTGAAGGACCAGATTGCATCTACAGGCGATGTATTCCTCATGAGGAATACAACAGTGTCCTCACTCTGTGCCATTTCTTAGAGGCAGGAGGACATCATCCGTGGAAGAGGACAGTGCAAATGGTACTTTAGTGCGGATTTTGGTGGCCGACTCTTACTAGAGATGCCTGCACATTCGTGAAGAGTTGCCTAGAGTGTCAGAGAGTCGTAGGGACAATTGGTGCTCGAGATGCCATGCTTATACATCCTGTTATCATTTGTGAGATCTTTGACGCATGAAGTATAGATTTTATGGGACCGTTTCCCTCTAGCAACAACTTTGAGTACATCCTTCTCATTGTAGATTATGTTAGCAGATGGGTGGAGGCTATACCCACAAGAACCCTTGATGGCAAGATAATGTGCAAGTTCCCGAGGGAACACATTATTTTGCGGTTCGGTATTCCACATATTTTCTTTTCAGACGGGGGTAGCCATTTCACTCATAAGGAGGAGAAAAAGCTAGTAAAGAGCTATGCCATTAATCATAAAGTAGTTTCTCCTTACCACCCACGAACGAACGACATGGCTGAAGTCTCAAATAGGGAGGTGAAATACATTCTCCGAAAATTAGTACGACTGGATAGGAAGAACTGGTCACAACTTCTACACCAAGTTCTTTGGGCATATCATACTTAGGTACCTCACTGTTCAGATTAGTTTACAGAAAGCCATGACATTTGTCTGTAGAAATCATGCATAAATCTGAATGGGCAATCAAAGAGATTTCACTAGAGCTTCAAAAGCAGTAGCCAAGATAAAGTTAGATCTGCATGAGCTAGTAGAAATTCGAAATCAGACATACGAGAAAACCCTCATTTACAAGGACAAAGTAAAGCGATGACATGATTGACATATCCGACACAAGATCTTTGTTCCTGGGCAGAATGGATGGTTGTTCAATGCACGTTTGAGAATTTTTCCTGGCAAATTGAAAAGCAAGCGGGGAGGACCGTACATAGTCAGAACGGTGCACGACAGTGGTATTATTGTTATATCAGATGTGTCACCTGGTGGAGAACCGTTTACGGAGAATGAGCTGATGCTGAAGCACTTTGTGGAGACTATTGATCATCTAGCCTGAGTTGAAGTGATCTACTCTGTATAGGATGCATGACTACTCTTCCACTTCATCTCATCATGTACATAGACCTGTGGAGCCATTTGATTTTCTGAAGTACACAACTGTATATTCTCCGTAAATCACAATTGTCCTCATTTTTTGTTCGTCTTCTATGCTTAGGATACCAGATCCTAGGTATAGGTGGGACTAATTTCCCACTAATTCTTGTTTTCAATTTTGTTCTTTTTATTTTTTTTTGTATATCCATTCTTTTACACTAATCAGGATGCGTTATCCTAAGTATATGGGGGACCGAGTGATTTCGATGATTTCATTTTTCTTTCTCCTTTTTTCTTTCGGTTGTATATTCTTTTCCCTCAGTCACCTCGTTTTTTTCTACTATACTTACGATGACCTGATCATAAGTATAGGGGGGTCGACTAACTTCACATCAATTATTCTTTTTCACCCACTTTTACTTATCACGAGTTATGTCCTTCTTTTTCTCTTCTGACGCTATGAGGACCTATCACAATCTAAGTATCGGGGGTGTGTATATATTGTATATATACTTTTGTTCATTACTCATACTTTTATGTATTTCTATATCTATAAATCCATAAAAAGTGGGTGAGGGTAAGTTAAAATCCACCGATTTAATTAATTTATTTATAAAATCCTTGTAAAGAAGTAAAATATGTTTAAAATCCTTTATTTTAAATGTAAATTTAAAATATGTATAACACTTATTTAAAGTCATATATATTAAAATATCTATAAAATTCATGTAATCCTTGTAAAATACCTTGTATATAAAATTTGTTAAATCCATTAGTTATTTAATCCAAATAAAATATGGTAATTTATTTTGTAAAAGTCTTGTACATAAATTTGTTTATAAAAATCATAAAATCCATAAAAATGTAAAGTCTAAAAACCTTAAAAATTACAAAATCCTTGCATTTGCATTAGCATATTTGAGAATAAGTTTGATTTCTAAAACTAAATATTGGGAAATGTATAAAGGATAGAGCTTGATTACAGCTTTCAATTTTCATTTTAAGGAACCTTGTTAGGAATTGGAATTTAGACTCTTCAGGTCTTTGACTTAAATCCTTGGGTTCCATGAGACCATGTTTGGGAAGTCATCTCGAAAAGTGCCTAAGTAGAACAATTGATGTCATCTGTTTAACTCTTCCTCAGTGAACTAATTTTGGACACATGCATTTTTTCACTTAGTTCGACTTGCATGGGGCTGCGAAGGGCATTTCTTCTTCGTAGTGCGTTTCTATCCTTGTCTTTGCGGCATTGACGTCTAAGGATAAGAGAGATTGGGGTTGCAATAGTCACTTCGGATGAGGGAAGGATCTGCTGACACAATTTTTACAGGATCTAATGGACGGAATGAAAAGATGATATATCCCTCGAGGCACAAAGAGATGAATGCAATGCAAGAAACACTACAAAGCCAATTCAGTAAGTAGCCACCAAATACAGATACAACCACAATGGTCTGAGCTTCCACCAAAAAGCCTGCACATCTTAATGGAGACTTAGCTACACCGGTTGGGCTTCACAATGAGATGTGTCTATACTGGTCGCACTCCAGTTCTTTTCTCATTCATCTACTTCCTCTTTATATTCGATCGTGGACATAGCACGAACTGACCTCAGAAGGGAATAACTCCTTCTCTGAGGAAGGAGTAGATGGATGAGGAACCAATAGGAGTGTATGGCTGGGTGGGCGGTTTCTTCGCTTCTTTCAAAGCAGGAAGATCTAAAACAATTCACACACCCTACAGATTGATTTCAAGGTTGATAGAGTATGCGATATAAATGAGTGGATCTGAACTGGTTGTTGAGGTGAACTTAAACAAGGATTTGTGGAACTTGAGGACTGTTGAGGTTAAAATCCTAATCCTAATTAAGGCTCCGACAAAATGCTTGTTTCATGCCTGATCGAGCTTTGTCCTTTGACTGTTCCCATGAATTGGTTTAGGAAAACAAATTCCTTCAAACTTTCTTTCTTTTTCCTTATTTTTCAAATAAGTATTTGCTAAGGGACTAGCAATGTTTAAGTATAGGGGGTTGATGAATCCACGATTCATTAACATTCTGTCTGCATTTTGTCTTCAAACCCTTAATAAATACATGTAAATATCCATTAATTTTCACTTTTTAACAAAACTGTAGTCATGAATAAAAATGCACTTTTATGCAGTAAAATCATGTAAATAAATAAAATAATAAAAAAAAGAAAATAAAAATAAAGCCAAATTGTATATATGTATATATGTACAATATGACTTGTAAAAATAAATATAGCTGGAAGATATATTTATTAACTAATCCCCGAGACCAAGTCAGCATGGATTGGTCGATGAATAAATAAGTAGGGGGAGATAAGGAAGAAAATAAATAAAAATAATTAATTGTACATCTCAGACATTTTCCATTAATTCTTCAATAGATACCAAAACTTTAAAGATTTTTAGTTAATTCATACTAACATATTTTTCACCGAACTCTTCTCCTAATTATTTCTAAAAATGTATAGAAAAATAAAAAATAAGTTAAAAATATTACCTTATGTATATACCAAAAAATTCAACTGGTAAATTCTCAAAATACAAACTTCCGAACATCATAACTTTTCTTATACGAACTCCAATTTCACTCTACTCACTTTTAAAGTTCATAAAATAATATTCTCTAATTAATGAAGTGATTTCACTGAAATCGGAGTCCGTTTGTAAAAGTTCGTTTTTGGGACCTAACCACAATTGGGTTTCTGGGCTATCTATTTTATTTAAGACACATTATTTATCATTTCAATGATTTTATAATTTCTAATTATTTTATTGATCTTGTATTTTAACCCTAATTTATTTCATAATTTTTGGAGATTATTTATTATTTTAAGTTAATCAAAACCTACAAAAATTAATTTATATACCTATTTATAGGTATAAATGTACTATATAACTTATATACCTATTTATTAATAAATCTAAATTAATTTATTAAAACCTACAAAAATTCGTACATATTCTATTTATTAACCTAATAATTAAGAACATATACAACTAATATACTATTTTTTAATTTATTAAGTAAAAATACAAAACCTATTTATTAAGTATTATTTATACCTATTTAGTAATATAATAATTATATTTCGTAAAATAATTATTATATATTAAAACAAACTATACCTTAATTTAGATAATTTAATTATTTATAACATTCATTTTTATAACTAATTAAAATACCTTTATTTCCTATTTATTCCTTAATTAATAAACTACTTCTTTAATTTGGCCAACTAGGTGCTGACATGTGTCAGCACCTGGGACCTTCTTCCCCAAGAATGTCGGCCGAAGTTTGTTCTAACCACCCGACCTTCAACTTTTCCCACATGCCACCTCCATGCTTCTTCCTCCATTTAAACCCGTCGATCTTCTTCATCTAACCAGCTTCTCTCACGCCCACCATTGATTTCCTTACCAACCTTCTCCCATTGCCTATAAAATCAACTCAAAATCTGCCATTTTCAACTAACCATTCCTGAGCTAAAAGCTACCAGTCCCCTTGACAGTCGACCCTACTTCTCTGCCACTTTCAGGCCACCGTAAGCTGTGACAGAGCTCATGTGAAGTCCCACGTAGAAGTCCGATCAACAAGAGAAGGTTCCAAGGCGATTTGCTGTCTTGCATCACGTCACACTGCTACATTGAGCTCCAGCCATCACCACTTGTCGAGTAGCAATCGAGGTTCATATGACCTAAGTCCCAAGTGAGATCCTTCATCATTTTCCCTTTTTAATTCTCTATTTGTGAGCCTACATTAGGTTAATTAACTGCGTGGTTAGGCTCTCTTATCACCATAGTTAGATGCACACCTTTCCAATCCTTCAGATCCAAAATCAAATCACCTTGAATTATCTCCCATTTTTTGTGTTTTGTTTGTTTGACATTTCCTGGAAAGCAAGTTTTAGACCTGCAAAATTCTTCAAATTATGGCTGATTCCTTGCGAATCGAACAACAAAATGTTTGCTTGCATGTCAATCTCTCTCATGGAGCACAACCAAAGCCAACTGGAGATTTAAAGAGCAAAGAAGGATCAAAGCGAAGAACCATCTTCATCAACTTCCAGGTCTGCCAGAAAAACCAACGTCACCGGCGAACAACCACCGCATAGGACCACCTTCGGAGCTCATCACTCGCAGGCGAGCTCAGAGGGAGAAGGTATCTCGATGGCCCAAATCGTTGCCAGCCGTACGAGAGAAGGATCAAAGCGAAGAACCATCTTCATAAACAAAATTTTATGTTTTCGTCGGTCATCGTGGATAATTCAACGAACCCCCCTCATTGCCAACCATGCGGAGAACTGAAGATCAGGAAGAACACCCAGACTGTACAGGTGCTCAACACGTGGCACATCTCGATGGCCCAAATCGTGCATCTACACCTAATCAGAGCCGTCCAATCTGAAGTGGTAGAAAAATTGCAAACTAAACCCAGTCGAAGAACAAGAATTTCAAATAGCTCCAGAAGCATTTCAGAATTCCAGTTAGGTCTCTGCATAGGGATCAAAATGCAATATTTTTTATTTTCAAATCAGTTCCTGATTGAGGACCATTTTATACAAGACTTTAATAACTTTCTTTGTAGTTGTGTTGCTGGCTTGTAGGGGTATTTTAGACCCTATTGTTGTATTTTCTTTCCGAATTTTTAGGGTTGTTTCATAACTACCCAAGATACATTGCTAGGCATTTTTTGTGATTTTTCATTGCTTTGTTTCTTTGATTTGATTTTCGTAGGTTCGAGTCAGTTTTTAGCCTTTTTTTGAAGTTTGTTGTAAAATTAAGAATAAAGTGAAGTTTTTGAGATTTATCTCTTTCATCAAAACCAACGTTTTAATATTCTACCTCCTCGAGTTCGACCCAGACACACTTACCTGGAAAAATAATATAATGTAGATGGAATAGGAGAGAGAAGAAAAAACCGCTCTCCTATTTCGTTGATTTTTGTTTGATTAACTCGAATTTTGGTTCGGAGCAGTTTCCTCTACACCGACAGGTTTCTTTGACCAATTAACCACACCCAAAAATTCGAGTTATCACAAACGTGGTGGAAAAAGGATTAGTAGACTACTTGAGATTTTTTTATCTCTTTTAATTATTGAAGTATTTCTGTGGGTTTTGAGTTTTTATGTTTATGCTTTTAATTTTTGCAAATTTTTACTTTATTTTTTAAATTAAAGAAATCAATATATATATATATAATAAGGTAGATAGTAATTATATATATATATATATTAGTATATAGATATTATATAGAAAAGAGATGTTTTTTTGGAATTTAAAATATAAAAAATGAAGTCAAAATTACAGAAATAATTTTTTGGATTTTATAAATTCTTCTCTATTTTTGGTGATTTTTGGCTAGTTTTTATGAATATTTATGGATTTTTAAATAAGGATACATGAAATAGTTAAAATAGAAAATTCAAGGACTTGAAATGGGCTTAATAAATACATGTTAATTTAATTTAGCCCAAAGTTAATTTTACTATATAATAGAAAATATAAAGAAAATTCAAAAACTTAGAACATATTTTTGTAGTTTTTCTATACTTTTATAGAAATTTATAAGTTTTTTGTGTTTTACAATCTCTTGGCATTTTCTTAATATCTTGCAAAAATACCTGATCAAATAATGAAATATGAAAAAATAAATATACACTAATTTTTGGGCATTTTTCAAAATTTTTTGTAATTTTGATAAATTTTTAAATGCTAAATATTAGAAAATATAATGTTTTTAATTTTTATAAATAGCAAAATAATTTGAATTATCTTGTAAAAAATATATGTGAGAAAATATGGCTCCAAGCACTTAAGATAAATTTCCTATATTTTTTAGATACTTAATTTTTGATAATTTAAATACGAGTATGAAATTAAATCAGCAATACAAAGACTTTTTTAGAATTTCTAGAGTTTTTTAGAGTAGTTCATAACACCTTAACAAAATATAGGGGTATTCACATAATTTTTGCATAAAAAATATTTTGAGTGAAAATTTATCAAAAATGACAGGTCAAGTATGAAATTTATCCAAAATATTTTGTACTGATAAGAGTCATGTGTGTGTTGTTAAGTGCTCTACTTAGGCTCATCGAGATGATATATGATCATAGCCTAGTAGACTCAAAGAATTAAGTCACCATGGACCTGAAAAGTCTCAATCCTAAGCCCTATAAGGTTCCTCTTAGAATTAGGTGGATTAAGATCTTAACCAAGCTCCATTTTTCAATTTAATTCCAGGCTAGTTTAAATGTCAACTATGATTCAGGAAAAACTATACAATATTTACAAAGATGCAATATTTACAAAATTTTACAAATGTGCAATTTTTTTGAAAAATGTTTGAAAACATGGATGTATGCATGAATGCAAGTTTTGCAAAATATTTACACAAATTTACACAAGGTTTTTGCAAACTTCTGTTTTTCAAAACATTTTACAAAAATTTTGTACTATATACATAATTTTGATATGAAAATATTTACAAACTATTTACACAAAACATTTTTACAAACATTTTTACAAAATTAATTTTGTACAATAAACACAATCTGGAGGGGGTCCATGCAAAATACCTTTCCCATCACACACACAAGTACGTGAGGTACGTGAGGTCAGTGTCCACAATGTAAATATTAAAAATAAATTTCAACGACATATGAATGTTAGAAGATTAAATAATAAACACAAAAAGCAGGGGTGTATAATAAAAAATATCCCCTAAATTGTGTAGCTGGATAATTGGATGGCTTCCACTTATCCACATGCCTCATGCCCAATGCTGGATTATGCTTCATGGTTGAGGGGATGCGATTAGAACTCAGCCCAAATTTGACGACTCTTGGGCGCTTGATCAGATGGTTGATACTCCGTCATGGGCCTGTTCTTAATCGGATGGCTCTGAGCATCTCTGGAAGAACAACTCAAGAACAACTTCTTGCTGAGCTTCGATCCTTCGATTCTCCATCCTCTTACCACCTTAGAAGGTGCAATCAGTTGCAAAATGCTTCTAGAGTGTTCCTTCGTCGATTGGAGGGCTCAAAATGGTCCAGGTCTCATTGGAGGAGGCATCGAACTCTAGTGAAGTGCTGGGACCTGGACCCTGTTCTCATGAGTCTGATCCACCCTAAGTAGGCTCTTTAAAGTTCGAAACCTACACGGTTAGACTCGGGTCACAAAGAGGGTTCTCCTCGACCACTGGTGGTGCAACAATGAAGGCGGAAATGGGGGAGGGGGGGGGGGGGTAAACGCGCTCTGTCGAAGGGCAGAGAAGAAGCACTGATGTCCCATATTTGTGTAAGATCTGGGGCG
Organism: Ottelia alismoides; assembly: GCA_037367405.1. Classification (NCBI taxonomy): domain Eukaryota; kingdom Viridiplantae; phylum Streptophyta; class Magnoliopsida; order Alismatales; family Hydrocharitaceae; genus Ottelia; species Ottelia alismoides. Next base: position 214,433 of record JAZKJV010010715.1, on the reverse strand, counting down.
GACGATGGGTGGAAATGATAGAGGATGAAGAGGGCAAGATGAAGAGGTTCTTAAGCTAGGTGGAACATGTGTTTGACTAGAGAAAAGTGGGTTGGATCCTTGAGCTCCAATGAGCTATTTTTTATGTTTTTAATTGATTCTAAATGGAATGAAATGAAATAAAAGCAAATCTAAGATATTGGCTACATTAGGAATTGAAAGAACAAGAATAAAAGCTGACCAGTCTTAGGAGTGTCTAGAAAAGAAATGCCTGAAGTCGTTGTTCAAGTGATGGTTGAATCACCTCAAGCACTCCTCTTCCGTGATGCAAATTAGGAGACTCCAGTCATTGTCATTGAGGGTAGGCTCAGTAAGGATATTCGGTGAGAAAATGTGGGTAAAATGGATTAATTTTCAAAAATGGTGGAGGAGAATATATATATATATACACATATACAAACTACCTCTGAAAGGATCGTCACCTAGGTTTTTTTTTGCAAATTGATGGTTTACTTCGATCGAATTTTGATTCGCGGTAAACGCAATGTTCAGACCAGTCCAAAGGGAGATCGAGGAGTTAACTAGAGTCAACCAATGTCGCCCCCTCATTGGTCCACGTAGGACGCAAGAGGACAAAACATGGTTGAAAATAGAAAGAAACTGAAAATAAAATAATGAATGATTTTGTTAAATAGATATCAAATCATGAAGTTGTTTCTTTTTTATGTACTATTTTTAAGTGATTTTTATTTATCAACTTATTTATTATATGTAACATTTCAACGATGTAAATATATGTATTTATACCTATGTTTTATGTATTTGATTTTTATTTTATATTTTAATATTTAATATCTTATTTATTTATTTTATTTATTTATAGTATAATTAAATGTTGAATTCAAGATTTTTATTTTATTTTGTGATTTTATTTGTATACTTAAAGAAATATGAGTATATATGTTACAAATATAACATACTTATATATTTAATGATAATATTTAATTTAAATAATTTTTAATGGTTTTAATTTATATTCATTTTTTTAATATGTTTTAGATAATATTTACAATATTTAAAAATGTAAAAAGATTATACATTTAAAGAATAAATTAAATGAATAAAATGCAATATATATAGTATAATGGGAACCCAGAAAGTCGGCTTTTTGTATCTTACCTCCAATTTTAATGAAATCACCTTCATTATGTAGATAATTTAATTTACAGTACAATAAAGGTGAGTTTTGTCAATATTGAGTTCATATGGAGAAGATATTGATCTATGAAGTTTTATTTACGACTTTTTCATATGTGTGTCTCAAATTTGTACAATACATTATTTTTATCTGCAATTATTTTTATATTTTTTATACACTAATGTGTACATGTTTTATATTGAACATTTCTTTATTTGGGCAATGTATGAGTATGTACAAATTGTGTAAGTTTAGCTATATGAAGTGCATTGAGTGCCTATTATTTCTAGGTATTTATGCAATTTTGTTTGTATTTCTTTGCCCTATCTCCCCCTACTTTATTCATTGTTAATCAAGTCAACATTGACTTAGTCTCAAGGCTTATGGCCAGTCGGTATTTATTTTTCTTTTTTTATTCATTTATTTTGTATTTAAATAGATGTATTTATGCACTATTTATAAACAATAGTCAGTGTGTTAATTTCTACAAGTTAGATGTATTTACATGTATTTATCTAGGGATTTTAAAGATAAAATAAAGGAATAAATGTGAATGAATGGGTATTCATCAATATACTGTCTGATATGGTCAGGCATCTCTGAGAGGTCTTCTAGATTTGGATTTGAGATCAAATCTCACCGTTCAAATCACTACACATCAATTGTACAGTTGCCTTGTCCTTATCACCAAGTATCCAACGAGAATGCACACTATCCTAGAAAGAGCTCAAGGACAAGTCCATTAAATAATGAACATTGTAAAATAAAGAGAAAAAATAATGGTTAAATTGGATTTAATTATCATAAATAATGTGGACGTGACTAATATTATTTAGACAAGTGTAGAGAAACATCTTAGATAAGTAAATTATATTTAATTATCATACACGAAATTAATTTGGATAATACTATCCACAATAATTATAGATAATGTGGATATGATACAAAGTTTCATAGAGAAAATTAGTTGTGAATATGTATCACAATTTAAATATTAATGTGAATTTGATTCACACTATACAATTAAGTGTAAATGTGATTTACATTCGGTTTTGGATGGATGAATATGATTCATAAATATCAATGATCTAACTATAATTGTGACAAATAATTTGGAATTTTTTTGGTTCTAAATGAATTAGAAAATAAGCAACATAAATTAAATTGGTGCAATAATTGATTGCACCACATATTAGGAAAAAGGAGAAGAATCCACTCCTAATACAGGGGGACGGTCATGGTGGGTTCCACCATGTTGGCCGTCCACACTATAATGGGAGGGATGCTAAGCATGTTATGTGAGTTGGTAATTGATTGTAATGGTTTGAGATTGTCCCACGACTTGCAATAATGAAGATTACATGTTATCTTTGATGTTACAATTTAATCTCAACCATTGATTCCTATTAAGAGTGCATTAGAAGTACATCATAGCCATCCAATAAATTATAAAAGAGAGGTTAATCCTACCTCTCTTTAATTATGAAATTCGCGCAATCGTTGCAACAACAACTTTCCCCCTCTCCCTACACCACACATCCCCTCTCTCTCTCTTCATCAACTCCATGGTCGTCCCCTTGGCCTAGAGTTTTGGAGTCTACGATAGTCTTCGTATTGTCGTCATGCTGCCGAATCGATTCGATCGATCTTACGTGAGATTATGCTTCTTCGACGCCCCATGCTCTTGAAGAAGGAGAAGCACTTCATATGAAAAAATGATGACTATCCATTTCATCACCTTTATTCTTTCGTTTTGGCCTATAAACCCTAGCTAAATACATGAAAATAACATTAATTTGTACCAAATAACATTCACTATTTATTGTGTAAATACTGCATAAAAGATTGTATTAAAGCCAAAATAAAAGCATAAATAAAATAAAAGAAAAAGAAATAAAATTCCAAAAGATTTTATGACCCTAAACCCCAAGAACTATGCATCAGGATGACTGGGTCGACAAGGAATAAAGTAGGGGGTGATAAGGCTCAATAAACGTAATAAACCCTAATTCATAAAGACTAATTAATCCATTTTGGGACCTATTTTATTATTTATTTATTATATCTCAAATAAAGAAACTTTTAAATGAAATTATAGATAAGAATACATAGAAACATACAAAATTATTTCACACAAAAATAACACAAATTGTACATTCTACACTTAAAATGAAAAGCCAAAACCCAAACTTTCCAGAACCATATCTTATACATATGAAGTAAAAATGGATTAATTGTATATAAATTTTTATGGGCTATTTAATGAAAGTGGTTTCATTTAATTTGGAGTTAAGATGTAAAAGTTAAATTTTTGATCCCCTATTTTACATTATACGTGAATAAAATATTCATTTTATTTATTCTTTGTATTTTTCATTTTTTTATATTTTGTAAATATTACTTATAGTATGTGTGCATAATTAGAATAAAATAAAATGATTAAATTACCCAAAAATAAATAGTATATAAAAATACATGGATGAATATACTACACATATACCTATATACTTTATACCTATATTTAATTAAGTGTGCAGATAAACTAAAGAATATAACAAAAATACATTTACGTATATTTAAATAAGTTATTATTATATAAATTGTGTATATAAAATAAAAAAATCTAAAATACTACATAGGTAAATATACCTATATTTATACTTGTAAAAAGTAACTTATAATAAATCGACTCATAAAAATAAATAAAATCATATTAAAACACTACATAAAATAAGAAATATTTTTTGTCTTAATAAAAATTAATAGAATCATTTAATATTTTATTTCGAATAAATAAATATGTTTATTTCTATCATGTATTTTTGCTGCTGACGTGGCCCAATCAGGGCATGTCTCCCATTGACTTAGGGTCAACTCTTCTGACACTAGTCGTAGGTTTGTCAGAACGTAGGGACCCTCATTTTTCCTGATTTTGGAGACTGATCCTTTCATCTTTTTTGCTCAATTCCTTCTGCAAATATCTTCCTAGATCATTGATATTTCACACATGATCAATTTCTTGACCTGAGACGCATTGATTCAAGCGCAATCTTGGGTCACAAATCACCAAGTATAAAGTATCCCCTCTGCCCCCATTTGTGATTTGATCCTCTTCTGCCGTGAGAAACCTTAAACCTAGCAACATGTGAGCCTCCTGGTGACAACAGGAGATTCACCAAGGGCTTAGCGAGGGGAATTTGGTGTGATTCGAGTAGATCTGCTACTTCGCTGGAGTTGCTCCTTCACGAGGTCCAGCTCACGTTCTCCTGGTCGAGTGATCCTCTATCTCTAGCATTTTTTTCATTCCTAAGTGTAGCATTAGTGTAGTGTAGCCTTTAATTTCCTTCGATTATGTCCGATTTAGTGTAAAATCCAAAAAATATAACTCGTCAGAGCTCTAGATCCGCCCCATGTTTCCACTTGTTTTGATCATCCTTAGCCTTTGTTAACACCTCAAACATCTTGCCCCATCGCTACATTACACCCCACGTACATCCATAGACCTTGATCGTGTTCAGATCAGGAGATCCACTCACCTACTCTGCAACATCATTGGGGACCGCCACCTCGCCTCATTTCACGTCCATTTTCGCCCAAAACAGAGCCCAGACCTTTCCCTTCTCGTTTTCAAGCTAACCGTGCATGCATGACCCGTGACAAACCTATATGGGTCAATTTTAGTCCAAGAATAACCTCCTAGAGCTCCTACACATCATCGACCTCTAAGGGCCACTCTGTTAACCCTTGGAGCCTTCTAAGCCGACCAGTCAGTCCAGGTGCGTCCAAGCACCTTTCTAGACATTTTGCAGCACCGGGAACCATCAGAGGAAGCAATCGTGCCCGAACGATTCTCGAAAGAGCAGGTGTTCTTCCCCGTTCTTCCAAGCCATTCCTCCGCCCAGTTCGCTCAGTTGTTATCAAATCTGTAGTGCTTCCAATGTCGGATCTCCCTGGGAGGTCTAATCTCAGCCGTTGAAGATGAATTGTCATCTGTCGTTGCGAGGGTGACACATGGATAAGTGAAGACTGTCCGAACGTCGACCCGCGCACGTGGAGGTATTTTGCACCCTTCAACTCTTGCTTTTTGTATTCTTTGTTTATCCCTTAAACTGTTAACTATAGTGTATATTATTTTGGTTATTTTGCATTTCATCCCATGTACTTCCATATTTGCATTTAGGTCCAATCCACGTCACCTCATGCGTTGATGCGTGTGAGGGGACTGGATATTTTACACCTAAGCCCCAAGGCTTTTTATTTTTCATTTTAGTCCTTATTTTTGAATTAATAATGTAATATTTTCTGGCAAAATTGCATATGCCAACAAACTTTGTCCTAATTTTAGAAATACCCCTTCGGGTATTGTTTATTGGATATATTTTGGAAAATTGCATTTTTGGCCCTATTATTTTCTGTGTTTGGGCTTGTTCCATAAACTTTAAATATTTGCGTAAATTCCACTACAAGATCGTATTTTTGTTTTGTGGATTTTATTTTATTAATAATAGTTGCAAGCCTCTGAAAATTCTTAGAAAATTACCATAAATAATTGATACATATATCTTACATATATATTTTTTGTTAAGTATTTTAGGTTTATTTTATATTTATTAAAATAAAAATAGAGCTATTTTTTCCTATTTGGCTTAGAAAAATACATTTAAAATGTTTTAAAAAATTCCAAAAAATATATATTTTGTTTATTATCTGATTTAGCATCTACAGACCAAAAATCCCTAAAAATAGAATAAGAAAAACACTAAAATTAAAATGCTCCAAAATCCTCCTAGAAATGAAAAAAAGTTTAAAAAATATTTATTTTACTCAGTTTATTACTTATTAAAAATAATGTTGGAAAATTTTGACTTTATATAGTATTTTTCATTTCCAAAACAATCTCGCCTATTTATTCTATTCACTATTTTACCTAATTAATTCAATTTAAAATATAAAAAATAACAAAAAATATAAGAAAATGACCAATAATAGAGAAAAATATAGAAAAGAAAAAACATTTTATTTTATGATTTCTGAGTATTTATATTTATATTTATAAATATAGAATCTACCTCTATATATACTCTATATATACTTATATTATTATTAATTATTATAAAAATTTAAAAAGGAAAAATAAAAAGAAAAAAAATATAAAAGTAAAAAAAATAATGGAAAACTAAAATAAAAATTCAAAAAAATAATTGATTAAAAACCCATAAAAATTTCAAAAATACTCTAAAAATCCCAAAGTAGTTATTTTATTTTTTTAGCCAATTTTGTTCTTCACCCTCTGTTCTCCCTATGTTCGACCCCTACTTGAACTTAGCCACTATATACATTTATTTGTATTGTATAATAAATTTTAATTCACACTTGCTTGCATTGATTTTTTTATACATTGTGTGGGTTAATTTTTGATGCCAACTCGACTTTAGTGAGAGGTCAATTTAGCGACACTCTATCTTCACATTTCGTGAGAATAAATTTTAAACCCTCGCCAAAGCCCTGTTCATCAAATGACGCCGTTGCTAGGGAGTAACGCTTAGGATATAATTTTTGGTCATTTTATTTCATCATTTTTCTTTATTTATTCTCTTTGTTTGATATAAATGTTTATTGTGCAAACATTTGTCTCATCTTTTTATCCTTGTGATAGACTTTGAGATAGCAGAGACCGCCTAGGTGGTGGAGGCACTCGAGTAGAGGAGACTTGGTCCTTATACTTGCTAAACAAGAGCAGAGAGCAAGAGGGAGATAGAGAAATTTAGCATAACATTTCTTTTTTTATTTTTGTGAGAGAGTGATTTATTTTTGTTCAATTAATTTGTAATAATAGAGGTACTTGGACTCTTGTACACTTGGGCTCAATTTCCAAGTGTTTTTGTTAACTTGGGGGCTCATCGGATTTTCCCATGTTTTATCACCTTTATTTTCTTTTTAAATCACATCTTGAGTTTTCTACCTTATTTTTCTTGTTTTTTAGAATGATCCCTTATCATTTTAGGAATTTCTTGATCGATTAAATTAAGGACAAACATCTAATATCTTGCATGCACCTATAGTCTCTATGTTTGGACTTTGTTTAAATTAATTGTTAGAGAATTAGACTTGAAACCACGTACCGTGAGAGGTCTCCAAACAACGCTTGTAGGGCCCACTATGGTGGGCACCGAGGAGCCTCCAAGATCGGACTTTAGGTCTCTTTCTCGTGTTTAGCATTTGGTTCTTCATGACATTAGCAATTTCCTGCTTAGGATGATTTCCGCTTGCATCTCGCACATATAGTATAGGTTTAAAAATTCCTTATTTTACATCCCATATGGAGAGAGCTGAGAAGCACTATAAGTCTTCTATCTTTGCATGTATCATTTGATACGAGGGCAGATTTCCATCCTTGTGTCCACTTGCATTAATTTGTCTCTATCTCCCTCTATTTTAGGATCATTTAGGAATTAAAGAAAATACAAAAAAATCATCAAGTGTTTGCTATTGAAAAATACTTAAAAAGTGAAAAATCCAAAAATAAAGAAGGTACTACTAATCTCACTTTGACCTTAATTAAAATATGTAACGAACATCATTGTTTGGCATTTACAAAGCCCTCATTTATTTCAGGTACATTCCAGATAGAGCCAGGCACAACTCTTGAGTAACAGAGCCAAAAAGCCGATCTGTGTTTGCCTCAACTATCACCTAGAGTGGCGAAGTATTGGCTCTTCTATCGTACGTGGATGAGTAGGGCGTTGCCATGTGTAGAACACCGACTTCGTCTGAAGTACTGAGCGTAGGACACAAGCTCACAATTGTGTCTGTCTCATCGTCTCACACCCGAGTAGGACATTGCATGCTCACGGGTTATTCCGTTGCGAGCTTGGTCTGAAGTAGCGGTTTCACCTATCAGCTTCCTCTCTCATCTCTTTGGTTGAGTAGCGACATAGGCACGAGGTTGAGGACCTTAAAGAGCATAGATCACAGGATATAAAAGATGTAGAATAAGTACTTGGAGACTCTTCCTAGCAGTACACACTCTCCTCTAGAGCTTGCTGCTTAAGGACTCGTGACAATATTTTGCTTGAATTCACAACTTTAAAATTGAAAATATAAAAATAGACGGACCTTTACAGCTCCACATGTGTTGAGTTGGTGAACCTAATTTTGTATTATGTTTGTTTGGGTCTAGATTAGGATTCAAAGATCAGTCCCGTGCCTCTGTGCATTTTTAACATTTTCTCTTTTCCATATTTCCTCTTGACCCTTCCTCATTGTGAGCTTTCTACTTCTTTACACTCCCTTTATTTCTTGTTCATCACTGTATCGTTCATCCTTCATCGATCATCCTCATTTGTTTCGCAATGTCGACCCCTGGGTGGTTTTATCAGGACCTCGTCAACCAATACATCGATTCCTTAGGTTCGACATCTGCCTGAATAAGGAAGATCTCCAAGAAGATTGGATGGACCCTGTAGACTTCTCCTTAGACTCCCCAATTTTAACATGCTTCGAAAATCGATAAGACTCTTATCTCGGTATACTCCCTTCAACCACATTTCTTTTACCAAAAAACCCTTGTTCAAGACAGACTCTCATCTCAAACTTGCTCCATCATTTCTGAGGATTGTTCGGGTCTTATTTCCCAATGCATATTCATAGCTCGATCTTGAGCCACTTCATTCACATAACATCAGAAAAAGGAAAGGGACCGCAACTCCCAACTAGCGAGCAGAATCAAAAGCAAGGCACAAGCCAGAACGAGGTCAACAGTTAGTTATTCGCTTCCATTTAGGCTGTCAAACATCATCTAATCGATCAATAACTTGCGTAGGTCACCTTTCAAGAAATACTCAACTATCTGAGGAGGATATCCGAATAAAGGGAAACATCTCATGGAGGAGGTGATGATGAAGATAAAGATGATCGCTCTGTAGATGGACCTCGAGGAGGAGGGGATGACAGAGGGAGAGGTCAATCCAATCCAAAACTCAAGCAAGCATACAACCCTGGGGATGGACTTATCAATGAGTGGATCCAGATCCCACCGATCCATGGACATTTTGAACTGAAGTCACAACTCCTTTTGATCCTCCCTTGCTTCAATGGGAATTGCAATGAGGAGCCTTATATTTATCTACAGTAGTTTGACCGCATCTGCAACACCACACACTACTGGGGAAGGAGTGGAGGAGTTGAAGTCATCTCTCCTTCACAAGTACTATCCTCTCAGCCGTCTCAATCTCATGCTGTTGAAGATCACTAGCATCTCTCAGGGACCCCAAGTGTTCTTCTATGAAACCTTGGAGAGGTTTAGTGATCTGATCGAGAAGTGCCCCCACCATGACATTCCAAGGACCGGCCTGATGCAACACTTCTTTGGGGGATTGACAGAAGCAAGTCAACATATGGTTGACACTACTTGTAGAGTATCTCACTTCAAAAGGGATGAAGATGTAGTTTGATAGATTTTTGAGGAGATAGCCGAAGGAGAGGTTGTGTTATCCTTATCTCGTACCTTCCAGATCCTACCACCACCACAATAGGTTCTCTACAAGAATGTAAATATGACAGATACATGAGAAGTCACCAAGTGTGATAATTTTGACTTGACCATCATTTTCAACCACCCATCAAAGGTTTTTATAATTAAGAAGGGGTCATAGGACCTAGAGAAGCTCGTTGATATTGAGTAGAGAATAAAGGGCCTAGACAAGATCGACATCATCACCAAGCTACTTGAGCTGCTGGTGAACACTATCATTTCCTACAACACCATGACTGCAACTACAAAGCCTCTAGCTCAGAAGAAGGAGCAGACACAACCACAACCGCCTCAGTTGAGTCCCAAACCACCAGTCCAGCACGTATACTACGTGCAGGACCGGAGCAGCAACAACCATATCCGCAGACTCAGATGGTTGTTTACCAGCCACTTGAGTGCCAACATCAATTCACCAAGTCTTGTTCTCCACCTCTCTCGCTCATTCAAGAGGTGAGTACTATGTGTGGTAATGATCAGCACTGACCCGTCCTCAGAGACAACAGCAGGGTCAAAATCAAGCCAACCTACCATATCACCAACAACGAGGGAGGATGTACCATCCCAACTCGACCCAGCAATAGCCTCCAAAACATGGATACAACTAGATGAAGAGAAATTATCAATAGTGGTCTAGATACCGTTAGCAGCATTATTAGCAGTTGGTTGCTCAATACCATCACCAGTACTCCTCGTAGTACTAGAAATATCATTCTCTTCCTCCTCCTCCTCCTTACTAGTCTTAGGGTTACAAACAACAACCTCCCTCCTACCAACAGAATCAGTAATCTCATCATACTGAAACTTCTGAGGTTACTCCAGTTGACCCAGCTTTAGATTTCTTAGCCCAACTCATCATGAATGTGGTTGAGATTAGCTAGAACATAGAAGACCTAATAGCCTCCATGACTGTTATATCGACCCAGGTCGAGGCAAACCCAGACAACTTCCATCGCAAGGAGCAAGTAGCCTGTAGTGCCCAAACTAATTCATGTTAAAGTAATGTCCTTTTTACCAATGCTGTACATCTCAGAAGTAGTAGGACCCTCCAGCCATCTGCGACGGTGAAGGGGAAGAACAAATCATCCGACGGAAAGTCATCAGCCAAGCAAATATCATGGCTAACATTATTTTTTGGAGCAGCACCACTTACACCAAAAATACAACAAATGAAGAAAATGCAAAAATATAAAAAGATAACAGTAGCCAAGGTGGACCCACTCATGTGAAGGAGAAGCCAATAGCAGCAGCAACCGACTCCGACCGGATAGAAGGAGCCAACACTGCACCTTTTTTTTGGTCCATAGGTTGTAGATGATTTTGATTCTTTTTGCCATCTACCTATACACATTGATATGGACAAACATTTACAGCATGCAGTTCATTCTAATGTAAATATGATGTTTCCTTCTGCAATTAAATAAAAAATAGTAAAAAAATGAAAAGTATGTTGCCTAATCCCAAAACTATCCAAATTTTGCAAAATTTGATGCTAGAGATACCGTTGTTGAAAGCCATAGAGTACATGCCAAATGTGAAGAATGGATTAAAGGAGGCATGTACCACAAAGAGACAGAGCAAACATAAGCACAGAGAGAAACACATCCTCACCATGGCTATTGTGAACGCCATCGGCAATCTCCCACACAAAGAAATAGACAAGGGAGCACATCTTGTACGATGCCAAATTTTCAACCAAGAATGTGAGCCTACATTGCTCGACAGTGTATCCTTAATCAATAATGCCCTCTTCCCTACTCAAGGAATTTGGAGTTGGATAGCTCAATCCTATAAAGATAATTCTACAGATCACAGACAAATCCATCAAGCGACCCAGTGGTATACTAGAGGACGTCATCATCATAGTCCAAGGGATGCAGTTTCTTGTGGATTTCATTTTCTTGGATATGGAAACCTCTGCACCACTGCTCCACACTCCCATCATCCTTGGTCGGCCTTTCTGGAAAATTACAAAAGGAATGGTGGATTATCGCAGTGGTGAAATTACATTCCGCTCTGGCAATAACAATGTTCAGATTGAGACAGTCAAAGAGTCGAAACCAACGGATGTGGCATCTGTTACAAGGGTGCTTAAAAAAATGTAAAAAAGGATCTCAAATGTATATCTGAATTCGAAGATACTGATTTATTCTTAGATAACAACGAAACCCAGGCATTCCTCTCCACAGAGGAAGGTTTGGAAAGCGCAGTCCATCTTCTCGATGTATTTGAAAATGAGATCCTTGATGATGTGCACTAAGAGATTTATGAGGAAACACTCTCGTCTGATCAAGAGGAATTTGTAAATGATCTGTGTGATGTTCTGAATTCTGGGTCTGAATTGTCAGAGGTGGACAATGAACAATCGAAAGAGCCAATACATGCAGTTGTTGTTGAAGTCAACAACCGAAGTAGCTCTAACACCACCAGATCTTAAACCTCTACCCTCCAATATGTAGTACACCTTCCTTATAGGAGAACCAAACATGTATCCGGTCATCATCAATACTCACCTGACCAAAAATCAAGAATCTCGTCTAATGGAGGTTCTTGAATGCAACCGCAAGGCAATAGGCTGGAATTTTCAGATCTCCATGGGATGAATCCTTCACTATGTTCGCATCACATTTATCTTGAATATGACAACAAGCCTTCCTAAGAATTCCAAATAAGACTGAATCCAAACCTCTGGGAAGTGGTTATGAAAGAAATTCAGAAATGGTGTGATGTGGGATTTATCTATCACATCTCCTACTCCAAGTGGGTGAGTCCTATGCATGTCGTGCTGAAGAAATATGGGATCACCATTGTTACTAATGACAAAGGACATGAGAATACCACTAGAGTACCAACATCCTAGCGTGTCTGCATTGATTACAGACGTCTCAACCTCGCCACCAAGAAGGACCATTTTCCATTGGCCTTCATTGACCAGATTCTCGAGGTATTGGTCGCAAAGGAATATTTTTTCTTCTTGGATAGGTATTCTGGATATACTCAAGTTGTAATTTCTCCTGACGACAAAGAGAAGATCATATTCACCTTTCCTTTTGGGATGTATGCCTTCTGACGGATGTCATTCGGGTTGTGTAACGCCCCTGCTACATTTTAGCCATGTATGCTAGTTGTATTTGCAAGAATGGTAGGTAGTTTTCTAGAGGTGTTCACGGATAGTTTTTAGTCTACAGAGATTCATTCGATCAATATCTTGATTATTTAGACCGAGTTCTGAGGAGATGCTGCGAAGTTGACCTTATGCTCTCGTATGAGAAGAGCAAATTCATGGTTACTTAGGGAATCATGTTGGGTCACATTATTGTTGGACATGCGAGCCCACGACGAGCCATTATGAATTGCAAATATCATTCCCTAATCTGAAATGAAGAATAAATTATTTGCATAATAGGTCCTTTAGTACAATTAGGGTTATGTACCATGGCCATCTTGATGATCATACAGTTGTTGATTCAAGTATTGAATCATAGAGGCTGGTGCTTAGATGAATATCTAAAGAGTTAGATTAAGGACTCATCAAGCACCATCAAATGATTGTTTAGAGATTATCTCCAGTTTTAGTAGGAGATGGTAATCCTTTCTCAGTTAGGCTGATATCTAACCGACCGCTTGATGCAGGTCCTCTGCATAGGAATAGAGATTTGGAGGTGTCAGATTAGTTAGCTCAAAGAGTTGACTTAACGATATTGAGATAACCAAATTCCTATATCGTATGCTGTCATGATATAGGCACGCATCCTCTGACCGGAGACAGATGTGTTGCTATATGTCTGAGTATGTACATTTGGTAGACCAATAGGTTGATGACCTAACCAAGGTCTATACACCGGCGTGATGGTGTGCATATAAGGGCATATGAGTAATACGACCTCTTAAAGGGATCATACATGTTCATTACTAAATCGGAAGACATGAGCTCCCTCATGAGATGTTGGGAAGATCAAATTCCATGCACGGTCGTCTCGCTTTGGAAGCTTGACTGAATTTGTAGGTTTTATATATATTTTTGAAAGTATATGATCAACACCTAGGTATGATATATGCTTTTGGAAAGTATATAATCGATACCAACTCCGAATTATCGAAAGAGAAACTTAAAGATAAAACCCTGAAGTAGAGAATGTAAAATTGTTCTTATATTTCGGGATTATTCTGAGTCTTCCAGTATGCAAGATGTACAGGTATTGGGAATACCTGAGGGTGATGTGATCATAAACGATTGTATAACCATGACGCTTCCATTCCTAGGGAGTGATGAAACGGGACTGGATTTCAGTGACTCCTCTCAGCAGAGAAGTAATCTAATCTTAGTCCAAATGTTGGACGTTGATCTGAATGAGATTCAGATGGAATGAGAAGATTAGATTTAAGGTCTTGATTTAATCAAGCATCTATGGGAGGCCCGAGATCTTGATTTGAGATGTGATCTCAATATCCAAGTCACTATACGTGGAACAATACAATCACCCTGTCCTTATCTCCATGTATTCGCGGAGAAAGCGCATTATCCTTGAAAGAGTTCATTGATAATTCTATTGTTGATATATGTATCCTAGCATTGAAAAAATGGATAATTAAATGTGATTTAATTATCATGATAATATGAATTTGATTCATATTATAAGGAGAGTTATCTTAGATAATTAAATACGATTTGATTATCAATGATGTGAATAATGTGAATGTGATTCATATTATTTGAGCACATGAGAATAAAGATCCAAGACGATTAAATGTGATTTATTTATCATGGATATGAATAATGTGGATAGCACTATCCATATTATTTGTATATATTATAAATGTGATTTATAATATATAAGAGAGAGATATTTGTAATTTACATTTGTTAATTAAATGTTAATGTGAATTGGATTCACATTGAACATTAAATTGAAAATATAATTTACATTTTATTTTGGGTTATGAATGTGATTCATAAATTTCTAATGGCAAGATTGCAATATTCACAAAATGATTATGAATTATTTTGTAGAATAATTTACAACAATTGTTGTTGTAAATATTGGAGATATATGCAATCTTGGAGATTGCATTGGAGTCTCCCTTTCCTAATAGGAGAGGGGGGATGGCCACCAATACCTAATGGAAAGGGTGGTCGTCCACTCTTCCTATATGGAAGGGAGGAGCCTCCTTTCCATTATCTCCAATGTTAGTTGATTTAATCTGGTGATTGAATTATATTGATTTATCAATATATATTTAATCTAAATTAAATTAATTGTTGTTGGTTTTTACCAATAAAAATCTTGGCCATTAAAAGAAACAAAATCAATGAGAGCCATTGGATTTGTGTTGTCCATGGATTGAGATCCATGGATCCTAAAATATTATAAAAGGAGAGGCACCCCTTTGCTCTTCTTTACACCAAGAGAACATAAGTCTCTCTCATTCTTTCTCTCTCTCTTTCTCTCTACACGCCTACTCTCTCTCTCTCCCTCTCATGGTTGTCCACCATGGATGCCCTAGAGAGGTTCTCCATCGCCGCAGCGTCGTCGTTATGTTGCCCGATCGTCTGCTCGTGGATCTCCATCTCTTTCGATGCGCCTTTCTCGTGAAGAAGACGTCGGATATTGTGTGTCAGGATCATGAGATCCACCGCTTGGATCATCAACATGTATTGCGAGAAGCACACGATTCATCCCCGTGCTCGCAAGTGTCTCCTCCGTCGGATGGGACTTGAGACAGGAGGTCTCTTCATTTAGAGACTCGATCGCAACCACGCTTCAAGAGGTAATCCTGTTACTTGTTTGTGGTTTAGACGAAACAATCTGAGAAGAGTTCTTGGATCAAGTGGTTCCGTCGCATGAAAATTTTTTAAATTCCGCTGCATCAAGCAACTAGTGCGACTACTCGCTCCTCGTCGTATTCGATACGACGATCACGCTTCCATGATGCGCTTAAAGATCTAACCATATCCTTAAAGTGGTATCATAGCCTTAGGTCGAAGGTTTTGGATACGATCCATAAAACCGAAGGCGACTTGGGTTTGTTGAGGTTGCGAAAGTTTTATCCCATTTAATTTTCGCTTCTCTGTTTAGTGTAATTTTTCGGCCCTGTTTAAATTGTTTAAACACAAAAATAATACTTGTATTTTGTTCCCCATTAAATAAGGAAACTATAGAATCTGAGTTTACGAAATTTGGATTCCGTTTTCTCCAGATATGGTCATTTTAATGAACATGTATTCACTATTACGGGAACTGCGAATCTTAACGCAGTTAAGGAGTTAATTACTGTTTAGAAATACCTTGAAATGCGTGCAAATCACATAGGTTCTGTTTTAAATCAAATTATCAAACTTTAAAAACTTACTTTGCTTAATTTGGATTTAAATTGATTGAGATATGCTAATTTTAGTAAGTAGGGATCACTGCTAAAATTATTTTCCTAATCAAGAACCATGTGATTGTCAATTAGTGAAATTAATTGTTAATTTCATGAAACAATTATGGAAAATATTTGAGAAATATTGGATGATGATTATTTCCTTAATTTACTTGGCCTCAACTAATAGATTGATTAGATTTGATCTAGATCAAAATTGGAAACACAATCATCAAACGCCTTGCTTGAATAGGATTGGGAATTTGTCTAGCAAATTTTCTTATAATCAAAAATGTTTTGATTATTACTATATGGTATAATTTTGGTTGAAGAACCGATGATCATCTCAAGTACGAAGTGATTGACTCGGCATTATTTTTTCCCGAGGCGGATATGGTGTCTAGTCGGGGATCGCTGGGGTAGCGGGTTGCAATGTATGCGGTCCGTCCCACTCCCACCAATAGTGGCCATGACAGCGGGTAGGGAACGAATGATGCCTGAGAGATCATGATGTATTTTTATAATTATTAAAATTTGAATTAATACGTATTTTGAGATAATACCATATATTCAAGTAAAATCAAGTTTGTTGATTGAATTGGATTGAAAATTAATTTAATATGATTAAGTTAATTATATCCAATTAAAAACACTCTATTATGAATAGAGTTGTTATTTCCCTTGGAAGAATTAATCGTGATGAATATGATTCATAATGATTAATTACAATTTGAATATGATATGGAGGATCACATAAGTGACATCCATGGTCTCCCGTCAAGGCGATGGGTTCCGTCGCCAGATATTATATGTGGGAGATGCCTGTCCGAAGTGACAACTCCTGCATACGATCCATTTGGATCGGGCTCGTCGCTTCTCGAAAGAGTAAGGACGTATGCGTAGTGACCCCAATATCGGGTCCTCATATTATTGGGGCGATATTGGATTGCGTATAGTGAGTTGTATTCCTGTTGATAGTTGGTTCAATTAATGACGGGTCAACATCACCTTAGGGGTGGTGGGATCGGGTGTTAAAGACCGAATTGGTAGATGCAAGTTTGACTTGCAAGACTGAATGTGTTCCCGCTTTTTTTATCCGAGTTACAGGTTCTCATATTATTGGGATGTAACAAAGATAAGGAAGGAGATCCCAGATCTTGCTTGAGATATAATGGTAAGTATATCTCTTACATTGAAAGTGATCAAGGGAATGAACTTTCATTGTTGACATGGCAAGACAACTTTGATATAAAAATTCCTAAATCAAAGTAAATTATATATTTATATATGTTTATGCAAATTTCTTATTTCAGATAATCCTTCTTTAATCCCACTCAATGTTATACACAAGAATAACCAGTAGAATATCATGAATTGGACCTATGATCAAGATATTGTACTTGCAATTGGACACATAATGTATGTGGTTGCAATGTGCAAGTTTCCTCATAATAATGAGGAATGATAATTAAATAGACAATAGGACTAAAACCCTAGGGTTTGTATGTCACTATAAGTCTTGATCTCATCGAATGTACTTTTGAAGTGACATGTCGATGATGATCGTAATTATCAAATGATGCTTATAAAATCTAAGAAGATGTTATGGCATGCATATGTGCTCTCGACATATAATCATGAATGACATGGTTCTCTACATTATGCAGAATGGTGGCTCTATAAGAGATGATGTATTCAAATTGTTTGAGTACCTACCTGAACCTAAGTTTTAAGAGTTTAAATGGATGTAGATACGATGAATGTCATCATTCTACTATCTATACTCTGGTCATTCATGAAGCTTCATAATATTCATATTGTATGAATTGAATGAAGCATGTATAAATGTTGAAATACTCTTATATTGAAATTTTTGATTTTAACATAAGAGATCCTTGGTCTTGAGCAATGGTTGCTTATAGATAAAGGGAGCAGAGTGAAAGCATGGGTTGGACCCAAGTGAGTAGTATAGTCAAAGAGTTGACTATACTTCTGTGACTTCCATATGACATCCAAAGAGTTGGATAAATGCCAATACTGCAATAAGTTGATGTGTTGATAGTATGAATGTCAAATCTATCTAGAATCCTTAGAAAAGGAATCAGATAGTACATCAGAATAATCTACATATAATCATTGATATTGACTTACTTATTTGATAAGATAAAGTCTAATAATTGTATCTCAATCTTCTAATGACACTTGCAATTGGTTGCATCTATATTAGAATAATAGAAATTTGATCTTAAGGTTTAATGGTCATCCATGTTGGAATTGATGCAATTGTTGCAACAATTTCCACTAGATCAATAGACTTCATATTTTCAGTGGGAGCCCTTAGTCTTAGAGAATGTCTCTGTGACCTAGATTTTAGAATACACTCTTTGTTTATTTCTAAATGTTGGAAATAAACATGAATTCTATAATAGACCTATCATAAAGAGTTATGATGGAGATATTTCAGATAATAATCTAAAATCTTGTAGACTCTACTAAATTAGAAAATTAATGAATGGTTCATTAAAATTTCTAATACAGAAAATTAAACCATTAAAGATCAATAGGAGGATAAAGATCATTTGACAATGATCTGGCATCATGTTTTGGACATATGTCTATTGATGAGATCAATGGACAAGTAAGAGATGAAACTTTAGAATGACTAAAATTTCAAAACTTGCATACTTATGAATATTTTATTCAAAGAAAAATGTCCAATACACCTTTCTTTGGGAAAGGTGCAAGATGTCAAGGTATTCGGGATCTCATACATATTGATGTATGTGAATCATCTATATCATAGTAAACATTATGGATATGTGATATCTATTATGTATGATATGAAATTTCTTCTCTTCACCTATGAAACCTTTGAAATGTTCAAAGATTTCTCAATTTTGGTTTAGAACCAAAGTTTGAAGGAAGATGAAATGAATTTTCTCTAACCATGGTAGCTTGTACCTATTAGATGAATTCAAGGAATACGTTATGGAGATGTGAATATCATTCCTATCTCAATAGAGTTGTAGGGAGATACAATTGATCATGTGTAACATGATTTGATCAATGATTAATCTTAGCATAATTATCTCTTAGTTTCCAGGTATATATATGTGGTAGAGACTACATTATATATCCTTAAAAGGCTCCATGCTAGAAAACTGGAATCTAGCACAAGAGAGTGCTACCTCATTAGGAAAATAAAGCATGGTATTGGATACCTACTTTATGACCTTGAGATTCTTAAAAGATCTCATCTTTGAGAATATGATTCTTATAGGATGGCACTCTTAAAGAATAAATATGAAAATGAAGTGAAGGAACTCATTTAATCTTGAGAAGATAATGACGCTCCCTTCAAATTGGAAACTAAAAGGACAATTAAAGATGAAACATTAATACCTATTCAACTAAGTTTGAAGATGGATTCCATGTGTCAGTTGAATCTGACAATGATCTGACTTCATGTGATGAAGCTTCTGAAGATCATAGCATGGAAAGATGGATGTTAGCAATAAAGTCTAAAGTAGACTTCATATACAAGTGTTGTATATTGAGCCTCGATGATCCACCTATATGGTAAGACCCATTATGGTGTAAATGGATCTTCAAGAGAAAGAGGGAACTTGATGAGAAGGTAGAGACCTTCAAAGCACGGTTCGTAGCCATGAGCTATACATCGAAGAGAAGACATCGCTTGCGATGAGACTTGCTCTCTGGTGACCTTTCTTTAACCCATCAGAATATTGCTAACTATAACTACACAACTTGACTACATGATGTGAGTCAAGATTGCACTCCTCTATGAATACCTCTCTTAGGATATTCATATGAAGTAGCCCAGGATTTCATGGTTGAGGAAAGCAAGGTGTGCAAGCCTAAGAACTCCATCTTTGGACTCAAATGAGCTTCTTGTAGTTGGAACATAAGATTTGATGAAATTATAAATGTTATGATTTCAGATAAAATCTTGATGAACCTTGTGAAGCTTAGTGGGAGTGCCATTATGTTCATCATGCTACATTTGGAATAAGAATAATAATAAGTGTTTTATAGACTGGTTATTCCATACATTGAGATATGATCTCAAGAACACCTCTTAGATCTTAGTTCTGAAGATGTTCAGAAGCAAAGAGAAGAGGGTATTAGGACCGTCACATTAGTAGTACTCCTTGGACATATTCCATTTTCTAAAAAAATTCCAAGAAAGGCTTCTTTCCCTTAAGATATGGTACTGACCTATCTAAAGGGATATCACCTCAAAGAGTTGAGGAAGTGAATGCTAGAACTGCTTGCACTTGTGCATCAGTTATGAGAAGCTGAGTGTATGCTAAATGTGTACAAGAGCCAGAGGTCTTCAATGCAGTGGGAGTAATAAACTGTTACTAATCCTACTATGGAGATAAAACACTTGATTGCAGTAATAACAATATCTTCAAAGATGATGAAACTTAGAGATAGTGATCTCAAAGTCTTATCTTCAAATGTTTAAGACCTTGTAGATAGTGATCTATAAGGGTCTTAACTGTAGATACCTTAGGAGATAGGGATCTCTAGGAATATAGGTATTCTGATAAGGATTATGGGCATACTGGTTATAATGATTATCGAGATATAGTGTCAAGGACACTATAACAAAATTGAGTATTGGTTGCATAAGATGCAACATTCGCATTGGATGAGAGCACTGTTACTAGGGGAAATGCAAGTGTCGTAAAAGGACTTGACGTAGTCACTTAGGAACAGTGTGACTAATCAGCTTACCTAGCTATTTTCTATATAGCCTATGATTGTCACATGAGTGTGGGTTTAAATGATTAGCACATTAATGGCTCTTTGGGCTAGTGGGAGATTGTTGGACATGCGAGCCCACGACGAGCCATTATACAATAAATGTTATTGCAAATATCATTCCCTGATCTGAAATGAAGAATAAATAATTTGCATAATAGGTCATTTAGTACAATTAGGGTTATGTACCATGGCCTTCTTGATGATCATACAGCTGTTGATTCAAGTATTGAATCATAGAGGCTGGTGCTTGGATGAATATCTAAAGAGTTAGATTGAGGACTCATCAAGCACCATAAAATGATTGTTAAGAGATTATCTACAGCCTGAGTAGGAGATGGCAATCCTTTCTCAGTTAGGCTGATATCTGATCGACCTCTTGATGCAGGTCCTCTGCATAGGAATAGAGATTCGGAGGTGTCAGATTAGTTAGGTTAAAGAGTTGACTTAACGAGATCAAGATAACCAAATTCCTATATCGTATGCTGTCATAATATAGGCACGCATCCTCTGACCGGAGACAGATGTGTTGCTATATGTCTGAGTATGTACATTTGGCAGATCAATAGGTTGATGACCTAACCAAGATCTATACACCGGCGCGCTGGTGTGCATATAAGGGAATATGAGTAATATGATCTCTCAAAGGGATCATACAGGTTCATTACTAAATCGGAAGACATGAGCTCACTCATGAGATGTTGGGAAGATCAAATTCTGTGCACGGTCGTCTCGCTTTGGAAGCTTGACTGAATTTGTAGGTCTGATATATACTTTTGGAAAGTATATGATCAACACCTGGGTATGATATATGCTTTTGGAAAGTATATGATTGATACCAACTCCCAATGATCGAATGAGAAACTTAAAGATAAATCCCTGAAGTAGACAGTGTAAAATTGATCTTATACTTCGGGATTATTCTGAGTCTTCCAGTATGCAGGATGTACAGGTACTGGGAACACCTGAGGGTGATGTGATCATAAACGGTTGTATAACCATGACGCTTCCATTCCTAGGGAGTGATGAAACGGGTCTGGATTTTAGTGACTCCTCTCAGTAGAGAAGTAATCTAATCTCAGTCCAAATGTTGGATGTTGATCTGAATGTGATTCAGATGCAATGAGAAGATTAGATTTGAGGTCTTGATTTAATCAAGCATCTATGGGAGGCCCGAGATCTGGATTTGAGATGTGATATCAATATCCAAGTCATTATATGTGGAACAATACAATCGCCCTGTCCTTATCTCCAAGTATTCGCGGAGAAAGCACATTATCCTTGAAAGAGTTCATGGATAATTCTATTGTTGATATATGTATCCGAGCATTGAAAAATGGATAACTAAATGTGATTTAATTATCATGATAATATGAATTTGATTCATATTATAAGGAGAGTTATCTTAGATAACTAAATACGATTTGATTATCAATGATGTGAATAATTAGAATGTGATTCATATTATTGGAGCACATGAGAATAGAGATCCAAGATGACTAAATGTGATTTAATTATCATGGATATGAATAATGTGGATAGCACTATCTATATTATTTGTATATATTATAAATGTGATTTATAATATATAAGAGAGAGCTATTTGTAATTTACATTTATTAATTAAATCTTAATGTGAATTGGATTCACATTGAACATTAAATTGAAAATGTAATTTACATTTTATTTTGGGTTATGAATGTGATTCATAAATTTTCAATGGCAAGATTGAAATATTTACAAAATGATTATGAATTATTTTGTAGAATAATTTACAACAATTGTTGTTGTAAATATTGGAGATATATGCAATCTTGGAGATTGCATTGGAGTCTCCCTTTACTAATAGGAGGGGGGACGGCCACCAATCCCTAAAGGAAAGGGTGGTCGTCCACTCTTCCTATATGGAAGGGAGGAGCCTCCTTTCCATTATCTCCAATGTTAGTTGATTTAATTTGGTGATTGAATTATATTGATTTATCAATATATATTAAATCTAAATTAAATTAATTGTTGTTGGTTTTTACCAACACAAATCTTAGCCATTAAAAGAAACACAATCAATGAGAGCCATTGGATTTGTGTTGTCCATGGATTGATATCCATGGATCCCAAAATCTTACAAAAGGAGAGGCACCCCTTTGCTCTTCTTTACACCAAGAAAACATAAATCTCTTTCTCTCTTTCTCTCTAAACGCCTACTCTCTCTCTCTCCCTCTCATGGCCGTCCACCATGGATGCCCTAGAGAGGTTCTCCATCACCGCAGCGTCGTCGTTATGTTGCCCGATCGTCTGCTCATGGATCTCCGTCTCCTTCAGTGCGCCTCGCTCGTGAAGAAGAAATCGGATCTCGTGTGTCGAGATAAGGAGATCCACCTCTTGGATCATCAACATGGATTGCGAGAAGCACACGATTCATCCCCGTACTCGCAAGCATCTCCTCCATCAGATCGAACTTGAGACAGGAGGTCTCTTCATTTAGAGACTCGATCGCAACCACGCTTCAAGAGGTAATCCTATTACTTGTTTGTGGTTTAGACGAAACGAACCGAGAAGTGTTCTTGGATCATGTGGTTTCGTCGCATGAAAATTTTTTAAATTCTGTCGCATCAAGCAACTAGTGCGACTAGTCGCTCCTCGTCGTATTCGATACGACGCTCACGCTTACATGATGCGCTTGAAGATCTAATCATATCCTTCAATTATATCGAAACATGGCATGGAAGTTCACCCAACCAAGGTGGAGGTGATTTCAAAGATAGAGCCACCTACGAATATGAAACAAGTCTGGTCATTCTTGGGGCATGTCAATTTCTAAAGACAATTCATCAAAGACTTCAACAAGCTAGCCCGATCGTTGATTGAATTGCTCAGCAAGGAGATAGATTTTGTTGTTGATGACCATGTTCTCCATGCTTTCAATGAGCTGAAAAGACTGATCACACATGCTCTATCTTATAGCTGCCTAATTGGTCTCTGCCATTTAAGATCATGACCGACGTGCTTGACTATACAATTGGTGATGTATTAGGGCAAAGATGAGGAAATTTCCCCTTTGCAATTCATTACGCTAGTAGAGCACTTGATGTTGCCCAGAGAAACTATAATGTGACAAAAAAGATCTGCTAGTTGTAGTGTTCACAATTGAAAAGTTAAGATCACATCGTCTGGGATCCAAAGTAAATGTCTATACAGATCATTCTGCCATCTGGTACTTACAAAGTAAGAAGGATGCCAAATCTTGTCTGATTGAATGGATCCTTCTCCTCAAGGAATTCAACTTCAAAATCTGTGACAAACCTGGAGTTAAGAATGTGGTGGTAGATCATTTTTCCAGAATCATTGAGATAGAATCTCCTGAGCAAGCCATCATTCCTATCATAGAAACATTTTCAGATGAAGTAATCCTTTCTGTTACCTCACTCTCATGGTGTGCCAACATCGTGAATTACCTCGCCTCTATGAAGACCCTTCAAATTATCCAAAGATCAAGAAAGACAAGTTCTTGGCAGACATTCACTTCTACCAATGGGAAGAACCACATTTCTTCCATGAGGGAGAAGATTGCATCTGTAAGTGGTGCATACCTCAGGAGGAAATAATATGTATCCTATACCACTATCATAAGCTTGAAGTCGATGGACACCATTCTAGAAAGAGAATGGCAATGAATGTGCTTCAATGTGTCCTATGGTGTCCAACTCTGTTCAAGGATGCAATTGGTTATGAAAGATTTGTATTGACTGTCAAAGAATGGGTGGAAACATTAACTCTAGAGATACGATGGCTGTAAAATACATTTAGATAATAGATGTCTTTGATGCTTGGAGCATCGACTTCTTGGGCCCATTCCCTAATAGTTAGGGCTATGAGTACATCTTTTTGTCAGTTGATTATGTTAGTAGATGGGGGGATCGATCCCCACCCGAATAGCCAACAGCAATACTGTGTGCAAGATCTATCGGGAAAACATCATTTCACAGTTCAGAATTCCAAAAATCCTGATATTAAACAGGGGTAGCCATTTCAAGGAATACAACATCGAACATCGTGTCGAAGTGTCGTACCACCCATAGTCAAATGGCTAAGCTGAATGTTCAAATAGGGAGATCAAGACTATTCTGTAGAATCTCGTACGTCAAGACATGAAGAATTGGTCCCAGATGTTGTATTCAGTTCTTTGGGCTTACCGCACAACATACAAGTCTCCTCTTAGGATGTCTTCCTATCGCCTTGTTTATGGCAAGCCAGGTCACATGCCCTTAGAATTAATTCACATATCCTTGTAGATCTGAACCAGTTGCTTGAATTCAGAGACTATGCGTATGACAACAGCCTCATGTACAAGGAGTAAGTAAAGAAATGGCATGATCAACACATCCAAAGGAAGACTTTCGAGCCTAGATAAAAGGTGTGGTTTTTCCACGTGCATTTAAAAATCTTTCCTGTCAAACTGAAGAGCAAGTGGACATGGCCTTATATCATCCCCACTGTGTGTGGCAATGGTAGTCTCTTGATATCAAAACCATCATCTGAGGCATAACCCTTCGTGGTAAACGGATAGTTACTGAAGCCATACATAGAGCCAGATACATTCATGTCCGTTGCTAATTCAATTCATGTGATATCTGAAGATGAGCTACCAGAGACCGATGGATCAGACACTTAAAGCGAAAAATTACAAAAATATATTATGTTTTCATCTTTTCTTTTTTTAGTCTTCATATTTCTTTTCTTCCGAAAAGGTATTCAGTCCTTTCATCATTTCTCTACTTAGGATGTACTCTGTCCTAAGTATAGGCGGAGTGAGCATCCCGATTTGTTCATTCTTTGATACCTCACTTGTTCCACTAACTCTTGATATTCTATACATTGGGATATCTCACCCTAAGTATAGGGTGACTGGTCAAGACGTTGATTTTGTATATTCCCACCCTTGACCTTCCCTGCCTTCTAAAAAGAAAGTATACTTTGGACATCCTAAGTATAGGGGGTACGATCAACTTCTCATTCGTTCATTCTTTCATCATTGGAGTATAGACTTTCTATACTTAGTACGAGTTATGTCTTCTCGTTTTCTTTCAATCTATGAGGACATATCTCAAGCTAAGTATTGGGGGGTCGTATATACGATGTATATACTTTATCCATAACTTGTACTTACGTATTTTTAATAATATTGTCGGCTGATAAACATTAAAACACACCTTAAAATTCTTTGTAGACAATGATTAAAAACTCAAGCTAAAAATGTTTTGCAGAATTTTTAAAAAAGGGTTGATAAATCTGTTTGAACAATCTTTTGAAAACTATTTGGAAAAGGTTTTGTAAAATATTTTTTAACTTTGTAAAAATGTTTTGCTTGTAAAAAGTTCTCTTCTTTCTTTTAAATAAAATGTTTTAAAAACCTATTTGCATAAGGTTTGGAAAATGGTCGCAAAATTACTTTGAAAAATCTATATATACTGTTTAAAAAAATCTTTGCAAAATAGCTTTCAAATATTTTAAATGTTTGCAAAAATTATTTGTCAGATTATTTTTCAAAATGAAGTTTTCAAAATGTTTGCAAAAATCTTTTCAAATGATTATAAAAAGCCAATACATAATCCAAACAAATAAAAGACTTTACAAACCTTGTATGTATAAACCTGTAAATACCTTCTATAAAGTCCTTAAATCCTAATTCTTGTAAATAGTAAGACGCACTCCCATGTAAATATTTGGACATATTTTTTTGTTTTTGAAAAATTCCTAAAAAATTCAAAATTAAGAAATTTCAAAAATATTTGTAGAATCTTTTCAAAAATTGCATAAAATTTTGTAAATCCCATTCAAAAATCCATAAAAAGTTTGAAATTAGAAAATTGTAGCACAAAAATATTTTATGCATTGTACATAGCATTTGCATTTTTCAGATTGATGTTAATAATTGAACATGAACCAGTCTAAATAAAATTCGAAGATTGGAGCTTGGTTGGACCTTAATCCACTTAATCATAGGAACCTTTAAGGAATTTGAATTGAGACACTTCGGGTCTGGTAGACTTAATTCTTTGAGACCACAAGACTTAGTTAAATGTTATCTTGACTCCCTAAGTAGAATATTTTGCAACGAACACATGAATCTTGTTGATAATGACCTAGCTTGCACATTTGCACTTTACACTTTGCTCACCTCAGTTGAAGTGGCAGAGCATTGGATTTGGTGGCATGAGACACAATGGAAGTCACACTTTTGTGGCCATTGTGCCCCAACCCGATCCAGTAGCCGTGAGATCTAATGACAGAAGTTGTGGGTTGAAATAATGCTGCAAAGGAGAGATATTCTATTATCTCAAGAGGAAAAAGTCCATATGTAAATGATGTTGTATATAGTATTTAAAAAAATGGAAAATGGAAAAATCAAAAGTTTCAAAAAGAAAAGATAGGCAAAAATCAAGGAAAAACCAATTCTCATCAGAGAATGTATATATTTGTATAGAAAATAGGCAAGCCTGAGCTTCAAAGTCATATTCATATGAGCCTGCAACCAGATGACTTGGCTACACTGGTCAAGAATGCTAGGATACATAGCTATACTGGCTACAACCCATTTTTCTCTCCAGCTCCTCTTCTTGAGCCGGTTGTTCTTGAACTTAGAAGGGAATACCCCACTCCTCGAGGAAGGAGTTGTTGGATTGGGGAATAGGGTCACTATGTTGGAGAAGACTGACTTTTACCTCTTCAGCTGAGGAGAGCTACATATCACACACACTGTACAAGATAGACTAATAGTCATAATGGATTGCATCTGACATCGACTTGTTCTGACCAAGATTTTGAAGAGACTTGGGTAGAATCTTGCGGGTCTTAGAGGTTGTTGTGCTTTAAATCCATTTTCTAATGATGTTTAGACCAAATTAACATTCCAAAGGTCCGACTGAGCTCCAAACGTTGATTTTGTAAAGAAAGGTTTGAAAGTTTCTTTTACTTATCTTTATTTTTTCTTTTATGCATTTACAGGCATAAGTGTTTCCTAGGGACTGACAAAGGCAAGTATAGGAGGTGATGAATCTCCATTACATCACCTTTATTCTTTGAATTTGCCCTTTAAACCCTCACTAAATGCATGAAAATAACATTAATTTGTACAAAATAATGTTAACTATTTATTGTGTAAATATTGCATAAAAGACTGTATTTAAAGACAAAATACAAGAATAAAGAAAAGAAAAGAAAAAGAAGTAAAATGTCAAAGGTATTTTATGACCCTATGTCCCAAGACCTAGGCACCATGATGACTAGGTCGATAAGGAATAAAGTAGGGGGAGATAAGGGCCAATAAACATAATAAATTGTAATTCATAATGCCCAATAATCCATTTTGGGACCTATTTTACTCTTTATAACTCAAATAAAGAAACTTTGTACATGATATTGTAGATAAAAATATATAGAAAAATATAAAATTATTTCACAAAAAAATAATACAAATTGTACATTCTACACTCAAAATAAAAAGCCAAAAACCAAACTTCCCAAACGCATACCTTATCCATATGAACTCAAAATGCATCAAAATCATCTTTAATTATCTATAACTTTTTATTAGCTATTTAGTCAAGGTGGTTTCATTTAACTTGGAGTTTAGATGCAAAACTTAGGTTTTGGAGCCCTATTGTACATTATACTTGAATAAAATATCCATTTTATTTATTTTTTGTATTTTTAATTATTTTATATTTTTATAATTTTTTAAAAATTACTTATATTATATGTACATAATTAGAATAAAACAAAATCATAAAAAATACATTAAAATTAAGTAGTATACAAAAATACATATATGAATATATACACAAATACCTATATAATTTATACCTATATTTAATTAACTGTGCGTATATACTTAAAAAATATAATCAAGATAAATTATGCATATTTAAATAAGGTATAACTATATAAATTATGTATATAAAATAATAATATCTAAAATATAAAATAAAATCAAATATTCAAAACATAGGTAAATATACCAATATATATACTTGTAGAAAGTAGTAGAAAGTAACTTATAATTAATCTACTCTTAAAATAAATAAAAATCATAATAAAAATAATACATAAAATAATTAACATTTTTTATGTTTTAACCAAAACATATTAAAATCATTTATTATTTTATTTCAAATAAATAAATATTTTTATTTTTGCCTTGTCTTGTTACAAGTGACGTGGCCCAATCAGGGCCCGTCTAACGTTGACTTGGGGTCAACTCTTTTGACCCAACTGTAGGCTTGTCAGAAAGCAGAGACCCTCATTTCGCCCAATTTTAGAGACCAGCCCTTTCATCATTTTTGCTCGATTCTTTCTACGAATCTCTTCCTGATCATTGTTCTTTCACATAGGATCAATTTCTCGACCTAAGATGCATCGTTTCAAGCATAATCTTGGGTCAAAGGTCACCATGTATAAAGTATCACCTCCCCCCCAGTCGAGATTTGATCCTGTTCTACCCCGAGAAACACTAACCCTAGAAGTGTGTGAGCCTCGTGGTGACAACAGGAGATTCGCCAAAGTCTTAGAAAGGATAATGAGGTGTGATTCGAGTAGATCCATCAATTCACCGGAGTTTCTCCGCCGTAAGGTCCAGCTCACATTGTTCGGGTCTGGTGAGCCTCTATCTCTCGCTTTTTTTCATTCCTCGGTGTAGCATTAGTGTAGCGTTGCCTTTAATTTCCTTCGATTCTATCCGATTTAGTGTAAAATCCAAAAATATAACTCATTGGAGCTCTAGCTCCGCCCCGTGTTTCCACTTGTTTCGACTATCCTCAATCTCTACTATCATCTCAAACATCTTGCCCCATCGTTGCTCTATGCCCCACAAACATCCATCCCCCCTTATCGCGTTCAGATTAGGAGATCTGCTCCCGACTCCACCGTGTCGCTGAGGAGCACCACCTCACCTCGTTTCACATCCATTTTCACCCAAAATGGAGCCTAGACCTTCGCTTTCTCATTTTTGAGCTAACCATGCAGGTTTAGACTCGTGACGATCTCATCTGGGTCGATTTTTGTCCAAGAACAACTTCTTGGAGCTTCTGCACTTCACCGACCTCTGAGGGCCACTCCATTAACCCTCAAGGCCTTCTGAGCCCATCAATTGGTCCGGTGTGCGTCCGATCACCAGCCCGAACATTTTGCAGCACCAAAAACCATCGGAGGAAGTAGTCGTGCCCGATTTAGGTCCAATCCACGTCACCTCACTTGCTGGTGTGTGCAAGGGGACGGATATTTTGCACCTAAGCTCTAGGGATTTTTGTTTTTCATTTTATTCCTTATTTTTGAATTAATAGTGTAATATTTTCTAGCAAAATTGCATCCACCCCTGAACTTTGTAGTAATTGTACAAATACCCCTCTAGGTATTTATTATTGGGTATATATTTTGGAAAAATGTCATTTTTGGCCCTACTATTTTCTGAGATGTTCGGGATGGGTCCATAAACTTTAAATATGTTCATAAATGCCCTGCCAGATTGTATTTTCTTTTTGTGGATTTTATTTTGTTAAAAATAGCTCTTGGCCTCTAAATATTCTTAGAAAATTACCATATATATATCTGATACATATAACTAGCATATATATTTTTGATTAGGTTTTTAGGTTTATTTTCTATTTATTAAAAATAAAAAAATAGAGCTAATTTTTCTTATTATGCTTGGAAAAATACAAAAAAATATAAAAATGTTTTGAAAATTTCTAAAAAAACATATTTTATTTATTATCTTATTTAGCATCTACCGACCAAATATCCCTACAAATATAAAAATAGAAACATTAGAAATTAAAGGCTCCAAAATCCTCATAAAATTATAAAAAAAATTCTGAAAAATTTTGACAATATTTGTTTCTATTTTTGAATTTTATTTACTATTTTTATTACTTATTAGAAATAGTTTTAAATTTTTTTAACTTTATTTAGTATTTTTAATTTCCAAAATAATCCGGCTTATTTGTTCTATTCACTATTTTACATATTTAATTGTATTTAAAATACAAAAATTAACCAAAATTATAAGAAAAATACCAAAAATAGAGAAGAATATAAAAATCCCAAAATGGTTTTTGTGATTTCTGAGTATTTATAGCTATATTTATAAATATAGAAGCTACCTCCTCATATATATACCTCTATATATACTTATATTATTATTAATTATTATAAATAAATAAAAGAAAAAAATAAAAAAAATAAAAATTTCTTAAAATAAAAATTCAAAAAAATAAATAATTAAAAGCCCATTAAAATTTTCAAAAATACCTTGAAAAGCTAAAAAACATTTCTTGTCCGTTTTTAGCCAATTTTGTTGTCCATCCCCCATTCTCCTATATTCTCCCCCTACTTGTACTTGACCACTATACACATTTATTTGTAGGGTGTAATAAATTTTGATTCACACTTGCTTACATTGATTTTTCTATACATTGTACGGGTTAATTGTTGATGCCAACTTGACCTCAGTGAGCGATCACCTCAACGACACTCTATCTTTGCATTTCATGAGGATAACTTTTAGACCCTTTCCAAAGCCCTGTTCATCACAAAATCAGGAGTTTCTCGACTCATATCATCTTCGTGGATTACAAGAGTAAGCGGTTTTATCCATGTGCTCGTAAGTGCGGTCTCCGTTAGATCGAATTTGAGGCAGGAAGTATCGTCACTTAAGGACTACAAGATCGGAATCGCATGGCAAGAGGTAAGTATAATACTTGTGTGAGCTTGATGGAACGAATTGGAAAAGGTTCCCAAGCAATGTGGTTCCATTGATTTTTTTAAAATTCCGTTGTTATTACACCTTGCATGAAAAATCGTGGTTTCGTCAGATATGGTCCAACCTTCATGATTCCATGATATGTGAGGCAATATCAACTCCCTTGAAGTGGTATCAAATCCTTGGTCGAATGGATATCGGATTGCATGAACGTTGTTTTTTCTTCGCTTATACGATTTTGAATCGATTTTATGCATATATGACATGACTACTATTTTACCCTGATATGAACGGATTTAGGGATACTAAATAATGTTTATAATGTTTGTACCTCATACAAAAAGTCATGCCAATAGTTGGATAGGTTTGGGCATTAATTCAGATATGAAAAGTTCCCATGTTATGTTGTTTTTGCATGAATTTCGTAACTGTAACTTAGCAAATTTTATTTATGATTTTCCTATTATGAAACATTATAAAACACATTATTTATGTCATAAATCAAACCGGCTAACCACACAAACTTATTTTGTGTGATTCCGAGTCTGATTACCCAAGATATTCCATATTTAGTGGGATTGGGTCAAAAGATGATTAGATCATCTAGGTGATGATTTTTATTGTATTTTTCATTCAATATAAATCATGAAAAATTGGAATTTGCCCTTATTAGATGTTGTATCATTAATTTAAAAAAATAATTGACAAACAACAACTTGATTGAATGATTGCTTCATGAGAAATCCTAAAATTGAAAACTACAATAGTTGTAATTCAACAATGACATGCAAAATAACTTGATTGCATAATATGACAAGAAATTTAGAAAATTAAAAAATGTTTTAAAATTATTTCATTTCTGAGTGATTAATATATAGTATCATACATGGTCGAAATATCAACAAAATCCCATAATATAATTTGTACTAATTATGTTGTCCTGAATTGGAATGGTGATGTGTCTAAGCCTAGATATGTTGATGGGTTACCTAATTCGGACCCTACACTGCATTGGTAGCGGAAGCACTCCCTGTCAGCATAGTCTAAACGTTCTGACAAGATCCATTTAAAGGAAGGGTGACATGAGAAGTCTATGCGTACTTTTAACAACTAGAATAGAATAAAATATACTAAGTGAGGATGTAAACTATATAGTAATATCAAGTACGATTTTATTTGTTGGCTACATTGGACTAATATTAATTTAATATTATAAAATTAATATAATATAATTAAAATGCACAATGTATAATCAATAAGACTGGAATTCTTTAGAGTTATTGATCATGAGAATATGATTCAAATGATCGATTAAAATTTGAACAAGATATGGAAGATCATAATATGACATCCATGATCTTCTGCCAAGGCATAGGGTACTACCCATGGATTGTACAATGGAGCTTCCTACGTGAAGTCATAGATCCAATGGACAAGCACAAATAGATCAAGCTCTTTACTTCTTGAAAGAGACATGTCGTATGCATATTGACTTCAACGTTGTACCCCATATAATTGAGGTGACATTGGATTGCATATAGCGAGTTTTATTCATGTTGACAATTACCTTAGGGGTGATAAGCTAGGGTGTCAAAGACCAAATTAGGAAATGCAAGTTTGACTTGTAAGGTGGAAAGAGATCCCACTTCCTTCACCCAAGTTACATTTTCTAATATTATTGGGGTATTTACAAAGGTGTAAGGGAGATTCCTTATCTCACCTAAGGTAATTTGGTTGGCATACCTCATGATTTGAAAGTTCAAAAGGAAATGGATTCTCAAAGTAATAAAAAATGAGACAATTTTTATTTAAATAAATAATAATTTTAATCAAAGTAAATATTTTTATGCATCTTATTAATTGCAGATATCCTTTCACTAAACCCACTCAATATATACTCAATCATAACAAGTATCATATTGGATCCATGATTAAGATGCATTAATTGTAATTAGGCATATAATGTCGAGGTTGCAACGTTCAAGTTTCCTCATGATGATGACGATTGACAATTAAATAGATAGGACAACAACATAAGTTCTTCAGAGGTGTAGGGAGTAGTGCTATCTTGGGAGAAATGTCATTTTACGTTACAAGAGGGTATCATGTTGGGACACATATGATCTGACCTAGTTGTATCTTGGGAGAAATATCATTTTATGTTTTATCAGTATGATCTGATCTAGATGCTTTCATGATGCACGAGGCAATATCCCTCCCTTTAGACAAAGGGGCTTTGTGTGGGATGTTGTACAAGAATTAGACTAGAGGACTCACCTGGGGAGCCCTCTTACTAATGAAAATACTAAGGGTGCATTTTGTGGGCCCATCTCAGCTTATCCACATGGAGCATGATGAAGTAAGGTCCTTTTCATTGCTTCTAAGTGTTTGATTTTATGTATTCGGTTAGGTTCTAAGAGGTTAGGGAGAGAGAGCACACATCCTTTATCAATCAAGCAAGAAAAGAGACTACCAATAAAGAGGATCATGATTTTGATGGAAGGAAAGTTCGTCATGAAACTCAAAGAGTTGTCCTCCAGGTTGTGGCCTAAGATCCCTTGGCTCAATCTTTTGTGGATGAATTACCATTAGAAAGAAGGATCTCTAACATATATGCTTCAAAACACCATGTTATAACTAAGGGGACATCAAACTTTATTAGTCAGTGAATCGACATCCCACCTCAGGAATTGACCAAATCCCATTAGGGATGTGGTGACATTTATGATCTTTCTATCCATCAGATAGATGTTAAGATTGTCTTTCTTCATAGCGATCTTGAGTAGGGGATCTATACAAATCAACCTAACGAGCTTATGAAACCTGGAAATGATAGAAAACTTTGTAAGCTTGTTAAATCTTTTTAAAAAAGTAAACACACACCAAAGTAGTGGTAAGAAAAAAAATTTACGAAACCATTTTGTTATGTGGCTTTAAGGTCTAGGATTCTGACAAGTGTGTCTATTCCAAGGTGAAGGGTGATGAGTTTATTGTCTTGTTCATGTATGTAGATGGCATACTATTTATTGGATTATATATGGGGATTATTAATGAGACTAAAGTGTTCCCGAATAAAAAGTTTGAGATGAAGGACATGGGTGTTATTGAAGTGATCTTGGATTTCAAACTGACGAGGTCAATTGATGAGATGGTAGTTTCTCAATCTCACTATGCCAAGAAGGTACTTGGAGAAATATGATATTAAGATAGAAAAGCTATAAGCATTGCTTTTGATTCATCTAAAATGCTTTATAAGATCAAGAGTGGAGTTCCTGTGTGCCAAATTACGTAGTCACAACTAATAGGATACTTAATGTATTTAACAAATTGCATAAGACCAACCATTTTATTCTTGGTTGAAAAACTGAGTAGATAAATAAGTTATCATGACTGTACTTACTGTATGACTTTGGATCTAGTACTATGGTACTTGAAAGGAACTATTTTTCTTAATTTGCATTATGGTAGACATCTATATGCATTGGAAGAATATACTGATGCAAGCTAGATCGAGAAATTAGAGGAGTCTGAGAGTAATGGTGTTACTAGATATGTTTTTATCCATAAAGGCAGTTCAATCTCCTGGAGATCTGTGAAACAGACCATTTTAGACCAGTTGACCTTTAAGGTTGATTTGTGTGCTTTGGATACCACAGGAATTGAGGCTAAATGGCTAAGGGAACCTCTTTCTAAGATTCCCATGGTGGTTAAGCCAATTCTTGTGATAACATGACTAAATTTGCCACGATTAAGAGTTCAAAGTTAAATTAGAATACAAGGATACATATTCAAAC
The DNA here is from genome assembly GCA_037367405.1 of Ottelia alismoides. Classification (NCBI taxonomy): domain Eukaryota; kingdom Viridiplantae; phylum Streptophyta; class Magnoliopsida; order Alismatales; family Hydrocharitaceae; genus Ottelia; species Ottelia alismoides. The sequence goes on along the minus strand of JAZKJV010010715.1, from coordinate 179,025 downwards.
TGACTTAAGACATTAAGGTATTTAGTATCTCAAGGAGTGATGATTGTGCATTTTGTTGGATCTAAAGATGACATAAATAATCCATTGACTAAGGGACTTGATAAATTGTTAGTCCTAAAGTCTAGGTTTGGGATGAGACTGAGATCCATTGGGAGTTCTTCCACAATAGCAACGCTATCTATATAAGTGGAGATCCCATAAAGTAGGTTCAACATAGTAACAACAAGCTATTTGGAGAACTGGTTGGCACTATTGTTTTCATGCTTATGCATGAGTGTCTTATCCCTAGAAACTCGAGTACCATTTAAGCTACAAGATAAGCATAGGATTTAAATGGGTTTTAGCCTTTGTGCAGGATATTAGCAGTAAATCCTTGGTAGACCTATCCAACGGGTCAGTGACCACCGACCCAGCCTTCTCATGGGTCGGGTATGGGCCAAGAAATTTTATGAATGGTCCAGCATGCTCTTTGCCCCCTGGTCAACTAGACATGCCATTGACATGTGCCAAAAAACCTGTCCTGACCTGTAAATAAAAAAAGTATTTAAAAATTACATTTATAATATAATATACAACAAGTTTTTGTTTAGGTTATCATTGTTACATACTATTATGTAGTTTTAATGTCACGTAACACATATTATGGTTACTTAGATTTAGAATGTTTAGATGATACTTAAAATTTTTTTATCTTTATGAATTATACGAAAAATTTAAGAAAAGAAGTGATTTACATCCAGCCCATTGATAACAAGGGTTTTCACAGAGGTCTTGTCAATCCATAAGGCGGACCGATAGTTTTTGAAGCGACCCCAAAAGAAACCCTGGTTGATCAACAATTAACACACAATATATACAAAGCCAGGAATAACAAAAATGTGAGGTTAAAATTTTATTATCTCTACCATAAAATGCGTAGTGATTAAGCATGGAGTGGTCGAACCACAGAGAGCAAAACATATAGCCTAGTTATTTATTTACATCCATGTCATTTACCATGAATATACATATATCTTTTTGTGGGTTTTTGGATTATATATTTATATATATATTATTTTATAAATATTTTTATATTTTGCTTTTAATTTTGTAATTTTATATTTCCTTTTTGCATTTTTTAGATTTTTATATTTCCTTTTCTTTTAAATATAAATATAGGATATATAAGGGCATTTACATACATTAAGAGAAACATATCTATAAATACTAATAACTATAAATAAAATAAAAAAGAAAAATTGTTTTTGTATAATATATATATATTTTAATGTTTTTTTTGTATTTTTGTGGAACTTTTGCTAATTTTTATAAATTTTTAAAAACAAATATATCCAAATAAGGGATTAAATAATTACCTGAAATTGATTTGGATTTTAAAATAGTAAAAAGGCTCCAAAATTACCCAAACCAATTTTAATATATAATATTTTATATAAAGAAAATTATAGTATAAAAAAATTTTTTTGGAGTTTTTAATGAATTTTTAAATTTTTATGAAAGATTTCGGGGTTTTCAATTTTTATGGTTTTTCTTTTTCCATTTTTAGCAATTTTAGTCTATAATGAAAACAAGACAAAATACACCACATATAATTTTTTTAGAATTTTAGAAACGTTTTTATATTTTTTATATTTTCTAATTGAAACGAGGAATATATGTGCTCTATTTCATTTTAACAAATGATTAAAGTGCACAAAAATGCAAATAAAAATATGGGCGCGAATGTACATGGCATGAGGAATTTAATCCTATTTTTGCATATTTTTAGGAGCACACTATCTATTTATAAAACCTATATAAAAACTACAAAATTATAGGTCCTAGCAAGGGCGTATTTGCAATAAAAATAAATTACAGGGGCTTCCATGCAAATATGCCAACATAATACAACATGTATTTAGTTTTTATGAATTTTTTTACAATATACAAAACCCTCCAGGGCCCATCTACAAATTACCCATCACGTGGGACTACACATGACTCTGCTTGGGAAGGACCCATATGTAATATCATAAAAGTACATTGGTTTTTGGACAAAATTCCCATTTATTTTAAACTTCACATTTTATTTACAGAACTACAATTAAATGTACAAAAATGCGGGGTATCTTGTAAAAATTATCCCATATAAGGCATCATCGGATGGCGGTGGACATTTCACTTGACAAGTGGCATCCGCTCTTTGCTTGGCGGTGGACATTTCACTTGACAAGTGTCATCCACTCCTCGTCTTATGACGCTTCGCCTTCAACGGTGGAGATTAGATCTTCGATGCTCGATCGAATGACTGAGGTACGTTGCAATCCAACAGGTCGCGATCATTCTGGAGCAGCTAGGGAATCCAACGACAGGAAGAAGGCCTGGACGAACAGGTCAAGAACTCGACCAGGTCGAGTTTCAATTCGCTTGCCAGAGTGCCTCTGGCCACCTGGAATTCTCGGTCAAGAGGCAAAGTGGAGCACTTCCTCCTCTGCAACAGATGATGTACTCTGGAGGTACGCCGGAGGTCAGATGGAGGCAGGCAAGCTTAGAAAAAAAATGGAGCTCCAGATAACTGCAGTTTTAACAAAAAACGACTCCAAAAGGAGTCCTTTGGCCACTGGCACCTGTAGAAAAGTCAAGGAAAAGAAAACAACTGGTCCGAGGGTTTGTTTGGCACAGATGAGCTAAGGGTGGTGTGTGGTGGCGAGGTCCGGCAGGGTTTGACGGAGTTGGACCTCGTAATCCAGATCCGAGTGGGATTTGGGGAAGCGAAGGTGTGGGGGACGTGAAGAAATGATAGGGGAAGAGAGTGAGGTGATTGACAGGTCGATTAATGATCAGAAACAGATGGAAGCATTCGCCGGAGAGGAGCTCCGACGAAGTTCGAGTCGAGCGATTACGATTAAAACTAACACCTACAAGATAATATAAATGCAGAATTGAAGATCATGAAATAAAATCTACCTAAGAAATGGAAAATGGTTCAGCTCTTATACCTGAGAGAGCTCAGGGAGCAGGGCCGCTGGCGATAGTGGATGTGGGTGCAACTTAGTGCTCCTGGAGCTTCACTCGGTCGCAAGAAGACTTCTCCTGTCACGAGAAGACTCACTAGTCCCTGGACGAGGGTTCCTAGACCCGAGAATGTGACCAAAAAATCAATGGAGGTCGGAGGCTTTATTTATAAACATGGTGGTCTACCCTCATTGACTGGTCGATTGGGAGAGTTTGGGTGTATGTACAAGAAATCAAAGTGGCCGGCAAGTATGTGTGATGATCAATGATGGTTTTCTCTTAAGGAAGCAAGGTCGATTGAGATGGAGTAGCTGGGGAAAATGGTGGCAAACTCGGGAAAACGATGTATGCATCAAATCAACATGCTGGAGGGGGAATTGGCTGGGCAGTCATCAAATGGGGCGCCCTTATTGGGCCACATCAGCCCGAGTAAGGACAAAACAGGTTGGTTATTAAAGAATAAATAATTTAAAATAAAGAATGATTTTATTAATTTTACGTATAAAATAAAAAATATTTTTTATTTTATTTAGTATTTTATTTTAATTTTTATTTATTTCTTGGTGTTATTTATTATTAGTTAATTTTAATGGTGTTTTTATAGGTATATTTACCTATATTTTCGATATTTTATTTTAATTTGTATATTTTATTATATTATTTTATTATATTATTTTATACATTTATAACTTATTTTTATGTACTTAAATATATTTTTATTATATTTTTTGATATTATTTGTGTATGTATATAAATAGGTATGTAAATTATATATGTATACTTATAGGTATTTCATATATGTTTTATATACATCATTTGATTTTAATGTATTTTATTGAATTTTATTTTGTTTTATATTTTTAATAGAATATAAATAATATTCACAAGAATATAAGAGTAAAGAATGAAAGAATGGCGTCCCCTTTTATTTATATACAAGTATAACATAGATATTTTGTCTATATATTGATATAGACTTAATTTATTTTATTTTTCTTTTTGGTTTTATTTTGATATGTACAAATGTTATGAATAATAATTACAAAATTATAAAAATATGAATCTATAAAAATAATAAAGAATGAATATAATGATTATTTTAATCACGTATAATGCACAATGAGGGTAAAACCTAACTTACACACAACAGCTCCAAAAATTATGAAACCACCTCTATTAAATAGCTTGTGAAAAGTTATATATAATTAAAGGGATTTTGATACATTTTGAGATTTTTATTTGAAAGATATGGGTCTGTGAAGTTGGGATTTTAGATTTTTATTTTGTATATAAAAAGTACTCTATATATTATTTTTGTACAAACTCAATTTTGTATTTTATTTACATTATTATCTAAAACTTTTGTATACAAAGTTTCTTCATTTGATGAATAAATAATAAAGAATAAAATAGGTGTCAAAAGGTAAATAATAATAAATAGAAGAATTGTGTATTTATTGTATTTTTGTCCCTTATCTCCCCCTACTTTATTCCTTGTCGACCAACTCAATTCTTGACTTGGTCGTGGGGTTTGGGTCATAAAATATCTTTGATGTTTTATTCCTTTTTCTTTTCTCTCTCTATTCTACAATTTTGGCATTAAAACCCATATTATTTACACAATAAATGCAATAGATGATGATTGCTATTTTGTACAAGTTGATGTTATTTTCATGCATTGGCTAGGGGTTTTAAGGTTAAAATGATAGAATAAAGGTGATGAAATGGAAATTCATCACCCCACTATACTTGCCTTTGCTAGTCCCTAGCAAACACTTATGCAATATGTACAAACAAGAATAAAAAAGAAAAGAAAAAGAAAGCATAAATAAAATTGATTCTAATTATTAAATTTGTCTTTACAAAATCAAAGTTTGGAGCTTAGGTTAGTCATTGATGTGAAAATGTGTGTAGAACCTGGTCGGAAACCAAATTTAAAACACAACAGCCTTCGAGAGGCATAGACATGTCAAACCACCTCAATAGCCATGTCAGAACTAGCCTACATCCTACGCAAACCCTTATAACTGTGAAGCTGACTTGTACAGTGTAAATGTGGGAGTGGCTCTCCCCAACTGAAATGACAAAAAAACTGACTTCTCTATAAAGACAACCCAATGATCCCCCAATCCAGCAACTCTTTCCTCGAGGAGTAGGGTACTCCCTTCTATGTTCAAGTGGCAACCGACTCAAGAGGAGGGGATGGAGAGAAGAATGGTTCGTAGTCAGTGTAGCCAACTATCTCAGGATGCATGACCAGTGTAGTCAAGTCATCCAGTTGCAAGCTCACATGGTATAACTTTGATGCTCAAGCTTGCTTATTTTCTATACAACATATATACATACTCCGGCATGCATTTTATTTTCAATTAGGCCTGTCCACTTTTTTGGAGTTTTTCTTCTTCGAAATAATATATACAACAACATTTACATAAGGAGTTTTTCCTCTTGAGCCAGAAGACAATCCCTCTTTTGAAGCATTATTGCAACCCACATTCTCCTATCTTTAGACCTCATGGCTATTGGATCGGGTTGGGGTGCACTTCCCTCCCTAGACGAGGATGAATGTTTCCACTCGTGTGTGTCTCAAACCGAAAAATTCATTCCCCTCACCACTCCACTTGAGTTGAGCGAGTGAAAAGTGCAAGCATCCAAGTTAGGTCATGACTGACAAGATTCAACGTGTCTCTCGAAAAGTTCTAGTTAGTCAGTTGAGGTGACTTGAACCCAGCCTTGAGTCTCAAAGAATTAAGTTTGAATAGACCTGAAGTACCTTAAATCTAGTTCCCAAAAGGTTCCTGTGCAGTTAGTTGCAGTAAGGTCCAACCAAGCCTCAATCTTTGACTTTATTTGTACTAGTTCAATCATCAAGCTTAATCCAAAAAGAATGTGAATGCCATGCAAATGCTTTGTACAATGCAACAAATATTTTTGTGATGAACTTTCTTCAAAGTCTTGATCTTTTGAAAAGATGATGCATATGCAAAACTTTCTTGTATTTTGCAAAAAATGTTTTTTGTATTTCAGTATCGCAAATGTTTTTGTGATTTTTGAAAATAGAAGATTTTGGATAAGAAACTAGGTACAAATATTTATAAAGGGATGCATCTCATATTTACAAGGGTTCGATTTTAAAGAATTTACAAGGGCTAAGTGATCACTTTTATAGAGATACTTATAAAGAATTTTAATATGGTATGTGTACTCCTCGAACTTATTTGAGAATAATTTCACAAAAGTTTTGAAAACTATAGTCCAAAATAACATTTACAAACAATTTCTACAAACATTTACACACATTTAAAAATCATTTTGCAAAGATTTTTTTTCAAAAAATATATATAGATTTTCAAATATTTTTGCAACCACGTTCAAACCATTTGCAAAATGTTTTTCGAACATTTTTATTTCACGTGAAGAAAATAATTTTTTGCAAATAAAATGTTTTTACAAAGGTTGAACACTTTTTACAAAACATTTTCCGAACACTTTTTCAAACAATTTTTCAAAACGTTTTTCAAGCTATTTTTCAAACAATTTGTAAAAGCATTTTTACCTGATTTATTCATCAGTATATACAAAAAGAGCTTGAGGAGATATAAGTAGGATCTTGTTAGGAGATTTTAATAAATTTAATAATATTTTTAGCCATAAGTATCATTTCAAAAATTAAAGTACAAGTTATGGCTAATGTATATACACATTATATACGCCTCCCTATACTTAGCCTGAGCTATGTCCTCATAAGATCGAAGAGAAAAAGAGAAGACATAACTCGGATTGAGAATAGAAAAGTCAAAAAATAACGAATGAAGGAATAACTGAATAAGGAGTCGGTCGTCCCCCCTATATTTATGATCAAATAATCCAAAGTATAGAAGACTGTACACAAAGTAGGGAGGGTCAAGGGTGAGAATGAACAGATCGTACTCCGGCTGTCTCCACCTATACTTAGGGTAAGATCTCCCTGAGTATAGAAAAGAAGGAGAGATAGCGGAGAGGATTAAAGAATGAAACTACACGAGGTGTACACCCCCTATACTTAGGACAAAGTATGTCCTAAGTATAGTAGACTGGAAAAAAGGGGTGATACATGTAAGCATTTTTTAAATAGAGAAAAGTTGGAAAATGAAAAGAATAAAAGAAGAAAAGATAAAAAAACTTAAAGTAAAAGTTTTTTAGTAGCATTATATGAATCTTTTCATATGACTACTACTGTGGATGTATCATAGAAGCGCGGTACTTGGATAGAGTCGACGACGACCAAGAAAGTGTCATGCTCGAGGTAAGGCTTCAGGAGTTAACCACTGACGACAAATGGTTGTGCATCAAGAGACAAATCTGATATTGCAATGATGTCGTTGTCACGCACTTCTCGAACTTGAAACAACCCTGACCATTTGTTTTTAAATTTACCCGGAAGATCTTCAACTTTGCATCGAATAACTACACTTTCTGTCCAGCTTCGAAGGTCTTTCGTCTAATGTGCTGGTCGTGCCAACGTTTCACCTTCTCCTTATACATCAAGGTGTTGTCATATGCATAGTCTCGAAATTCCAGGAGCATTTTCATATCCTCCTTTCTTTTCTAACCACTTCTTTGTGAGTTCAAATTGCAAATATTTATAGCCCATAAAGATTTGTGAATTAATTCCACGGGCATAAGACATGGTTTCCCGTAAACAATAGAGTTGGGAGACATGCCCAAGGGAGACTTGTAAGCAGTTTTGTATTCCCATAGGACAAAGTCCAAGAGTCGGGACCAGTTCATTTTGTATGGCTTCACATTTTACTGAATGATCATCTTGATTTCTCTGTTTGATAACTCTCCATGCCATTGGTCTGAGGATGGTAAGGAGATGCAACACGGTGCTCGATGCCATACTACTTCGTGAGCTTCTTGACCTCTCTGTATATGAAGTGACTACCCCCATCTGATATCAGTATCTTTGGAATCCCGAACCACGAGATGATGTTCTCATTCAGAAATCGACAAACTGTATAGTTGTCTGCAGCTCGAGCGGGGATTGCCTCAACCTAGTGATCACATAATCAACGACAAGAAGGATGTGCTCATTTCCCTGACTGTTGGGGAAAGGTCCCATGAAATCGATGCCCCAAGCATCTAATACGCCTTCTATCTGAATGACCTTTAGGGGCATTAAATCTTTCACTGTGAGGGTGCCTTTCAATTTTTGACAGTCAGTGCATAGTTTAACAAAGACTGTTGCATCCTTGAATAGTGTGGGCCACCATAGTCCACACTAGAGTACTTTTGCTACCGTTTTGTCTCTAGAGACATGTCCACCAGATTCAAGCGAGTGGTAATGATTGAGGATACTATGATGCTCCTCATGTTGCGCCAAATACAATCTGCTCCTTCCCTGAATATGAGTGGGTCTTCCCATTGGTAGAAATAAATAATTGACAAGAACTTGTCCTTCTTGATTTTCATCCAATATTGTGGAACCATACCGGGTATGAGATAGTTAAACAATATCGGCATACCAAGGGAGTGAATCCACACCTAAAATTAATTCGTCAGGAAAGGTGTCTGTGATGGGTGTACTGCTCAGCGAAGGCTCTTGATTTTCAACTCTAGAGAGGTGATCTTCTACAACATTGTGAACTGTAGTCTTGTCCTTGATTTCCAAATCAAACTCCTGAAGGAGAAGGATCCATTTGATCAGTCTGAGTTTGGCATCCTTCTTCTGCTGTAAGTATCAGATAACAGAGTGGTCGGTGAAGATTGCGACTTTTGATCCCAACAAATAGGATACGAACTTCTCAAGGGCAAATACCACAACCAGCAATTCTTTCTCCATTACTGTGCAATTTCTCTGAGCTTAATCTAATGTCTTGCTGGCATAATGAATGGCATAGGGTGCCTTATCTTTTCGTTGTCTTAACACAGCCCCAACTGCAAAGTTTGATGCGTCCGTCATAATCTAAAAAGGAAGAGACCAATCCAGCAGCTATAGGACTGGAGCTTAGGTGGTTAGCTCCTTCCGCTGATTGAATGAAAGGAGAACTTGTTGATCAACATTAAACTCAGTCTCCTTGCATAGTAATCCTGTAAGAGGTCGGGCGATGCGACTGAAATCACGGATGAACCTTCTATAGAATCCAACATGCCCCAGGAATGACCTCACATTCCTCACTGTTTGAGGTGGCTCAAGATTGGCAATCACATCCACCTTTGCCGGTTTGACTTCCATGTAACATTTGGAAATGACATGACCCAACACAATCCCTTTTGTTACCATGAAGTGGCTTTTTTCCCATGATAATACAAGATTGACTTCACGGCATTTCTGAAGTACTCTGTGCAGTTGCTGAAGACAAGAATCAAAGCTGTCACCATAGACGGAGAATTCATCCATAAACACCTCGAGAAAACTACCTAGCATCTCGGTGAAAACTACATGCATGCATCTCTGGAATGTCGTAGGTGCGTTGCATAATCCAAAGGGCATTCTCCTGAAAGCATAAGTGTCGAATGGGCAAGTGAAGGTCATCTTCTCTTGGTCTTTTCGGGTGATTGCCACTTGGTTGTACCCGAAGTAGCCATCCAAAAAGTAGAAGAATACCTTGCCAGCCAGTATTTCCAAAACTTGATCAATAAAAGGTAAGGGAAAGTGATCCTTCTTACGCATACACGCCAGGATGTCGGTACCCAAGTAGATACCTCCTCCGCTCTATCATTTGTAACAACAGTAAGCCCTAAATTTTTCGAAAAAACATGCAGTGGGCTTACTCATTTTGAGTTGGAGATGGGAGAAATAAAGCCCGCGTGACACCATTTTGTTATTTCCCTCATGACGACGTCCCTTAGATTCAGATTCAGTCTTCTTTGAAGTTCACAGGATGGCTTGGAATCTTACTCCAAATAGATGTTGTGTGAACACATCGCATGATTTATCCCTCGAAGATCAGAGACATGCCAATCAAGTGCCTTGCAGTTTTTCTCTAGAACCTTGAGAAGTCGAGATTCTTGCTTCAGACTCAGCTTGCTACTGATAATGCCAAGATACATGTTGTCAGCACCCGCAAGGAAAGCATACTTCAGGCTTGTAGGAAGTGGCTTGAGTTCTGGTTCTGATCTAGCCAACTTATCAGTCACTTCTGAGACAGTGCTGGTGACAGGACGTGCTCCTTGATATTTTACAAAGTTGCCAACCTTATTGCTATGTTGAGATTCTGATAATGTGCTGAACGGATCTGTGACAGGATCATTGTGTTCGGGCTTTTGTGAATCATTAGAGTCAAAGAGATACATTCACAAATTTGACTATGTCTCCCAAAGGTCTTTGGAGCTTGCGTCGACTGTGCTTTCCACATCCTCCTCTAGGGAGAGGCTTTCCTGTGTCCATGGATCGTTCAAGGAGAGTTGTGTATCTCAGATTTTTGTATTGATGTCACAGTCTGCTTCAGATGTAGCTTCATGTCCCTTATCAATTTTGACTTTAGGCTCGTTGATCATGTCTATGGTAATTCTGTCGTGGCCCGAGCTGAATGTGATCTTGCCAGACCCATAGTCTACCACGTCTTCTGAAGTGCGCAGGAATGGCCAGCCTAGGATGATAGGAGTCTAGAGTATGGGTGTGGGGGAGTCCATATCAAGGACTACAAAATCAACTGGGAACTGCATCTCCCGCACCTTCACAACAATACCTTCTAACAGACCTCGAGGTCGCTTAATGGATCGATCTGCGAACCGAAGGATCATATGTGTTTGCTTGAGAGGACCTATCCCAAATTCTTGTAGTAATGACGAGGGCAGGAGGTTGATGGAAGAACTGCTGTCAAGCAGAGTTCGCTCGAAGACTAGATCGAAAATCTTGCAACTGATTAGAGGCGCTCCTTTGTATTGCTTATTTTGTGGGAGATTGTTGATGGCTGCAAATGTGGCCATGGTGAGAATGTGCTTCTCAACCTGTTGATGTCTTTTGTTGCATGCTAGTCAACGCTTGCTTGTACATGCCTCTTTCAAACCTTTCTTTACAGCTGGCATGTATTCCATGACCTTCATTAATGAAATCTCAACAGTCAAATTTTTAATATATCCACAACACCAAGGTCAGACAATGCACTTTTTCTTTTTGCATTTTTTTATTTTTTCTATTGCATCAAGAAAAGAAATATTTACATGTTTGTAATCAGAAACAGCGTTTTTATTTACAACAAAATCCTTGTCCACAATATGTCGTACATCCGGGTCACAAAAAGGAGTCCAATCTAGAAGCTGAGATGCTGATGTTGGTGGACAAGAAAAACGTGGGGCCTCTACTCCATCGGTTGGCATAGGATTAGGCTGCGATTGACGGCTCCTCCATGGCTGGCACGACTTCACTTTGGCTATGATATTTTTTTGGCCTTTTTGCTTTTTCAGATTTTTTTCTTTTTGGTGATGGAGATGGTGGTGAATGGCAGTTGGAATGGCTCCTCCTTCTTCTTCTTCCTCACCCGCCCCTGTAGCTGGCACGTTTGATGTAGAAGATGACGATTGACTTGGTTCGTTGTAGGAAGAGGCAAGGTCCTACCGCTTCCGAGAGTGACAACATTAGATAAAACAATAGTACAATCATCTGGCTCTATAGACATAGATAAGACATCACATTCTACATGCTCTCTTCTCTTGATGCTGTTGGGGTTGGCTTCAACCTGCGTCGGAATGGTAGTTTTTGAGGCGGTCAGGTCATCTAACTTTTTTGTCATGTCTGCTAGGCCTTTGACAAGCTGGGCCAAGTTATCAAGAGTTGGGTTCACAAGATTTGCCTCTAAGGATTCAACGTGCATACCACGTTGTTGCTGCATGTTTGGGGGTTGAGGTGGTGACTGTTGGTGGTGTTGAGGTGGTGAAGGAAGCTGAAATTGATGGTAAGATGGAGGATAGTGCTGGTATTGTGGAGGTGGTGTAGCCACATACTGGTGGTATAGCTGTGGCTGATGGTATTGTGTTTGCTGGTATTGCTGAGTCCGCCTCCATTAATTGGGATACTGAGGAGGCTGGTGATACTACGGCGAAGGTTGCGAGTACTGCCGAAACCGACCACCCTGTGGTTGGTGCTACTTCCTGTTGGCTTGTTGTTGGCCCTGGGGGTGTATGGTAGGACAAGCCAGTTGTGCATCATTACTCAAAATACCATTGATTCTTGAATTAGGGTGGTGGTGGAAAGGCTGGATCAGATGATGGAAGAAAGTCTGGCTCGTAGACAACCATATACTGCTTCGGTGGGCCCTGATCGGGTGCCTGCACGTAGTACACGTGTTGGACTGTCGGTGGCTGCTGGCTCGACTGAGGTTGTTGTGGTAGTTATGGCTCATCGTTCTTCTCAGCTAGAGCTTCCATGGATGGTGTCGCCGACTGGACTGAACTGATGGTTCCCACTAGCAGCTCCAACTACTTGGTGATCTAGTCCAGCTTGTCGAGGTTCTGCATCCTCTTCTCGATCACAACAAGTTTGTCGAGGTCCTGTAATCGTTTCTCAATAATATTAACCTTTGAGAGATCACCCTCGATGATGCTGAGGTTGGAGCTCTCATTTCTCTCCACTTCACGAGACACTATATGGACTTGCTTCTGGAGGATCTAGGGTTGCTTCAAATATGCCTTGGATGAAGAGAGGGCAGCCTCTCCTTCGACCATTTCCTCAAAAATATGCCAAACTACGTCTTCATCCTTGTTGAAATGTGATCCCCCATAGGTTGCGTTAACGAGTCGTTGGCTTTCTACATTCAGCTCCCTGAAGAAGTGTTGTACCAAGCTGGTTCGTGGGATCTCATGATGGGTGCATTTCTCCTGCAGATCTATGAATCTCTCCCAGGCTTCATGAATGCTCTCTTGTGCCCCCAGGGAGAAGTTGCTCATTTTGGCTCGAATCTGGTTGAGCCGATCGGGAGGATAGAATTTGTGAAAGAAGGAGGACTTCAGCTTCTACCATGTCTTGACGACCTTTCCCAAATGGTTGACCCAATATAGGGCCTTGTCCTATAGACTAAAGGGGAACGCCAGCATCTTCACTACTCGGGACATTTGGGTAGTGGGTAGTATGACAGATGCGTGAAAAGTGCTGCAGGTAAATGTAGGGCTCTTCACTGGTGTTCCCATGAAAAGAAGGTAGAAGAGCAAGGAACTGAGGCTTCAGCTCAAAGTGAGGATGCACTGGTGGTATGAGGATCCACCCGGTCATTTGGTTGTCTCCATGGTTATATGTCTCTTTCAGTGTGGGTTTTGGCCTCCCTTGTTCTGACTCTTTCTCGTCGGGGTTCTTAAGGGGTCCTCGTCCTCCTCCTCCTAGTCTGTCTCGACCTCCTCCTCCTTGTATATTGATGACATCATTCAACATATCTTGAAATGCAGTCTGTGCTTGGGCTTGCTTTGTCAGTTGCTACTAAGTAATCTGGATATATACCAACAATTGGGCATTCACCTGATTCTGATCAGGCATCTGTCCTTGCTCTGGCTGAGAAGGTGGCTGCTGACCCTTACCCTTTCCTTAAGGAGCCATTTTGGGGTCTGAGTTTGAAGAGATGAATTCTGTGTTCGGATCCAAGACTGGGATTGTCTTCTATCTGCAATGTGAAAAACCTCCAATCAGACCACTTGCAATTGAATCTTTGGATGCGAAGATGGATATGGAATTAGAGTCAATTCCAGAGTGTTGTGAAGCAAAAAGATATGGGCTATAATTGACTCTCATTCACAACTATGAAGGTGGGACAAAGGTGATCCCAGTTTATTTGGTGGTTGGGAAGGGTGGATAGAAGATGAGGAGTCTGGAGATCGACCCGCAAGGTCTGGATCGGGTTCTTGGGAATCAACTCGATATTTGACGAAGTCGAGTCAATGAACTTGATGTAGGTGTTGGCAGGGTTCTGACTAAGCCATTCATGATTGACATCGTGAAGAAAGAAGGAGATCGATGCAGAAGGAAAGATAGGTGGTCAAAGAGGAAGAAAAATAGAGTGTAAAATAGTAGAAAAGCTCAAATCGAGCGGAGGTCAAGAGGAAGACACACATATGACAAAATTTACGAAATACGCGGGACTTTATTCTTTGAACCTTAATCTCGATCCATACAAACATAATACAAATTTGAGTTCACCAACTCACACCATTTGAAGCCGTAAAGGTTCGGCTATTTATTATCTTTTCAGTTTTAGAGTTGTTATTTCAGGTATATCTTATAACAAGTCCTTAGCATCGTAACCCTATAGGAGGGAGAGTACTTCCAGAAAAGTATCCCGTACTTGTCCTCCTCCTTTGTAACCTGTAGTCTGCACCTTTTGAGTTCTTTGTAACCTTTCCTGGATCCCTACTCAGCCAAAGAAATAGAGAGAGGAAGCCAATATGCGAAACTGCTACTTCGGTTCTTGCTCGTAACAGAATCACATGTGAGCGTGCAAGAACCTACTCGGACGCAAACCGATGAGACATATACCCCTGTGAAGGCGTGGCCTATGCTCAGTACTTCATACCATGTCGGTGTTCCACACAAGGCGGGAACACCATCATTGACAAAGCCCTACCCGGTCACGTAGGATAGAAGCACCAGTACTTCAGAAATCCAGGCGATATACAAGGCAGATACAGACTGGGTTTTGGGCTCTAATCCTTAGCAGGTCATGCCTTGCTCTTGGGAGGGGTTTTGGCCCTCTCCTAATGTACCTGAAAACAATGAGGGCTTTATGAACCCAAGACAATGATATTCCATTAAGGATTTTAATTAAGATCAAAGTTTATTTAGCAGTCCCCTTGTTTTAATTCTTTAGGTTTTCACTTTTTTTTGATCTATTTTCATACAAGCGTCTAATATTTTGTAGATTTTCATTTAGTCCCAAATGCTTAAAATCAGAGGGAGATAGCGAGAAAGCCGTGTCAGTCGATTCAATGATGAAAATCTCACCATTGAATCTAATGATGCATGCTGTGTTAGAGGACTTACAGTGCTTCCCAGCTTTCTCCATGCGGTATGCAAAACATAACTTTTAAACCTATTCTACATGGCGGTATGCAGTTGAGAAAATCGCTATAAACATTAGCTGCTATTAGTCGTGAAGAATCAATTGTCAGTTATTCAGAAATGAGACCAAGATACGGTCTTAGATGTCGATTGGTGCCTGCCATAATGGATCCTGCAAGTGTTATATACGAACTCTCTTGGCACGCGGTCTCAAGTCTAAATTAGTAACATTATTAATTTGACTAGATCCAATTATACAGGACTATAGGAACATGGATTCTTATTAAGGTTTGGACTTAGTTATCGAGTCAAGCAACCTATATCTAGGGGCTCAATGCATACAAAACAAAATAAAAAAGGAGGAAAACTCAAAATAAGGGAAAACAAAATAAAAGAATGCGAGAAAAACTTGGAAAACTACGACGAGGCCCCTAGATGAACAGACACCCGGGTACTGGACCAAGTTATGGAGAGTAGAGTCCAAGTTAATTTTTACATGCCAAAATGATCTCTCTCTCTCTCTCTCTCGCCAATAATTACATAAATGGAACCTAATCTAATTTCTAAGCTAAATCCTTCTCCTTGCTTCCTTGATACCCTCTATAGTTGGAAAAGAGAGAAGCCAAACCTCCTCCAAGCTTGGCTGCATTAGCCTCCTAAAAAGCCGTCCTCACGTGGTGGGCCCTCGCAATAAAGTCACAAAGAGATGGCATTAGCACAATTAATCAAATTAAATCAATTAAACTACAGACAAAGAATTAATGAATGAAAATAAATCAACAAATCAATAACTCAATAAATATTTACAATATTAAATCAAAAATAAATGACTATGCAAATATATGATTGACAAAACTAGGCCACGTTTATTGCTCCCCGACAATGGATCCATATGATAACAAGGATTTTCTCAGAGTCTTGTCAATCATCAAGGCGGACAAACAGTCATCGAAGCAACCCCGAAAAAAAACCCTAGTTGATCAATAGTTAACACACAATATATACAAAGTCAGGAATAACAAAAATATATGTTAAAATTTTATTATCTCTACCATAAAATGCATGGTAATTAAGCACGTAGAGGTCGAACCACAGAGAGCAAAACATGTAGCCTATGGTTATTTATTTACAACCATGTCATTCACCATGTATATACATATATCTTTTAGTGGGTTTTAGGATTTATATTTTTTATTATATATAAGTATATTTTATATTATATTTTAAATTTTGTAACTTTATATTTTCTTTTTGAATTTTTTATATTTTTACATTTCCTTTTCTTTTAAAAAAAATATATGATATATAAGGGTATACGCATACTTTCAGAGTAATATATCTATAAATACTAATAACTATAAAAATACAAAAGAAAAATTGTTTTTGTGTTTTATATATTTTTCTAATGTTTTATTTGTATTTTCTGAAGTTTTTGCTAATTTTATATATTTTAAAAACAAAAATATCCCAAAAATGGGATTAAATAATTACTTGAAATTGATTTGGATTTAAAAAATAGTAAAAAGGTCAAAAATTACCCAATCCAATTTTAATATATAAATATTTATATAAAGAAAATTACAGAATAAAAAGCAAGTTTTTGATTTTCAATGAATTTTTATATTTTTATGAAAGATTTTGGGGTTTTTCAATTTTTAAGGTTTTCTTTTTCCATTTTTAGTGATTTTTAGCATGTAATGAAAACATGACAAAATACACTATATATAGTTTTTTAGAAATTTTAGACACGTTTTTCTACTTTTTTGGTATTTTCTAATTGAAACAGGGAATATATGTGATTTATTTTATTTTTAATAAATGATTAAAATAAAAAAAGAAAATAAAAATCTGGATGTGGATGTAAATGGCATGAGGCATTTAATCCTATTTTTTGCATATTTTTAGGTGCACAATATCTTTTTATAACAACTGGATAAATATCACAAAATTATAGGTCCCAGCAGGAGCGTATTTGCAATAAAAATAAATTATAGGGTTTCCATGCAAATACGACAACATAATACAACGTGTATTTAGTTTTTATGAACTATTTTATAATATACAAAACCCACCAGGGCCTATTTATAAATTACCCATCACGTGGGACTACACGTGACTTTTCCTGGGAAGGAACCATATGTAATATCCTAAAATTACAGGGTTTTATGTACCGAATTCCCATTTATTTTAAACTTGACATTTTATTTACAAAACTAAAAGTTAAATGTACAAAAATACAGGGTATCATGTCAAAATTACCCCATATAAGGCGCTATCGGATGGCGGTGGACATTTCACTTGACATGTGTCGTCCGCTCCTCACCTAATGACGCTTCGCCTTCGACGGTGTAGAGTAGATCTTCGATAATCGATTGAATAACTGAGGTGCATCGTGATCCAATGGCTCGAGATCATTCTGGAGCGGCTAGGGAATCCAACGGCGGGCAGAAGGCCTGGACGAACAGGTCAATAACAAGGCCGGGCTGAGTTTCAATCCGCTCGCTAGAGCACCTCTAGCAACCCGGAATGCTCAGTCAAGAGGAAAAATGGAGAACTTGCTCCTCCGGAACATATGATATCCTCTAGAGGTACATCGGAGCTCAGATGGCGGTGAGCGAACTTCGAGAAAAAAAGGAACTCCATGTACGTGTAGTTTCAATAAAAACGACTCCAAAAGGAGTCCGTTGGCCATCGACACCTGCAGAAAAGTCAAGAGCAAAAAACTATTGGTTCTAGGGTTTGTTTGGCATGGATGAGCTGAGGGTGGCGTGTGACAGCGAGGTCTAGTGGGGTTTGACGGATTTAGACCTCGTAATCCTGATCCTAGGGGGATTTGGGGAAGCGAAGGTGCGAGGGATGTGAAGAAACAATAGGGGAAGAGAGTGAGGTGATTGGCAGGTCGATTAACAATTGGAAACAGATGGAAGCGTTTGTCGGAGCGGAGCTTCGGCGAACTATGAGTTGAGCGATTATGGCTAAAATGAACACCTACAAGCTAATATAAATGCGAAATTGAAGAGAAGGAAATAAAATCTACCTAAGAAATGGAAAATGGTTCAGCTCTTATACCTAAGAGAGCTCAGGGAGCCAGGCCACCGACGACGATGGCCGTGGTAGTAGCTCTGTGCTCCTGGAGCTTCGCCCGGCCGCAAGATGACTTCCCATGTCACGAGACGACTCATTAGACCATGGATGAGGGTTCTTAGGCTCAAGACGGTGACTAAAAAATCAATGGAGGTCAGATGTTTTTTTATAAACATGGTGGGCCACCCTTATTGATTGGTCGATTGGGAGAGTTTGGGTATATGTACTAGAAATTATGTTTGATGATTAATAATGGTTTTCTCTGAAGAAAGCAGAGTAGTCAAAAAAATGGTGGAAAGCTCGGGAAAATGACTTATACATCAAATCAACATGCTGGAGGGGGAGTTGACCGGGCGATCAACAAACAAGGCGCCCTTATCGGGCCATGTCAGCCCAAGTAAGGACAAAACAAGCTGGTTATTAAAGAATAAATAATTAAAAATAATAAAAGATTTTATTCATTTTTGCATATAAAATAAAAAGTATTTACTATTTAATTTAGTATTTTATTCTAATTTTTATTTATTTTCTTGGTGTTATTTATTAGTATTTAATTTTTAATGGTGTATTTATAGGTATATTTACTTATATTTTGGCTATATTCTTTTTGTTTTGTATATTTTATCTTATTATTTTTATTGTATCATTTTATACATTTATAACTTATTTTTATGTACATAAATATATTTTTATTATATTTTTATGATATTACTTTTATATGTAAATAAATAGGTATGTAAATTAAATATGTTTACTTATAGGTATTTCATCTATGTTTTATATATATTATTTTATTTTTGTGTATTTTATTGGGTTTTTTGGTTTTATATTTTTAATAGAATATAAAAAATATTCACAAGAATATAAGATAATGAAGGATGAAAGAATAGAGTCCCCTTTTATTTATATACATGTATGACATAGGTATTTTGTCTATATATTGATATAGTATTATTTTATTTAATTATATTTCATTTTATTTTGATATGTACATATGTTATGAATAATAATTACAAAATTATAAAAACATGAATCTGTAAAAATGATAAAGAATGTTTATAATGAATATTTTAATCATGTATAATGTACAATGAGGGTCAAAAACCTTACTTTCACATAGTAACTCCAAAAATTATAAAACCACCTCCATTAAATATCTTGTGAAAAGTTATATACAATTATATGCGATTTGATACATTTTGAGTTTTTATTTGAATGATATGGGTCTATGAAGTTAGTATTTTGACTTTTTATTTTGTGTATAAAAAGTACTCTGTATATTATTTTTGTACAAACTAAATTTTGTATTTTCATTTACATTATTATCTACAACTTTCGTGTACAAAGTTTCTTTATTTGATGAATAAAGAATAAAGAATAATATGAAAAACTAAAAATCAACTAAAAATAATACCACAAAATAAATAAGCTAATAAAGATTTATTTAATAAAATAGTTTGCTATTTTATTTTCATTTTGTTTCTATTTTTATTTTTGTTTTGTCCCTTTATGGATGACATGGACCAATGAGGAGGCGACGTCAGTTGACCTAGGTCAACTGACCCACCCCCTCTTTGGACCGGTCCATCCCATGTGTTTCTCTTCTTTGCCAAATTTTTCGTCGCGATGTAGATCTCTACTTCCTTCAATTCATTCTTGTGATTTCTTTACCAACCTTTTATCTCTCATGTCATCAAGGATTGGTACAATTCAACCATCGATTCAATCAAAAACCTTAGGTGAAGATGGCTTCCCAATCAGCCTTGTATATAATATCTCCTCTACCATTTTTAAAATTCAATAGTTCCAATCCAACCATTCTCCCAAAATTCACTGCTGGAGCTTGCCCTTCGTGACAGGAAGCAGAGTCTCATAATTGGCGACGCGAAGGAAGAGCAGAGGTGGCAATTCAACCATCATCTGAGACCTCTCCTAGTGGTTCTGCTCCCATCCTCCCCTAGTAAGCGAGCCCCTTATTTCATTATTCTTTCAATTCCTAGGAGTAGCAGTAGTTTAGATTTTATTTTATTTGTTTATTTTAGCTCAAAAATCAATCTCGTAATTTTCCAGAGCTCTAGGCTCCAGCCTTTGTTCTGACTATCTTTGATTGGTAACCGATTGTTTGACCACCTTCACATCTTCACCCTTCCATCCTTTGTCACCTCAATCCATTATCCACCCTTAATCTTACACAGATCGGGGAAATCAAAGTTCATTCTTCACCCATCATCGGAGTACAGTCTCCCTCCATTGCAGACCATATTTTTGCTCACCAATGAGTCAAGGAGCTTTACCTTTGTGCCCTCAAGCTTCTAGTGTAGACTATCACTCGAAAGGACTCCTTCTGGGGGTTAAGTCATCTCAACTTGCAGCTTCAGTTGACCGGTTCTTCTCCGACCTTCTAGACCTCCATCGATGAGTTCTGAATCTTTTTGAGACATCCACCTATTGTGGAATACACCAGGATTGTGCCGAGCATCTCAACAGCAAAGGAACCCATCTGGAGAGGGCAAGAGACTTTATCCAAGTTCAGTCCACAGTTGTTCTTCCATGTTCTTCCATGGGATCTCAACACTATTGGATCTAGCACCTCGCTACAGGTACACAACAACCATCTGATTCAGTGCCGAGAAACCATCATATATGAGGATGGTATTTAATCTCCACCCTTCATCATCGAAGCATCATCGAGTGCAGAGGAAGAGTCACTTATTTAAATGAAACCATCTAGGTCTTCCACTGGCGTTTATGGGAGTATTTTGCCATCTTTTACCTCCACTTTTTTTGTTTTTATTGTTTAGTATATAAACTTTCATTTGCAGTTGTATAAGTTTTGTATTATTTGCATACATGACCCCATATTTCTTGTTATTTGCACTTTAGTCCATTCCATGTCACCTCACGTGCCTGTGCACGTGAAGGGGCAAGAATTTTGCGTGTACCCCATCCGAGTATTGTGTTATTACTTGGTCCTTGAACTTTGAATATTAGTTCAAATATTTTTGGTTAATTTGCATGTTTAGTTCTGTTGTTTCATTTATTTGCATTTATTTCCCTTCCAAAGTGGATTATATTTTTTATGTGTTTAAAGTTCATTGATGCCCTTGATTTTGTCAAAATTTCATTAAATGCATTGAAACTTCTCAAATATTACAAATAGGTCCATGTATTGCAGATTTAATTTTTTACTGGTAATTTAATTATTAAAAATATCATTTTATATTTAAAATTATAGGAAAATTATCTTAAGTGCATGAAACCTATATTATTACATTTTTGCAAGGTAATGAAAACTATTTTCCTATTTATAAAAACAAAAACATTGAAAAATTCCAAAAAATCATGTATGTTTATTTAGTCATATTTAAAGTATGTTCAAAT
This sequence comes from Ottelia alismoides, assembly GCA_037367405.1. NCBI lineage: Eukaryota > Viridiplantae > Streptophyta > Magnoliopsida > Alismatales > Hydrocharitaceae > Ottelia > Ottelia alismoides. Next base: position 157,601 of record JAZKJV010010715.1, on the reverse strand, counting down.
ATTTTTGCAAAATATTAAGAAAAACTCCAAAATCACAAAACACAAAAGATCTTATAAAAATTCTAAAAATTCACAAAAAATAAAAAAAAACATGTTTTAAGTGTTTGAATTTTCTTCGCATTGTCTAGTATTAGGAAAATTGAAATTGAGCTAAATCTAATTTGATAGATATTTCTCAAACCACTTCAAGTTCATGAATTTTCTATGGTTTTTATTTTGTGTATTTCCCTATTTAAAAATCCATAAAAATCTCAAAAATTATCCAAAAATCATCAATATCAGAGAAAAATTATTAAACTCAAAAATATTTTATTTTTGTAATTTTGAGTTTATTTGTCATATTCTAAAATTCTGAAAGAATCTCATTTCTATTCCTTTTCTATATAGTATTCCTAATACACACACGCACACACACACATATATATATATATATTAGCATATATTTTATTTTTAAAATTAAAACTAAAAATTAACAAAAATAAAAATATAAAAAACTATATAAATTAAAACCCTGCAAAAATGTTTAAAAATTAAAACACAAAAAATCCCTACATTGTCTATTCATTTTCTTGTTATACCTCGAGTGCTTCTTTATGGTTCTTTCCCTATTACTTGCCAGTACACACATCTTTGTAGGGGTATATTAGATTTTTGCTCACCTATTTTATTATTTAATCATTATTGTGGGTTAATTGTTGATTGATTCAGATTGTTTAAGTATTATCAGTCGAGAGAGGAACTGATATAGTGATTGTCAGATACAACTTGCCGGACACTGCATGCCCTCGACGACAGGATGTTAGGTACCTCATCGACCCCGATTCATCAAATACCATTATCGCGGGGGAGCATTGGTTTGTAGAGCATAAAGTATACCTTTAGCTTGTTAGTTATTATTTTCTTCATTATCTATTAATCTCTTTATGCTATTTTTATCTAAGAATATTCTGACCATCTTCTTATTTGAATCTTCTATGATGGCTCGCTTATCTAGGGAGGATTTCCTTGGAGATTCTAGGCACTCGAGAGCTTCGGAGACCGGTGGTTCTTTGTCGAACTGTAGGAGAGAATAGTAGAGGATACAAGAAGCCAAGTTGTGACATCCAAATCCAAATATTCCAAACCCAACCTGATTATGGTTCATATAATCCGATAAAACTATCGATCACTATGAAATGATCTAAATAAATCCATAGATTGTTAATCAAAATTTGTTTGGGATTAATCTATAAAAAATCGATTGCAATGTAAAGCATGTCATCATAAAATCTACGACACGAATTTGAAACCAGAAAATAATCCGAGATCATCATATAATTCATCTTCACAAAATAAGACCAAAAAATTGTTCGTTTATAAATCAGAGGTCATTTGGTAATTTAAAATCACAAAATTTTATCAAAACAAGATCGTATTGCGTCGATTTCTGTATCCATCTTGGATCAGAAAAGTATGAAATTTCTATCATTTAATCGTCATGTATGGTTGATGGAAATGAGATATTGTACATCAGAATCATAGATTTGAGGTGCAAATGCAGATGACTTTTGTTTCTCAAATAAGTGAGAGAAATGGTTTAATAAACATAAAAAGTATTAAAAAATTTAGCAGAACTGCACAACAACACTCTCCACATTTCTTCTTCTCATCCTCCACATGTCGAAAAAAGTTCTCTGCCCTTTCCTTATTTATATCAACCTAAAAACCCCTTTATTCTCCTTACATCCCCAACCACACACAAATCTCCTCAATTTCTCCACTGAGGAGCCCCCTTCCTCATCCACATTTTCTGCTAACAATAGCTGGAACTGTTGTCCCTTGCTGCTACAACAGCTAGACTTCTCCCACGGTGCTACTCCAGGCAGCTATGCTACTGCTACAACATGTGAAACAACTGCTACTACAGTTGTTCTTGAAGCCGTATCTACTGCCCACTGTTGCATATAGCAACAATTATAACTGCTACTGCCCAATAACAGCTGCAACTGCTAAAAAGAAGCCACCTACTGCTCCAAGTTGCCAACATAATATCCAATTCAACCCCACTCTTGCATGCAATTTGATCATTTAACCTTGGAAAATCCAAGGTACAATTAAACCCCTCCATTTGCTGCCATCCATGTCTTAAAACCCCATATTTCAACCCCTTATATAACTATTGACTCACGCCTTTAAAATATGATTTTGGGGGTGAATGCATGCATCATTCTGACCACTGATTTCATGATCTAGGAATAGGAGCATATGGGGGTAAAATAGTATAATTATGATCGAGTTTTAGACCAACATTTTACCATTATTCATGCTATAAAATTTTGAAAGAAATAGGAGTAGAATGGTATAATTATGATCAAGTTTCAGATTAATGTTTTATTGTTATTCGTGCTTTAAATTTTAAAAGAAATGGGGGGAAATATCGTATGAATTAGAACAAATTTCAGACCTAAAATAACTATAGTTTTCATGTTGGTATTTATGAGAGATTTGAAATGTTTTGCATACAAATTAGTACCAATTAAAACCCAAATTTTAGATCATAAATTGGACACTAATGTCAATTTGAATTATAAAAGAATTAGGAGTGAATTGAAAGGTTTTATCACCAAATTCAAACCTTAATTATAATCTAGTTTGCTTATTTTAAGACACAAATCCAATTCACTGTTATACTTGATGTCATTACTTAAAATTAAAAGAATTCAGGGGTGATTTGCATACTTTACGACCCAAATTCTGTCAACAATTATAATAAGATTTCATGAGTTAAAATAGAAAGAATTTAGGAGTAAATTGCATACTTTAAGACCCAAATTCAGTCCACTGATATACTTGATTTCATGATTAAAATTAAAAGAATTTGGGGGAGTATGGCGTACATTTTAGGGATGAAAACAATCCAATTGTAGGCACTAATTTCATGATTGAAAATTGAAATTTTTTTTGTTATTTACACACATTTTTGTGTTAAAACCAATCCATTCTTATATTTAGATCTCATGAGCAAAATTTAGAGATTTGAGGGTGATTATCATGTATTTAAGATCCAAAAATAGATCACTAAATTTCTACTTTTTCATGAGTAAATTTGAGAGTTTTGAGGAGATTAACATGCATGTATGATCCAATTTTAGATCGGTGAATAGATACTGATTTCATGATGATTGAGGAGATATTTATGTTGATTTTGATATACGAACATCAATAGCCATTGATTTAATGGCTATAAATTGACAGATTGGGGATGAATTAGCATGTACGTTTAGACTCACTTTAGATTTAATGAGTGACATCTAATATCATGACTAAATAAGAAAAAATGAGAATTTTACGTAAATTCAAAAACTGGAATCCAAATATAATGATAAGATCCTAATCTCATGTTTTAAAAATGAGAACATTAGGATTTTCATAAAAGTAATTTACAAAAATCTAGATAAGAAATCATGCCATTAAATTAAAAGTTAAATAATAAATGTTTGGAATTTTTATATTGAATTGAACTTAGATCCAGATCCAACGAATATCTCCTAAACTTGAAATGATAACCTGTGAAGGCCCCAAAACCTGAGCAGGGACTTAACCACAAAATTTAGTGGATCTAGACTTAATTTCAAATATGCTTTTACTTCATTATCAAAAAAATTATCGATTAGTTTATCATGTAGTGCTCGTCGAGAACTTTCCAACGAGTCCAAGAACGCGAAAATCCAAGTTTGGGAGCTTAAGAGACGACTAATTTAGCGAGGAGGGGTCGGGGTCTTTTTTTGATCCGAACCTTGATCCGAATCCGGGTCAAGACCCATAATACCAAACACCCCCTCCCCAAAAATGCCCAAACCTATTCCATCCGTCCCTCCTACCTTCCTCCTCCACCTCTCCCTAACCGGAGCACCACTGGAGCGACTCAGATCGACGATCCAAGACCATGCCTGTGTAGAGGAGGTCCACGACACCCTCATGAGCAGTCTTGCATCGTCATCGGGGCACTGATCGCACGAGTATTCATGGGTGAAGATTCTGAGGAATCAATTTTCTTGAGGTATGATGCTACCCTTCCTTCTTGCTGCGGATTCCACGCAATTTCCAACCCTTTACTATTTTTCCTTCGTTAAATATGTAATTCTCATGAATAGTGAAATTGTATTCACTGGAGGATGCTCGCTGCATGTGTTCACATATGTTGATCTCTTCCTACGTCACCCAATCAGGGAAACTACCAAAAAGTATACCCACTGGATCACTTGTCAGAATTTTCAACATGTTAAATAAGTAGGAAGGCACGATCTTTGTGTGCTTTTACTTGAGGACTATCACAAAATTCTGAAAACTCATACCAAGGCTGAGAAGAAGGTGAAAATTTATGTTCCCCACAATATTATACCATTAGAGCTTGAAAATGCTAATCAAGTTGTCATGCCATTTCCCGAGATACAAGCTGTTGTACATGCACTATCTAATATTTGAGGATTACCTTAGCCTTAGGGCCATGAGAAGATATGTAACGAGGATATTTTTGATTGGATGCAGTAAGTCTTTGGTTTCTGATGAGCCGCACAAGCAACCAAGGTAAAGGAATCAATACGGTCATTGTGACCTCAGTCACTCGGGACTCAAAGCACACTCAAGAAAAATTATTAGACCACCAAATACGGATAAAAATCAATGAAAACTCAAACTAGCGGTCTCGCTATTGGATTAACCCGGTATAGCACCCAGGGTCAAACTCAGAGAGCATGTGATGGCCTCGCGGCCTACGAAGTAGTCGAGAAATAAAGAAAATATAAACTATTATTTTTGGTGGATTTTTAATCTTTTTATATTTTTTGGAATTTTTTAATTATAAAGAAAATAATAAAATAAGAAAACAAGCAACTTTCTACAATTATTTAATTACTCTAAAAAGGTCTAAAAAAATCAAACAAAAATGTTTTTATAATTTTGTAATGTTTACTGTTTTTACTGAATTTTTGATAATTTTCTGATTTTTATAGGATTTTATAAAAATGAAACAAGGCTGAAAAACAATGCCACTGTTCGGCCAGGCTTCAAGGGTCAAAATAAAATATAAAATGACCTAACAAAGCCTGAAGGTATTTTTCATGTAAACTAGAAACAAAAAGGAAAATTCAGAGACTGAGATTATTATTTTTAGGATTTTCTATTAATTATTAGAATTTTAATGAGATTTTCAAAGTTTTTCAATTTTGATATTTTCTATAAGTCCAAAAATGACCAAAATTGGTCAGATAATCAAGCACACTAAAACAAACAAATTCTGAATTTTTTATAATTTTTGAAGATGTTTTAATATTTTTTTGTGGAATTTCAAGATGAAGATAAAAAAACAATGTTTTTTGAATTTTTAAAAATACTAAAAGGGCTCCAAAAATTTCCCAAAAATCAGTGAAAATTTCACACAGTGGCAGGAGCCACGTATCAAATTTTCAGTTGATTTGGATGAGATTTGATATTTTATTTAAAACAACCAAGAGCCCACAGTGCATAGGGACCTGATCGTAATAAAAATACCTTCCAGGGGCCTAAAAGTAGCAAAAATGGAAGTCTAGGGGGTCCAGGTGCAAAAATTCCAGGTTCCCACTGCCACGCACGTGCCTTGGGCACTCAGGGACCTATTTGTAAAGAAACTTAAGTCCCTGGACCTATTAGTAACATGTACTAAAAGTCCAGGAGCGAAAGTATAAAAAAACCCACTATATTCAACACATGTGGAAATAAAAACACTCACAGGGGCATCAATGCAAATATCCAAAATATTTCTCATTCATTAACAACCAGAAAGTACAGGCCCTTACATGCAAATTCACCAAAATGCACGTGACGAAGCACGTGTCCCACAACATACAAGGGTAGAAATGCAAATAACATAAACCAACAGGTCCTCTATGCAAATATTCCAAACTGAAATATACTACAAAAATATTTACAGGGCTACTTAATAAAAACAAAAAGACGAAGGGCCTAAGAATAAATTACCCTTTATTCGCGGATGGACAAAGGTGGCGCCATGTGGCTGATCAAACGGCTGGGAGTAGTGACGCCTCTCCTCGTCAACGGATGCTCCAGATGATGCCACGTGCTGATCGAACGGTGCTGGTGCAGGGCGCCTCTTCGGATAAAAGGACGGTCCAGATCAAATCTGGGCCTCCGGGGTCGAACGAACGACGTAGGAGGGTCCTGGAGGAACTCCTCACCGGCGAGCTTCGCCGGAGGACTGTGAACGCGCTGGACCTCCTCGCGGGCTGTTGAAGATCGGAAAAGAGTCGTCGGAGCCTCCGGCGTTTGAAGAGCCCCTCCGATGGCGCCGAGGAGCTCCGAGGAGCCCAGGCGACGAAGGCAGAGCTGAAGCTCCTGTGCTGAATGTGGGGGACCTCAGATGGTCCTCCTCTGGCCTGCAAAGCGATACAGAAAGCCTCCTGGGTCGAGGGTAAAATGCCTCGACCCGGTTAGAGGTGAGGGGGGTGAACGGTGCGTCGGGACGAAGGAGCTCCGACGATGCGACGGCGAAGGAGCTCGACTCCCAGTTCCGTGGCGATCTGGGTTGAATGAAGGGGCGAAGAACATGCGGGAAAGTGAGGCGAAGGTGATGGTCGGTTCCGATGATCGAGATAGTGATGGGTATGGTCGGAATCGAGGGTCGACGACAAATGGGAGATTCAGGCGTAACTTGAAATTAGCTAAAACTAAAGGGAACTAAGGTTACCTGATGGTTGAGGTCGACTGGGGACGAACTGCTGAAGCTCTAGGTCCTTGCCTCGAGGGCCGTCGATGCCCGAGGCTCGAGCACCACGCAAGTGGCGGCGCACGGCGGTGCAAGGCTACCGGATCAATGGTCTAGACACTCTCTCCTCCCTGCGACACCGCCGGTCGCTTGCTGTCACTCAGGCGAAGGTGGTGGAGGTCCTGGGAAGGAGAATGCAGAGCCAAAGATGAGTGAAAAGCGTGGCGGAGCTCGGATTAAATATGGCTAGGGGTCCGGCTACGAGGAGTTCGGGCAAGATTGTCGGAGCACGGATCCCCATAACCCACCCCGGGCATGGATCAGGGATGAACGTTGATGGATTAGGACTCGGGGTTTTGGGTTTTGGCGATCGGATCATGTCGCAATAAATGGGAGAACATGCGGGTTGGGCGCAGAATCCGGCTCTGGTGGTCTTGGGGGGAGAGTTGACCGGGGGTCAACATCCTCCGTGGACCAATTAGAGCCCGCCAATTATTCCAATTTTATAAATTAAATAATAAATAGAAAATGGTCGAATTTCACAAAACTCAAAACATGAAAAATATTTCTTTTATTGTAAACTATTTTTTGTGATTTTTATTTATTTTTTTGAAATAAAAATAAGGTATGTACAATATAGTATAATATATAGGTATATATACTATATTGTCTTTTTGATTTTTGATTTTTAATTATTTATTTTTGTACATTTTTATTCCAATTTTATATTTTATTTATTTACAAAATAAAATTTTGAACAAAAAGGTATTTTTATTTTTTTATTAATTATTTATAAGGGGAAAATAAATGGATATATACACATATATACATGGTCTATATACAATAATTATTTTGATTTTAATTTTATTTCTTTTTATTTTATTTTTGTTTTTGTAATTTTTCTTTTATTTCTATGCATTATGAAGTATAGAATATACACAATTTTTATGAGATTTTAATTTATTTATTTATAGGGATAAATAAATAAGTATGTAGTCTTATGTACTTGGTGAATATATACAAGGAAGGGTATTTTTATTTTCTTTTTAATTTTCTTTTCTTATTTTTATTTTAATTTAATATTTACAAATATTTACATAAAAATACAAATCCACTTTTATTTTTAGAGGAAAATATTTTCATTTATTTATTTACAGATATATACACACATGAGCTTCCTTATCTCCCTCTACTTGGGTTTTTATGCAATTAGGCCCATGCTGAGCCCTCCCTTGGGATTAGGTCGTTCAATATTTATTCTAAATATCTCCCTCTTTTTCTTTTATCTGTTTATTCTTTTATTTATGCACAAAAACATGCTAATTATTATATTTTACACAATGCATGCAATTTGCTAATTATTAATATTTACATGAATATACATGTGTTTGGCAAAGGTTTTGTAGATAAAATAAAAGAATAAAGAGTGATGAATGTGCATTCATCACCCCCCTGTACTTAACTTTGCTAGTCCCTTAGTAAACACTTATTTGAAAAAGAAGTGAAAAAGAAAAAGAAAAAGAAAAAGAGGAGAATATACACGGATCAAGGTTGATTATTAAACTTGCCTTCATTAAATTGAAATATGGAGCTCGATCAGATCTTTGGATTATTGATGTGTCGGAACCTTATTTAGACTTAGGTTTAAAACTTAACAGCCTCTAAGATCCACTAATCTATAATCAAGACTCCTCAATAATCCAGAGCAGAACAAGTCTACATACACAAACCCTGAAGACTATGAGTCTTTCCTTGTACTGTGAATGTGAAGTATAGCTCTCCACCTCAGAAGTGGCAACTCGACAACCCTCCCCAACAAGGTAACTCTATGACCTCAATCTGGCCACTCTTTCCTCGAGGAGCAGGGTATTCCCTTCTAAGTTCAAGTTCAACCGGCTCAAGAAGAGGAGGAAGAAGAGAATGGACCATGGCCAGTGTAGCCATGTATCCTTGGGAGCTCAACCAGTGTAGCTAAGTCTCCCTGCTGCAAGATACATAAAGTGGGACATGAATCTCAAGCTTTGCTTATTTGCACTATATACATACTCCGGTGGGATTATCATTTTCTATCAGACCCACCACTTTTTTGGAGTTATTTTCTTTTTGCAATTTTTTTCAAGTGCATCTATACAACATATACATGTGCAACATATATACATAAGGAGTTTTTCCTCTTGAGCCAGTAGACTATCCCTCTTTTGAAGCATTATTGCAACCCACAACTCCTGTCGTTAGACCTCGTGGCAACTAGACCAAGTTGAGACACACTTCCTTCACTAAAAGAAGAAGAGAGGTTCCGCCTAGAAGTACTACCCTCATATGCTACCCCAAGTCAAGGAAGACTGCCTCCTCACCACCTCATCCGTAGAGAGCTCGGTGCATAGTGCGGTGTCCAAGTAAAGCAATTGTCTATATGAGTCATGTGTGTGTTGTTAAGTGCTCTACTTAGGCTCATTGAGATGACATGTGATCATAGCCTAGTGGACTCAAAAAATTAAGTCACCATGGACCTGAAAATCCTTAACCCTAAGCCCTATAAGGTTCCTCTTAGAATTAGGTGGATTAAGATCTTAATCAAGCTCCATTTCCCAATTTAATTCCAGGCTAGTTTAAATGTCAACTATAATCCAGGAAAAACTATATACATATATACAAAGATGCTATTTACACAATATTTACACAGATGCAAAATTTTTGAAAAATGTTTTGAAATCATGGATGTATGCATGAATGCAAGTTTTGCAAAATATTTACACATATTTACACAAGATTTTTGCAAACTTTTGATTTTCAAAACATTTTGGAAAACTTTTGTACTATATACATAATTTTGATATGAAAATATTTACACAAACTTTACACAAAAAGTTTTTGAAAACATTTTTACAAAAATAATTTTGTACACTAGCTATGTATGTGCAATAAAAGAATGATTATTTACATGAATTTTTTTTTATTTTTATGGATTTTTGGATTTTTAGCCATTTTTATTTATTAGCACACTCACACAAAGTACATGTTATGGCTAAAGTATATATGAAAATATATACACATCCCCTATACTTAGCTCGAACGATGTCCTCAGAGTCAAGAGCGATGAAGAAGACATAACTCGTGCTTAGTATAGGGAAGTGAAAAGGAAGGCTATATACAAAGACGAATGAAAGAATAGAAATCAAGAGGATCTCGACTTTTCCCCCTATACTTAGGATCAAATAATCCTAAGTCTAGCAGGCTGTACACAAAGGGAAAACCGAGTGGAGAATGTACAGGGTCTACCCCCCCTATACTTAGGATAAAATATCCCTAAGTATAGGCAACAAAAACAGGGATAGAAATGAATCAAATGAAAACCTAAGAGTCCTACATCCCCCCTATACTTAGGGTAAAGTACACCCTAAGTATAGCATAATAAAAGGATGAGAAAAGGGATGTGGACTAAAGAATGGAATGATATGGACATCTAGATCTATACAAGTCGGGAGAACAGTGATAATCAGGCGTGAGATGCAATAGATGGGAGTCAAGAGACCACATCTCACGCAAAATGAATAGGGGCAACATCAACGACCCGCAGCTCATGATCTAGAAATGGCTTGAGCTGCTGGCCGTTCACTCGAAAGGTACTCTCAGAAGACAACTCAGATATATCAATACTCCCATTGTCATGTACCTTTCTCACAAGATAAGGTCCCTTCCATTTGCTCTGTAGCTTCCCTGGAAATAGACGAAGCCTAGCATCAAACAACCATACTCTCTGTCCATGCTCAAAATGCTTGTGGCTGATATGAGAATCATGCCACTCCTTCACTGTCTCCTTGTACTGTAGGCTGTTTGAGAAGGCGGTATCACGAAGCTCCTCCAAGGCTGCTAACTCTGCCCTCCTCTGGTCTCCTACACTCTCTGGATCCAAAAGTATATCTGTGACTGCCCAAAGTGACTTGTGTCTCAACTCAACAGGTAAATGGCACGGCTTGCCATATACGAGGCGAAAGGGAGATGTGCCCAACGGTGTCTTGAAAGGCGTCCTATATGCCCACAAAACCGAGTCCAAAAGCTGTGACCAATCCTTTCGGTCAGGGCAGACGACCTTCTGCAATATAGTCTTGATCTCCCTGTTCGATATCTCGGCTAGACCATTCGTCTGTGGATGGTATGGAGTGGCAACTCGATGGTCTATGCCGAACTCGCTAGCAAGGGCCTTCACGTGGTCGTTGATGAAATGAGACCCCCCGTCAGATATCAACACTCGAGGCACCCCGAACCGTGTAATGATGTGATTCCTCAAAAATCTGTAAATAGTCCTGGCATCAGCGGTTCGGGCGGGGATGGCCTCAACCCAACGACTCACATAATCGACGGCCAACAGAATGTACTCAAATCCCTGACTCTTAGGGAATGAACCCATGAAATCGATGCCCCATGCGTCAAAAACCTCACAGAAGTGAATGGGCTGCATCGACATCATGTTACGTTGTCCACAAGTGCCCATCCTCTGACAGTCAGTACACCTCTTCACGAACTCATCAGAGTCCTTAAAGAGGGTAGGCCACCATAGGCCGGATTGGAGCACTTTCTATGTCGTTCTCCTCCAAGAGTGATGTCCTCCCGCCTCAAGCTTGTGGCAGTAAGTGAGGACGCTATGGTGCTCCTCCTGAGGAATGCACCTACGCCAGACGCTATCCCCTCCTTCGTGGTAAAGGATGGGATCCTCCCAGTGGTAGGACTTGGCCTTCGCGAGGAAGGTCTCAAGCCTCTGCCTGGGCCAATCTTGTGGAACTTTCTTAGCAACAAGAAAGTTCACAATATCGGCATACCATGGGAGAGAGGCGATAGTAAGGATCGCTTCATCTGGGAAGGTCTCACAAATAGGGTCAATCTGCTCAAAATCCTCAAGATGCTCTAATCGAGAGAGATGATCCGCCACCACATTCTTGACTCCAGGCTTATCCTTAATCTCTATGTTGAACTCCTGGAGTAGAAGGATCCATCTAGTCAATCTGGCCTTGGCATCCTTCTTTGCCATGAGGTACCTGATGGCGGTATGATCAGTATACAAGGTCACTCTAGATCCAATAATGTACGATCTGAACTTTTCTAGGATGGAGACTACGGCTAGCATCTCCTTCTCTGTGACTATGTAGTTCCGCTGCGCGGAATCCAATATGCGGCTAGCGTAGTGGATAACAAATGGAACTCCATCCCTCCTCTGTCCCAGCACGGCCCCTACGGCAAAATCAGAAGCATCCGTCATGATCTCGAATGGGAGAGACCAATCAGGCGGCTGGAGAACAGGAGCCTCAACAACACATAGCTTGAGAGTCTCAAATGACGAAAGACACTTGTCATCGATAAGGAACTCGGTGTATTTCGTCAGCAGGTCAGTCAACGATCGGGCAATCCTACTGAAATCATGAATGAATCGCCGGTAGAAACCGACGTGCCCAAGGAAAGACCGTAACTGCCACAAATTGGACGGTGGTGCGAGTTTTCTAATGACATCTACCTTGGCCGGATCAACCTCCAAGCCCCTGTTGGAGATGATATGGCCAAGCACCGTCCCTTGAGTCACCATGAAGTGACTCTTCTCCCAAGATAGCACAAGGTGAACCTCTATACATTGCTGAAGGACTCAGTCTAGGCAGTCAAGACATGAGTCGAATCCATCACCGTAGACCGAGAAATCATCCATGAAGACCTCCAAGCACTCCCCTACCTTGTCCGAAAAGATCGACAACATGCATCTCTGAAAAGTCGCAGGGGCATTGCATAGCCCGAATGACATGTGTCGGAAGGTGTATGTGCCGAAGGACAGGTAAAGGTAGTCTTGTCCTGGTCCTCAGGAGCGATGGCCACCTGGTTGTAGCCCGAGTACCCATCCAGGAAACAATAATGGCTCTTCCATGCCAGTCTCTCAATGATCTGATGTATAAAGGGCAGGGGGAAATGATCCTTCTTGGTGGCCAGGTTGAGTCGTTTGTAATCCACACAGACTTGCCAAGAAGTGGGTACTCATGTAGCAATCTCCTCTCGAGACTCGCTGACCACTGTAGTGATGCCCGTCTTCTTGGGAACCACATGCAAAGGGCTGACCCACTTGGAGTCGGAGATGGGGTAGATAAAATCGGCGCTCCACCATTTCGAAATCTCCTTCATGACAACCTCTCTCAGATTCGGGTTCAGCCACCGCTGGAACTCACGCGACGGCTTCTCCTCATCCTCGAGATAGATATCGTGGGAGCACAGGGCCGGACTTATCCCTTGGAGATCGGCTACGCTCCATCCTATCGCCTTGCGGTTCTTTTCAAGAACCCCCATCAGACGGGATTCCTGCTCTCCAGTCAAATCGGTAGAGATAATGACTGCGTACATCTCATGTTCACCCGCAAGGAACCTATACTTCAGCGATGCAGGAAGTGGCTTCAGCTCTGGACAACTGGGTGCTGGTGGATCTGGCCTCTGAAAACTCTGCGTGAAGGCTGCCAAATCCGCATGGGAGAACTGAAACTCTCTATCACTCTCTGAATCTGGAGAAGGCTGCCCTGATGGATTGTCTCTGCTCTGCTCGGCATCTACCTCCTCCCTAACTGCAGGCTCAGTGGAAGTCAAATCTGGTATGTAATCATCAAACTCAGCCCAGTCAAAATCTGACTCCAAGGGATCTGTATCATCTAAGGTGGCCTCAGTACCACCCTCCTCACGAAACAAATCAGTATCGCGGTCGAGAACCGGCTCTGCTGCCTCAAAAGTATCCTGGACCAGGAATGTGCTCTCCAAGCTCTCCTCTGCTGGCGTCTCTGCATCAGCGGACTCTGAAGATGAGAGGATGGCATGTGCATATGGATCTGCCCATACTGCCTCGTCGTCTGTAATCACAAAGTCACAGTCCTGGTGGATGTCTGGCCCGACATCTGTCATCTGCTCTGTATCGGAAGTAGTCTCTGAGCATGCTCTGTCTCTGGCTCTGCTGTCCTCGACCGTCTCTATTTGTACACTTTCGCCCTCGACGTGAAAGTATACCTTCCTGTTATCATGGTCGATCACTGCCTTGGATGTGGCCAAGAACGGGCAACCGAGAATGATGGGGGTATCGATCACTGACTCAGGGATCTCCATGTCCAACACTACGAAGACCACGGGGAATTGCAGGCCCTGAATCATGACGACAACGTTCCTCAGCAACCCCTTTGGTCTCTTGACAGATCGATCAGCAAACTGAAGGACTATCTTGCTCTGTCGAAGAGTGCCCAACTCGAAGTGGTCGAGAAGGGCTGCTGGAAGTAGGTTGATCGACGATCCGCTATCTAATAGAGTACGGTCGAACCTCTGGTCTCTGATATGGCATTTGACATACGGGGCTCTTGAGTCTGGCCTCTTGGCTGGCAGACGGTTCTGGATCGCAAAACAAGTAGCTCTAGTCAGCACATGAATCTCTGAATGGTGGTTCCTACTCCTCCTCCTAACTGTGGTCCTGTCTCTAAGTAAACGCTGGAGTAGAGGGATGTTCTGCAAAGCCTCCTGAAGAGTCAGCTGAATGTGAAAACGGTCTATCATCTGTTGGTTGAACTCTTCCTGCTGCCTCTTTTTTGGATTTTCAATTTTCTTCCCCTTTCCCATCTGAAGAGCTCTAGGGAAGGGGATCACAGGGTCCTTCTCAGATGAAGGACTAGGAACGGGTCTGAGCTGCTCAACGGCAGGATCCACACATATATCAAGCGCCATAGTGGGACCAGAAGAAAACAAACCCTTTCCTTTATTTCCAGAAGTGTTCTGAGATACATCAACAGAAAGAAAAACTACAGGACTCTCAGAAGAACTGGTGGCATCAGCACCACCCTCGGCTGGAAGACTCGCGGCCTCAGTACCACGCTCTGGCTCGGCAACATGGGTGGCCTCAATACCACCTCCTCCAACTGGTGAAATGGCGGCCTTAGTACCGCTGGTGGGATCAGCATCCGTGGTGGCATCAGTACCACGTCATCATCTCTAGCGGCCTCAGTACTGCTCTCCTCCTCGTCGGGCGCTCTGGAAGTATCCTCTGGGTGTCGCTCAGACGAGTCGCCGCCTGCTGGCATCCTACTGCTCCTAAGTGTGACAAAATCAGTATCAAACAAATATGCAGACATATCTCCAAATGTATCACTAGGAGTGGCATACTCAGTACAGACTACCTGCTCAGATTTCCTCTTGAGGTTGTTCGGATTGGGCTCTATCTGGGCAGGGATGGTGGCCTTCCCTCTCACGATGTCCCGCTTCTCCTGGCGGAACTCATCCATCTCCCGTCGGAATGTAGCCTGCTGATCTGTGAGGAGGCGGGCTATGTCATACAAGGCGGGGTTCTCATAGGATGGCCCATGAGAACCTAACGGGTAGCCTCTCTAGTAGTGAGGCTGTTGCTGCTGCTGTGGGTGAGAGGGGTAAGAATGTGGATGATGTTGCGGCTGATGAGGCTGATCACGCCTCTAAGACTATCCCTGATGATAGGGACGAGGACCATACTATTGTGACTACTGTGGCTGCTGCTGTGGGTACACTGGGGGATGCTGCTGCTGGTGATCCCTCTGATGGTTGTACTGGCCACCCTATCCTGACGGCTGCTGGGAGATGGAACCTCCGGCCGCCCAACGAAATCCGAGATGGTCTCATCGGATACCGGGCTGGGGGCGGTCGTACCAAATCCCGTTGACATCGATCAACGGCTCTGACTCGTAGGGGGCTGGCGGGAGTACTGCTAGAGGCTGATCCGATTGGTATACCACCATCTGCATGTCCGGAGATGGCGGTGACTGGTAAGTTGGTTGCGGCTGCTGGTACGACTCCGCCTGTACAAGATGGACCTGTCTAGGCTGCTGGTGGGAGCTGGAGCGCTGGGACAAGCTACTGCTACTGCTAGGATCGCCTCGTGCCTGAATACGGGGCTGGGAAGCCGTCTGTGCCTCCTGGAGACACATGAGCTGTGTCTTCAGGTCACTCAGAGTCTGTGCCATCTGCTCCATCTGCGTGATGCCCTGGCACTGCTTCTTCTCAATAATCTCCATCCGGTCCAGTTTCTCGCTGATGATCCCCATGTCGGCGGCTGAACTCTCTGCCTGTGCTGCTGTCGCTGATGAACTGGAAGGATCGGCGTCGACCCGTGCTATCCTCTGGTACTGCATGGTCTGTGGTTGGGGTCTGCCATGTGTGTAGAGGCGGGTCTGGGACATCATCATATAGTTCTCATCCATCTCCTCGTAGATGGCCCAGACCTGATCATGATCCTTGACGAAATAGGACCCGCCACAAGAAGCGTTCACCAAGCTCTGAAGCTCTGGTGTCAGCCTGCTGAAGAAGCTCTGAACTAGGTTCGGCTTCGAGATGTCATGGTGCGGGCATCAGTCGGTCAGCTCTCTGAACCTTTCCCATGCCTCATGAAACTGCTCGTTGGGGAGCATGGAGAAGTTGATGATCAGGGCTCTAGCAGCGTTCGTCCTCCCGAGTGGGTAGTACTTGTGCATGCAAGTACTCGGTGCGGAGCTGCTCCCAGGTGTAGACGAACTTCCCCAGATGCTTCATCCAGGTGGCTGCTCTGTTCGCTAAGGAGAAGGGGAAGGCAATCATCCGTATGGTATCGTGGTCCACCTGATGGTCGTGGACTGTGCTGCAGATCATCAAGAACTCCTGAAGGTGGAGATGGGGCTCCTCTGTGGCGAGCCCATGGAATCGGGGGAGAAGGTGCAAAGTGTTCGGGGGGAACTTGAAGTCCCCCACGATGGATGGAAATACAACCCAATGATGCATCAGTGTCGATCCGGGGTTGTGTAATTCCCGCATCGGTCTCGGCTGGTCCAGTACTGCTCCTGCTGCTGCGGCGGCGTCCGTGGTTGCGACCGCGGCTGCTGTAGCTGCTGCTACCTCATCAGGTATCCTCGGGCCCTCTCTGCGTTGCTCTCGGTCTGCTCTCAACTGCTCCATCTTGCACCTCATATCCAACATGAATGCTCCCTGATCCCTCAACTGCTGCTGAACCGTCTCGAGGGAGGCGATCAGGGTGGAGTTGATCGCACCCTGGTCCATAATGAATGTCTGCTCAAGCTGGGGACCTCTGGTGCGGTCATCACTGCTGCCGGCCATAGGCTCTGCAAAATCAAAGCATCCGAACTCAAGTGCCGATAAATCATCTGTCTGTCTCTCCTCTGGCACTGGTATCTCAGACTCAGAAGAAGGGGGGTCGAGGAGGAACAGGATGGAGTCGAACTTGGGTTCGGAGAGCGGGTCTCGGCTCTCGCAAATCAACCTAGATGAGCGGGCAGAAGTGCTGGGAAGCGGTGCAGCCAGAGGCTGCCTAAGAGACCTTCTTCCCATCATCTTGATCTGGCGAGTTGGGAGGATGAGATCTGGTAACAACTATGATCACAAGCAAACCCCCAATTCACCAACGCAATGCGAGCTGAGGACCGTAATGGGTCAGTCAATTATCTTATCAATTTTATTAGGTGATCAGTCAGGATAGCAGAGCGATTAGCGTGACCTGTTGGGTAACCCGATATTTTCTCAACCGACTGTCCCGTACAGAAAGAGCCGGTAATCAGTCGAGAAAAATATCGGAGGGCTCTACCTAGTGTGCGGGTCACTCTCTCGCACAAGCAAACCAGCCAATGAAGGGGTTGCTCTCCCCAAGACAAATTTTTCGGTGATCGTCTTTTAGGGTCGATAGAGTTAGCAGTCCCAAATTTTATTGTTTTTCTTTTTAGGTTTTTTTCAATAAAAAGCAAAATCGCCTAACAAATTTTTTGGTTCTCCTGGTTATTAAGTCCAAAAAATCAGGGGGGAGAAGTCGAAAAAGCCGATGTGCGATGAAATCAATGATGCATGCAGAGTAAGAGATGCGTACCAGACTCCAGCAGTCTACATGCAAAATGATCCGTGCAGAATTTAAAGACTGAAAATAAACTACCTAAATGGTGCAGGCAGAAAACCGAGTCCCTAAACAACAATTCTACTTGAATGGATGACTGGTCGACCACCAGCCTCCAATCCAAAAGTCTGGTCTCGGTCCACCCCTCCTCCTCCCGACAAATCGGGTTCAGGAGCAGCGCTTGGCAGGGTGGGCTGCGGCACGTAGGCTCGAAGGTAGTAATCGACTATTTTATTAATCTTTTTATTATAGGTCCAATTACCGAACTATAGGCACAAGCAGCTTTATTAGGGTGTTTGGATCCTAAGTATTACGTCACAATCAAGCAGAAAGTCCTACGGCTAGGGGCTCGAGAAACCGTAAGAAACCGAATAAGTAGTAAAGAAAACAAAAGCCACGAAGAAAACCGCGTAAAAAGAGAGGGGTCCCCCGAGCACACCGGTGTTCGGCGAAACAGACCCCGAAAGTGTCTAAGTCCAAGAGAGAGTCCTGCTGAGTGTCCCTGTATTATTACAATTATCCGAATAAGCTGAAAGGAAAAACTAAACTACAGCTACTCTAATCCCGCACTCGACTGCCTCCTCACGCTCTCCTACGGCTCCGTGCAGAAAGGAGCCGCCTCTGAAAACCGCGGTTGCACCGGCTCCTCGAAAGTAGCCACCTCGATCCCTCGGGCCCTCGCAAGAAAACAGAAAACTGTGTCAAGCCAGATAAAATAAAACAGATAAAGCAAATAAAATAAACAGGGATATATGTGCAAAAATAAAAATGAAAATAAACAAGCAAAAACAAATAAAAACAAAAGTAAAAGAAAATAAAATAAAACAAAAACAATAAAAAACAAAAATAAAATAGAAATAAAAATAAAACAAAAACAAAAATAAAACAAAAATAAAATGACTACTAAGCCGTGCTCCCCGGCAACGGCGCCATTCTGATGAGCTGCCCATGCAACCAAGGTAAAGGAATCAATACAGTCATTGCGACCTCAGTCGCTCGGGACTCAGAGCTCAATCAAGAAAAATTATTAGACCACCAAATACGGATAAAAAGCGATGAAAACTCAAACTAGCGGTCTCGCTATTGGATTAACTTGGTATAGCACCCAGGGTCGAAATCAGAGAGCACGTGATGGCCTCGCAGCCTACGAAGTAGTCGAAAAATAAAGAAAATATCAACAATTATTTTTGGTGGATTTTTAATCTTTTTATATTTTTTGGAATTTTTTAATTATAAAGAAAATAATAAAACAAGAAAACAAGCAACTTTCTACAATTATTTAATAATTCTAAAAATGTCCAAAAAAATCAAACAAAAATGTTTTTATAATTTTTGTAATTTTTACTATTTTTAGTGAATTTTTAATAATTTTTTGATTTTCATAGGATTTTATAAAAATGAAAGAAGGATGAAAAACAATTCCACTGTCCAGCCAGGCTTCAAGGGTCAAAATAAAATATAAAATGACCCTAACAAAGCCTAAAGGTATTTTTCATGTAAACTATAAATGAAAAGGAAAATTCAGAGACTGAGATTATTATTTTTAGGATTTTCTATTAATTATTAGAATTTATATGAGATTTTCAAAGTTTTTTAATTTTTATATTTTTTATAAGTCCAAAAATGACCAAAATTGGTCAGAAAATCAAGCACACTAAACCAAACAAATTCTGAATTTTTTAGAATTTTTGAAAATGTTTTAAAATTTTATGTGGAATTTCAAGATGAACAGACAAAAAAACAATGGTTTTCGAACTTTTAAAAATAACAAAAGGGCTCCAAAAATTTCCCAAAAATCAGTGAAAATTCTACATAGTGGCAGGAG
This sequence comes from Ottelia alismoides, assembly GCA_037367405.1. Lineage (NCBI taxonomy): Eukaryota > Viridiplantae > Streptophyta > Magnoliopsida > Alismatales > Hydrocharitaceae > Ottelia > Ottelia alismoides. Next base: position 138,143 of record JAZKJV010010715.1, on the reverse strand, counting down.
CCACGTGTCAAATTTTCACTTAATTTGAATGAGATTTGATATTTTATTTAAAACAACCAAGAGCCCACAGTTCATAGGGACCTTATAGTAATAAAAATACCTTCCAGGGGCCTAAAAGTAAGAAAAATGGAAGTCCAGGGGGTCCAGTGCAAAAATTCCAGGTTTCCACGCACCATGCACGTGCCTTGGGCATTCAGGGACCTTTTGGTAAAGAAACTTAAGTCCCTGGACCTATTAATAACATGTACTAAAAGTCCAGGGGTGAAAGTATAAAAAACCCACTATATTCAACACATGTGGAAATAAAAACACTCACAGGGGCATCAATGCAAATATCCAAAAATATTTCTCATTCATTAACAACCAGAAAGTACATGCCCTTACATGCAAATTCACCAAAATGCACGTCACAAAGCACGTGTCCCACTATATACAGGGGTAGAAATGCAAATAACATAAACCAGCAGGTCCTCTATGCAAATATTCCAAACTAAAATAAACTACGAAAATATTTACAGGGTACTTAATAAAAACGAAAAGACGAAGGGCCTAAGGGTAAATTACCTATTATTTGCGGATGGACAGAGGTGGCGCCACGTGGCTGATCAAACGGCTTGGAGTAGTGGCGCCTCTCCTCATCAACGGACGCTCCAGATGATGCCACGTGCTGATCGAACGGTGCTGGTGCAGGGCGCCTCTTCGGATAAAAGGACGGTCCAGATCAAATCTGGGCCTCCGGGGTCGAACGAATGGCGGATGAGGGTCCTGGAGGAACTCGTCGCCGGCGAGCTTCGCTGGAGGACTGTGAACGCGCTGGACCTCCTCGCGGGGTGCTGAAGATCGGAAAAGAGTCGCCGGAGCCTCCCGCTTCTGAAGAGCCCCTCCGATGGCGCCAAGGAGCTCCGAGGAGCCCAGGCGACGAAGGCGGAGCTGAAGCTCCTGTGCTGAATGTGGGGGACCTCAGATGGTCCTCCTCTGGCCTGCAAAGCGACACAGAAAGCCTCCTGGGTCGAGGGCAAAATGCCTCGACTCGGTTAGACGTGAGGGGGGTGAACGGTGCGTCGGGACGAAGGAGCTCCGGTGATGCGACAGCGAAAGAGCTCGACTCCCAGTTCCGTGGCGAACTGGGTTGAATGAAGGGGCGAAGAACGTGCGGGGAAGTGAGGCGAAGGTGATGGTCGGTTCCGATGATCGAGATAGTGATGGGTATGGTCGGAATCGAGGGTCGACGGCGAATGGGCGATTTGGGCGTAACTTGAAATTAGCTAAAACTAAAGGGAACTAAGGTTACCTGATGGTCAAGGTCGACTGGGGACGAGCTGCTGAAGCTCTAGGTCCTTGCCTCTAGGGTCGTCGATGCCCGAGGCTCGAGCACCACGCAAGGGGCGGCGCACGGCGGTGCAAGGCTACCAGATCATTGGTCTGGACACTCTCTCCTCACTGCGACACCGCTAGTCGCTTGCTGTCACTCAAGCGAATATGGTGGAGGTCCTGGGAAGGAGAATGCGGAGCCAAAGATGAGTGAAAAGCGCGGCGGAGCTCGCATTAAATATGGCTAGGGGTCCGGCTACGAGGGTTTCGGGCAAGATTGTCGGAGCACGGATCCCCATAACCCACCCCAAGTGTGGATCAGGGATGAACGATGATGGATTAGGACCCGGGGTTTTGGGTTTTGGCGATCGGATCATGTCGCAATAAATGGGTGAACATGCGGGTCGGGCGCAGAATCCGGCTCCGGTGGTCTCTGGGGGAGAGTTGACCGGGGGTCAACATCCCCCGTAGACCAATCAAAGCCCGACAATTATTCCAATTTTATAAATTAAATAATAAATAGAAAATGGTCGAATTTCACAAAACTCAAAACATGAAAAATATTTCTTTCATTTTAAACTATTTTTTGTGATATTTATTTATTTTTTTGGAATTAAAATAAGGTATGTACAATATAGTATAATATATAGGTATATTTACAATATTGTCTTTTTGATTTTTTATTTTTAATTATTTATTTTCGTACATTTTTATTCAATTTTTTTATTTTATTTATTTACAAAAAAAATTTTGGAACAAAAAGGTATTTTTATTTTATTTTTATTAATTATTTACATGGGGAAAATAAATAGATATGTACACATATATACATGGTCTATATACAATATTTATTTTGATTATATTTTTAATTCTTTTTTTATTTTTTTTGTAATTTTTATTTTATTTCTTTACATTATGAAGTATAGAATATATACAATTTTTATGAGATTTTAATTTATTAATATATAGGGATAAATAAATAAGTATGTAGTCTTATGTAAATAGTGAATATATACAAGGAAGGGTATTTTATTTTCTTTTTAATTTTCTTTTCTTTTTCTTATTTTTATTTTAATTTAATATTTACAAATATTTATATATAAATACAAACCCACTTTTATTTTTATTTTTAGAGGAAAACATTTTCATTTATTTATTTACAAATATATACACACATGAGCTTACTTATCTCCCTCTACTTGGGTTTTTATGCGGTCAGACACATGCTGAGCCCTCCCTTGGGATTAGGTCACTCAATATTTATACTAAATATCTCCCTCTTTTTCTTTTGTCTATTTATTCTTTTATTTATGCACAAAAACATGCTAATTATTATATTTTACACAATGCATGCAATTTGCTAATTATTAATATTTACATGAATATACATGTGTTTGGCAAAGGTTTTGTAGCTAAAATAAAAGAATGAAGAGTAATGAATGGGTATTCATCAGTTTCCAGTACAATTGTCGAATCAAAAGGAACAACTCATACTATTACTTGCAATTGTCCACATTCGCCGAAATCCCCAAATAGATCAGCAACAACAGCTAGATGATATTGCACATACCAAGACAATGAAGAAACATTTCAAAAAAAACTATAAAAGATGGTGCATTTTTATAAAACACAAGAGAAACCTACGGTTGCCACCAACCCAACAAGAAGTCCAGCAAAAGAGATTGTTGTACAGGGGCCTGAATCTTCTTATACTCGATGAAGATGCAATTTTGAGATTCATGCCAAAATACCTTTGCTGGGTATTTCTATTTTATTGTTGGTAGTAGATACATCTATTATAGCAGTAGTCTGCTGAACTAATCGACTATTGGAAATACTTCCATGCAACATTTTCTTGAGTTACCTTTCGAAACTTTGTTGAACAACTCACCAGCCTTGACATGCTCCGTAGCAAAATATGTTTTACTCATTATAGCCATGACCTAATACTATTGTACATTGTTTGTAGGCGGATCATTCACATTACCTATGTCTCACGTCTGATCTGAGTACTCAATCTCTAGGATGTGTTGCGATTGTGGATGCCTACCTTTATATTACAAGAATCCCATACATTTTAGTAATATTGTGGAATTAAAGAAAAGTTGTGGCCCTTAAAGTTCCTTAACGGGTACAAGATTGCAGTGATGCCAGTACGATTAGTGTTGGTAGAGCCCAAATCATGATCTTAATTTCCATGTGAATTGAAGTTTCCACAACTGATACTTTCGAAGCCACCTTCATCCTATATCTTGCTTGGAGGAGGCATTTGCCCATTTCCACTTACTTTTTATATCATGTTTCGGTTTCTTGTGCATGAATTCCAAGATCGAGAGGCATGGAAAAACAAGTAATGAAATGGACTTATGGAAGTGGATAGATGATGAAATGACATTTTGAACATGATTTATATGGGGGGGGGGGGTTCCGTAAAGTACTAGCTTTGTTTGTCACGACGAATGATCATCACACAAAGAATTTCTCTTGACGCAGGAGTATTCCATATATAATGTTAGAGAAGATCTGATTGATGTATGAGTTTCCATGATGAAAGAATAATGAAGAAGTTGTCCCAATGGAGGGGTATGCACCCTAGGTGCTCAGGGTAGAAGCCTAGATGGCCACTATCCCAACTGCTACACGTAGCTGTGATGGTTGGAGGACATGTTTCTTGGCACACCGAGGTGCTAATATGACGGTGTTGGCCTCGGCACTTGCATGCTTTAGCCCAGTTCTCGAGCGCGGGCCAAGTATTCATGGTTGGTGGTCTAGTGTTTTGCTTGTTCATTTAGAGTTAACACTCGTGTACTAGCTATTGTATGCCACATGGTTAGTATTTCCGAGTGGGAGCGCTAAGAGGGGAGTTCCGGAAAGAAGTTGGTTTAATGAAGTTGGGATGAGATATAATTCTATTGTGCATAAGGAGGATTGGGTTAGTCATGATGATTCACATGTCAGAATCTAAATTGCGAATCGGAACTACAATTGTGAAGTGGGGATAAGTGGACGTGTTGGAAACTTAGTTAGGATGCATTGTACCCCACCGCATGCCAACAGAGGCACCACAACCCTAAGGCATCCTCTTTGCCTTAGAGTCATAGTGTGAGGCCTCATCAAGACCAAGAGCACAAACTATCCACGAAGCTAGGTTATTCATATCCATATCCAGATCAAACAATAAAATGTAATTCCTTATGAGATCAATTAACCAGTTGTTCTTTTGCACACATTTATTTATATCTTGCTTGTTGTTTATAGTTGTTTATATCGTATTGGACAACTTTGCTCTTAACATACCTACATGTGGATCCGCAGGTTCGCAACAGTGACTAGTTGGAGGCACCATCATTTTTGCACCTTCACCCTTTTTGTGGTACAATGTTTGGTAGTTCTTTTACTGTATCTGTACTTAGTTTATTTTTGAGAGACATGGCACGTAATGTATAATTGTGGACATCTATATTTATGCGTACATGTATATTTTTGTGGACCTGTATATGGACAATGGAATGTAATGGAAATTGGTACATGGAAAATGGAAATAAACCTTTTGTTGCGAACAGGTTGAATGCAAATCAAGGAAATTTTTTAAATTCCAATGCATGTTGCTATTTTCTCTTGCTTTTGTGAATGCCAAATACTCGAATGTGGAATGTATGTGCGTGGATTGGTTTGCTGAGTACCGTATCCTAAAGGAGGATGGGCGTCATAGCTTGGTATCAGAGCCGTGGTACTCCATTCCAATTCACGCATATCATTCCTCATTGGTAATTGCATACTGGATAGTGTGAAGTCTTCTGACCCAACACGATTCCACATGAGAATAGCACGATTGCATCGTTGTCCACATGTCTCTCATAATATATTTCTTAATAAAAGCAAGTACTAATGCCTTCGTTCTTTATGCAGAACCATGCTGCCTTGCGTAGACTAGGATACGACGCAACAGTTCTCTCTTATATATGGGCGATACAAAGGATCCAACAGCGTCATGAGGCGATGGAGCAACGACTCCTGTTTCCAGATGACCCCTCCTACCGTCTCTCTCACGACGAGGAGGAGAGTGTCAACTTGTCATTTTCCTTGAAGCAGAACAGCTAGAGGATGCAGATACTTTGCAGAAGCATCAGAGCACTTACGCCTCATACCAGCGGGCAACAATACTACAGTTCTTTGGTACCACCACCCCTGACGATGCCAAGCTATGGATGTCACAGGTTGACAAATTCTAAAAATGATACGTGCACCCAAGGACTCATGGGTGTCATTTGCAGAATACCCCCTAGCTGTCTATGCAGAGCGGTGGTGGAATGCCACCAAGGAGCACTTGATGGGACCCATTACGTGGAAGACCATTTATGAGTTCCGTGTAGAGTTATACCCAGAACATTGGGTGGAATATCACAGAAGGAAGTTTGTTGAGTTGAGACAGGGGTCGATGACGGTCCAAGAGTACCTGATTCGTTACAAAAAGCTCTCTCGTCTTTCCCTTGATACAACAACCTACCCACAGGAGAACTTGTAGAAGTTCATCCGAGGAATGCGTAAGGAGGTACATGAGAAACTCTCTACCTTAGATCTCACCTCCATCAAGGTGGCCACGATGAAGGTGAGAAAGTGGGAGGCGACACAATGCCACTTAAGAGGAGTCCATCACGGTTGCCTCCACCTCAGCCTAACAGGGTTGTGCAGTGGGATTTCTCTCAGTTATGTAGAGATCACCGCCACCACCCAACAGTGACAGCACCATCCACTAGTAGGTTTGCACTATCCCCTACCTTCGAGCAAGCTTTGGCAGGTTGCGGTTCAGTTTCTTCTCGCCGCCCTACGCATGCATAGAGTCGTAGGCCTGAGGGCGGTAGTTTTTCTTCTGGTGGGAGGTTGTCACAGGTAGACAACCATAGTTGTTAAATTTGTAGACAATCGGGCCACTTCAAGGCCCAATTCCCTTTGCGTGCCAACAGCTTAGGCATATAGCAATAATAGAGTTGAAAACCAGTTGGGTCTTTCGACTAGTTTTTGAGATCAGGATCCCACCAAGGAGGCTGTGACTTCCAGTGAGCCCCCATAGTAGACAGTCAATGTTGCGGGATCTAGTGCACCACGATGAGGACAACTGAACATAGTGACACAGGAGCCTGTCCATGCTTCTGGATCGGTCGTCAGAGGTATGATTACAACCCATGGGATTAATTTACATGCATTGTTTGATTAGGGGTCACACATTCCTTCTTTTCACATCATATGGTGCCCAAATTGGGCAAGTCAATGATAGAGGTTGCTTCCCCGTACTACATCAAGGGCTCGAGGATCAATTGTTTATCATCCGCTAGACATTGGAGGATGTAGACATGCAGATAGGTAGGCATGAGATGCCTGCTTTCCCACTTTTGATCCAGTTAGAGGAATTTGACATCATCTTAGGCATGGATTAGTTGGAGAGGTACCATGCGTGCTTGGACAATTTTGGGATGATGGTGGTCTTCCAATTACCTGGAGTGTCGTCATATCAATTTGATGGGCATACATACGAGGGCGGGATCGAGTGCATCTCCGCCTTAAGGGCACACCAGTTTCTTAGTCCGGGTTGTGTAGGTCACCTTGCCTACATGGTAGACTTAGTGGTGGAGAATCATATGCTTGAGGATGTTAGAGTTGTGCGTGAGTTTCCAGACGTGTTTTCAGATGACTTACCTGAGCTACCACTAGTGAGGGAGATAGAGTTTGGGAACATGCTATTGCCAAACACACAACCAATCTCTATCTCTCCATACAAGTTGGCACCTATTGAGCTCAAGGAGCTCAAAGTACAGGTCCAGGAGTTGTTGGAGAAGGGATTCATCCGCCCTAGTACATCACCATGGGGAGCACCAGTCCTTTTTGTGAAAAAGAATGATGGATCCTTGAGGCTATGCATAGACTACTAGTAAATGAACAAGAGAACAATTAAGAACCATTACTCACTCCCACGGACTGATGATCTCTTTGATCAGTTATAGGGAGTAGCAGTATTCTCTAAGGTTGACATGCGGTCAGGATATCACCAGTTGAGGATCAAAGAGGCCGACATGATGAAGTCTGCATTCCACACTAGATATCACCACTATGAGTTCTTGGTGATTCCTATTGGACTCACAAATGCACCTGCTGCATTCATGGATTTGATGAACCGAGTCTTCCATCCGTATTTGGAAAAGTTCATGACCGTATTCATTAATGATGTTCTAGTCTAGTCCCACGATGAATACGAGCATGAGTCCCATCTTCGCACTGTGCTAGAGATACTTTGAGAGCACTAGTGGTATGTAAAGTACAACAAGAACAAGTTCTGGCTTTCTTAGGTGGCATTTCTAGGCCACATGGTTTCAGCGGCGGGGTGTCAGCTGACCCCGCCAAGATAGAGCCAGTGTTATCTTTGGAGCGGTCCAAGATGGTTACAGAGATCCGTAGTTTCCTCGGCCTCACCAAGTACTACAGGAGATTTGTTAGAGGGTTCTCTGAGTTGGCCCTACCCCTCATCCAGATGATGTATAAAGACGTGCCATTTTTCTAGAGTGAAAAATACGAGTTGAGATTCCGTACGCTCAAGGAGCGATTGACTTCCGCACCCATCCTTACCCTTCCTTCTGGTACTTTGGACTTCATGGTTTACACCAATGCTTCCAAGGAAGGGTTGGGTACTGTGTTGATGCATCGAGGACAGCTTATGGCATACGCGTCACGACAGCTAAAGAACCATGAACACAACTATCCCACTCATGACTTGGAGTTGGCGGTTCTGGTCTTTGCACTAAAGATATCGCACCACTATTTGTATGGGGTGACATTTGATATTTTCACTAATCACAAAAGCCTCAAATACATTTTTGATCAGAAAGAGTTGAACATGAGGCAAAGGCGATGGATGGATGTGCTAAAGGACTATGATTATACCATTTCCGACCACCATCGTAAAAGGAATGTGGTGGCAGATGCATTTAGCAGGTTGTCGCACATTGATGGTTCAACAACTTGGTTGCAGGTATGGGATGTGCTTACCACACTTGCGAGTCATCTGAAGCAGTGACTGTGCCAGCAAAGTGTAGTAGCTTGTGGGATAGGATCGACCAAGGGTAACCAACAGATCAGAGTATCCATGACTTGTACCACAGATGCTTGAAGGATGAATTCGACGGATTTTGAGCCCGTGACTTCATCATATGGAATGGGGACCGTGTGCATGTTCTAGATGATGAGGTGCTGAGGAGAGATATCTTGGATGAGGCGCATAGTGCAAGACTTTCTATACATCCAGGAGGCGCCAAGATATACATGAACCTCTACAACCACTTTTGGTGGGAGGGCATGAAGAAGGATATAACCAAGCATGTCAGTCGATGCCTTACTTGTTAGATGGTGAAGGTATAGCACTAGAGACCCCTTGGTTTACTACAGCCTCTTCCCATCCCAGTGTGGAAATGGGAGGGCATCTCCATGAATTTTGTGACATCATTGCCGCGCACCCTTGCCGGACATGATGCGATATGGGTGATCGTTGACCAGTTGACCAAGTCAGCCCATTTCATTCCAGTCAACATGACATATACACCAGTACAACTAGCCAAATTGTACATCCAACATGTTATTCAGTTGTATGGGATGCCAAAAGAGGTAGTGTCGAATAGATATGCCCGCTTCACTTCACACTACTGGGGAGAATTCATGAGAGCCTTGAAAACCGAGCTACATATGAGTTCAACTTATCACCCACAGATTGGTGGATGGTCTGAGAAGACCATTCAGACCTTGGAGGATTTGCTGCGGTCTTGTGTAGTTGAACGGAAGGGATCTTGGAAAGATCACCTCCTACTAGTTGAGTTTACATATAACAACAACTACTACGCCAATATAGGAATGGCACCTTAAAAGGCCTTGTAAAGGAGGTGGTGCACAACTCCTTTATGTTATTAGTAGGTGGGTGACAACACCCTATTCAATCCGCAGATCATCGAGGAGACCTCTAGACCTTATAAGACTGCTAGAAAGAGATTGTTGACCACACAAAGTAGTCGGAAGAGTTTGGCCGACCAACGTCGTAGAGACCTTGAGTTTTAGGTATAATATCATACATTCATGCTTACATGATATGAGTCATAACCAATCATGTGTGACTAAAGTGTTCCTCCTAACCACATGTTGGAGATTTCATATTCTTACGAGTATCCACAATGAGAGGCGTACAACTTTTCAGTGCCAAGGGCTAGCTAGCACCACGTTTTGTGGGACCATTCGAGATTTTAGCCCATGTTGGGAATGTGGCCTATAAAGTGGCCCTTACCCCACACCTTGAGGGCATCCATGATGTGTTCCACGTATTGAATCTTAGGAAGAACATCCAAGATCTCCGACACGTGGTTAGCTACGAGGACTTGGTGGTGGAGCCAAACCTCTCCTTCCCAAAAGAGCCGGCGTAGATATTGGACAACACGGTCAAGAGGCTAAGGTGGAAGGATATCCCATTAGTCGAAGTCCTATAGTGAAGTCAAGATGTCGAGGGGGCGATGTGGTAACCTAAGGCGGACATGAGGGATAAATACTCTCAATTGTTCACAGGTATGGAATTGAAACCATAGTCAAGTTCCCTATGAGATTTTTATGGGTTTTGCTCTCTGAGATTTTTATGGCCTCATTTCTCTATGAGACTAAGGCTCAGGTGTTGAAATCAAGCTGAATCATTTTAAGTCTCGAGGAAGAGACTTCCTTTGATATTTTTATGATGTGAAGACCCCAAAACCCGAGTAGGGACTTAACCACAAAATTCAGATGGATCTAAGCTTAATTGCAAATATGCTTTTACTCAAGTATCCAAAAAATTATTTGAGTAGTTTATCGCGTAGTGCCTGTCGAGATCTTTCCAACGAGTCCAAGAACGCAAAAATCCGAATTCGGAAGCCTGAGTTACGACTAATTTAGCGAGGAGGGGTCGACATCTTTTGCGGATTCAAACTGGATCCGAATCCTGGTCGAGACCCTTAAAACCAAACGCCCACTCCCCAAAAATGCCCAAACCCATTCCAGCCTTCCCTCCTCCCTTCCTCCTCCTCCTCTTCCTCACCGGAGCACCGTCGGAGCGCCTCGGATAGACGATCCAAGCCCATCCCCTTGTAGAGGAGGTCCAACGCACCCTCGTGAGCGGTCTTGCATAATCATCGGGGCACCGATCACACGATTCTTCGCAGGTGAAGATTCTAAGAAATCATTTTTCTTGAGGTACGATGCTACCCTTCCTTCTTGCTGTGGATTCCACGCAACTTCCAACCCTATACTATTTTCTCATTAAATATGTAGATCCTCGTGAATAGTGAAATTGTATTCAGTGGATGATGCTCAGTGCATGTGTTCACATATGTTGATCTCTGCCTACATCACCCAATAAGGGAAACTACGAAAAAGTACACCCATTGGATCACTTGTCAGAATTTTCAACATGATAAATAAGTAGGAATGCACGATATTTGTTTGCTTTTACTTGTGGACTATGATGAGGTTCTGGAAACTCAAACCAAGGCTAAGAAGAAGGCGAAATTTTATGTTCCCTACAATATTTTACCATTAGAGTCTGACAGTGCTAATCAAGTTGTCATGCAATTTCCTGAGATACAAGTTGTTGTACATGCACTATGTAAGATTCAAGGATTACCTTAGCCTTAGGGCATTGAGAAGATAGATAACGAGGATATTTTTGATTGGTTGCAGTAAATCTTTGGTTTCCATAAGTCCCCAAATAGATCAGCAACAACAGCTGGATGATACTGCATGTATCAAAACAATGAAGAAACTTTTAAAAAAACTATAAAAGAAGGTGCATGTTTATAAAACACAAGTGCAACCTACAATTGCCACCAATCCAACAAGAAGTCCAGCAAAAGAAATTATTGTACATGGATCTAATATTCTTATATGGGGTGAAGATGAAATTTTGAGATTCATGCCAGAATGTCATTGCAGGGTATTTCTAATTTATTGTTGGTAGTAGATACATCTATTATAGCAGTAGTCCCCTGAACTGATCGATTATTGGAAATACTTCCGTGCAACATTTTCTTTGAGTTACCTTTCGAAACTTTGTTGAACAACTCACCAACCTTGACATGATCCGTAGCAAAATATGTTTTACTCCTAATAGCCATGACCTCATACAGTTGTACATTTTTTGAATGGCAGATCACTCGAATTACCGATGTCTCACACCTGATATGCGTACTCAATCTCTAGGATGTGTTGCGATTCTGAATGCCTACCTTTGTACTACAAGCAACACATACATTTTTAATAATATTGTGGAATTAAAGAAAAGTGGTGGCCCTTAAAGTTCCTTAACAGGTACAAGATTGCAATGATGCCAACACGATCAATGTTGGTAGATCCCAAATCATGATCTTATTTTCCAAGTGAGTTGATGTCTCCACAAGTGATACTTTCAAAGCCACCTTCATCATCTTGCTTGGAGGTGGCATTTGCCCATTTCCACTTACTTTTATATCAAGTTTCGATTTCTTGCGCATGAATTCCAAGATTGAGAGGCAAGGAAAAACAAGTATTGGAGTGGAATTATAGAAGTGGGTAGACTATGAAATGACATTTGAAATATGATTTAGAGGGGGGTGTTCCTTAAAGTACTAGCATTGTTTCTCATGGCGAGTGATCATCACACAAAGAATTTCTCATGAAGTAGGAGTATTCCATATATAATGTTATAGAAGATTTGATTGATGGATGAGTTTCCTAGATGAACAGGTAATGATAAGTTGTCCCCAGGGAGGAGAATGCAACCTTGGGACCTCGGGTAGAAGCCTAGTTGGCCACGATCCCAACCACTACATGTAGTAGGGATGGTTGGAGGACATATTTCTTGGCACATTGAGGTGCTAATCTAACGGTGTTGGCCTTGGCACTTGCGTGCTTTAGCCCAGTTCTCGAGCGTGGGACAAGTATTCATGGTTGGTGGTCATGTGTTTCACTTGTTCGCTTAGAGTTAACACTCGTGTACTGGCTAGTGTAGGCCACATCGGTTAGTATTTTGAGTGGGAGCGCTAAGAGGGGTGTTCCGGGAAGAAGTTGGTTTAATGAAGTTGGAATGAGATATAATTCTCCTGTGCATAAGGAGGATTGGGTTAGTCACAATGATTCACGGTTGGAATCTAATGAATCGAAAGTACAATTGTGAAGTGGGGCTAAGTGGACATGTTGGGAACTTAGTTAGGATGCATTGTACCCCATCGCATGCCTACGAAGGCACCCCAACCCTAAGGCATCCTATTTGCCTTATAGTCATAGTGTGAGGTCTCATCAAGACCAAGACCACAAACTATCCACGAAGCTAGGTTACTCATATCCATATCCAGATCAAACTAGAAAATGTAGTTCGTTGTGAGATCAGTTAACCATTTGTTCTTTTGCACACATTTAAATTATATCTTACTTGTTGATGTATAGTTGTTTATATCGTATCGGGAAACTTTGCTCATAACAGACCTATGCGTGGATCTGTTGGTTCACAACAATGACTAGTTGGAGGCACCATCTTTTGTGCAGCTTTACCCTTTTGTGGTACAATGGTAGGTAGTTCTTTTTCTGTTTTCTGTACTTAATTTCTTTTTGAGAGACATGACATGTAATGTATAATTGTGGACATCTATATTTATGCGTACATGTATATTTTTGTGGACATGGAATGGACAATGGAATGTAATGGAAATTAGTGCATGGAATGAAAGAATGGAAATACACCTGTTGTTGTGAATAGGTTGAATGTAAAGCATGGAAAAATTTCAAATTCCAATGCATGTTGCTATTTTCTCTTGCTTTTGTGAACGTCAAATATTCGAATGTGGAATGTATCTGCGTGGATTGGTTTGCCGAGTACCCGGATCCTAGAGGAGGACGACCGTCACATAACCTGAGACCTCAAGGATCATCTACATTAAATAATCTTTTAGGTAGTCTCTACTAACTATAGATCACTATTGACAAAAATACCAAGATCTATAAGGTTGACCACTGAAAGGATTGAGAAAAAAATGAGTAGTAAAGCAAGTGAAAATGTTGGGAATCCGTGATGACTGATAATTAATAGTGTCGGTCATTATGACCCATACACATGATTGCATGAGTGCGCGATTACAATCAGTTGGGAAGGAGATAGGATGCTCGGTTAGAGTAGCAGCCACCTAGTGTGCAGGTCTAGGATCCCAGTCCTTTTTAAGATTTTTACGCGAGTTCCCAGTGTTTTTATGTTTCGTTGGGATCCAGGTTTTTGACCAGTTTTGCTGACAGTATTTTAGTAGGGTTCCTAGGTAAGAGGACCCTTGGTTTTGGTTTGTATCGCTCATTTTGCCCATACTAGTCGGGCCAGTTTCTGTAGTGACTTAGTCCAAAAAGTATCTCACACATGTCTCATGGGTCTAGTTTAGGAGTGTGTCTAGCCCTCTCTTGGAGCGCACTTCCACTGGGAGGGGGAGAGTCTCTTAGGAAGCTTCATCATCAGTTGAGTTTTGGTTACTGCTCCTCCATTAGGACATGGTGAAGATGAGATCATTGTCAGGTCTAGTTGAGATTGGTTACAGTTGGGTTTGGTTATAGTTGAGCTTGGCTACAATTGAGTTTAGTTTCAATTGAGTTGGTAGTATTCTTGAGATTGTTTTTTTTTCTGCCAGTAAGTCCTGGCTAGGAAAAGATCATGAGTCAGAATCATCAATGATCATCAATCATCAACATTTGATAAGAATTTAGAACTACGAGTAAGGGCGTTAGGAAAAGATAGTAGAGGTGTTGGGAATTAGTTAGGATGTATTATACTCCACTGCATGCCTACGGAGGCACCCCAACCCTAAGGTATTCTTCACGCCTTAGAGTCATAGTGTGAGGTCACACTCAGACCAAGACCACATACTATCCACTAAGCTTGAGATTTTAACATAGATAAAAAAAGCATATCTGGAACTCATCGTCTACAATGCTAAGATCCATCACCATTAGTAATAAGTAATAAAATGATAATAACCTACATATGGATCCTATAATTAATATATAAATGTATATATGGAATGCTAAGCGGTGATAGGTGAACATGGGATACACAGAAAATAGCTTGAAAACCCACTTGTATGCATGTAGCTTATTAAATTTATACGTCAACACCTATCTACTTGCTTTGTTTTGAAATCACTGAATTACCTATTATTTTTAATATGATGGATTGTATTCAACCTTTGTTGACATTTCTCTTGTTCCCAATGTGTATGGCAGGTAAGGTGCCTACATCACAGTAGATTGACAGTTGGATCCTGAGATTCCGAAGTTTCTGTTATGGTACACACGATTATTGTTTTTGTACAAGATAATGTAAATGCTTCTCCTTCTCTTCTAAATTTTGGGATACATCTACATATTTCACTTTCCTTCTCTTCCGTTAAACGTAAATATATATGAAAATTAATAAATGCAAATTTGGTGACACTTGTTATGCTATGGCTTGTTATTTAAATTGTGAATGCCATTCCAATGTGAAAAACTTTCCCCACATTTCAGTAACATAATGCTATCAATTACAAATATAATATTGCGAGTGTTGTGTAAATGGCTAAACCAGATCTGCGAATGCCATGTTTGGTATCAGATCCATGGAACCCTGCTACACACTTTCATAATATGAAATTTTAATCGCATGAAGTTCTCGAATAATGACAGTCCTCCGACTTGTCACGAGTCCGAGAGGGAAATATGAAATTCAAATTCGATAACTACAGATGTCACCAATTGCAATTAATTTTCATATAGTATACCAAGAAGAGAAAAACACAATTAGAAACATCAGCAAACATCAACTATTATGATTAATAATATTGGTTCTTGTGCAGAACCATGATGTCTGTAGCTTGCCAAGAGATGGCGGATCATTTGTAGGGCATCTTGAATACCCTTACGGACCTACAACAACACAGACTACCATTCGAGATCAACATGGGTTGATCTTGGCCCAACAGTTAGAGATCACCGACAGAAAGACTGACATAGAGATGAGGTTCGAGGAGTTATATTATTCCACTTACCATCCATCTCAGGATGGAACATGACAGGACCAACCATTGTCTGTAGAGATTCAACAACCTCAGTTTGATGGTCCACATGAGGAGATACCAGTACATGTAGCCGGATGGAGATTATGACAGGGAGCAGGACCATGTACTCTTTGCATATGATGACACATACGAGCACTCCACGATTCACAAGCATCAGTCGATTTTCACTTTATATGAGCGAGCCAATGTGCCCATTTTCAAGGGCACTGGAACATCATATGAGACCGTGTAGTGGCTAGAGAGGGTGATGAAGGCACTTCAGATGATCCATGCACTATGAGATTGGTGGTTATTTTTTATGGAGTATTTAGTGACAAGATTCACTAAGAGATGGTGAGAGGTGACAATTTCTGAGTTTGGATGTGAGACCACATGGGACAAGTTTGAGACGAGATTTAGATCCCACTTATTTTATTAGATGTGGAAGGAGTCCCAGCCCCAACTATTCGTAGAGCTCAGATAGGGGCAGATGACAGCTAGAGAGTAATTTGTTCGCTACATGGAGTTGTCGCGATACACACCAGTAGTCGATGCTTTTCTAGATGAGAATCTAGAGATGTTCATCAGAGGGATGGAGAAAGAGGTGCAGGAGAAGCTAGTTGGACTATGTATAACGTTTATCTCCGAGGCTACTAATGTAGCGGAGAAGTTTGAGGACATCAAAGAGAGACACTTTGGGAGTTCAGCAGTAGAGATCGATCGAGCAGTCTCATCCTTCATGATCAACATTTTCAGGTAGTGCATGGTCTCTCCAATGACTAATTTAGGAGGAGCACTCTCCAGACGTGGCACTAGTTCATCTTGATCATTTGGCTTGCACAGAGTAGATAGGCTCCTAGTAGGATCGACTCAGAGAACTGACACAAATACTACGCCTACCTAATTAGGTCGATGTTTTTTTGTGCAACCAGTGGGGTCATTATTGGTCTCAGTGCTCCCGGGCTTTTGGTGAGCCACAACCGTATCCACAACCATCACAGCCGCATGCACATCGTACTGGGAGATTCTGTGGTAGGAACTCCATCTTTAGGAGGCCGCCAAAACAGTCATAGAGTGTGGATGGATCGAGTACCGCATCGACTAGACATGGAATGTTACATGAGTTGACCGAGGAGCAGAGATGATCAGCAACTCCTGTGGCAAAAGGTATGGTCTAAATCCTGAGCCAACATGTTCTGTTTGATTCTGGAGCAATACATTCCTTCATTTATTTGAGGCTACTAGATTCATTAGATAGAGTTGCAGAGGCTCTAATCCTCATTACCACATCCATGGACTAGGTGGCCAATTGTTAGTCATTTCACTAACAGTCAGAGACTTACCAGTACACATTAGCAATCACAAGATGATCGCAAACTGTCTATTACTACATATTGACGAGTCTGACTTGATTTTGACATGGACTGGTGATCAACTCATCATGATCTTGTTGTTTTCTTTAGGAATATAGCTGTCTTTAGGATTCCTAACTTGCCTGAGTACACTTTTGAGGTACATTACATGAATCCAAGAAGGAGTACATCTCAGTGTTGATCACCCAGAGATTAGTTTATCAGGGATGTAATTCATATTTAGCATCTGTTCGAGAAACATCCTATCATGAATCGATGACACATGATATTAGAGTAGTATCAGACTACCCAAATGTATTTCCTGATGAATTACAAAGGTTACCTCCTAAGAGAGAGATTGAGTTCGAGATCACATTAATACATGATAAACAACCAATCTCGATGGCTCCATATTGTATGGCACTAGTCGAGTATAGAGATTTGAAGGTACAGTTGCATGAGTTACTTAATTTGGGTTTAATGAGACCGAGCACTTCACCATGGGGTGCTCCAGTTATTTTTGTTAAGAAGAATGATGAATCGATGAGATTGTGCATTGAATACTGACAGCTAAACTAGAAAATGGTAAAGAATCATTATCCTTTGCCACGCATCGATGACTAATTTGATCAGCTTCAGGGATCTTCAGTGTTTTCAAAGATCGATCTTCTATCTGGCTACCATCAACTGAGGATTCGAGAGGCAAATATTCCGAAGACAATTTCCAGGACCTAATATAGACACCACGAATTTGTAATGATGTCGTTTGGGCTCACCAATGCCCCAGAGGCTTTCATGGACATGATGAACATCATCATGTTCCATCCATACTTGGATGAGTTTGTGGTGGTATTCATTGATGATGTGTTGATTTATTCGTGGAATGAATGGGATCACATAAATGATCTAAAGATTGTTTTGGACATACATCGAGATCACACGTTGTTTGCCAAGCTGAGAAAGTGTGAATTCTGATTATCCTAGGTCTCACTCCGAAGGCATGTCATTTCTGGAGCAGGTACCACAATTGATCCTACAAATATAGAGGCAGTCAAGTCTTGGGAGTATCCCAAAACAGTTACTCAGATTTGGAGCTTCCTTGGACTAGCTGGCAATTACAGATGCTTTGTCAATGGGTTTTCACAAATTGTTCTTCCCCTGACACGAATGACACAGAAGGGAGTTCCTTTCATTAGGGATGACTCATGTGAGCAGGCCTTCAGGACATTGAAGGAAAGAGTGACGACTGCACCCATTTTAGCACTCTCTTTAAGCACCAGGATTACACAGTCAATGCAAATGCCTTAGGAGAAGATCTTGGATCATGACAATGCAGAGCAGTTTGCTATTGCTTACACATCATGTTAGTTGAGGCCGCATGAGCAGAATTACCCTACCCATGAAATGGAGTTGCAACATTTCCCTTTTCCTCGAAGATCTGGTACCACTATCTCTATGGGGTGAATTTCAAGATTTTCACAGTTCACAAGAGTTTGAAGTATATCTTTGATCATAAGGAGTTGAATATGAAGCAACATAGGAGGCTTGAGCTACTGAAGGATTAGGGCTACACGATCTCTTACTACCCCGATAAGGGAAACTTGGCGCAAATGCGCTTAGCAGGTGAGCCCATGCTGAGGGTACGACAAATAGGTTATACACGTGGGATATGATTGCAACTTTGACTAATTGGCATCCTCAAGAGAGTGCATCCATATCTACTATCGTACCTTCACTATTCAACAATCTTAGGCATCACATAGTAGAAGGATAGAGGACAGATCCTTGGACTCGAGATAGATACATGTGTGCCGTCAATAACTTATATGATGATTTTGCGGTGACAGAGTCCATTTTGTGGAAGGCTGGTCGGGTTGTTGTGCCCAATGATGAGCAGTTACACATAGATATTCTTGATGAGGCACATAGTTCATGATTATCTATTCATCATGGCAACACGAAGATGTACCGTGATCTATGTTGACATTTCTTGTCGGAAGGGATGAAGTGCGATTTGGCACATCATGTTAGCAGATTCATGACATGTCAGATGGTCAAGGCTGATCACAGGAGACCACAAGGGTTATTGCAGTCTCTCCCCATTCATGAGTTGAAATGGGAGAGTGTCTCTATGGATTTCATCACTGGACTACTAAGGACACCATGCAACCATGATTCTATTTGGGTCGTTGTTGACAAGTTGACCAAGTCAATCCATTTTATAATTGTCAGCATGAACTATACTCCATTTAGAATGTCCAGGCTATATGTGTAGAACATTATCAGGCTCCATGGTATATCACATGAGGTAGTGTCTAACAGAGACTCGAGGTTCACATGGCACTACTGGCACCATTTCATGTCTGCACTACAGACATAGCTGAAGATGAGTTCCACATACCATCCACAGACAGACAGACAAAGCGAGCGCACCATTTAGACACTTGAGGATATACTACGTGCATGCACTCTTGAGTGGAAAGGGTACTAGAAGAACCACCTGCCATTTGTAGAGTTCACGTATAACAATAGCCATCATTCCAGTATCGACACAGCACCATTTGAAACCTTAAACGAGTGGAGATGCCTCACACCTCTCATTTGATGTGAGGTAGGTGATCATGCTCTGTACTCTGTAGATCTTTTGGAGAAGACTGCGAGGGTTGTTGATCTTATAAGACATAAGATCTGACGGCAAAGAGTCACCACAAGAGCTATGCAGACTGTCGGAGAAGAGACTTGGAGTTTCAGGTAATTTGATTATCTTCTCTTAATCTATTGTAAATATGGTTTATTAAAATCTTTAACTTAATCATCCATACTGATGAAGTTCTTATAAACACAGGCAGGAGATTGGGTGTTCCTACGATTATCTCCCATGAAGGAGTACAAAGAATTCATGTTTGTGGCGAGTTGGTGCCACGATATGTGGGACCATTTAATATCATTGCTCGTGGAGGGAAGGTGGCCTACTAAGTATCCCTTCCTCCACACCTTTCGAACATACACTATGTCTTCCACATATCCAATCTAAGGTTGTATGTGTACGAACCTCGACACATCATCAACTATAAGAATCATGATGTGAAGATTGACTTGACATACGAGGAGAGGCTAGTGCAGATTCTTGACAATGTTGTGAAGAAGTTTTGCAACAAAGACACCCCCTAGTAGAGGAGATATGGTACCGACATGGAGTCGAAGCGGCAACATGGGAGACCAAAGCAGACATGTGGACATGATACCCACAGTTTTTTTCAGGTAATTGTCAAAACAAGGCAATTTAATTATATATTATTTAAAAATATGGCTTATTTTTCTTTTAAGGTTTTTATGGGTTCAAAACCCTTTGTGGTTTTTATGGCAACAGGATAAAAGACATAATAACTCCGACCGGAATCTCGAGGACGGGACTCCCTTTGAGGTTTTTATATTTGTGATATCTGGATCAGAATAACCCGAACTCGACCTAATTATGGTCCATTTGTTCCGATAAAACTATCGATCATTACTAAATGATCTAAATTGATCCATAGATCGTAAATCAAAATTTGTTTGGGTACAATAAATCAAAAATTGATTCCATTGTAAAGAGTGCCATTAGAAAAGTAGGGATGCAAATTTGAAACCACAAAAATAATCCGAGATCATCACAAAATTTATCTCTACAAAATAAAACAAAAGAAGTCGATCATTGTAAATCGGAAGTGGTTTAATAATTTATAATCGCAAAATTAGATCAAAAATCAAGACCATATTTTGTCAATTTCTGTATCGATCTTGGATCAGAAAAGTTCGAATTATATCATTTGATCAAAATGTATATACAACCCAAATGAGATATTGTACATCAGAATCAAAGATTCGAGGTGCAAATGTGGATGACTTTGGTGTCTCGAATAACTGAGAAAAAAATGTTAAAAAATTATTCAAAAAATTCAACAGAACTACACAACGGACCTCTGTACTTGGTTTCTTTTCATCCTCTGCTTGTCAACAAAAGAGCTCAACTCTTTCCTTATTTATATCAACCTACAAACCTATTCATTCTCCTTACATCCCCCAAGTCTTCTCAATTTCTTCATCGAGGAGCCCCCTTCCTCCTCCACATTTGCTGCTAACAGGTGGTGGAACTGTTGTCCCTTGCTGCACTACGATAGCTGGACTGCTCCACGGTGCTACTCCAGGAAGCTTTGTTGTTGCTACTGGAGCTGGAACAGCTGCTACCGCAGTTGTTCTTGAAGTTGTAATTATTGCCCACTGCTGTTGATAGCAACAATTACAACTGCAATTGCCCAATAGTAGCTGGAGCCGCTACTAAGCAGTCGCTTGTTGCTCCAAGCTACTGCCAGAATCTCCAATTCAACCCCCCTCTTACATGCAATTTGATCCTTCAATCTAGGAGGATCCAAGGTACAATTATTCCCCTCCTTTTGCTGCCATCCATGTCTTAAAACCTAAAATTTAACCCCCTAATATAATAATTGATTCATGCCTTTAAAATAATATTTTTGGGATGAATGCTTGCATGATTCAGACCAGTGATTTCGGAATCTAGGAATTGGGGAAAATGGGGGTAAAATAATATAATTATGATCAATTTTCAAACCAATGTTTTACTATTGTTCGAGCTTTAAATTATTTGAAAGAAATAGGAGTAAAATGTTATAATTATATTCATGTTTCAAATCATTGTTTCATTGTCGTTCATGCGTTAAATTTTAAAATAAATGGATATAATGTGACATGAATAAGATCAAATTTTAGACCTAAAATAACTACAGTTTTCATGTTGGTATTTAGGGGACATTTGAAATGTTTTGCATACAAATTAGTACCAATCAAGACTCAAATTTCAGATCATAAATTGGACACTAATTTCATGTTGAAAAATGAAAGAATTAGGAGTGAATTGCATTGTATATTACCAAATCCAGACCTTAATTATGATCTAGAATGAATATTTTAAGACCCAAATATAGTTCATTGTTATACTTGATGGGATGACTTAAAATTAAAAGAATTTGGGGGTAATTTGCATACTTAAAGAGCAAATTCAGTCCACTATTATACTTGATTTCATAACCTAAAATTGAAATAATTTGAAGGAAAATTTCATACTCTAAGATCCTAATTCAATCCACTATTATACTTGATTTCATGATTAAAATTAAAAGAATTTGGGGGAGAATGGAAAATATTTGTTGGACATGCGAGCCCACGACCAGCCATGCAATAAATGTTATTGCGAATGTCATTCCCTGATATGAAATGAAGAGTAAATAATTTGCGTAATAGGTCCCCTAGTACAATTAGGTTTATGTACCATGGCCATCTTAATGATCATACAGTTGTTGATTCAATTACTGAATCATAGAGGCTGGTGTTTGGATGAATATCTAACTGTGTTTGGATTAATATCTAAAGAGTTAGATTGAGGAGTCATCAGGCACCATCAAATGATTATTAAGAGATGATCTCCAGCCTGAGAAGGAGATGACAATCCTTTCTCTAAAGACTGATATCTATCCAACCTATTGATGCAGCTCCTCTGCATAAGAATAGAGATTCGGAGGTGTTAGATAAGTTATGTCAAAGAGTTGACTTAACGAGATCAAGGTAACTAAAGTCCTATGTCATATGTTATCACGATATGGGCACACATCCTCTGACCGGAGACAGATGTCTTACTATATGTCTAAGTATATACATTTCGCAGACCAATAGGTTGATGACCTAATTAAGGTCTATACATCGGTGCACTGGCGTACATACAAGGGCATATGAGTAAAACGATCTCTCGAAGGGATCATACATGTTCATTGTTGAATCAGAAAACATGAGCTCACTCATGAGATATTGGGAAGAATCAAATTCCACGTAAGGTCGTCTCGCTTTGGAATCTTGGCTGAATTTGAAGGTTTGATATATGCTTTTGGAAAGTATATGATCAACACCTAGGTATGATATATGCTTTTGGATAGTATATGATCGATACCGACTCCCAATAGTCAACTGAGAAACTTAGTGATAAATCCCTGGAGTAGATAGTGTAAAATTGATCTTATACTTCGGGTTTAATCTGGGTCTTCCAATATGCTGGATGTACATCTATTAGGGATACCTGAGGGAGATGTGATCATAGACTATTGTATAACCATGATGCTTCCATTCCTAGGGAGTGGTGAAACAGGTCTGGATTTTAGTGACTCCTCTCAGTAGATAAGTAATCTGATCTTGGTCCAAATGGTGGACAATGATCTGAATGTGGTTCATATGTAATGAGAAGATTAGATTTGTGATCTTGATTTAATCATGCGTCTATGAGAGGTACGTAGGATCTGGATTTGAGATGTGATCTCAATATTCAAGTCACTATTTATGGAAGAATACAATCGTGTTGGACATGCGAGCCCACGACGAGCCATTATGCAATAAATGTTATTGCGAATATCATTCCCCGATCTGAAATGAAGAATAACTAATTTGCATAATAGGTCCCTTGGTACAATTAGGATTATATACCACGACCATCTTGATGATCATACAACTGTTGATTCAATTATTAAATAATAGAGGCTAGTGCTCGGATGAATATCTAAAGAGTTAGATTGAGGACTAATTAAGCATCGTCAAATGATTGTTAAGAGATGATCTCTAGCCTGAGTAGGAAATGGCAATACTTTCTCATTTGGTTGATATCTAACTGACCTCTTGATGCTTGTCCTCTGCATGGGAATAGATATTCGGAGGAGTCAGATTAGTTAGGTCAAAGACTTGACAAAACTAGATCGAGATAACCAAAGTCCTACATCGTATGCTGTTACGATATAGGCACACATCCTCAGACCGGAGACATATGAAATGGAGAATGAAGCCATATCTACTTGGAGAATGAGCCAAACCCTCTCGTGAATTCCAACGTCGTTTGAATCCAAATTTACGAGAGGTAGTGAAGAAGGATATAGAGAAATGGTGCAACGCGGGTTTTATTTATCCCATCTCTGACTCTAAATGGGTGGCCCCGATCCATGTGGTCTCGAAAAAGTCGGGAATTCAAACGACCACCAATGAGGACGTAGAGGAGATCGTGACGCGAGTGCCCCACGTCGTGGTGCGTCTGTGTGGATTACAAACGCCTGAATGCCACGATGAAGAAGGATCATTTCCCCCTACCATTCATTGATCAGATCCTAGAGAGACTAGCGGGGAAAGAGTTCTTCTGCTTCTTAGATGGGTTCTCAGGCTACAATCAAGTAGCCATAACTCCGGAGGACCAGGAAAAGACGACGTTCACATGCCCCTTTGGTACCTATGCTTTCAGGCGCATGCCCTTTGGGTTATGCAATGCTCCAAGTACTTTCCAAAGGTGTATGATTGCTGTATTCCTCGAAGTGGTCGGTGAATTCCTGGAAGTCTTCATGGACGACTTCTCGGTCCACGGCGATTCCTTCGATTACTGCCTTAGGAATCTGGACCGAGTCCTAAAACGTTGTTGTGAGGTCAATCTGGTGCTCTCTTGGGAGAAAAGTCACTTCATGGTGACAAAGGGTATTGTGTTGGGGCACGCCATCTCCAAGAGAGGAATGGAGGTTGACCCTGCCAAGGTGGACGTGATTTGACGACTCAAGCCACCAACCAACATCAAGCAGTTGCGGTCGTTCCTCAGGCATGTCGGATTCTATTGGAGATTCATCAAGGATTTTTCTAAGAATGCCCGACCGCTAACTGAGCTTTTTGGCAAAGACATGGAGTTTTTTGTTGATCACAAATGTCTTGAGGCCTTTAAGCTATTACAAGGAACGATCATGGACGCCCCGATCCTACAAGCCCAGATTGATCTCTACCTTTTGAGATCATGACGGATGCCTCAGATTTTGCTGTTGGGGCTGTGTTAGGATAGAGGAGGGATGGCGTCCCGTTTGCAATCTACTATACAAGCAAAGTGCTTGATAACGCTTAGCGTAACTATACAGTTACGAAAAAGGAGACGCTTGCAGAAGTGTTTGTCTTGGATAAGTTCAGATCTCACTTAATTGGATCCAAGGTAATTGTGTTCACTGACCACACAGTGCTACGATACTTGATGGAGAAGAAAGACGCGAAGGTGCATCTTCTTCTATGGATTTTTCTTCTCCAGGAGTTTGATTTGGACATCCGTGATAAACCTAGAAAGAAGAACGTAGTAGCCGATCATCTCTCTTGTCTCGAAGATCTTAATACTTTTGAGGATTCATCTATTTGAGACTCCTTCCCTGATGAGTCAATTTTTTTTGTCGACTCACTCCCATGGTACGCCAACATCGTGAACTATCTTGTCTCCAAGAAAGTTCCATAAGGTTGGCCCAAGAACTACATCGACCAACTGAAGTTGGACGCTAGACACTACCATTGGGAGGATCCGATCCTTTTCTTTGAAGGACCGGATTGTGTCTGGAGACGGTGTATTCCTCAGGAGGAATACGAGAGTGTCCTTTCTTTATGCCACAGCTTGGAGGCAGGAGGACACCACTCCGGGAAGAGGACCGTATGGAAGGTACTTCAGTGTGGCTTTTACTGGCCGACTCTATTTCGCGATGCTATCACCTTTGCAAAGTCGTGTCCAGTATGCCAGAAAATGGGAGGAACCGTTGGTTCCAAGGATGAGATGCCGATGCAGCCTGTCATCATTTGTGATGTCTTTGACGCCTGTGGCATCGATTTCATAGGCCCATTCCCTATCAGCCACGGGTTCGAGTCTATCCTTGTTGTGGTAGATTATCTATTCAGATGGGTGGAGGCTATCCGGACCCGAGCCGCTGACAGCAGGACTATCTGTAAGTTTATCATAGAGCACATAATATCTAGGTTCGGGATCCCCAAAATGATGATATCAGATGGGGGTAGACACTTTATAAACTGGGAGGTAAAGAAACTCCTGAAGGGCTACGGCATTGAACACCGTGTCGCTAGTCCTTACCACCCACAAACTAATGGTATGGATGAGGTGTCAAATCGGGAGGTGAAGACTATACTGCAAAAGCTTGTCCGCCCAGACAGGAAGGACTGGTCTCAGATTTTGGATTAGGTCCTATGGGAGTATAGGACAACTTACAAGACACCGATAGGAACCTCCCCATACTGAATGATATTCAGAAAGTTGTGCCATTTGCCTGCAGAACTAGTGCACAAATCAGAATGGGCAATCAAGAAGGTCAATTGGAACACACACCTTGGGCAGAAGCAGAGAAATATGGATCTGAATTAGCTTGTGGAAATCAGAAACCGCGCAAATGACAACAGTTTGGTGTACAAGGACAAGGTTAAGCGTTGACATGATAAATATATCAGACGAAAAACCTTTGTTCCTGGACAGAAGGTATGGTTGTCTAATGCTAGACTGAAGATCTTCCAAGGCAAGTTGAAGTCCAAGTGGACATGCCCATTTGTCGTCCGTACGGTGCACGATAGTGGATGTGTCGAGATCTCACATCTTGCAGATGATGCACCAACATTCCTTGTGAATGGACAACTGTTGAAACACTTCGTCAAATCTAATGAGCAGTTAGTCCATGTTTAGGAGATTGTATTCATGCGCGAGACAGATTCAACAGATACACCTCGAGCCATGCATAAGACCTTGCAGCAGTGAACTCTAGCCATCAGTAGCATCTTGAAAGATTCAGATCGACTCACTTGTATATACCATCATTCCTATACATTCTGATCTTTCTTTTCTGCGACTCCACTAACTCATGCCAGCTTCATTGATCACCATTTTGGACCATACTTAGGATGACTAGATCCTAAGTATAGGGGGATGAGCCACTTGAGTCGAGCCTCTGTACATTCTCCAGATCACATTGGTCTCCAGACTCACTTCTGTCCTATACTTAGGCTTACCTGAGCCTAAATATAGGGGGGACCGATGCCCGCATTGTATATTCATCCATTTCTCTTCTTGACCTCGTCCGTCGCATTCTTATTCTTCTTCTACACTTAGGCTGCCTGAGCCTAAGTATAGGGGAGCAGGACGACTTCTTTACATTTTTCGTTCTCCTTGGCTCTCTTACGCTTAGCACGAGCTATGACTTTTTCCTCACTCTTCGTGCTCTGAGGACATAGCACACGCTAAGTATAGGGGGGCGTGTATATATTACATATATACTTTACCTATAGCTCGTACTTTCATGTAGTTTCGCGTACTTTTGTATATATTTTTGCAATAATTACGGGTGGGTAAAAATTGGGAAAAAAATTGTATACTTGTAAAATACTTGTAAAACTTTTGTAAAAATTGAAAAAAAAATTGGTATACTTGTATATTGTATAACACTTGTATAATTTGTATAATACTTATAAAACTCTTGTAAATTGTTGTAACATAGGAGGTTTACCAAAGTTTCAAAAAAAACAAAAAAAACAAAAAAAAACAAAAAAAAAGGCTTCTTATTTACTCTTGCATGTCATCCTTGCATTCAAAAAAAAGAGTCTTGCATTTCATTCATCTACATCTCATCTGCATATCTTGCATATGCAAGGTGAAAAGCTAGTGGGTTCTGAACCAAGTTATGAGTAGATATTGAGGATGGACTTGATTTGACCTTAATCCACCTAATTTCAGAGGAACCTTATAGGAACTGGTGTTAAGATTTCTCAGGTCAAATCACTTAATTCTTTGAGTCCGCAAGTCTATGTTCACATGTCATCTTGATTAGTCTAAGTAGAATATCTCGTGCATACGCATGATTCTTATAGATAGTGACCTAACTTGGACAAGCACAATGCACGTAGCTCTTCATTGATGAGGTGGTGAGGAGGTAGAATCCTTTAGCTTGGAGTAGCACACATGTGGAATCATTCGTCCTCCTCTAGAGAGGGTAGTGCATCTCAACCTAGTCTGGTGGTGTTGACATCTAAGGACAGGATGTTGTGGGTTGTAATAATGCTTCAAAAGAGGGATAGTCTACTAGCTCATGAGGAAAAACTCCTGATGTACATGTTGCACCTTGTATATATTTAAAAAAAGGGAAAATGCAAGAACTCCAAAAAATCAGATAGGTCCAAGTGAAATTAAAATACCTGTCGGAGTATGTATATTAGCAAGAAGTCTGCAGCTAGATGACTTGGCTACACTGGTCAAGCATACCGAGATAGGTAGCTACACTGGCTACCGTCCATTCTTTTCTCTACCCCCTCCTCTTGAGTTGGTCGCACTTGAACTTAGAAGGGAATACCCCGCTCCTCAAGGAAAGAGTTAATGGGCGGGGTTATTTGAGTTACCTTGTTAGAGGAGGCTGTTTCTGAGCCATTTCTGATGTGGAGAGTTACATCTCACTTACACAGTACAAGTAAGAATCATAGTCATCAGAAATTTGCGTTTGAGGATTTGTTCTGATTTGACTATTGAGGAGTCTTGAATAGAAGACTTGTGGAACTTGAAGTCTGATAGGTCTTAAGTTCGGGTCCCAATAAGGTTCCGCCACACAATTAATCCAAAGGTCGAGTCAAGCTTCATTTTCAACTTTTTTCATGACCTTGGTATGGAACCCAAAATCATTTCACTCTTGCATTTCATTCTAGTTGCTCTGGGACAAGCAAGGTTTAAGTATTGGAGATTGATGAATCTGTGATTCATCACTCTAAAAGTTGAATATAGAGCTTTGTTCTCGAGTAATTAGAGGCATATTTCCACTTATATTGCATAATTAGAATTCATGCATGCAAACATAATATCTACATTTTATCATTGATATTTGCATAAAATAAGAAGCCAGATTCACTTGTAAATATTCATATGTATATTAGCTAAAATACCCTTTGTGTATATATTTTGTACTAACTCTAAATCCAATAAAACCAACTCCATAGTGTACATATTACTAACACTAATTAAAGAAAAATATAAAAAAATACTAACTTGTAAAATTACCCAATAAAACCCCAAACCCAATTGAAGACCTTAGACCTTAAAATGCACATATATCTCTCATATAGCCTCCGAATTAGGTATACTCACTTTTAAAGTAATATACATTCAAAAACCTTTGAAACGAGACCAATTTCATTAAAATCAGAGCTCGTATGCAAAACTTGGGTTTTGGGCCCCTTTTGTATATTGTACATATTGATCGTTTTACCCCTATATTTTATAGTTTTATTTTCTTCATTACTAAAAATCCAAAAAAAATTAGATTAAGTTGTAAATATTCTTCTCATATTTTATCTATTTTATTTTGATTTTTCTCTTATTGAAAAATGACAAAAAAATACAAAAGATAAAATGTGATATTTCATATCTATAAGGTACCACCCAAAAATACTTTTTATACAGATGTTTTCCTTTGATTTTTGACCCTTCACAAAAGTTGTAGATCTCGTCGAGACGAGCAACTTTTGTGTTGATCACTTTTTGATCTAAGCACTTTTATTATTTCTTTTTTATTTTTATTTTCATTTAGTTGTGGATTTTTCTCGGAGCGACACGTGGAAACTCCTGGAGCCGCCATGTGTCGCCTTCATTCACTCACTTATGCCATCTCCCTCCTTCATCCTGGGCCATTGGATGAGAGCGTCATCCATCAACGACCATCCTCTTCTCTACCCTTTCCTCTTCCACTCTCCCTTGACTTAAGGGAGAAGCCAACCTTCGACACCTCCAACTTCTACCCCATCTCCTCCACCTTCTCCATCTATTCTCCATCCGCCTCCTCCTCCTCTTTATATCCTCTCCATCTCCCACATTTATCCCCATCCGCCACTTCTGGTCCTTAGAGTGAGTTCTGGAGAGAGTGTTATCGGTGACAGCGAGCGCCACCCATCTGAGAGAAGACCTCTCCGTGTCCAGGTGAGATCCAAGGTGACCGTCCGGTAACCTTGTTGCGAGCTCTTCAAGCTCGGCGAGCTCCGCCTCAGCCGCGGCGTTTAGCGACAATCGAAGTACCTCTCCCGAGGGAGCTCCTTCTTCCCAAGCACCCACGTATCCCACCTACATGTAATCTTCATCTTCATTCTTCTTCTTCATTTCTCTCTCCTTGATTCACCATCTTCTGTCCATCAATTCGCAAAACTGATCGCACATCAATGGATAAATCACACGTTGCGAACGCAACAGTGATTTTTATTTATTTTTCCGACGAATTTTCGACAATCGATTCATTGTTTATTAGTGCCCCGCTAAACAAATGCATGAGGAACATGGGAGGTGGTGAAACCCCCTGTTTCTTCTTCCTCCACACCACGTGCACACACCCTATCGCCACCAACCACGCCGTCGATGCCTCCTCTGCCCCGACGACCCTTGGCCGTGTGTCGACCGTCTCCCTCGTCGTCAACGACGCCGGCCGCCTAAGCAGCTCCGGCCACCCCCCTTCAATGCAGGCCTCCTCCCCGTGCGCCACATCACCAACCGCGCACGGCCGCCGCCAAGACGCCAGCCTCCATACCGCCATCAACTCGGCCCCGACCTCCGCAAGCTGCCGCCCGCCCGGCCCAACGACCCGCGCCGTCCTCGAGCTCTGCGCCTCCTTCCCGGACCTGAGTGTGTGTCGCCTAAGGCCCGGGATCCGCCATCGTGTTCGACCTCCGCTCAGCCATCTTCATCTGCACGGTAACCACCAGTGCTCGAGCGCCGCCCACAGTCCACCTCGTCCACGCGTGCCGCAGCGCGTGTGCTCCACCACACTCCTCCAGCACCCATGCGCCCAGCGAGCTAGGAGCCACCTCCCCGCCCGTCCTCCAGGCTGCGTGGTCATCACCCCTTCACGTCTCCGCCTCCAACCGCCCGCCGACGCCCGCTACCAACCGCCTCAGCCTCGTAGGTCGCCATCGCCTCCGCCCAGCGACTGCCCCCTTGCCAACGTCAAGCTTCCAAGAACCTCCCCTGTTTCAAGCCAAGAAACAGAGGAGTTTTATCAGGATAATAAGACAAAGTGGGCATAATCAAAGGGGACACTTGCACCCCCTTTGTATGTTCCTAAATAAATTTCAAGTTTCTGATAATTGCATGTAAGTCCCTATTCTTCATTTCAGCTCATATTTCCTTTTTTGTATTGCATTTAGATTCCTGTCTTTGCATGCATATTTAGACATTCATTCAGTATCATTTTTAAATTTGGAGAATTGCAGATATAGGCACACATCCTCTGATTGGAGACGGATGTGTTACTATATGTCTGAGTATGTACATTTGGTAGACTAATAGGTTGATGACCTAACCAAGGTCTATATACCGGTGAGTTGGTGTGCATATAAGAGCATATGAGTAATACGATCTCTCAAAGGGATCATACAGGTTCACTTCTGAACCGGAAGACATGAGCTCACTCGTGAGATATTGGGATCGATAAATTCCATGCATGGTCGTCTTGCTTATGAAGCTTGACAGAATTCATAGGTATGATATATGCTTTTGGAAAGCATATGATCAATACCAAATCCCAATGATCAAATGAGAACCTTAATGATAAAACCCTAAAGGTGACAGTCTAAAAGAGATCTATAACATCGGGTTTATTAGAAGGTCTTTCAGTATGCAGGATGTATAGGTGTTGAGAATACAAAGGGTGATGTCATCATAAACAATTGTATAACCATGATGCTTCAATTTCGTGGGAGTGATGAAATAGGTTTGGATTTTAGTGACTCATCTTTATAGAGAAGTAACTTGATCTTAGTCCAAGTATTGGACATTGATCTGAATGAGATTCAGATGCAATAAGAAGATTTGGTTTACGGACTTGATTTAATCAAGCATCTATGGGAGGTCCATGAGATCCGCATTTGAGATGTGATCTCAACATCCAAGTCACTATACATGGAACAATACAATTGCCCTGTCCTTATCTCCAAGTACCTACAGAAAATACACATTATTCTTGAAAGAGTTCATGAATAATTCCATTGTTGAAAGCATAGAAAAGTAGATAATTAAATGTGATTTAATTATCATGAATAATGAGAATTTGATTCACATTATTTTGGAGAATGAGAATGGTTATCCAATATAATTAAATGTGATTTAATTAATGTGGATAAGTATAATTTGGATAAGAGTATCCATATTATTCATAATATATTATAAATATGATTTATAATATATTAGAGAGAGTTTGCTATGATTTATATTTGTTGATTAATTATTAATGTGAATTGGATTCATATTGGATAAGTAATTGAAAATATAAATCGCCTTTTTATTTTGGGTTGTGATATTGATTCACAAATTTCCAATGACAAGATTGCAATATTCACAAAATAATTATGACATATTTTTTGGTGAATAATTTGCAACAATTGTTGCTTCAAAACATGGATATAATTAAGGGATAATGGAGATTACATGTAATCTCCACTCCCCTTAATTATAGGGGTGACAACCACCAATTCCAACTAGGAAAAGGTGGTCGTCCACTATATTTCTTAGAGAGGAAACTTCCTTTGCATTATCTCCATGTTTAATTGATTCAATTTATGGAATTGAATTATATTAATTTATCAATATAGATTTAATATAAATTAAATTAATTGTTGTTATATTTTACAACAAGATCTTGGCCATTGAAGGAAACACAAATCAATCTCGTCCATTGATTTTGTGTAGTCCATGGATCCCCAAAATACTATATAAGAAGAGGCACCCCATGCTCTTCCGGGATAACAAGTTTTGCAACAACTCTCTCCTCTCTCTCATCCTCTCGTGCCCTCTTCCTCCTCTCTCTTTGGGTGGCCGTCCACCCTAGCCCTAGAAGGAAGAAGGCCCTCATCGTCGCCTTGCGTTGCGCTTCGATGACTCCCGGTACTCCATCTTCTTTGGTGCTTCTCGCTCGTGAAGAATACATACGATATCGTGTGATTAGATCAGGAGTTCCCTTGCTTAGACAACTACTTGAATTGTGAGATCCCCGCGACTCATCCTCGCGCTCGCAAGCGTCTCCTCTGAAGGTCGGACTTGAGACAAGAGGCTTCATCTCTTAGAAGCTCGATCGCAACCACGACACATCATGTATTCCTATATCTACTATATGGTTAGACGAAATGATTCATAAATGTTTTATGGATCATGTGGTTTCGTCGTTTAAATTTTTAAAAAATCTGCTGCGTTGAGCAACTAGTATGACTAGTCGCTCTTGATCGTATATGATACGATCATCACGCTTCCGTGATGCACTTAAGGATCCTCCCGTATCCTTCAAATCACCATGTCCTTATCTCCAAGTATCTGCGAAGAAAGCGCATTATCCTTAAAAGAGTTCAGGATAATTTCATTGTTGATATATGTATTAGAGCATTGAAAAAATGGATAATTAAATGTGATTTAAATATCTGGAATATTATAAATTTGATTCATATTATAAGGAGAGTTAACTTGGATAATTAAATATGATTTAATTATCATGAATAATATGAATTTGATTCATATTATAAAGAGAGTTATCTTAAATAATTAAATGTGATTTAGTATCAAAGATGTAAATAATGTGAATGTGATTCACAATATTTGAGCACATGAGAATAGAGATCCAAGATGATTAAATGTGATTTAGTAATCATGGATATGAATAATGTAAATAGCACTATCCATATTAATCATATACATTATAAATGTGAGTTATAATATATAAGAGAGAGCTATTTGTAATTTAAATTGGAAATATAATTTACATCTTATTTTGGATTGTAAATGTGATTCGTAAATCTCTAATGGCATGATTGCAATGTTCACAAGATAAATTGGATTTATTTTTTGAAATAATTTGCAAAAAAAAATTGTTGCAAATATTGGAGAGAATCATGAGATAATGTAATCTCATGCTATAAGGAAGAGAGATCCACCTTCCAAATAGGAAGAGTGGACGGTCACAATTCCTATAAGGAATGTGGTGGTCGTCCACCCTCCATATGGAAGGAGACTTGCCTCCTTCCAATTTCTTCAATAGAGATTGGTTTAATATAAATCAAATTATATTCAATATATATTTGATTTAATTATATTAATTATTGTTGTGTTTTAGCAACAAGATCATAGCCATTGAAAGAAACACAAATCAATGTGAGCCATTGGATTTGTGTTGCCCATGGATTGAGATCCATGGATCCCAAAATATTTTAAATAGAAGGGCACCCCTTTCTCTTCTTAAGTTTTGAAAACAGGTTCTCTCTCTCTATCATTATCGCTACACCCCAACTTCATCTCTCTCCCTCTCTCTTGTGGACGTCCACCATGGAGACCTAGAGAGAGTCGCTCTCGTCACAACGTCGTCGTTATGTTGTCGGACTGATTGCTCGTGGATCTCCATCTCCTTCACTAGTACTCTCTCATGAAGAAGATGTCCGATCTCATTTAACAAGACCAGAAGACTCATCACTTGTATCATCAACATGGATTGCGAGGAGCACGCATTTCATCAACGCGCTCGCAAGCGTCTCCTCCGTCGGATCGGACTTGACACAGGAGGACTCTTTGTTTAGAGACTCGATCGCAACCATGTTTCAAGAGTTAACCCTAATAATCATTTGTGGTTTAGGTGAAATGATTCGAGAAGTGTTCTTGGATCATGTGGTTTCATCGTATGAAAAATTTTAATTTCCGTTGTCTCGAGCATCTAGTGCGACTAGTCGCTTTCGATCGCATATGATGTGATCCTCATGCTTCCATGATATGCTTAAGGATCTCACCATATCACACAAATGGTATCAGAGCCTTAGGTTGGAGGTTTCGGATACGATCCAAAAACCTAGGAAGACTTGGGTTCGTTAGGGTTTGCGAAAGTTTTATCACATTTCATTTTTGCATCTCTATTTAGTACATATGTTCGGACCTGTTTAAATTATTTGAACACGAAATTATCAATTGAATTATGTTCCCCATTAAATAATAAAACCGTGGGATTTGAGTTTGTGTTATTTAGAATCCGTTTTCTCAAGTTATTATCATTTTAGTGAACATGTATCCATTGTTTCAGTGACGGCGAATCATGACATAATTAAGGATTAGCTACTAGTTTGAAACGCCTAGAAATGGTGCAAATAACTTGAGTTCTGTTGTAAATAAAATTAGAAAACTTTGAAAACTTACTTTGCTTAATTTGGATTTAAATTGATTGAGATATGTTGATTTTAGTAAGTGGGGGTCACTGTTGGAAATTACTTTCCTAATTAAGAACCTTGTGATTGTCATTTAATTAATTAGTAAAATTAAATGATTTAATTTCCTGAAATAATTATGGATAAATATTTAGTGAAATAATTTACGATAATTATTTCTTTAAATGGCCTTGCCTTAACTAATATTTGATTAGATCTGATCTAGATCACAGTTGGTTACTCAATCTACTTTCCAACAAA
The DNA here is from genome assembly GCA_037367405.1 of Ottelia alismoides. Taxonomy (NCBI): domain Eukaryota; kingdom Viridiplantae; phylum Streptophyta; class Magnoliopsida; order Alismatales; family Hydrocharitaceae; genus Ottelia; species Ottelia alismoides. The sequence goes on along the minus strand of JAZKJV010010715.1, from coordinate 103,057 downwards.
CAAAGTTTCTTGAATAGGATTGGGGCTTTGTTTAGAAAATATCCTTATAATGTTAATCAAAAATATTTTGATTATTATTATATGTGGTATAACTTCGGTTGAAGAATCGATTATCATCTCAAGTACACAATAATCAATTTGGCATTATCCTTTCCCGAGGTAGATATAGTGTATAGTCGTGGAGCGTTGGATAGAAGGTTGCACCGTGTGCGGTCTGTTCCACTCCCGTCGGTACTGGCCATGACAACGGGTAGGAATGGGATAATTCAGGAGAGATCATAGTGTATTTTTCTAATTATTAAAATTCAAAATAATACATATTTGAGATAATACCATATTTCAAGTAACAATTAAAAATATTTGTTGGACATTAATTGGATCATTAATTTAATATGATTAGATTAATTGGAGTCCAATTAAATCTAAAACACTTTATTATAAATAGAGTTGTTATTTTCCTTGGAATAATTAATCGTAATAAATATGATTCATAACGATTAATTAAAATTTGAATATGATATGGAGGATGATGTAAGTGACATACATGGTCTCCCGTCAAGGCGAAAGGTTCCGTCACAAATGATTGTATGTAGGAGATGCCTGTCTGAAGTGACAGCTCTTGTATGCAAGCACATCTGGATTAGTCTCTTCACTTATCGAAAGAGTAAGGACATATGCTTAGTGACCCCAATATCGGGTCCTCATATTATTGGGGCGATATTGGATTGTGCATAGCGAGTTGTATTCATGTTGACGGTTTGTTCAATTAATGATGGGACAACATCACCTTAAGGGTGGTGGGCATGGGTGTTAAAGACCGAATTGGGAATGCAAGTTGGACTTGTAAGGCAAAATATATTCCCGCTTCTTTTTATCCGAGTTACAGGTTCTCATATTATTGGGATGTAACAAACATAAGGAAGGAGATCCCAAATCTTGTTGAGATATGATGGTAAGTATATCTCTTACATTGAAAGTGATTAAGGGAATGAACTTCTAATGTTTACAAGGCAAGAAAACTTTGATATATAAAAAAATTCCTAAATCAAAGTAAAGTATATATTTACATACATTTATGCAAATTCCTTATTTTAGATAATCCTTCATTAAACCCACTGAATACTATACTCAATAATAACCATTAAAATATCATGTATTGGATCAATGATCAAGATATTGTACTTGAAGTTGAACACATAATGTATGCGGTTGCAATGTGCATGTTTCCTCATAATAATGAGGAATAACAATTAAATAGACAATAAGACTACAACCCTAGGGTTTGTATGTCTCTATAGTCTTGATCTCATCGAATATACTTTGGAAGTGACATGTCGATGATGATCGCAATTGTCGAATAATCCTTATAAAATCTAAGATGTTTTGGCATGCATATGTGCTCTCGACATTTAATCATGAATTACATGGTTCACTGCATCATGCAAAATGGTGGCTCTAGAAGAGATGATGCACTCAAAATATTTGAGTACCTACATGAACCAATGTTTTTAGAGTTTAGATGGATGTAGATACGATGAATGTCATCATTCTACTATCTATACTATGGTCATTCATGAAGCTTCAAAATATTCATATTGCATGAATTGAATGAAGCATCTATAGATGTTGAAATACTATTGTATTGAAATCTTTTGAGTTAAACATAAGAGATCCTTCTCTTAAGCAATGGTTCTTTATAGATAAAAAGAGGTCAGCGGAAGCATGGGACTGACCAATGTGAGAAGGAAGGTCAAAGAGTTGATTGTACATCTGTGACTTCCATATGACATCCAAAGACTTGGATAAATGCCAAGTCTGCAATAAGTCAACTTATTGATAGTGTGACTATCTAGTCTATCTACGATCCTTGGAGAAGGACCCAGAAAGTGCATTGGAATAATCTACATCTGTGTTTAATCATTGAAACAGACTTTCTCATTTGATAAGATCATAGTCTAATAATTGTATCTCAATTTTCTTAAACATTTGTAATTGGTTGCATATGTTTTGGAGGACTGGAAATTTTGATCTTAAGGTTTAATAGTCATCCACATGGATATTGATGCAATTGTTGCAATGATCTCTATTGGATAAAAATACTCGATATTTTCAGTGGGAGAGCCCTTAGTCTTAGATAATGTCTCTATGACCTAGATATTAGAATACACTCATTGTTTATTTCTAAATGTTGGAAATATACATGAATTATGTAATAGACCTATCATAAAGAGTTATGATGGAGATATTTCAGATAGTATTATAAAATCTAGTGGACTCTACTAAATTAGAAAATTAATAAATGGTTCATTAACATTTCTAATAATGAAATTAAACCTTAAAAGATCAATAGGAGAATGAAGATCATTTGACAATGATCTGGCATTATGCCTTGGATATTTGTCTACTGATGAGATCTATGGACTAGTAAGAGTTGGAATGTTAGATTGTCTAAAATTTCATATCTTACATACTTATGAATATTGTATTCAAAGTAGAAGGGGTCCAAAGCACCCTTCTCTGGGAATGGTGTAAGATGTCGAGGTATTCAAGATCTCATACATATTGATGTATGTGGATCATCTATATAATAATAAACATTATGGATATGTGATATCCATTGATGATTATTTGTGATATTATATTTCTTTTCTTCACCTTAGAAAGCTTTGAAATATTCAAAGATTTCACAATTTTGGTTTTGAACCAATGTTTGAAGGAAGATGAAATGAATTTGATCTAACCTAGGTATCTTGTACTGATTAGATGAATTCAAGGAATGCCTTATGGATATATGAATGTCATACCTATCTCAATCCTCCTAATGTACCTAAACTCAATAGAGTTGTAGGGAGATACAAATTTTTTCCATGTGTGACATGATTTCATCTATAATCAATCTTAGCACAATTACCTCTTAGTTTTCAAGGAATATATGCAGTAGAGACTACAATATATATCCTTAATAAGGTTCCATGCATATAAGTTTGAATCTAGCACATGAGAGTGCTACTTCATTAGGTAAATAAAGGATGGTATTGGATACATAATTTATAACCTTGAGATTCTTAAAAGATCCCATCTCTGAGAATGTGATTTTAGAAGATGAGACTCTTGAGAATCAAGATGAAAATGAAGTGAAGGAACTCATTTAATCTTGACAAGATAATGAGGCTCCTGAAATCGGAAACTAAAAGGATAACTAAAGTTGAAACACTAATGCCTCTTCAAATTAAGTTTGAGGATGTATTCTATGTGTTAGTTTAGTCTGACAATGATCTTACTTCATGTGATGAAGCTTCTGAAGATCATGACATGGAATGATTGATGTTAACAATAAAAGTCTAACTAGACTTCATATACAAATGTTGTACATGGACCCTCGAGGATCCACCTATATGGTTAAGACCCATTAAGGAGTAAATGGATCTTTAAGAGAAAGAGGGAACTTGATGAGAAGGTAGGGACCTTCAAAGCACGACTCATATCCTAAAGATACATACAGAAAGAAGACATCGCTTGCGATGAGGATTGCTTTCTAGGGACCATGCTTAAACCCATCAAATTATTGTTAACTTTAGCTACACAACATGACTATGGCATCTTCAAGATGAGTGTCAAAATGACATTCATCTATGAATACCTCTCTAAGGATGTTCACATGAAGAAGCCCCATGGCTTCATGATTGAGGAAATCAAGATGTGCAAGCTAAAAAAACTCCATCTATGGACTCAAATAAGCTTCTTGTAGTTGGAACATAAAATTTGAAGAAAGTATAAATGTTATAATTTCAGATAGAATCCTGAATAACCATGTGAAGCTTAGTGGAAGTACCATTGTGTTCATCGTGTTAAATGTAGATAATATCCTAATCATTAAGAATGATATAAGGATAATAATAAGTGTTTTATTGACTGGTTATTCCATACATTGAGATATGATCTCATGGATACCTCTTAGATCTTAGTTCTGAAGTTATTCAGAAGCAAAGAAAGAGAGCATTGAGACCGTCACATTAGTGGTACACCTTGTACATTTCCATTTTTTTGAAAATTCGAAGAAAGGTTTCTTTCCGCCAAGATATGGTACTGACCTGTCTGAAGGGATAGCACCTCGAGGAGTTGAGGAAGTGAATGCCAAAATCGCTTGCTCTTGTGCATCGATTATAAAAAGTCGGGTGTATGTTTAATGTGTAGAAAAGATAGATATCTACCATGCAGTGGGAGTAGTAAATTGTTACTAATCCTAGTATGAAAATAAAACACTTGATTGCAGTAAGAAAAAAATATTCAAAGATGATAAGACTTTATAGATAGTGATCACTAATTCTTTCTTCAAGAAATTAAGACATTATAGAAGGAGATCTAAAAGGTCTCAACCATGAATACCTTAGGAGATAGAGATCTCCGTGAATAAGGGTATTCTGACAAGGATAATAGAAATTACATACTGATTATAATAATTATTGAGGTGTAGTGTCAAGGACACTATGATTGACATGATTGAGTATTAGTTGCAAAAGATGCAACATTCGCATTGGATGTGAACACTGTTACTAGGAGATATGCAAGTACCATAAAAGGACTTGGCGTAGTCTCTTGGGAACAAGGTAACTGATCAGCTTACCTAGCTATTTTTCAAAATGGCCTATGATTGTCACATGAGTGTAGGTTTAAGTGTTTAGCCCATTAATGGCTCTTTGGGCTAGTGGGAGATTGTTTGACATGTGAGCCCACGACGACCCATTATGCAATAAATGTTATTGCGAATATCATTCCCTGATCTGAAATGAAGAATAAATAATATGCATAATAGGTACCCTAGTACAATTAGGGTTATGTACCATGGCCATCCTAATGATCATGCAGCTGTTGATTCAATTATTGAATCATAGAGGTCGGTGTTTGGATGAATATCTAAAGATTTAGATTGAGGACTCATCAAGCACCGTCAAATGATTATTAGAGATGATCTCTAGCCTAAGAAGGAGATGGGAATCCTTTCTCTAAAGACTGATATCTAACCGACCTCTTTATGTAGGTCCTCTGCATAGGAATAAAGATTCGGAGGTGTTAGATAAGTTAAGTCAAAGACTTGACTAAATGAGATCGAGATAACTAAAGTTCTATGTCGTATGCTCTCACGATATGGGCACGTATCCTCTGACTCGAGACAGATGTGTTACTATATGTCTGAGTATGTACATTTGGCATACCAATAGGTTGATGACCTAATCAATGTCTATACACCGATGCACTGGGTGTTCAAACAAGGGCATATGAGTAATATGATCTCTCAAATGGATAATACATGTTCATTTTTGAACCGGAAGACATGAGCTCACTCATGAGATATTGGGAAGAATCAAATTCTGCATAAGGTCATCTCGCTTTGGAAGCTTGACAGAATTTGTAGGTTTGATATATGCTTTTGGAAAGTATATCATCAACACCTAGGTATGATATATGCTTTTGAAAAGTATATGATCGATACCAACTCCCAATAGTCAAATGAGAAACTTAATGATAAATCCATGAAGTAGACAACGTATAACTGATCTTATACTTCAAGTTAATCTGGATCTTCTAGTATGCATGATGTACATGTATTAGGAATACCTGAGGGTGATGTGATCATAAACGATTGTATAACCATGATGCTTCCATTCCTTGGGAGTGATGAAACGGGTCTGGATTTTGGTGACACCTCTCAGCAGAGAAGTAATATGATCTTGGTCCAAATATTAGACATTGATCTGAATGATTCAGATGCAATGAGAAGATTGGATTTGCGATCTTGATTTAATAAAGCATCTATGAGAGGTATGTTGGATCTTGATTTGAGATGTGATCTCAATATCCATGTCACTATACATGGAATAATACAATCGCCATGTCGTTATCTCCAAGTATCCACGGAGAAAGCACATTATCCTTGAAGGAATTCAGGATAATTCCAAAGTTGGTATATGTATCCGAGCATTGGAAAAAATGGATAATTAAATATGATTTAATTATCATTAATAATATGAATTTGATTCATATTATAAGGAGAGTTAACTTTCATAATAAAATACCATTTAATTATCACGAATAATATGAATTTCATTCATATTATAAAGAGAGTTATCTTAGATAATTAAACGTGATCTAATTATCAAAGATGTAAATAATGTGAATGTGATTCACATTATTTTGGTACATGAGAATAGAGATCCAAGATTATTAAATGTGATTTAGTTATCATGGATATGAATAATGTGGATAGCACTATCCTTATTAATCATATATATTATAAATGTGATTTATAATATATAAGAGAGAGAAATTTGTAATTTACATTTATTAATAAAATGTAGATATGAATTGGATTCATATTGTACAATAAATTGAAAATGTAATTTACATTTTATTTTGGGTTGTGAATGTGATTCACAAATTTTCAATGGCAATAGCATGATTGCAATGTTCATAAGATAAATTGGATTTATTTTTGTGAAATATATTGCAACAAAAGTTTTGTTGCAAATATTGGAGAGAATCATGAGATAATGTAATCTCATGTAATAAGGAAGAGAGATCCACCTTGCAAATAGGAAGAGTGGATGGCCACAATTCCTATATGGAATGTGGTTGTCGTCCACCCTCCTTATGGAAGGAGGTTTGCCTCCTTCCTATTTCTCTAATAGATATTGATTTAATATAAATCAAATTATATTCAGTATATATTTGATTTTATTAAATTAATTATTGCTATGTTTTTAGCAACAAGATCATAGCCATTGAAAGAAACACAAATCAATGTGAGCCATTTGGTTTGTGTTGTCCATTGATTGAGATCCATGGATCCCAAAATATTATAAATAGAAGGGCACCCCTTGCACTTGTTAAGTTTTGACAATACATGATCTCTCCACTCTCATTCTCTATACACGCCAACTTCATCTCTCTCCCTTTCTCTTATGGTCGTCCACCATGGAGACCTAGAGAGAGTCGCTCTCATCGCAGCGTCATCATTATGCTGCCGGACTGATTGCTCGTGGATCTCTGTATCCTTCGGTGCGACTCGCTCATGAAGAAGATGTCGGATCTCGTTTACGATATCAGAAGATTCACCGCTTGGATCATAAACATGGATTGCGAGGAGCACGCGTTTCATCAACGCGCTCGCAAGCGTCTCCTCCGTCGGATCAGACTTGAGACAAGAGGTCTCTTCGTTTAGAGACTCGATCGCAACCACGCTTCAAAAGGTAAACCTAATACTAATTTGTTGTTTAGATAAAACGATCCAAGAAGTGTTCTTAAATCATGTGGTTTCATCGCATAAAAAATTTTAATTTCTACTACCTCGAGCTACTCGTGCGACTAGTCGCTCTCCATCGTATATGGTGTGATCCTCACGCTTCCGTGATGCGCTTAAGGATCTCACCATATCCTTCAACATTTTAGTGCTAAAAACAATCCATTGTTAAGAAATAATTTCATGATTGAAAAATGAACGAAATTTAGGTTATTTGCATACATTTCTCTGCTAAAATCAGCCCATTGTTATAATTGGATATCATACCCAAAACTTGGAGATTTAAGGGTGATTATCTTGTATTTACAATCCAAATTAGATAATTAAATTGCTATTATTTTATGAATAAAATTGAGAGACTTGAGGAGATTAAGATGCATTTAAATCGAATATTAGATCGATGAATAGCTATTGATTTCGTGATGGTTGAGGTGAAACATAGGATTATTTGGATATAATTAAGTCAAGTTTTCGAACAACAATTAGCAACTGATTTCATGGCCTAAAATAGAGAGATTGGGGATGAATTATCTTGTAAGTTGAGACTAACATTAGATTTAATGAGTGGCTTCTAATATCATTACTAAATAAGAAAAGTTGGGAATTTTATCTTAATTCAAAAACTAGAATCCAAATTTAATGATCAGCTCCTAATCTCGTGTTTTAAAAATTGAAAACATTGGGATTTTCGTACAAGTGACTTAAAATATATAGATAAAAAAATCATGCCATTAAATTAAAGGGATTTTATCACTTGTGCCTTTCCGACATATCGCAATATCAGTTATGACCCTATCTTTTTGGTAATATCATTTGTGCCCCTAACTTCTTGCTATCTTATCACTTGTACCCCTCGGGTTAGTGACCGTCCATCCACAGTACAAACGGACGTTAACTTTGAGGACATAAGTGGCATTAATTTTCAAAATACGGTTTCATGGTCATTTTACACCTTCTTCCCCATCCTCTTCTTCTTCCTCCTCTTCCCCCATCCTCTACCTCCTCCTCCAACCTCCTCCTCCTCCCTCTCTGCCCCTGCCACTGCCCCGTGCCGCCCAGCTCCGCCCCGAGCTCCCCTCCCCTCCCCGGCGCTGCCCCTTGCCGCCCCTCCACCCCAGCCTCCAGGCCGCCCCGACCGCCCCCTATCCCATGCGGCCTCTCCATCCTCACCTCCCCTCTCTGGCGCCGTCCCCCGCCCCTCTACCCCAGCCTCCAGGCTACCCCGACCTCCCCCCATCTCCTACGGCCCCCCTGCCCTCGCCTCCCTCCGCCCCAACCACCCTCCGCCACCCCAGCTCCTCCGTCAGCCCCGAGCTCCCCGCCCTCACTCCCAAGATCTCCTGCCACCTCCCCTTGCTCGGCTCCTCCTCCCCAGCCATCTCTCGCACCTCCTCCCGAGCCCCAGCCCCTCCTTCCGCAACGTCCTCCCCAACTCCGTCTCCCCCCTCCCACCTCCCATCCCCCCTCGGAAGCACTTCGTCGCCGCTGCCGTCGGCGGCCGTGTCTATGTCGTCGGCGGCTCCGCTGCCAAGGTCGAGGAGTACGATCCCGCCACCAACGCATGGAGGATCGTGGCGGTGGCACCGCGAAGGAGGCACGGGTGTGTGGCGGCGGGCGCAGGCGGAGTGCTGTACGTGATCGACGGGCTGAAGGTCAGCGGGGGAAGGTTGGGCGCATACGCGAGCACGATGGACGCGTACGACGTCGGAGCGGGGGCGTGGATCAGGACGAAGGGGATCCCCGGCGCGGGATGCGCAGTGGGGGCGTGTGTGGCGGTGCACCTAGCGTGTCCGCCCTGTTTTGGCTTGAACGAAGAAGAAATCCCTAGAGAATATAATAAAAAATTGGAGAAATATAACTCTGCTCCTGGACATTTTACATATTGCAAAGAAGATCCCTGAGGCCCTAATTTGGGGGGAAATTACATCTGAGCCCTCAAAAGTTTTTGAAACTGTTTTATTCTAATCATAATTTTATTCTGACCATAATACCCCTCTTAACCATACCATGGTTTGAATAAACCATGGTTATTTTATTTTTTTGACGGTCAATCTGATGGAAGGGCACAACTGATGACAGAGAAAGAAGTGAGGGGCACAATTGATATTACCAAAAAGATAGGGGCATAACTGATATTGTGATATCTCGGAGGGGCACAAGTGATAAAATCCCTAAATTAAAAGTTAAATAAGAAAAGTTTGGAGTTTTGTATTGACTTGAACTTAGTAGATCACTATTGATAAAAAGACCCAGATTTTCATAGGCAACCACGGAAAGGATTGAGAAAGAAATGAGTAGTCAAGCAAGTGAAACATTGGGAATCAATGATAACTAATAATTAATAGTATCGATCATGGTGAACATTACACCTGACCGTGCGAGGGTGTGGTAACCCTCATCTGGGAAGGAGATAGGAAGCCCTGTTAGGGGCAACGACCTCCTAGTGCACGTGTCTAGGATCGAAGTCCTTTTTAAGATTTTTACATGAGATTGCAATAATTTTACGCTTTATTTGGTTCAAGTTTTTGACCAGTTCCACTGACCCTGTTTCGTTAGGGTGCCTAGACAAGAGGACCCTTGGTTTTAGATTTTAGCACTCTTTCTACCCATACTGGTCGGGCCGATTTCTGGAGTGACGTAGTCCGGAAAGTCTCTCCCACCCATCTCAGGGGCATAGATTGGGAGTGTGCCTAGTCATCTCCTAGACTGCACTTCTACTGGGTGGGAAAGACGGAAGAGTTTCTTAGGAGGCTTTCTCACCGCTTTAGTTTTGGTTATTGTTCTTCCAGTAAACCATGGCAAAGATGAGATCGTTGTTAGGTGCAGTTGAGATTGGTAACAATTGGGTTTGGTTATAGTTGAGCTTTGCTTTAGTTGAGTTTAGTTTCAGTTGAGTTGGTACTGTTCTTGAGATTGTTTATTGTTTCGCCAGTAAGTCCTGTCTAGGAAAAGATCATGACATAGGACATCAATCATCATCAATCATCAATTATCTTGATCAGAACTAAGAACTATTATGAAGGATGTTAGGAAAGCTAGTGGATATGTTGGGAACTTAGTTATAATGCATTATACTCCAGTGTATGCCTACGGAGGCGCTCCAACCCTAAGGTAATCTTTATGCCTTAGAGTCATAGTGCGAGGTTACACTCTAAACAATACCACATACTATCTACTAAGCTTGAGAATTTGACATAGATAAATATAATAGCAGGAACTCATCATCTACAATCCTAATATTAATCAACATGAGTCATAAGTAACAAAAAGATAAGAACCCTACATATGGATCATATATTTAATATATTAAATGTATATATGGAAAGTTAAGGGGTGATGGGTCAACATAGGATATACATAGAAAACAACTTGAGAATCCACGTTTATACAAGTAGCTTTTTAAATTTACACATCAACACATATCTAATTTCTTTCTTTTGAAACCATTGAATTACCTGTTATTTTTAACATGCGGGATTGTTTTCAACCTTTGTTGACATTTCTCTTGTTCCCAACATGTATGGCATGCAAGGAACTTGCTTCACAGTAGACTAACAGTTGGACGCAGATATTCCACGATTTCTGTTACGGTACACTTGGTTATAATTTTTGAATAAGATAATGTAAATGCTTCTCCTTATCTTCTACATTTTGGGATACATGTACATATTGTAGTTTCTTTCTCTTCTTTTACATGTATATATATATGAAAATTATTGTAAAATGTGATTTTGGTGACACTTGTTTTTCTGTGGCTTATTATTTAAATTACGAATGTCATTCCAACGTAAAATATTTTCCCTACATTTCTGTAACATAAGGCAATCAATTACAAATATAATATTACGAGTGTTATCTAAATGGGTAACCCAGATCAGCAGGGGTCACAGTTTGGTAAAAGAGCTATAGTACCTTGCTACATACTTTTGTAATATAAATTATCGATCACATCAAGTTTTCGGATAATGGCAGTCCTCTAATTCTTGTGAGTTCGAGAGAGAAATATGACATTCAAATTCAATAACCACAGATGTCACCAATTGCAATTATTTTTCCTTTAGTAACCTAAAGAAAAAAGTACAATTAGAAATATTAGCAAACATCAACTACTATAATTAAAAATATTTGTTCTCATGCCAAACCATGATGTCCAGAGCTGGTCAGGAGATGGCGGATCATTGGAGTGCATCCTGACCGCCCTCACTAACCTCCAGGAGTAGCATACTTGCATGTGAAATCATCAGGAGTATATCTTGGAGAAGACAGAGATTGCCAACAGACATATTGATAAAGAGATGAGCTTCGAGGAGCTATTTGATTTCACTTACCTTCCATCTCAGGATGAAACATAACAAGATCACCCCTATCTGTAGAAGTTCAGCAGCCTCAGTTCGATGATCTACATGAGGAGATACCAGTACATAGTGCTGAGTATGGATATTATGGTAGGGAGTAGGACCATGTACTATATGCCGATGAGGACACACACGAGCACTCCGCCATTCACAGGCATCAGTTGGTTACCACTTCCTATCAGCGAGCCAATCTGCCCATGTTCAAGGCAACTAGAGCATTGTATGAAGTCAAGCAGTAGGCAAAGAGGGTGATGAAGGTACTTCGGATGATTTGCACACCACGAGACATGTGGTTACCTTTTATGGAGTATTCACTAACATCATTCACTAAGAGATGGTGGGAGTATATAGTTTCCAAGTTCGGACGTGAGCCCACATGGGATTATTTCAAGATGAGTTTCAGATCCCAATTCTTTTCCAGGAATGGGAAGGAGTCTCAGCATTGACTATTCGCAAAACTCAGATATGGGTGGATGACAACTAGATAATACTTTGTTCGCTACATCGAGCTACCGTGACACACACCAGTATCTGTTACTTTTCCAGAAGAGAACCTGGAGAAGATCATCAGAGGGATGCGGGAAGAGTTGCAGGAGAAGTTAGCCGGACTATGTATCACATTTATCTCTGAGACTACTGATGTAGTGGAGAAGTTCAAGGACATCAAAGAGAGACACTTTGGGAGTTCACTGGAGCAGTACCTATACCACAACGGTCATTCTAACCGATTTGGTAACCGTTTCAGCATCAAATACCAGCTTGACGGTTTCATCCTTCATGATCAAAATTTTTAGGAAGTGCTCGTTCATATCTTGTGACTACTTTAGGAGGATCACTCACTAGTATTGCACTTGTTCAACTCGAACCTCTGGGTCAGAAAAAGTTTATTGACCCTCAATAGGACTAACTCAGAGCATCGATCGGACTACTATGCCTACCTAGTCAAGCTGATGTTTCTTGTGCAACTAGTGGGGTCATTATTGATCTCAGTGCCCCGAGGCTTCTGGTGAGCTTTGACCGTAGCTACATCCATCACAGTCGCATGCACACTTTACTAGAGTTTCCGTGGCAGGAACTCCAACTTTAGGAGGCCGCCGAGACGGACATGGAGTGTTTCAGGTTCGAGTACATCACCAGCTAGATAGGGACAGTTACATACAGTAACCGAGGAGCAGTCACGATTAGTAGCTACTGTGGTGAAAGTTTTGGTCTCAATCATGAGCCGACCTTTGCATATTTTATTTAATTCTGGAGCGATGCATTCCATTGCTTTGAGGTTACTAGATTCATTAGGTAGAGTTACAAAGGCTCTATATCCTCCTTACCACATCCATGAGCCAGGTGGCTAGTTGTTCATCATTTCAGGGATAGTCAGGGACTTACCCATGCTGATTAGCGATCATGAGATGATTGCAGATTATCTGATACTACAGCTCGATGAGTTTGACTTGATTTTGGGCATGGATCGATTATCAGCTTATCATGCTTTTGTTGATTGCTCTAGGAATGTAGTTGTCTTTAGGATTATAGACTTTCCTGAGTTCACTTTTGAGTGTACATTACATGACTCCAAAATGGAGTACATCTCAGTGTTGGGAGCCCAAAGACTAGCGGATGTTACTAATATTTAACATTTGTTCGAGATACATCCGATCACGAGCTGATGACACATGACATCAGAGTAATATCAGAATACCCATATGTTTCCTGATTAGTTACCGAGGATACCTCTTGAGAGAGAGAGAGATTGGGTTCGAGATCACATTATTACCTGATACACATCCGATCTCGATGGCTCCATATCGCAAGGCACCTAACGAGTACAGAGAGCTGAAGGAATAGTTGTAGGAGTTACTTGACTTGGGTTTCATGAGGCCGAGAACTTCACCTTGTGGTGCTCCAGTCCTTTTTGTCTGGAAAAAGTATGGATCGATGAGATTGTGCATTGATTACAGGCACCTGAACAAGACAACGGTGAAAAACCATTATACTTTGTCGCATATCAATGGCTTATTTTATCAACTTCAGGGATCTTCAGTGTTTTCGAAGGTAGATCTTCGATCTGGATAAGACCTGATATGGACACTATGAATTTGTGGTGATGTCATTTGGGCTCGCCCATGCCCAGTAGCATTCATGTACATGATGAACATGATTTTCCACCCATACTTGGACAAGTTTGTAGTGGTATTCATTGATGATGTGTTGACTTATTCTTAGTATGAATGGGATCATGTTAATGATCTGAAGATTGTCCTAGACACACTTCAAGAGCACAAGTTGTATGCCAAGCTGAGAAAGTGCGAGTTCTAGTTGTGTCAAGTCTCATTCCTTGGGAATGTCATTTATGGAATAGGTATCGTAGTTGATCCTACAAATATAGAGGAAGTCATGTCTTGGGAGCATCCCCAGATAATTACTCAGATTCGGAGATTCCTTGGGCTAACGGGTTATTACAGATGTTTTATCAATGGGTTTTCATGTGTTTCTCTTCCATTCACATGATTGACACAGAAGGGAGATCCTTTCATTTAGGACGATTCATGTGAGCATGCCTTTAGGACATTGAAGGAATGATTACGATTGCACTCTAGGAGCGGTGCTGATGCAACGAGGTAACGTGATTGCTTATGCGCTGAGGTTGCATGAGCGTAATTACCCCACCCATGACTTGGACTTGGCAGCATTTGTCTTTGCCTTGAATATCCGGTGCCATTATCTCTATGGGGTGCTTTTCAAGATTTTCACATATCACAAGATTTTGAAGTATATCTTTGATCATAAGGAGTTGAATATGAGATAGCGTAGATGTCTTGAACTACTAAAGGATTATGATTCCACGATCTCTTGCTACCCTGGTAAGGGAAACGTGGTGGCAGATGCGCTAAGCAACAAAGCTCATGTTGATGGTATGACAAACTGGTTATACATGTGGGATATGCTCGCAGCTTTGACTGATTGGCATCCTCAGGAGAGTGCATCCCTATGTGACATCAAATATGAACATGATGATTTTGAGGTGACAGAGTCCATTTTGTGGAAGGTTGGTTGGGACGTTGTGCCCATTGATGAGAAGTTCCGAAGAGATATTATTGATGAGGCACATAGTTCACGATTATCTATCCATCTCGGCTGCACGAAGATGTACCGTGATCTACGCTGACATTTCTGGTGTGAAGGGATGAAGCCCGATTTGGCACATCATGTTAGCATATGCATTACCTGTAAAATGGTCAAGTCTGAGCACATGAGACCACAAGGGTTATTGCAGTTTCTTCCCATTGTCGAGTGGAAATGGGATAGCATCTCTATGGATTTTTCACTGGACTACTAAGAACACCATGTGGCCGTTAAGTTATTTTAGTCGTTGTTGACATGTTAACCAAGTCAGCCTATTCATACTAGTCAGCATGACCTACATTACATCTAGAATGGCCAGGATATATGTGTAGCACATTATCATGCTCAATGGTATACCATGTGAGGTAGTGTCTAAATGAGACTCGAGGTTCACATCACACAACTGGCACCAGTTCTGTCAGTACTATAGACAGAGCTGAAGATGAGCTCTACATACCATCCACAGACCGAAGGACCGAGCTAGTGCACCATTCAGACACTTGAGGATTTACTATGTGCATGCACTTTGGAGTATAAAGGGTCCTGGAAGGTCCACCTGCCGTTGGTTGAGTTCACGACAAGAAAATCCATCATTCCAGTATCGACATGGCATCATTCAAAGCCTTATATATGTAGACATGCCTCACACCACTCAATTGGCGCAAGGTAGGATATCATGCTCTTTACTCCATAGATCTATTGGAGGAGAATGCAAGGGTTGTTGATCTTGTGAGGCAGAAGTTTCTGACGACACAGAGTCTCCAGAAGAGCTATGCAACCCATCAGAGAAGAGACCTGGATTTTCAGGTAATTTGATTATCTTCTCTTAATATATTGTAAATATTATTTATTAAATTATTTAACTTAATCATACATACTGATGAAATTCCTTTAAACACATGTAGGAGATTGGGTGTTCCTGCAAGTATCTCCCATGAAGGGAGTATAGAGATTAGGTGTTTGTGGCAAGTTGGCACCATGATATGTGGGACCATTTGACATCATTGCTCGTATAGGGAAGGTGGCCCATCGAGTAGCCCTTCCCCCACACCTTTCAGCCATGCACGATATATTTCGCAAATCCAATCTAATGAAGTATGAGCACAACCCTCAGCACATCATCAACTATGAGAATCTTGACATGGAGACTGACTTGACATATAAGGAGGCCAGAGCTGATACTTGATAGTGCTATGAAGAAGCTTCGCAGCAAGGATATCCCCCTAGTCAAGGTGTTATGGCATCGATATGGAGTCGAAGAGGCAACATGGGAGACAAAAGAAGACATGCGGGCACGATACCCGCATTTTTTTCAGGTAATTATCTTAACTAGCCAATTAAATTATATATATTATTAAAAGAATATGGCTTGTTTTTTCTTTGAGATTTTTATGAGTTCAAAATCCTTTGGGGTTATTATGGAAATCAGATAAAACGCATAATGACTCCGACCTGAGTCTCGAGGATGACACTCCCTTTGAGATTTTTCTATATGTGACATCTGTATTCAAATAACCTGAGCCCGGCCCGATTATGGTCCATTTAATTTGATAAAACTATTGGTCATTATAAAATAATCTAAATTGATCCATAGATCGTAAATCAAAATTTGTTTGGCATCAATCGATCAAAAAATGATTGCATTGTAAAGCCTGCCATCAGAAAACAATGACATAAATTTGAAATAGTAAAAATAATCCGAGACCATCATAAAATTCATCTCGATAAAATATGCCTAATTAAATCAATCGTTCATAAATCAGAGGTCATTTGATAATTTAAAATCATAAAATTTGATCAAAAATTAAGATTTTTTTCATCAATTTCAGTATCCATTTTTTATCTGAAAAGTATATATTTTATATCATTTGATCATCATGCATAGACGATCGAAACGAGATATTATACATCAGAATCATAAATTTGAGGTGCAAATATGATGACTTTGGTGTCTAAAATAAGTGAGAGAAAATGGTTTTAAAAAATAAAAATTATTATTACAAAAATTCAGCAGAATCACATGGCAACCCTGTCCACTTGATTTCTTTTCATCCTCACTTGTCAACAAAAGAGCTGATCCTTTTCCTTATTTATATCAACATGAAAACCACTTCACTCTCCTCACATCCCCTGCCCCCAAATCTTCTCAATTTCTAACTAAGGAGCCCCCTTCCTACTCCAAATTTGTTGCAAAGGTCAGTTGGAACTTTTGTCCCTTGCTGCTATAGCAGTAGGACTACTACCATGATGCTACTCCAGCTAGCTTTGGCACTGTTCTTGGTGGTGGAACAACTGCTACTGCAGTAGTTTTTGAAGCTGTAGTTAATGCCCACTACTGCTGATAGCAACAATTACAACTGCTACAACCCAATAGCAATTGAATATGCTACCAAGCAAACACCTACTGCTCCATGTTGCTGCAAGAATCTCTAATTCAACCCCCTCTTGCATGTATTTTGACCCTTCAATCATGGAGGATCCAAGGTACAATTCTTCCCCTCCTTCTGATGCCATTCATGTCTTAGAAACCAGATTTTAACCCCCTTATATAAATATTGATTCATGACTTTAAAATAAGATTTGAGGTTGAATGCATGCATGATTCATACTACTGATTTCATGATCTAGGAATTGGAGGAAATTGGGATAAAATAGTATAATTTTGATCAAGTTTCATACCAATGTTTTATTATTGTTCATTCTTTAAAATTTTGAAGGAAATAGGAGTAAAATGATAATTATGATCAAGTTTCATATCAAAGTTTTGTTATTGTTCATGCTTTAAATTTTAAAAGAAATGGGTGTAATATGGCAAAAATTACATCAAATTTCAGACCAAACATAATTGCAGTTTTCATGTTGGTATTTATGAGAGATTTGAAATGGTGTGCATACAAATTAGTACCAATCAAGATCAAAATTTCAGATCATAAATTGGACACTAATTTCATGTTGAAATATGAAAGAATTAGGAGTGAATTGCATGGGTTTAGTACCAAATTCAGACTTTATTTGTGATCCAGTTTGCATATTTTAAGACACAAATCCAGTTCACTATTATACTTGATGTCATGACTTAAAAATAAAAGAATTTGGGGCTAGTTTGCATATTGTAAGACAAAAATTCAGTCCACTATTACACTTGATTTCATGACTCAAAATTGTTTGAGGGTAAATTACATACTTTAATGCTAAAATTCAGTCCATTGTTAAACTTAATTTCATGATTAAAAATAAAAGAATTTAGAGGAGAATGGCATACATTTTAGTGTTGAAAATAGTCCACTGTTAGGCATTAATTTCATGATCTAAAGATGAAAGAAATTTGGGTTATTTGCACACATTTTTGTGATAAAATCAGTCCACTATTATACTTAGATTTCATGGGCAAAATTAGAAGATTTGAGGGTGATTATCATGTATTTAAGATCCAAAATTAGATCATTAAATTGCTATTGTTTTATGAGTATAATTAAGAGTTTTGAGGAGATAAACATGACTGTATGATCCAATTTTAGTTTGATGAATAACTATTGTTTTCGTAATGATTGAAAAGAAATCTAGGATGATGTGGATATAATTAAGTCAAGCTTCTGAACATTAATTAGCCGATGATCTCATGGCTAAAAATTGAGAGATTTGGGATAAATTAGCTTGTATGTTGAGATAACTTTAGATTTAATAAGTGACTCCTAATATCATGACTAAATAAGAAAAGCTAGAAATTATACACATTCAAAAACATGAATCCAAATCTAATGATCTGCTCCTAATCTCATGTCTTAGAAACGAGAACATTGTACTTTTCATAAAAGTGACTTACAAAAATCTAAATCCAAAATCATGCCATTAAATTAAAATTTAAATAAGAATAGTTTTGAATTTTGTATTGAATTGAACTTAGATCCAAATCTAATAAATAACTGCTAAACTTATGATCTAGAAATGATAACCTGGGACCTAAAGGGATGATCATCTACATGAATTAATCTTTTAGGAATACTCTACCGATTATAGATCACTATTGACAAAATACTTAGATATGTAAGTCAACCACGAAAAGGATTAAGAAAGAAATGAGTGGTCAAAAAAATTGAAAATGATGGGAATCAGTGATGATTGATAATTAATAGTGTAAGTCATGGTGACCCCTACACCTGACAGAGCGAAGGCATAGTGACCCTCAGCTGGACAGGAGATAGGAAGCCCAGTTATGGTAGCGATTACCTAGTACGCATGTATAAGATCCCATTCCTTTTTACTATTTTTAAGCAAGCTCGTAGTGTTTTTACGCTTGGGATCCATAATTTTGAACAATTATGCTAACCATGTTTCAGTAGCGTGCCTAGGCAGGTGATGAGGCTAAGAATCGGTTTCGCGGCTTTTTATTGATGAAAGTGGTCGATGTAGCCAAAAGCCGCGAAACAAATTCGATTTTTGAACCTATCAAACAATTACGGTTTTCCGTTCACTAATATTTAACCAGGCAAGTGTTCCTGGGTCGAACTCAAGGAGGCAGAATAAATTCCTTTGATTTTTCTCTTTGTAATATTATTTTTAATCTTCTCTAAGTGATCAAGTCAAAGAACCTTTTTTTATTGGTTTTTATTTTTATTATTTTTATTTGATTTTATTATTTTCCAATTTTTATTTAATTTTCAAAAAGGGAGATTTTTCAAAAAGATTTAATTATTGTATAATAGGTGGATATTATATAGGTGATACTATATAGTAGATTGAGCGGGGTTCGAGCCGCGAGCTCGAACAACACAAGAAGACAAAACAAAATGAAGCGAGATTCGTAAAAATCAAAACACGTCGAAAACACGACAAAATCTCACGAAATCTTTATACGAGGTAGGTGGGGTAGTTGTGTAACTACCCTCAAGAAATCGTCCAAAAACGAGGTCACACGAGGTAGAAACAACCCCTACAGCCCAGGGGCATAAGCGCAAGAAAAGCTATTTAAAATGTCTTCAAATGGGTCCTCAGGGACTGTTCTGAAAGAAAAAGTTACAAAACTTTACATTTAGGTCCCTACGGAGGGACCTAAATGCAAATAGTAGAAACCTGTGAGGCGGGATGCAATATCTGGAAGTTAGATGGGCTTAAGATGCAAATGTTTCACCGTTTCGCATTCAGCGGCTGAGATTAGACTTTGTTGGCGCGGATCGGACGCTCACGGGTGCGCCACGTGTCGCGCACCTATGCGTCCCCCTGTTCTTGAGTTCGCTGCGCAGCTGACGATGGAGTGTTCTTCTCCGACTTTTCACGGCCGACCGGCGAAAGCTTTGGCTCTCCGGCGGGGCTAGAGGGGTGGCGCCTCCACCCCTCGAGCTCACCCACGGTAGGGACTTGGCGGTGGCTGCTCGGAGCGACGGTGAAGTGGCTATGAAGACGACGGACTCGACCTCCTGGAAGTGGCTCTGTTCCGGCGTCCGATCTTTGGAGATGGATTTCTGATGGCGATTGAAGGAAGGCTTCCAAATCCTAAGAGGGACTTCCGAAGAAGTTGAACCTGCAAACAACACAATAGAATGCTCGATTCACAATGAATCGGCTTCAATGATTACCAGTCGCAAGCTCAAAGATGATGAAAAACTTAAGTTCCTAGAAACATTACCAGATGCGTGAGAATGGCGATGGAAAACTAAAGCGATTTGATTGAAATTTGGAAACGAATCGAGATGCAAATCGAAGGGCGTCTAAGCCTAAGGGTTAAACTACCTAAATCGTGGATTAGACACGCTAATCGTGGCACACAAATCGAGAAGAAAAGCAAATGAAATGGAGGAAGAGGCATGTGAAGTCAAGGTATATTACCTGGACAAGATGCTCGACGGCGGCCAAAGACCGGAGCGGTACGCGGCGAAACGCGGCGATGCAAGGCTGGGATCAGCCTTGGAACGATCCTCTGACGTGCCCTTCTCCTCGCGGGCGTCTCCACAGCGCTGTCACCACCTTAGGACGGCCGAGACGAGGCTTGGAAGGTTGGGGGTCGGATCACCAGGAGCTGGGGCTCTGGGTTGTTGGAAAGTTCTGGAAGTTGGTTATTAATGGCGGAAGTTGGGGGGCTTTTATAGCGAGTTTACTTGGGCTCCAAGCTCGGATCTAAGGGTGGTAATGGAGTGGGTAGTTAGGAGAATCGGGCTTCTGGAACTGAGGTGTTTCAGAGGTCTGGAAGTTTTGGTATTAATGGCGGACTTGAGGGCTTTAAATAGGAAGGATTTCGTGGGCTCCAAGTCGAGATCGAAGGTGGGCGTTGAAGGTGGTTGTTAGGAGGGTAGGATCAAGGGTTGAGGTTGGTCAGAAGCTTCGCGAAGTGCGCGGGAAAAATGGGGAAAGGTGGCCGATCGAGCAGGCGGGTGGAACAACTTCTTGGGGAAGAAGGCCCCAGGTGCTGACAAGTGTCAGCACCTGGTGGGCCCAGAAGTGTAATTAACTTATAAATTAAATATTAAATAGTAAATTACATTATTTTAAATAAGTTTAATACAAAAAGTGTAGATAAATTAATTCTCTAATTTATGGACTAATTACTTTTAATAAATAATAAATATTATTTAAAATATATATATTATATTAATAAATATGTATTTCTAAATAGGTTTTAGATTTTTAATTTAATAAATAAATAAGTAAAAATTAATTTTATATTTTCTTAATTATTAGAATATTAAATAAGGTTTATACGAATTTTTATGGATTTTAATAAATTGGTTTGCATATTTTAATAAATAAGGTTAATATCTAAGTAGGTTATTTATACCTATATTTTGGGGTTTTTGATTTTATTAAAATAATAAATAATCTCCAAAAATTATGAAATAAATTATGGTGAAACTACAAGATCATGAAATAATTTAAAAATTATCAAATTAATAAAATGATAAATATTGTGTGTTACAGGAAATAAATAGCCCAGAAACCCCATTGTCTTTTGGTCCCAAAACCGACTTTTTGCAAACAGACTCCGAATTCGATGAAACCACCTTTATTAATTAGAGAACATTATTTTATGAACTTTAAAGGTGAGTAGAGTGAAATTGGAGTTCGTCTGAGGAAGTTTTGATGTTCGGAAGTTGAGATTTTGATAATTTGCAAACTGAGTTTCTTGGCATATATACAGGGTAGCATTTTTAACTTATTTTTATATTTTTATATACATTTTTAGGAATAATTAGGAGAAGAGTTTGGTGGAAAATATGTTCATATGATTTAATTAAAATTCTTTGAAGTTTTGTATTTATTTTATAAATAATGAAAGGTGTATATGTGCGTGTTAAATTATTTTTTTTTATGTTTTCTTCCCTTATTCTTCTCAAAAAAAATTTTTTCTTCCCTTATCTCCCCCTACTTATTGCTTTGTCGACCAATCCATGCTGACTTGGTCTCGGGGGTTGGTATATAAATATATCTTACAGTTATATTTATATTTTAAGTCATATTGTATATATATACATATATTCAATCTGCCTTTTTGTTTCTTTTCTTGTTCTTTTTTTATTTACATGATTTTAGTGGTTAAAAGTGAATATTTACACATGAATGGTGATTTGTTAAAAGATGAGAATTAATGAATATTTACATGTATTTGTTAAGGGTTTTAAGACAAAATGCGATAGAAAAGTTAATGAATCATGGATTCATCAGCAAGAGGACCCTTAGTTTTGGTTTTTAGCGCTCTTTCTGCCCGTATTGGTCGGGCTGATTTCTGGAGTGACTTAGGCCGGAAAGTCACTCCCATCCATCTTAGGGGTGTAGTTTGTGAGTTTTCCTAGTCCTCTCCTGGGTTGCGCTTCCACTGGGAGGGTGAGATGGAAGAGTCTCTTAGGAGGCTTCGTCACCGCTTGTGTTTTGGTTAGTGATCCATCAGTAGGTCCTGGCAAAGATGAGATCATTATCAGGTCCAGCTGAGATTGGTTATGGTTGGGTTTTGTTATAGTTGAGCTTGGCTATACTTCAGTTTAGTTTCGATTGAGTTCATATTGTTCTTGAGATTGCTTATTGTTCCACCAGTAAGTCCTGGCTAAGAAAAGATCGTGAGATAGAATTATCAATCCTCATCAATCATCAACATTTGATTATATATTCGAACTACTACTAAGGTTGTTAGGAAAAGCTAGTAGACATGTTGGGAACTTAGTTAGGATGCATTATACTCAACCACATACCTACAGAGGCACTCCAACCCTAAGGTATTCTTCACGCCTTAGAGTCGTTGTGTGAGGTCATACTCTAACCAATACCACAAACAATCCACTAACCTTGAGAATTTGACATAGAAAAATATCCAATCAGGAACTCATCATCTACAATCCTATGATCCACCAACATGAGTCCTAAGTAATAAAATATAATAACCTACATATGGATCATATAATTAATATATGAAATGTATATATGAAAAGTTATGGGGTGATGGGTGAACGTAGGATATACATAGAAAACTTCTTGAAAACCCACTTTTATACAAGTAGCTTATTAAAATTACACGTCAATGCCTATCTAGTTGCTTTCTTTTGAAACCACTGAATTACTTGTTATTTTTATTATGTTGGAATGTATTCAACCTTTGTTGGAATTTCTCTTGTTTCCAACATGTATGGTAGGCAAACGCCTGCATCACAATAGATTGACAGCTGGATGTTGAGATTTCGCAGTTTCTATTATGGTACACATGATAATAGTTTTTATACAAGATAATCTAAATGTTTCTCCTTCTCTTCTACATTTTGAGATACATGTACATATTGCAGTTTCTTTCTGTTCTATTACATGTAGATATATATGAAAATTTATGCAAAATATGAATTTGGTAACACTTGTTGTTATGTAGCTTGTTGTTTAAATTATGAATGTCATTCCATTGCAAAAAATCCCTATGTTTCAGTAACCTAATATGATAATTTATGAATATAATATTAGAGTGCAGTGTAAACAGGTAACCCGGATCCACGAGCATCACACGAGCAGAATTGCCTTAGTGTAGATTTACTTTAATTTTGTGAGAGAGAGATTTTTCATTTTAATTTGTAATAATACACTACCCAAACTCTTGAATACTTAGAATCTCACAAGTCCATTTCATCATGTGATTGTTAACCTGAGGGACGTGGCCGGATTTTCCACGTTTTCATCATCTTCTACCTTTATTCCTACCCATTTTCTTCTTATTTTTATTCTATGATTTTTATTTTCCGCTTTATTTTTATTTTACATCTTCTAGAATGAGACAATAGAGTCTAGGAGTGGATGCTTGATTAAATTAGGTCCAAAGCCCTAATATCCTTCATGTGCATATAGTTTTACGCTTGGATCTACTTAGATTGAACAAATTCTTCACAATAAAAGAAGCTCGTGTCTTAGGTTGATTTCCACATTGCATTGCATATAGCGTAGTTTTAAAATTTTTGTCTTGCATCCCACAAGGAGAGAGTTGGAAAGCATTGTGAGTATTCTGATTGGGCATCACATCATCATTTTTCCAACATGCATTGCTTTTCCATCTTGTCCCTCTAATTTTGCTCACATAGGCCAAGCAAAGAATTGATAAAATCATTAGTCCTCTTGCATAAGAATATTAAAAAAAGTGAAAATGTATACACTAAAAAAGGGTTGCTAAGAAAACCTTTACCTTATTAAAATGATTGATTAAACTTCATTATATTAGGTTCACAACACACTAATTGTATTCAAGTACCTTCAGACTGAGCAAGGCACTATCCTTAAGGAATAAAGCCCAAATGCTAGCCTTGGTACTACCTTGTCTATCACCTAGATTCATGAAGTATTGACATTTCTATCACATGTGGTGGAGTAGGGTTTCCTCTGCTTGCAGACTTTGTCTGAAATATTGATCTTAGGCCATCCATTATAGGGGGTGTTGGTCTCATCGTTCCACATCTGCGTAGGGTCTTTTCTGCTTGTAGACTTGGTTCTGAAGAATTGGTTTTGCCAATCAGCTTCCTCCCCTGCTTCGTTGGTTGAGTAGTGGTTCAGATCTGATAGCAAAGATCTTTAAAAAGTACAGGGTACTGGTTATAAAGGATGCTGAAAGTACAAGGCGATTATCGGGTTAGTACTCACTCGCCTATATGATTAGGCGCTAAGGAATAAATTTGATAAGATTACCTGATACAACAAATAAAATTGACACGATAATCATCGAACTCTTATGGCTCTTTGTGTTGAGTTGATGAAGCTAACCTTGTTTTTATGTTTGGTTGATTAACGTAAAACATGTCAAGATCAAAACTACCGCACCTTTGTGCCATTCTATCTCACACCTCTCTATTCACTTCCCTTTCTTCCATGCTCATTTTAGCCTTCTCTTCTCAATTCCTCTTGAATTCTTCATACCCTTCATCTACTCCTTTATCATTAGTTCTCGTGTCTCCGAAGATGTTGCATCCAGGATAGCTTTCTTAGAATTTTACGAACACCAACATCGATTCCTGGATGTTGACATATTCAACAACATAGGGTGATCTCCAAGAACTAAGTTCATACTTTGTGGACTAATCTTTGGACTCCCAATTTTTGTCTAATTCAAAGGTCGAGACGACTCTTGTCCCGATCGTTCTCCTTTCTCTACTTTCCTTTCACCAATACATCCATTGTTCGGGACATACTCTCATCTTGAACTTGCACCTTCTTTTCTGAGGATTGATCGAGTCCTATTTCCCAATGCAGAATCTACACCTGATCAGGAGAATGAGTTACACTTGAATTTTGAGATGGCTCCACAGATACGTGATAAAGTGCTGAGTTTGGACGACACAGTGGATCGGAATGAAGTCAACACGTAGTTACTAGCCTCAATTCAAGCCATCCAGCAACCATTGATAGATTAAGCTCTCACCCAAGTTCCCTTCACGGAAATGTTGATTGATCTGAGGAGTGACAAAGAAAGTCAAGGAGGAAAGGATGAGGAACAATATTGTGGGAATGCAGATGAACAAACTGCAGGATACCATGGAGGAGGAGATGAGAGAGGAGGACCACCCAAACCAACTCCGAAAGAAACCTGCAACCCTGGTGCTGGCCAGGTTACTATGTGGATCAGAATACATACGATCACAAAAACTTTGAGTTGAAGACATCATTGCTTCCTCTCTTGTCGATCTTCCATGGTAATACTAATGAGGAGTATTAAATTCACCTACAATAGTTCAATAGGATTTATAGTACCATGCACTACCCCAACATCCCATTGGAGGTAGTAAAGAAGACCACCTTCCCATTCAACCTTCAAGATAAGGCTTTATACTGAATCAATCACTTGGTCATGGCGGTTATGACATGGGAAGAGCTCAACTCAGCCTTCATGCACAAATACTATCCCTTGGGTCATCTGAATCAGATGCGAGCCTTGATCTCCAACTTCTCCCAAATGTCACACAAACCATTTCATGGGGCGTTGGATTACACAGTAGAAGTTCATCATCAACTTCCCCCTCCTTGTTCAAAAGGTGCAATGAATCCAACTTCCCCAACTTCTCCAATTTTCAGAAACTTCCTCCATCCTCGTCGTCCTTTGATTCCTACACCATCTTCCTCTCCTAACTATCCTGATCCACGATGATGCCCTGATCAGACATAACCCTAACTGCCTTAACCTCATGTGGTGTTTATGCAAACCTCTGCTTCTTCCCCATCAAAACCCCATCGCCAACTACCTAAGCGGGTATTCGACATTTGTGCAAGGTTTCTCTTAGCCCCAATCTTCCCTAAGTGACAGTTAGAGTGAACATTGGTGACCAAAGAAGGAGCACCACCTATGGAGAGATCACCGGATCATCAACCTTGCTGCAAACCTCCATTTGGTTGTGCTCGAGCTTAGTTCTAAGGCCCAGAACTTTAAGCGAAGACCTGAGTGTCAAACTCTATGTTAAAGCCCTATCATTCATCATCTTCTTCGTTCATCTCAGTTCTAGGTATTCCTTGACCATATTGTTCTCTTATTTCTGCACTTAATTCTAATTAATTCAAACTCAATTTCAAGTGATAGATCCATCCTTGTCCTTCTTCATTACACCATAGTCTTCATGCATTATATATTTCTCTCTCTTCATTTCTTCATGTATGTGTTCACCTTGACTCATTCTCAAGCTCACAAAGCATGAGAATCCATTAGGGATCAGTTCTTCCACCTTTACTAGAGCCCCCATTCAATTTAATTTCAACAAAAAAATCCCCCATCTTCTCTAGGATAGGTTTTAACACTGTAGGAGCCAATAGGTCTTCAATAGTTGAAGATATGTCGGATCCCATATGAGTTTCTCTGCCTCCGACAAGTGGGGATTTATTCATCAATCCAGAATCATCTAGCTCCTCATGGACGCTTGAGCTTCCTCGCCAGGATCTTGGGAAGATCATGGGACCTTTAGCATCCGTGGAGGAGCAAGGTGCACATCATCGAAGACCAGCCTCACCACCGTACTGTGTTGAAGAGGACCATTCGACCAGACTTCGAGATGTTCATGGATTGGATTATTGAGACCTGATCCTAGGGCTCAGACCTTCTTCGAGCCAGTGTCTCCAGAGTAGGAGCCTCATTGTTATCCGAACCTGAGACGAAGCGCGTCATTAATCCATGTGGCTTGAATCTTGATCACTACATGAGCCTAGCCCCACGTGTGTTGAGTCATGTGATGGGGCAAACTGCAGTGCCTAGGCTCATGTTTTCCTGAATTGCATTTCAGTATAGAGCATGCAAGGTGCGTGCCCCCTAGGCAAATCGTAGATAATCCCCATGATTTTTATTAATTACATTTATACCATAGCATGGGACTTTTTACACTATATACAGAAACAACTTTTCTATTTGCATTTTAGTCCCTATTAAGGATCTTTTTGTTATAAAAGTGAAGTTTTTGTTGTATTTTCTTTTCATTTATGCATATGTATTGTTTATTTAATATCTTGTGAACCATATCTCCAAATGCAATAAAATCGGTGACATTTTTAATATAATTCAATTCTCGATAATGTAGATATATAAATTACCTGATTTGATTCATTTCTCATTCATTAAAAATCAGATAATAGAAGTTGACTTTTCAGCCTAGTCGTAAGTTTTAAAATTGATCGTCTTATTGTGTGTTGCTCTATTAAATACTTTGGTTTGCATTAAGTCACTTATAGTCTAATTAGGAACCTTGAATAAATTATTGCATAACTAGTTTCCTCATTCGATTTATATTTGAAGTATTACTTCAATGTTGATCATGTTATTTGTTTAGCAAATCAAATATTGACTAGATTGATGAATCAGAGCTCGATACTTGTATTATTCATTTCATTGATTTCTAATTAATTGTTCAAGTTATTTCATAAATCATTCAGGAACTTACTTGTGTGTTTATACAACATACTTTGTGTTCCATTATCATGGTTATCCCATCTTAATATATTTGTTTAAAATTTCTTAAAACTCTCGCATTGCATCTTGTTTGCATATGCTTGGCCTAGATCACCTATTGATCTTTTAATTAAATATTTAACATCTAGATTAATTCAATTAACTTCTCGTGTCCATGATTTGGCCTTGGACTTATCTATGATATAAATTTAACCGAATCACTCTTCAAGGAGATAAATCGATTAGGTTCTGAATAATTGTTAATTGGCCATAGTACAAAGAATGTAAATTAACATTACCAGTTAGTAAGTAGTCGGATGGCATCGTTGCAAGGGAAGCAACATATTAGTTGATTTATTTTAGGATTAATATTTGTTTTGTGGTTTTTAGTGCAATTTAGGTTAAGTATTTATTGTTATTGTTTTCATTGTGTGATGACGTGTTTGTTTATTTATGTTCAATTCTTTACCAAGCTACATATTCCTTGAATTATCTAATCATTAATTATTTTATGTTAGGGCATGCGAAGCTAACAGATACGACTGATGAATACCCATTCATTCACCTTTATTCCTTTATGTTGTCTTTAAATCCCTAGATAAATGCTTGTAAATATATCTAACTTGTACAAATTAACACACTGATTGTTGACTATAAATAGTACATAAATACATGTATTTAAAAATAAAATAAATGAATACATAAATTAAAGGAAGTATTGTAAATATTGATTGACCGTAAACCCCGAGACTAAGTCAATATTTACTTGGTCAACGAGGAATAAAGTAGGGGAGATAAGGGCAAGTAAATACATATAAAATGACACAGACACCTAGAAACCCTAGGTGCCCAATATATTTCAAGCATATCCAAACATACACTTATTTATACACACTCTTACGCATTTCTAATAAAGATATTTTCAACACAAAACATGTACATAAATTTACATAGAAAAATATAAAAATATATAAAAATAATGTATAGTACGACTGTGATACATAGATGAAAAAGCCGCAAACAAAACTTCAATGATCAATATCTCCTACATATGAGCTCAAAATTCACCAAACTCACCTCTATTGTTCTTAAAATTAAATTATCATTTTAATGAAGTGGTTTTATTAAAATAAATATTAAGATATAAAAGTTGGCTTTTGGGTCCCATTGCACTACATGCCTATACATTTTACCTATTTTATTTACTCTTTATATTCTGACTCGTTTGACATTTTTAAGTGCATGTGAATATTATTTAAACCATATAAGATTATAAATATAAAACAAACAATAAAAATACATCAAAATAAATAATGCATTCAACTATATATGTATACTATATTATAATGTATATGACCATAATATATTAAGTATAGAAATAAAATCAGAAAAATTAAATAAATATATGTAAATATGCATTTAAATATATTATAATTATATAGATTATGTATATATAATAAGAAAATCGAAAATACGAAATAAAAATAAAATAGACAATACATAAGTATAAATACTTATAAATACATGTGTTAATGTTAACACATAATACATAAGATGATAAAAATAATAAAAATCACCGAAAAATAATACATAAAATAAATCAGCCATCAAAGTTTTATTTAATAAAATAATTTTCTATTTATTTTATTTCTATTTTTATTTCTGTTTTGTCTCTTTGTGGATGGCATGGACTAATGGGGAGGTGACATCAGTTGACCTAGGAGAACTGACCCACCCCCGCTTTGGATCGGTCCATCCCATGTTTTTCCTCTTCTTTGCCATTTTTTTCCAGCATGGTGAAGATCTCTACTACCTTCAATTCCTTCTTGTGATTTCTTCTCCAACCTCTGATCTCTTAAGCGCATTAGGGATTGGTGCTAGTCGACCCTTGATTCAATCACAAACCCTAGGTGAAGATGGCTTCCCAGTCAGCCTTGTATATAATATCTCCTCGCCCAATTTTGAAGTTCAATCATTCCAATCCAAATTTTCTCTCAAAAAATTGATTGTTTGAGCTTCTTGCCCTTCATGATAAGAAGCAGAGTCTCCCGATTGGCGAGGCGGAGGAAGGTAAGAGGAGGAAATTCAGCCATCATTGAAGACCTCTCCTGATGGTTCTCTCCCCTCTTCCCCTGATAAGTGAGGCCCTTATTTTCTTATTCTTTCAATTCGTAGGAGTAGTAGTAGTTTATCTTTTTTTTTGTTTAATTTATCTATTTTAGCCTAAAAATCAAATTTGTAGCTCGTTGGAGCTCAAGGATCCAGCCTTTGTTCTGACTATCTTTGATTATTAACTAGTCATTTGACCACCCTGACAGCTTCGCCCTTCCATCCTTTGTCGCCTCGATCCATTATCCACCCTCGATCTTATATGGATCAGGTAAATCAAAGCTCCTTCATCACCCATAGTCGGAGTACAATCACCCCTCCATTTTAGATCATATTTTTGCTCATAACTGAGTCGAGGGCTTTGCTCTCGAGCCCTGAAGCTTCTGGTGTAGGCTAGCGCTCGAAGGGACTCCATCTGGGGGTCAAGTCATCTGAGCTCGCAGCGTCAGGTGCGTGGTTCTTCTCCGACATTCTAGACCTCCACCAATGAGGTCTGGATCTTTTGAGACATCCACCAGCTTTGGAATTCTTCAAGATGGTGTCGAGCATCTTAATAGCAAAGGAACCCATCTGGAGGGGGTAGGAGGCTCGATCGGAGTTCAGTTCTCATTTGTTCTTCCAGGAGAGCTCAATACTATTGGATCAAGCCCCTCGCTCTAGGTACACAATGGCCATCTGATTCAGTGCCAAGGTACCATCATATGTGAGGGTGGGATTTAATCTTCGCCCTTCATCTTCGAAGCGTCATCAGGTGCAGAGGAAGAGCCACTTATTTAAGTGAAACCATCTAGGTCATCCACCAGCGTGCATAGTAGTATTTTGCAATCTTTTGCCTCTACTTTTTGTACTTATTGTTTAGTATATAAACTTTCATTTGTAGTTTTATAATTTTAGTAATATTTCCATACATGACCCCGTATTCCTCATTATTTGTACTTTAGTCCATTTCATGTCACCTCATGTGCATGTGCGTGTGAGGAGGCGGGAATATTGCGTGGACCCCCTCTGGGTATTGTTTTATTCTTGGTCTTGGAACTTTGAATATTAGTCCAAATATTTTTGGTTAATTTGCATGTTTTGTTTTGTTGTTTCATTTATTTGCATTTATACCCCTTCCAACATGGATTATCATTTTTATGTGTGAAAATTTAATGGATTCCACGAGATTTCGTTAAAGTGTTATTAAATGCTTTGAAACTTCTCAAATATTACAAATAAGTCCATGTATTACATATTTAATTTTGGACTTGTAATTGAATTATTAAAATATCTTTTTTCATTTAAAAGATATAGGAAAATTATCTTAATTGCTTGTATAACATTTTACAAGGTAATTAAAATTCTTTTCATATTTCTAAAAAAACATCGCATTTTCTCCTTCTTAGCAGTTAAAAACCATAAAAAATATAAAATATTTTGAAAAATTCAAAAAAAAATCATATATGTTTATTTAGTCATATTTTAACATATGTTCAAATATTTTTACAAAATATTAAGGAAAACTCCTAAAAACACAAAACACAAAAGACCATATAAAAATTCTAAAAAATCACTAAAAAAAAGTTTTAAGTTTCAGAATTTTCTTTGCATTATCTAGTATTTAGAAAATTGAAATTGGGCTAAATCTGATTTGATAGATATTTCTTATGCTCCTTTTAAGTTTTTGTATTTTCTTGCTCTTTATTTTGTGTATTTCCCTGTTTAAAATCCATGAAAATCACAAAAATTATCCAAAAATCACCAAAATTTGAGAAAAAATTATCAAACTTAAAAGTATTTTATTTTTGAATTTTTGAGGTTATTTGTCATATTCTAAACTTCCATAAGCATCTCATTTTTTTCCGTATCTATAAAGTATGTATATAAAATATATATAACATATATTTTATTTTTAAATTTTAAATTTTAAATTTAAAAAAATAAAAAATATGAACAAAAAAATATAGAAATTTAAAACCCACAAAAATGTTTAAAAATAAAAAACACAAAAATCCCTACATTGTCTATTCATTTTCTTGTTATACCTCGAGTGCTTCTTTATGGTTCGTCCCCTTCTACTTGTTAGTATACACATCTTTGTAGGGTATAAAAAATTTTTGCTCACCTATTTTATTGTTTAATCATTTTTGTGAGTTAATTGTTGATTGTTTAGGGTTCTTTGAGTATTGTGAGCCGAGAGAGGCAACTATACAGTGATCGTCGGATACGACTTGTCAGACACTACATGCCCTCAAAGACTGGATGTTAGGTACCTCATCGACCCTCATTCATCAAATAGCGCCATTGCTTGGGAGCATTGGTTTGTAAAAGCATAGAATAGATACTTAGCTTGTTAGTTATTATTTACTTCATTGTCTATTTATCTCTTTTTTCTATTTTTATCTAAGAATATTCTGACCATCTTCTTATTTGAATTTGCTATGTTGGCCTGCTTATCGAGGGAAGATTTCCTTGGAGATTATAGGCACTCGAGAGTCGTGGAGATAGGTGGTTCTTTGCCCAATTTTAGGAAAGAGTAGCAAAGGATATAATAAGCTGTGTTGTGAGATCCGGATCTGAATAATCTGAACCCTGCCGATTATGGTACGTATAATACGATAAAACTATCGACCATTATTAAATGATCTAAATCGGTCCATAGATCATAAAAAAAATATTTGGGATCAATTGATCAAAAATCGATTGCATCGTAAAGCATGCCAACAAGAAACTACAGTGTAAAATTGAAACCAAATAATAATCGAAGACCTTCATAAAATTCATCTCGATAAAGTAAGACCAACATGATAGACCATTTATAAATTAGAGGTCATTTGGTAATTTAGAATCACAAAATTTGATACAAAAAATCAAGACCTTATTTCGTCGATTTTTGTATCCTTCTTGGATCAGAAAATTATGGAATTTTTATCCTTTGATCATCATGTATAGACGATCGAAACTAGATATTGTAAACTAGAATTGGAGATTCGAGATGCAAATCCGGATGATTTTGGTTTCTCAAATAAGTTAGAGAAAATGGTTTAATAAATACAAAAAGTATTCAAAAAAATTCTGCAGAACTGCACAACAACCCTCTCTACTTGGCTTCTTTTCATCCTCCACTTGTCAACCAAAGTGCTCTGCCCTTTCCTTATTTATATCAACCTAAAAACCTCTTCATTCTCCTTACACTCCCCCCCCATACACGCACAAATCTTCTCAATTTCTCCATTGAGGAGCCCCCTTCCTCCTCCACATTTGCTGCTAACAATAGCTGGAATTGTTGTCCATTGCTGCTACAGTAGCTGGACTACTACCATGGTTCTACTCTAGGAAGCTCTGTTGTTGCTACTGGATGTGAAACAATTGCTACTACAGTTGTTCTTGAAGTTGTATATATGATGAATCTGTGATTCATCACTCTAAAAGTCGAAAATAGAGCTTTGTTCCCGAGTAAATAGCTGCATATTTCCACTTATATTGCATAATTAGCATTCATGCATGCATTGATAACATCTGCATTTTAGCATTCATATTTGCTTAAAATAAGAAGCCAAATTCACTTGTAAATATTCACCTTTATATTAGCTAAAATACCTTATTTGTATGTATTTTATACTAACTCCAAATCCAATAAAACCAACTCTATAGTGTATATATTACTAACACTAATAAAGGAAAAATATCTAAAAAATACTAACTTGTAAAATTGACCAATAAAATCCCAATCCAAGTTTGAAGCTATAAACCTTAAAATGTACATATCTCTTTCATACAGCCTCTGAATTAGGTCTACTCACTTTTAAAGTAATATACATTCCAAGACCTTCGAAACAAGACCAATTTCATAAAAATCGGAGCTCGTATGCAAAATTTGAATTTTGGGCCCCTTTTGTATATTGTACAAAATGACCGTTTTACCCCTGTAGTTTACCATTTCATTTTTCTTAATTATTAAAAAACCAAAAAAAATAGATTAAGTTGTAAATATTCTCCTCATATTTTCTATATTTTTATTTTGATTTTTCTCTTTTTAAAAAATGACAAAAAATGCAAAAGGTAAAATACGGTATTTTATATCTATTAGGTACCACCCAAAAATACGTTTTTGTATAGATGATCTTATTTGATTTTTGTCCCTTCACGAAAGTTGTAGATCTCATCGAGACGAGCAACTTTCGTGTTGACCACTTTTTGATTTAATCCTTTTTGTTATTTTTTTTCATTTTGTTTACATTTAATCTTTGAATTTTCTGGGAGCGACATGTGGCAGCTCCGGGAGCCGCCACATGTCACCCCATTTTCTTTATTTTCGAATTTATTTTATTATTTTCGGAATTATTATTATTAATATTTTATTACTACTATTTTAATTATTTTTAGTAACCTATTATATTATTATATTATTTATTTATTTTATCCCCTTTTACCACTTCTTTTCTTACTCCCTACTCCAAGCCTCCACCTTCCCCACTACCCCACTCTCTCCATCCTTCTCCAACTTCCCTCTCCTCTTCATTTATATTCACATCATCCTCCACCATTTTTTCCATCCACAGTTCTTGAGAGAAGGAGAGCCCCGAGCCCCCTTTGATGTGTCATTGGTGACGGCTTTGACGCAATAGGTCAAGCGACGACAAGGCTTAGGTGAGATCCATGGAGCACCGCCCACGTAGCAGCAGCTTCTCCAAAACCGCTGCCAAGCTTCGGAGACTGCCATCTCCTCGAGGCCACGACGGAACACGACGGAAGCCGCACGACGCGGCTCCACTTTCGGTGAACCGCAGGTAAGTATCTTCTATCTTATCTTTTCATTTTTGTTTATCTCACAATTTTCTTCCTTATTGTTTCATCCACAAACCACCACACAAAAACCATCATCACCATCATTATAGAGCCCATATTCATCAAACACCACATTCACAAACATCATATTTCCATCACCATATTTTTCAACACAACAACCATCATCACCCTCTACCTTTTCACATATCCATTCCACAGATAGAAAAAAAACTAAAAAAATATAAAAAACAAAATAAAAAAAATTGTGCAGGCCGTTCCGCCGCAAGCGTCCCCATCCCCTTCGCGCGGTCGCAGCCACGCGTCCGCCCTCGTCGGCCACACCCCAACCAGGCTGTCATCCTCCTTCCCCACGCCTCCAGCACGTCCGCCCCGCCAGCCGGTGCTCCTCCTCGTCGTTCGCGCCACCACGGGCGGTCAACTCCGCCCCTCGACGCCCCTCCGCGCCGGCACCCCCCCCCAACATCCGCGCGACACCGCCCCCGTATCTGCCCCCAGGTCGCGCCGACCCGCGCCGCCCTCTCGCGCGTGCGCGCACCTCCAGGCGCACCGCCACCCGTCCTCCTCCCGCGACCTCGCCGCGCTCGAGCGGTGCCGCCCGCCATCAACTCCTCCAGGCCCTCCGCTCACATCTGCCCCCAACCTCCGTGCGCGCCGCCGCGGACGGTGCGCGCCAGCGCCGTCCCCTCCAGCCACCGCGGGGCACGACCGCGCCTCCACGCCCCTGCGCCGCACTTCACCAGTCGCCTAATGCCGCCCCCGGCCTTCGCCCTCGACGCCGATCGTCCCGCACCGCGCCACGCGTCACAGCGACGCTGTGCGGGACCGCCCCGAGCGCCGCCGTTCCGCGCCACGCGTCCAGCCCCCTCCGCGAGCTCCCCAGCCGCCTTGTCCTCCCGCCGTGCTGCCCTCGGCCACCCAGTGAGCTGCCGCCCAACACTTCCTTCGTGCGTTCTGTGCCCTAGCTAAAGAGAAGGTCTATTTCCTTTTTTGTTTTATTTTAATTGTGTAAATTGCACTTTCATTTCTGTAGGTTTTCGTAATTGCAACAATGCCCTTAGGCATAGTTTGAATTTGCTAGTTTCATTTGTGCATTGCATTTATACCCCTGACTTTGTATGACAATTTGGACCTCAAAATAGCATCAATTTCTATCAAAAAATACCATGTTGATGAGAAACTAATTCTTTATCTTTCAGTTATTTATTTGAATTTTTGTGAGCATTAAATATTTTATTATAAATCAAATATTGAAAATCAGTGATAATTTGCCCAATTATACTCTAAAATTCATAAAATCATATTTATTGCTTTAAAAATTGCGAAAAAAATTGTGAATGATTCCTTTTAGTGTGCTTTAGTTACTATCCAAGTTTCATCAAAATTGGAGTTGTCGATTGCAGAAAATAAATTTTAGAGTGATTTTTGTAGTTTATTTTTAATTAATTCCACGAATAATATTTTTGAGAAATTTCAACTTTCTTGGATTCATCATTAAAATATCTACTTGAGATAAATCAATCTCTGGATAATTTGATTTCGTGGATTTATTAGAAATTAAATACCCGCAGTCGCTCTATTTTCAGAAAAATATTCATAAAAAAATCATAAAGTGTCAGAAAAATCCAAAAATATTAATGTAACTTCATTTCATCATATTTAACTTCCAGTAAAATTTTCATAATTTTTACATATCATTTGCTCAAAAAATTGCATAAAAACCCTAAGAAAGATTGCATTTTTCATTTGCGCGTTTTAAAGCCAAAAATTCCAAAAAAGTCAATTTGCATTTATCATTGGATTAGGTTTACAGAAAAAAATATAACTTAGCCATTTTGGACTAATTTCACATTCAAAGTAATTTTGGCTGTCGCTTATTTTCTTATTAACCTAATCCATCCGCATTTGTGCATTGGCATTTTTATCGCATAAAAAAATACCAAAAAAATTCCCACTTTGAAAACCGCAATCTAATTTATCTAACTTGATCCCGAGTTGTTCCTTTGCCTCCTTGAGTCGACCCTAGGGCTTGCCCAGGCTAAACAAACATCAAACCGCGCGTTAATTTCATTCGACGATTTAATCGAGCCGTGCGGTAATTTTTGATCGAAGCGGATCTATCCGACTGCAACACACTAGTCAATCATACGACATCGAAAGGGTAGATTTCCGGCTTTTCTCGTTTGCATTTGCATATAGTGTAAAAGATCTCAATTCTGTTATGCATCCTGCATAAAAGCGAAGGGATCACTGTAAGTATTCTCTACTCAGCATACGCATCATTGTTTTTAACTTGCATCGACTTTTCTCGATTTCTCCCTCTGATTTTCACATTTAAACTTAAAAGGAAATTGGTACTGGACGATAGGCGTGCTGTGTGGTTGACTAACAAAGAGATAACATAACTTAAAACCGGGACTGCTAAACATTATTGACCAAAAAAATCAATAAAATTGGAAAATTGTTTGCGGGAGATTAATCCCCGACATTGTTTTCAGGCTGAGTGAGGGTACTTGAGTGTGTGTGAACACCTTAAGGCAGAGCCCAAATCCACGCCTTCCATATCACGTTCCGACTGATCCTAGCAAGTATCACAAGTCGAATAATTTCAGATTCATTGACTAGTACCAAGTAGCCTTCGCCTGTCTCAGGTAGATAGGGGCGAAATTGCGGTACTTTGCGACAAGTTGCCAGTAACCCCCCGGGGTGAAGTTCCGGCCTTGTCAGCCTCCGCCTGCTTGCAGGTAGATAGGGGTGTGGTCTTTGAATCCATCGACTTGGGATTGGAGCGAAGAAAGGAAGGACCGGCGGTATCTTAGGCGACAGGTTACACAGGGAAGACGCATCCGGCTCTGAGCCGACTTCCCTATAGGCTAAGTAAATCCTTCCTTTCTTGCTTGAAAAATCACACTTAAAATTAACCAGATTAATCGGACTCGATTTCGGGTCCTTTACCGTGTTGAGTGTGAACTCGGGGTTTTCTCTTGCGTTTGTCTTTGTGTCTGTCCGTGTGTGTTATCTTGTGTAATTGCATATTTTCTACCTCAATCTTCTTGCATTCATCATTTCCTCCTCAAGATGTCGGGATATTGGTCCCCATACTCTGTGACCTCTGGTCACTCCTCCTCGACCATATATCGTTCATCTTTGCTTTCTCCTCCGCCATCCACGGGAGACCCTTACCCGTGGTCGGCTCCTCCTCAACCCGATCATGAAGTCAGAACTCCGACTGACTTCTCCACTTCTTCGCATTTCTCACCTACTCCATATTCTGACATTCCGGATCCACTTCCATCTTGGGCTGACTGTCCTTATTCTCGAGACCTTGCAGGAATCAAAGAATCAATTGAAGAGCAAGCCACTGCTGAGATAGATGATTGGCAAGATTATATACCTCCGCATATTTCATTCTCACCTCAAGTAGGGACCAGACAAGAATTCACATATATACATCCTGACTTGACCTTAGGGCATAACATGGTCGATCGAACAACCCGAATGGAGAGGCTTGTACATCATGATGTCCCAGACTTGATTGACTTTAGTGATCAAGCATCCATTAACCAGCCTTCTTTCGGAGAGCCTATACACTCACAAGATTGGACTCATGAGCTAGACTTATCAGTTCATGTTTCATCATATGAGGCTTCGACTAATATGTGCCATCT
Organism: Ottelia alismoides; assembly: GCA_037367405.1. Lineage (NCBI taxonomy): Eukaryota > Viridiplantae > Streptophyta > Magnoliopsida > Alismatales > Hydrocharitaceae > Ottelia > Ottelia alismoides. The sequence goes on along the minus strand of JAZKJV010010715.1, from coordinate 64,357 downwards.
AGATGGTCCATACTCGACCCGGAATTACATGCCAGAGTCTAGGTATGTTGAGTATGAGACCCCAATATCTCAGCAGTGTCCTCCACTTGAGCAGAACTCTCCCATGATTTGTCATGAGAATTTTGTGGAGGATGACATTTCCAGACTTATTGAGAAAAATGAATCATTTGGTAACGAGTTGAGAGATGTCATGGAAATATTGAACTCAATATCTGCCAGCCTAGGTATGAAAGTGGAGAAGGAAGTAAGTCGATTTGATGTTGAAAACCGAACGAGCATCAGGGAACCCACACCGTCTGTACAACTGGAGTCCATTCTATCTCCCTTTTCTACTAACCCCCTGCCTTCCAATCCAGAGTCTGATCATTCATCTATCCAAAACACCAAAAAAAATGAAAAACCAAAAAGTCACATAAAAATTGAAAATGAAAAAGACCTAAAAAAAGTGGATCCTGCCCTAAGGGAAGCACTCGATGAAGAATTGATTTTCAAACTTCCCTTAATAAAGGCCATAGATCACTTTCCTGACCTCAAATGATTTGTGTGAAGTAAATTGATGCCCAAGTGGTCGAGCAATAAGAGGACAAGGACTGAAAGACATATAGTATCTATGGCCACCTCCTTGGTGATGGGGAGAAATACCAAGAGTCGCAGAGTGAAGCGGTTGTCCCGAGTTGAATGTGAAATCAAAGACACCATCTTTACCCATGCAAGAATCGATGATGACTCACCGATAAATATCCTCCCGACCTCTGTGTTTGACAAGCTCAAACTCAGGCCACTTAGGAAGTCGAGAGAGATCGTTCAACTGGCTGACCGATCCATCAAACGGTCGAGAGGAAATATTTCAGTCATCGTTACTTTCCAAGGTGCTCTACTTCAGGTGGACTTCACGATCATTGACATCGAGCACCGAGGAGAGTTTTCCCAGTCTCCGATTATTCTTGGGAAGCCGTTCTTATCCTTGGCTAAGGCGACTATAGATTGCGAGACTCGGGAAATCGATTTTACAGCATTGGGAGCGCTTCGACCTCATCCATTCTTTGATAAACTTTACTCTAAGATGACCAGTACATCCGCTGACAGTCATGACCATCGAGAGATAGATGAGTCCCACCTCTCTGCTACACCTGAGAAACCGACTGTCTGGATGACCGTTGGATCAGAGACTCCCCACACATCCACTTCATCAACTGCTTGCACCACCACCGTGACATCTTTTAAGGAGGACTCACCACCAGAAGCTATCATTGAGTCGGACACGACCTTTGTGGATTGCCTTGATCATTTCGATGATCCGATACAAGAGCCCAATAATGCCAAGCCAACTGAGATCACTAGCACTTTCTCAAGACGCATGCTGACCCTTCAAGAATATGCTAATCTATATGGTGACTCATCTGATGAGGAAGCCATGGTCAACACCGCACCATATCCTGGACCTTCAAAGGAAACAACCAAGAATAAATTGACTCCACATAAAAACACGGTTGCTCCCTCTTCTAGTCAGCTATATAGTGAGAGGAAGTCGAGAATTGATTCCTCGAGATGTTCCCCCGAACCTCTCCAAGCGCGTCGCTCTCATCTCCCTCTCAATGATTCAGGTTCTAGAAAATCGACTAAGAAAATTTCCTTCAACACACCAGAGAAGGAATTTTCGGAAGAGTCCTCATCTGGTCCAGATAAGGTGATTTATATGAGTGAGCTCAGTTCGGCTGTTCTTAAGCCTTATCTAAGCAAGCAGCCATGTGTCGACCCGCGTTGGACGATCCCTACACCTCACTATTATTCATCTGAGGATGATTCCGACAGCGACACATATGTATACTATCCACCTCCTCGCGTCCGCAAGAAGGTTCGTCACATACCTTCTTAATCCTTGTATATTCTCAATTCTCCTTGTATATATATATATATATATTTCTCCCTCTCCAGTGATTCGAATCACTCGCCCCGACTCCATATCATTTCATTTTATGGCTATACTTAGGATGATCAGATCCTAAGTATAGGGGGGGAGAGTGACCCGAGTGTCTTCACTATTCATTGTACATCCTCCAGATCACATCGATCCTCATACTCACTCTTTTCCTATACTTACGCTGACTAGAGCCAAGTATAGGGGGGACCGATGCCCGCCGTGTATATATTCATCCATTTCCCCTCTTTTCCTCGTCCGCCCCATTTCTGATCTTCTTCTACACTTAGGCTGTCAGAGCCTAAGTATAGGGGGGTGGGACGACTTCTATACTTTTTGTTATTTTATCTCTCCTACGCTTAACCCGAGCTATGTCTTTTTAGTCGCTTTCGTGCTCTGAGGACATAGCACACGCTAAGTATAGGGAGCATGTATATATTACATATATACTTACCCATAGCTCGTACTTTTGCGTATTTTCACGTATTTTTGTATATATTTTGTAATAATTATGGGTGGATAAAAATCGAAAAAAATTTTGTATACTTGTATAATACTTGTAAACCTTTTGTAAAAATTAAAAAAAATTAAAATTTTATATACTTGTATAATCTGTATAATACTTGTAAATTGTTGTAACACAGGAGGTATACCAAAGTTTTGAAAAAAAAACAACAAAAAAATATAGGCTTCTTATTTACTCTTGCATATCATTCTTGCATTAAAAAAAAGAAAAAAAGAAAAAAAAAGTCTTGCATTTACATTCATCTACATAGCATGTCATCTGCATCTCATCTGCATATCTTGCATATGCAAAGTGAAAAGCTAGTGGGTTTTGAACCAAGTTGTGAGTAGATATTGAGGATGGACTTGATTTGACCTTAATCCACCTAATTTCAGAGGAACCTTATAGGAACTGGAGTTAAGATTTCTCAGGTCAAGTGACTTAATTCTTTGAGTCCGCAAGTCTATGTTCACATGTCATCTTGATTAGTCTAAGTAGAATATCTCGTGCACACGCATGATTCTTTTAGATAATGACCTAACTTGGACAAGCACAATGCACGTAGCTCTTCATTGATGAGGTGGTGAGGAGGTAGAATCCTTTAGCTTGGAGTAGCACACGGGTGGAAACAGCCGTCCTCCTCTACGGAGGGTAGTGCATCTCAACCTAGTCTGGTGGTGTTGACATCTAAGGACAGGATGCTGTGGGTTGCAATAATGCTTAAAAAGAGGGATAGTCTACTGGCTCAAGAGAAAAAACTCCTGATGTACATGCTGCACCTTGTATATAGTTCCAAAAAAAAGGAAAAAAATGCAAGAACTCCAAAAAAATCAGACAGGTCCAAGTAAATAAAATAAAATAATACCTGTCGGAGTATGTATATTAGCAAAGAAAATGCAGCTGGATGACTTGGCTACACTGGTCAGGCATCCCGGGATAGGTAGCTACACTGGCCACCGTCCATTCTTTTCTCTACCCCCTCCTCTTGAGTTGGTCGCACTTGAACTTAGAAGGGAATACCCCGCTCCTCGAGGAAAGAGTTACTGGACCGGGTTATTTGAGTTACCTTGTTAGAGGAGGCTGTTTCTGAGCCATTTCTGATGTGGAGAGTTACATTTCACTTACACAGTACAAGTAAGAATCATAGTCATCAGAAATTTGCGTTTGAGGATTTGTTCTGACCTGACTATTAAGGAGTCTTGAATAGAAGACTTGTGGAACTTGAAGTCTGTTAGGTCTTAAGTTCAGGTCCCAATGAGGTTCCGCCACACAATTAATCCAAAGGTTAAGTCATGCTCCATTTTCAACTTTTGTTCATGACCTTGGTATGGAACCCAAAATCATTTCACTCTTGTATTTCATTTTAGTTGCTCGAGGACGAGCAAGGTTTAAGTATAGGGGGTTGATGAATCTGTGATTCATCACTCTAAAAGTAGAAAATGGAGCTTTGTTCCCAAGTAAATAGCTGCATATTTCCACTTATATTGCATAATTAGCATTCATGCATGCATTGATAACATCTGCATTTTAGCATTCATATTTGCATAAAATAAGAAGCCAAATTCACTTGTAAATATTCACCTGTATATTAGCTAAAATACCTTATTTGTATGTATTTTATACTAACTCCAAATCCAATAAAACCAACTCTATAGTGTATATATGACTAACACTAATAAAGGAAAAATATCTAAAAAATACTAACTTGTAAAATTGACCAATAAAATCCCAATCCAAGTTTGAAGCTATAAACCTTAAAATGTACATATCTCTTTCATACAGCCTCTGAATTAGGTCTACTCACTTTTAAAGTAATATACATTCCAAGACCATCGAAACAAGACCAATTTCATTAAAATCGAAGCTCGTATGCAAAACTTGAATTTTGGGCTCCTTTTGTATATTGTACATAATGACCGTTTTACCCCTGTATTTTACCATTTCATTTTTCTTAATTATTAAAAATAAAAAAAATAGATTAATTTTGAAATATTCTCCTCATATTTTCTCTATTTTTTTTATTTTTCTCTTTTTTAAAAATGACAAAAAAATACAAAAGGTAAAATGCGGTATTTTATATCTATAAGGTACCACCCAAAAATATTTTTTTGTATAGATGATCTTATTTGATTTTCGGCCCTTCACGAATATTGTAGATCTCATCGAGACGAGCAACTTTCGTGTTGACCACTTTTTGATTTAATCCCTTTTGTTATTTTTTTTTGATTTTGTTTACATTTAATCTTTGAATTTTCTGGGAGTGACATGTGGCAGCTCCTGGAGCCGCCACATGTCACCCCATTTTCTTTATTTTCGAATTTATTTTATTATTTTCGGATTTATTATTATTAATATTTTATTACTACTATTTTAATTATTTTTAGTAGCCTATTATATTATTATATTATTTTATTTATTTTATCCCCTTTTACCACTTCTTTTCTTACTCCCTGCTCCAGGCCTCCACCTTCCCCACTAACCCACTCTCTTCATCCTTCTCCAACTTCCCTCTCCTCTTACTTTATATTCACATCATCCTCCACCATTTTTTTCCATCCACCGTTCTTGAGAGAAAGAGAGCCCCGAGCCCCCTTTGATGTGTAATTGGTGACAGCTTTGACGCAATAGGTCGAGCGACGACAAGGCTTAGGTGAGATCTGTGGAGCACCGCCCACGTATCAGCAGCTTCTCCAAAACCGCTGCCAAGCTTCGGAGACCGCCATCTCCTCGAGGCCACGACGGAAGCCGCACGACGCGGCTCCACTTTCGGCGAACTGCAGGTAAGTATCTTCTATCTTATCTTTTCATTTTTGTTTATCTCACAATTTTCTTCCTTATTGTTTCATCCACAAACCACCACACAAAAACCATCATCACCATCATTATAGAGCCCATATTCATCAAACACCGCATTCACAAACATCATATTTCCATCACCATATTTTTCAACACAACAACCATCATCACCCTCTACCTTTTCACATATCCATTCCACTGATAGAAAAAAAAACTAAAAAAATATAAAAAACAAAATACAAAAAAAATTGTGCAGGTCGTTCTGCCGCAAGCGTCCCTGTCCCCTTCGCGTCGCCGCAGCCACGGCGTCCGCCCTCGTCGGCCACACCCTAGCCAGGCCGTCATCCTCCTTCCCCACGCCTCCAGCACATCCGCCCCGCCAGCCGGTGCTCCGCCTCACCGTTCGCGCCTCCACGCGCGGTCAACTCTGCCCCTCGACGCCCCTCCGCGCCGACTCCGCCCCCACTCGACATACGCGCGACACCGCCCCCGTATCTGCCCCCAGGTCGTGCCGACCCGCACCGCCCTCTCGTGCGTGCGCGCACCTCCAGGCGCACCGCCACCCGTCCTCCTCCCGCGACTCCGCCTCGCTGCGCTCGAGCGGTGCCGCCCGCCATCAACTCCTCCAGGCCCTCCGCTCGCATCTGCCCCCGACCTCTGTGCGCGCCGCCGCGCACGGCGCGCGCCAGCGCCGTCCCCTCCAGCCACCGCGGGGCACGGCCGCGCGGATCCTCCTCCAGCCCACCGCGGGGCACGGTCGCACCTCCACGCCCCTACGCCGCACTTCACCAGTCGCCCAACGCCGCCCCCAGCCTTCGCCCTCGACGCCGATCGTCCCGCACCGCGCCCCGCGTCACAGCGGCGCTGTGCGGCACCGCCCCGAGCGCCGCCGTTCCGCGCCACGCATCCAGCCCCCTCCGCGAGCTCCCCAGCCGCCTTGTCCTCCCGCCGTGCCGCCCTCGGCCTCCTAGTGAGCTGCCGCCCAACGCTTCCTTCGTGCGTTCTATGCCCTAGCTAAAGAGAAGGTCTATTTCCTTTTTTGTTTTATTTTAATGGTGTAAATTACACTTTCATTTCTGTAGGTTTTCGTAATTGCAACAATGCCCTTAGGCATAGCTTGAATTTGCTAGTTTCATTTGTGCATTGCATTTATACCCCTGACTTTGTATGTAAATTTGGACCTCGAAATAGCATCAATTTCTATCAAAAAAATAGCATGTTGATGAGAAACTAATTCTTTATCTTTCAGTTATTTATTTGAATTTTTGTGAGCATTAAATATTTTATTATAAATCAAAGATTGAAAATCAGTGATAATTTGCCCAATTATACTCTAAAATTCATAAAATCATATTTATTACTTCAAAAATTGTGAAAAAATTGTGAATGATGCATTTTAGTGCGCTTTAATTACTGTCCAAGTTTTATCAAAATTGGAGTTGTCAATTGCATAAAATAATTTTTAGAGTGATTTTTGTAGTTGATTTTTAATTAATTTCGCGGATAACATTTTTGAGAAATTTCAACTCTCCTGGATTCATCATTAAAATATCTATTTGAGATAAATCAATCTCTGGATAATTTGATTTCGTGGATTTATTAGAAATTAAATACCTGCAGTCGCTCTATTTTCAGAAAAATATTCATAAAAAAATCATAAAGTGTCAGAAAAATCCAAAAATTATAATGTAACTTCATTTCATCATATTTAACTTCCAGTAAAATTTTCATAATTTTTTCATATCATTTGCTTGAAAATATGCATAAAAACCCTAAAAAATATTGCATTTTTCATTTGTGCGTTTTAAAGCCAAGAATTCCAAAAAAGTCAATTTGCATTTATCATTGGATTAGGTTTACAGAAAAAAATATAACTTAGCCATTTTGGACTAATTTCACATTCAAATTAATTTTGGCTGAGTCGCTTATTTTCTTATTAACCTAATCCATCCGCATTTGTGCATTGGCATTTTTATCGCATAAAAAAATACCAAAAAAATTCCCACTTGGAAAACCGCAATCTAATTTATCTAACTTGATCCCGAGTTGTTCCTTTGCCTCCTTGAGTCGACCCTGGGGCTTGCCCAGGCTAAACAAACATCAAACCGCGCGTTAATTTCATTCGACGATTTAATCGAGCCGTGCGATAATTTTTGATCGAAGCGGATCTATCTGACTGTAATGCACTAGTCAATCATACGACATCGAAAGGGTAGATTTCCGCTCCGTCAATATACTGCCCACTACTGCTGGTAGCAACAATTATAACTGCTACTGTCCAATAGCAGTTGCAGCTGCTACTATGCAAATGCAGCCAACTAATTATCCAAGTTGCTGCAAGAATGTCCAATTCAACCCCCCCCCCTCTTGCAAGCAATTTGATCCTTCAATCTTGGAAGATCCAACATACAATTCAACCCCTCCTTTTGTTTCCATCCATGTTTTAACCCCTTATATAACTATTGATTCATGCCTTTAAAATAAGATTTTGTGGGTGAATGCATGCATCATTCAGAGCACGGATTTCATGATCTGGGAATTCGAGCCAATAGGGGTAAAATAGTATAATTATGATCAAGTTTCAAACCATCGTTTTACCATTATTAATACTTTAAAATTTCGAAAGACTTAGGAGTAAAATGGTATAATTATGATCAAGTTTCAGACCAATGTTTTACAGTTGTTCATGCTATAAATTTTAAAAGAAATAGGGGTAATATGGCATGAATTAGATCAAATTTTAGACCTAAAATATCTTTCTGACCTAAAATAACTACAGTTTTCATGTTGGTATCTATGAGAGATTGGAAATGTTTTGTTACAAATTAGTACCATGACCCAAATTTCAGATTATAAATTGGATACAAATGTCATGTTGAAATATGAAAGAATTAGGAGTGAATTGGAAGGGTTTAGTACCAAATTCAAACCTTAATTGTGATCTAGATTGCATATTTTAAGACCCAAATCAATTCACTGTTATACTTGATGTCATGGCTTAAATATAACAGAGTTCAGGGTAATTTGCATACTTTAAGACCCAAATTCTTTCCACAATTATACTTGATTTCATGACTTAAAATTGAAAGAATTTGGGGGTAAATTGCATATTTTAAGACCCAAATTCAGTCCACTATTATACATGATTTCATGGTTAAAACTAAAAGAAATTGGGGGAGATTGGCATACATTTTAGTGCAGATAACAGTCCACTGTTAGGCACTAATTTCATGATTGAAAAATGAAAGAAATTTGGGTTATTTGCAAACATTTTTGTGCTAAAATCAATCCATTATTATACTTAGATTTCATGGGGAAAATTTTGGAGATTTGAGAGTGATTATAATGTATTTAAGATCCAAAATTAGATAATTAAATTTCTACTGTTTCATGAGTAAATTTAAGAGTTTTGAGGATGCGTGTAAGATCCAATTTTAGATCGGTTAATATCTACTGATTTCATGATGATTGAGGAGAAATCTAGGATAAGTCAAGTTTTAGAACATAAATTAGCCACTGATTTCATGGCTAAAAATTTAGATATTGGGGATGATGTAGCATATATATTTAGATTAACTTTATATTTATTGAGCGACTCCTAATATCATGACTTAATAAGAAAAGTTGGGAATTTTACATTAATTAAAAAACTTGAATCCAAACCTAATGATCAGCACCTAATCTCATTCTTTTAAAATGAGAACATTAGGATTTTCATAAAAGTGAATTAAAAAATCTAGATTAATAATCTTCCCATTAAATTAAAAGTTAAATAAGAAAAGTTTGGAATTTTTATATTGAATTTAACTTAGATCCAGATCCAATGAATATCTGCTAAACTTATGATTTAGAAATGATAACATGAGACCTCAATGACCGATCATCTACATTAATTAATCTTTTAGGTATACACTACTAACTATAGATCACTATTTACAAAAGGACATAGATCTGTATAGTCGACCACTGAAAGGATTGAGAAAAAAATAGGGCTGCTAATTGAACTGAATCATTCAATTTCGATTAGGATTCGTTCGATGCAAATTCGAAAAAAGTTCGATTCGAAACCAAATGATCTGAATTTGAATTTAACTTGTGTATTCGATTCCCTAATGAATCGAATCTGAATTAACATAAATTTGGTCGATAATAATTCGATTTGATTTGGTATTTAAATGCATACATTTGTGTATTTATGTGTCCATGTATTTATATACACACACACACTACATACATATGCATGCATATAATTCATCATATTTACATACATACATGTAACAACAACTATTGGTTGATTAGGATCTTTTTGAATATTCTTGTGCAAGGAATTATATCATAATTATATCAAAAGGTTGACTTGTGTTAGTAAATAGTCACAGAAAAGAACATATGAATATGTATTAAAAAAGTTACTACATTTAATTTACATTGAAAGATTTAGCATTTGCATTGTATCACTAAACATAACATGTACAAGCAACTAAAGATACTCTCAAACCAGCTTACTACATGATTAAATGGTTAATTTTAAACTTCTAATCATATCTGGGCTCCATTGATATGTTTTATCATGTGCAACATTCATCACTATGATTTCCATACTCCTAAGCTACACCGACATGACTTGTCGATGTATGACGTGTATATGCAACATTACCCCCCCAATGAGACCCATTCTCTTTCCTTTCCTCTTTATCACTATTCAAGTGGTTTGACTGTAAAATATGTTATGAGTTAGAGATGTGGGTCTTTCATGCATCGATTATACACAACATCTATGTTCATGTCTTTACTTCTTATTTTAACCTAGTGAAGGTAACTTAGGTATGAGTTACTTTGTAAAAGTACAATAATCAATCTTACCATGCTATTCAGAAATTTTGAGACATTAAGTGGATACAAAGCACTCTAAACCATACCCAATTTAATATTCATATATTTATGTATAATCCTATTAGTTAAAGCCTAAATACTGAATATAAAAAATAATAAAAAATATTAGATATAAAATCTAATAGGAAAAATCAAATGTTTAATAATTTTATTCTAAATCCTCACCAGCTCACTCACACATTTATTTTTATGTTCCCATATTCCTTACACTTCCTTTTCCATTCCCCCTTTCATTATCTACCAAAGATCTTAAAAACCCATGGTGGATTATGTGGTCTTCTCCTAGCACGTGAAAATGATGGTTTTGCTACTTTGAGTACCTCCTTAACATTTGTCATGATTCGAAATTTATCTAAATTTTTTTCATTTGCTTTTTTGTTGTTTTGATTTTCCTTGCATGGTAATCTATGATGATTATCATTGTCAAGGCGAAATTTATCATCACATGAATAATATACAAGTTCTTCTCACCATAATGTAAGTTGTTCCTTTGTACATAAAAAATTCGTATATTTCATTTTCTTGGCTTAGTTTTTTTTTTGATGTGGAAGATCCTTACATTTAATGAAGAGGTTATATCTTTTTACATTATTTTCTATGATTCTCATTATTTCAAATAATAATATTAATTTGTATCAAATTTCTATATAAATATGATCTTGTATTGCTTTAACATGCAATGGTAATTAGAATGTGTTTTGCTTTTTCGTCAATGATATTCTATCTCTTTGATAGGATCATATAATTATATTATATGGATGCATTCCTTCATCATAGAAAAAAGAGTATATTTAGATTGCTAAGGACATCCATATTGTAAAAATTAGGTACTTATTGTATGGTATTGGTTTGATATTTTACTTGATTTTATAGATTTTTCAATTTTCTTAGTAATATACTTTCAAAGTTAGAATCACACATTAAAAATATTATATTAATCTTCAAAAAAATTTATTTATATTATCTCTAAAACATCAATTAACATTTCAAATTCGAAATAAAATGAATTGAATTAGAATATTTGAAACTCAAATTGAATTGAATCGGAGTTTAAGATAGTAAATTCGTTTGAAATTTGATTCGAGTTTGGATTCGAAACTTTTATAATGAATTGAATCAAAATCCTGGTGGATTCAAAGGAATTCGATTCGATTAGCACCCCTAGAAAGAAATGAGTAGTCAAGCAAGTGAAAATGTTGGGAATCAGTGATGACTAAAAATTAATAGTGTTGGTCATTGTGACTCTGACACATGGCTGTGCAAGAGTGTGGTGACCCTCAACTTGGTGGGAGATAGGAAGCCCGGCTAGGGTAGTGGCCAGCTACTTTGCAGGTCTAGGATCCCTATCCTTTTTACAATTTTCACACGAGCTCCTAGTGTTTTTATGCTTCCTTGGGATCCGAGTTTTTGACATGTTTTGCTTATGATATTTTAGTAGGGTGCTTAGGCAGGAGAACCCTCGGTTTTGATTTTTGTAGCTCCTTTTGCCCATACCGGTCGGGTCGGTTTTTGGAGTGACTTAGTCCAGAAATTCTCTCCCACCCATCTCAGAGGTGTAGTTTGGGAGTGTGACAAGCCCTCTCCTAGACCACATTTCCACTGGGTGGGCGAGATGGAAGAGTCTCTTAGGAGGCTTCCTCACCGCTTAAGTTTTGGTTACTATTATCCCAGTAGGTCATGGTAAAGATGGGATTGTTTTCAGGTGTAGTTGAGATTGGTTACAGTTGGGTTTGGTTATAATTGAGCTTGGCTACAATTGAGTTTAATTTCAGTTGAGTTGGTATTGTTCTTGACATTGTTTATTTTTCTACCAGTAAGTCCTGGATAGGAAAACATCATGAGACAGAATCATCAATGATCATCAATCATAGGCATTTGATGAGAATTTAGAACTACTACTAAGGATGTTAGGAAAAGCTAGTAGACATGTTGGAAACATAGTTAGGATGCATTATACTCAACTACATGCCTACAGAGGCACCCCAACCCTAAGGTATCCTTCACACCTTAGATTCATGGTGTGAGGACACACTCAGACCAAGACCACATACTATCCACTAAGGATGAGATTTTAACATAGATAAAAGTCATATCAGGAACTCATCATCTACAATCTTAAGATCCATCAACATTAGTCATAAGTAATAAAAAGATAATAACCTACATTTGGATCCTATAATTAATATATGAAATGTATATATGGAAAGTTAATCGGCGATGGGTGAACATGGTATATACATAGAAAATAGCTTGAAAATCCATTTTTATGCATGTAGCTTATTATATTTACATGTTAACATCTACCTACTTGCTTTCTTTTAAAACCATTGAATTACCTGTTATTTTTAATATGTTGGATTGTATTCGACCTTTTTTGACATTTCCCTTGTTCCCAACATGTATTGCAGGCAAGGTGCCTGCATCATAGTAGATTGACAGTTGCATGTTGATATTCCTTAGTTTCTGTTACCATACACTTGATTATAGTTTTTGTACAAGATAATATAAATGTTTCTCCATCTCTTCTACAATTTGGGATACTTGTAAATATTGCAGTTTCCTTCTCTTATGTTACATGTAAATATATATGAAAATTAATAGAAAAATGTGAATTTGGTGACACTTGTTATTATGTGCCTTGTTATTTAAATTGTGAATGACATTCCAATGTGAAAAATTTTCCCTACATTTCAGTAACCTAATGCGATCAATTATGAATATAATATGTGAGTGTTGAGTAAACGTGTAACCCAGATCTGCGGACGTCATGTTCAGTATCAGAATCGTGGAACCCCGCTACACACTTTCGTAATAAAATTCCAATTGCATCAAGTTCTCTAGTAATGACATACCTATGACTTATCGTGAGTCCTGGAGGGAAATATGACATTCAAATTTGATAACCACAAATGCCACCAATTGCAATTAATTTTTATACAGTATCCCAAGAAGGGAAAAGATCAGTTAGAAATATCAACAAACAACAACTATTATGATTAATAAATATCAGTTCTCGTGCAAAACCACGACGTCCTGAGCTTTCTAAGAGATGGTGGATCGTTTGGAGCGCATCCTGACCACCCTTACCGACCTCCAATAGCAGCATATTGCCATTCGAGATTAGTTGGACCAGATCTTGGGCAAATAGATGAAGATCTTCGACAAAGATACTTATATAGAGATGAGGTTCGAGGGGCTGTCTGATTTCACTTACCATCCGTCTCAGGATGGAACACGACAGGATCATTCCCAGCATGTAGAGGTTCAATAGCCTCAGTTCGATGATCCATATGAGGAGATACCAGTACATGGAGCTGGGGATGGAGATTATGGAGCAAGACCATGTACTCTTTGCAGATGATGACATACATGAGCACTCCGCTATTCACAGGCATCAGTCAATTTTCACTTCCTATCAGTGAGCCAATGTGCCCATGCTCGAGGGAACCGGGACATCAGATGAGACTGAGTGGTGGCTAAAGAGGGTGATGGAGGTACTTCAGATGATTCACACCACAATTCTCGTGGTTATCTTTTAAGGAGTATTCACCGATAGCATTCGCTGAGAGATGGTGGGAGGAGACAATTTCTGAGTTTGGATCTGAGCCCACATGGGCTAATTTTGAGATGAGATTTAGATCCCTTTTATTTTCTAGGAAGTGTAAGGAGTCCCAACACCAACTATTCGCTGAGCTATGATAATGGTAGATGACAACTAGATAGTACTTTGTTCGCTACATTAAGATGTCGCGAGACACTAGTAGTCGTTTCTTTTCTAGATGAGAATCTAGAGAAGTTCATCAGAGGGATGCATGAAGAGGTCCAAGAGAAGCTGGTCGGACTATATATCACTTCTATCTCTGAGGCTACTAATGCAGCATATAAGTTTGAGGACATCAGAGAGAGACGCTTCGGGAGCTCGTATGGAGCGGTACCACACTCCAACGGTCATTAGGGCTGATTTGGCAACTATTTCACTACAAGAGAACAGTCTGATGGTTTCATCCTTCAGGATCAACATTTTCATGTAGTGCCCGGTCTTCTCCAACTACTACTTTCTGAGGAGCACTCGCCAGATATGGCACTAGTCAGCTTAACCATCTGGTTCGCAAAGAGTGGACAGACTCCCAACACGATCGAGTAAGATCACTGACACAAAGACTAGCCTTACCCAATTAGGTTGATGTTTTTTTGCGCAACCAGTGGCGTTATTATTAGCCTTAGTGCTCCCTGGCTTCTGGTGAGCCTCGACCGTAGCCACAACCATTACAGCTGCAGGCTGGAAGATTCTGTGGCAGGAACTACAACTTTATGAGATCGTCAAGATTGACATAGAGTGTGGTCGGTTCGAGTACTACACCAATTAGACAGGGACAGTTACATGTAGTGACTGAGGAGTAGGCACAATCAGCAGCTACTGTGATGAAAGGTATGGTCTCAATCCTGAGACAAACTTTCCATGTTTTGTTTGATTCTTGAGCAATACATTCCTTCATTGCTTCGAGGTTACTAGCTTCTTTAGATAGAGTTGCAAGAATCTCATCCTCCTTACCACATCAATTGGATAGGTGGCTTGTAGTTAGTCATTTCACTAGTAGTCAAAGACTTACCAGTGCTGATTGGTGATCATGAGATGATCGCAAACTTTCTGTTACTACATCTCGATGAGTTTGACTTTATTTTGGGCATGGATTGGTTATCAACTCACCATGCGCTTGTTGTTTGCTTTAGGAAGACAATTGTCTTCAAGATTCTGGACTTTCCTGAGTTCACTTTTGAGGGTACGTTACATGACTCCAAAAGGGAGTACATATAAGTGTTGATAGCCTAGAGACTAGTTGATCAGGGATGTCATTGATATTTAACATTTGTTCGATAGATATCCGATCATGAATCGATGACATAGAACATAAGAGTAGTATCATACTACCAAGATGCATTTCCTCATGAGTTACTAAGGTGACCTCTTGAGAGAGATATTGAGTTCGAGATCACATTATTACCTTATACATAGCCAATGTCGATGGCTCCATATCGCATGGCACTAGTCGAGTTGAGAGACTTGAAGGTGCAGTTGCAGGAGTTACTTTACTAGGGTTTTGTGAGGCCGAGCACTTCACCTTGGGGTGCTCCAGTTCATTTTTTTAGGAATAAGGAAGGATCAATGAGACTGTGCATTTTTTACATGTAGCTAAACTAGAGAACGGTAAAAGAATCGTTATCATTTGCCTTGCATCGATGGCTTTTTGATTAGCTTCAGGGATCTTTAGTATTTTCGAAGATTGATCTTCGATCTGGCTACCATAAGCTGATGATTTGAGAGGCAAATATTACGAAGACAGCTTCCAGAACCTTATATAGACACTACGAATTTGTGATGATGATGTTTGGTCTCACCAATTCCCAAGCAGCATTCATGGAAATGATGCACATGATCTTCCATCCATAATTGGACATATTTGTGGTGGTATTCATTATTAATGTGTTGATTTATTCTCGGAATGAATGGGATCACACAAATGATCTGAAGATTGTTTTGGACATACTCCGAGAGCACAAGTTGTATGCCAAGCTGAGCAAGTGTGATTTCTGATTATACCAAGTCTCATTCCTTGGGCATGTCATTTTTGGAGTAGGTATCGCAGTTGATCCTGCAAATATAAAGGCAGTCATATCTTGGAAGCATCCCAAGACAGTTACTCAGATTTGGAGCTTCCTTGGACAAGCGGGCTTACAATCGCTTCATCAACGAGTTTTCACGAGTTGTTCTTCCCTTCACACGTTTGAAACAGAAGGGAGTTCCTTTCATTAGGGATAGTTCATGTGAGCAGGACTTCAGGGCATTGAAGGAAAGATTGACAACTGCACCCATTCTTGCACTCCCTTCAGGCACCCAGGATTATACAAACTATACAGATGCCTTAGAAGAAGGTCTAGGATCAATGTTTATGCGGCAAGGTAACGCGATTGCTTACGCATGACATTAGTTGGGGCCGCATGAGAAGGATTACCCCACCCATGACATGGAGTTGGAAATAGTTTCCTTCACCTTGAAGATATGGCGCTACTATCTCTATGGGGAGAATTTCAAGATTTTCACATATAACAAAAGTTTGAATTATATCTTTGATCAGAAGGAATGATTATGGGACAACGCATGTGGCTTGAGCTACTAAAGATTATGGTTGCACGATTTCTTACCACCTCAGTAAAGGAAATGCGGTGGTAGATGCGCTTAGCAGTAGAGCTCATGCTGAGGATACGACAAACAGGTTATATACGTGGGATATGTTCTCAACTTTGACTGATTGGCATCCTCAAGGGAGTGCATCCATATATACTATCGTACCTCCACGATTCAACAGTCTTAAGTATCACATAGTAGAAGGATAGAGGATAAATCCTTGGACTCGAGATAGATAATATGTGCCGTCAAATACGAATATGATGATTTTAAGGTGACAGAGTCCATTTTGTGGAAGGCTAGTCGGGTCGTTGTGCCTAATGATGTGCAGTTACGCATATATATTCTTGATAAGGCACACAAGTCATGATTATATATTCATCCTGGCGGCACGAAGATGTACCGTAATCTACGCTATTTCTGGTGGGAAGGGATAAAGCATGATTTGGTACATCATGTTAGCAGATGCAAGACATGTCAGATGGTCAAGGCTGAGCACAGGAGACCACTAGGGTTACTGCAGTCTCTCCCCATTCCTGAGTGGAAATGGGAGAGTATGTCTATGAATTTCATCACTGGACTGACAAGGACACCTGGCGGACATGATGCTATTTGGGTTGTTGTTGACAAGTTGACCAAGTCGGTCCATTTCATACATGTCCGCATGACCTACACCCCATTTCGAATGGCCAGGCTATATGTACAAAACGTTATCAGGCTCCATGGTATACCACGTGAGGTAGTGTCTAGTAGAGTCTCGTGGTTCACATCGCACTACTTGTACCGGTTCATATCTGCACTACAGACAGAGTTGAAGATGAATTCCACATACGATCCACGAACTGACAGACAGAGCAAGCTCACCATTCAGACACTTGAGGATTTACTATGTGCATGCACTCTTGAGTGGAAAGGGTGTTGGAATTACCACCTGCCATTAGTAGAGTACACGTACAAAAATAGCCATCTATCCAATATCGGCATGGCACCATTCGAAGCATTATACAGCCTAAGATGCCTAACACCTCTCAGCCGGTGTGAGGCATATGATCATGCTCTTTACTCCGTAGATCTATTGGAGGAGATTACGGGGGTTGTATATCTTAAGAGACGAAAGCTCCTGACGGCACAAAGTCGCCAGAAGAGCTATGCAGACTGTTGGAGAAGAGACTTAGGATTTCAGGTAATTCAATTATCTTCTCTTCATATATTGCAAATATGGTTTATTAAAATATTTAACTTAATCTTCCATACTGATGAAATTCTTGTAAACACAAGTAGGAGATTGGGTGTTCCTACGAGTATCTCCCATGAAAGGAGTACAGATATTTCGTGTCTGTGGCAAGCTGGTGCCACGATGTGTGGGACAATTTGAGATCATTTCTCATGTAGGGAATGTGGTCTACTGAGAAGCCATTCCTCCACACCTTTCATCCATACTAAAGGATATGGTAATATCCTTAAGCACATCACGAAAGCGTGAGGATTGCATCGTATACGATGGGAGCGACTAGTCGCACTTGTAGCTCGAGGCAATGAAATATAAACAATTTTCATGCGATGAAATCACATGATCCAAGAACACTTCTCAGATCATTTCATATAAACCACAAAGAAGTATTAGGGTTACGTCTTGAAGCATGGTTGCGAATGAGTCTCTAAACGAAGAGACCTCTTGTCTCAAGTCCGATCTGACAGAGAAGACGCTTGCGAGCACGATGATGAAAAGCGTGCTCCTCGTAATCCATGTTGATGATCCAAGAAACGAATCTATGATGAATCCGTGATTCATTAACTTTTCTGTCACATTTGTCTTAAAACCCTTAACAACTGTAGGTAAATATTCATTAATTTCCATCTTTTAATAAATCCTCATTCATGAATAAAAAGTCACTTTTAACCATCAAAATCATGTAAATAAATAAAGCACAAGAAAAAGAACAAAAGGCAGATTGAATATATGTATATATGTAAAATATGACTTAAAATATA
Source organism: Ottelia alismoides (assembly GCA_037367405.1). Classification (NCBI taxonomy): domain Eukaryota; kingdom Viridiplantae; phylum Streptophyta; class Magnoliopsida; order Alismatales; family Hydrocharitaceae; genus Ottelia; species Ottelia alismoides. Next base: position 46,069 of record JAZKJV010010715.1, on the reverse strand, counting down.
AATATAACTGCAAGGTATATTTATAGCCTAACCCCCGAGACCAAGTCAGCATGGATTGGTCGACAAACCAAAAAGTAGGGGGAGATAAGGAAAGAAAACTGTAAAAATAAATTAATACACACACCATGTGCATTTCACTATTTATAAAATAGATACAAAAATTCAATGAATTTTAATCAATTCATATATACATATTTTTAACCAAACTCTTTTCCTAATTATTTCTAAAAAAGTATATAAAAATATAAAAATAAGTTAAAAATATTACCCTGTATAATGCCAAGAAACCCAACCTGTAAATTGTTAAAATCTCAACTTCCAAACATCATAACTTCCTCATACGAACTCCAATTTCACTCTACCCACCTTTGAAGTTCATAAAATAATATTCTCTAATTAATAAAGATGGTTTCATCGAATTCGGAGTCCGTTTGCAAAAATGTCGGTTTTGGGACCAAAAGACAATAGGGTTGCTAGGCTATTTATTTTATACAACACACTTTATTTATAGTTTTCTTAATTTTATAATTTCTAAATATTTTCATGATATTGTGTTTTAACCCCAATTTATTTCATAATTTTTGGAGCTTATTTATTATTTTAATAAAATAAAAAACCTAAAATTATAGGTATAAATGAAATGTATAACTTATACCCTTATTTATTAATATATGTAAATTAATTTATTAAAATCTATAAAAATTCACACCAACCTTATTTATTGTTCTAATAATTAAGAAAATAAAAAATTAATTATTAATAATTTATTTATTAAATTAAAATTTCAAAACGTATATATATATATTAATATAATATTTATATTTCAAAAAATATTTATTATTTGTAAAAAGTAATTATTCCATAAATTAGATTATTAATTTATTTACATTTCTTATATTTATACTTATTTAAAATAAACTAATTTATTATTTAATATCGAATTTCTAATTAATTTTGAACTTCTGGCCAACCAGGTGCTGACACTTGTCAGCACCTGGATCGTCTCCTTCAAGAAGGTTGTTTTGGAGTTTGTTCTGACCAGCCATGTTCAACCATTTATTCCACCCGCCTCATAATCCTCTTCGATGATCTAAGCCACTGATTGTCTTCACCTAACAACCTACTCCATCGCCTATCCTTAGATTTAACTTAGGGAACACGAATTTGATCTATAAAAACCCCCAAAGGTCGTCAGTTCATACCTAACTTTCCAACTATCCAGGAACTCCAATTCCAGTAGCCGACCCCCCCAACTTCTCCACCTTTTTCCGGCCATCTTCGGTGGTGACAGCATCTAGGAGACACCCGCGTGGAGGAGGGAAGTCAAGGGAAGAGTTCCAAGGTGCTCCACTGCCCTTGAATCGCAGCTTCGGGCCGCGTGAAGCTCCGGTGTACCGCCCGTCGAGCCATCACCAGGAGGTCATACACCTCCAGTTCACAGGTAACTTCTTCCATCTTTATCATGTTATTTCTCGACATCCGTGCTCTGGTTAGTAGAGTTACGACCGTTATTAGATCCCTTAATCATTCATCTGAAATGCCACTTAAAAACCCATCTTCATTTCGTTTCCAAATCAAATCAAATCGCGTACCAATTTCTTTCCATTTCACTCGCACATATCATCTATTCTGGAAACGCATTTTCGAACGTGCAATCTTTAATTCGTTAGCTGATTTCTTCGCAAATCGAGCACATATATTTGTTATTTGCAGATTCATCTAGCATCTGAAGCAATTGCAATGCTCTTGGAGCTTCTGATCTTCACATACTTCTTGATCAAAGAAAGCACAACAAACATCTTCAACTTCAAGGAGTAGTGATCTGCCATCTTCATCGACCCTTTCCCACAGTTCGAGACCATCTTCGACCGTTGTCTACCGTGGGCGAGCTCGAGGGGTGGAGGAGCGTCCCCTCTGGCCCCGCCAGAGGCTTCAGAACACCTTCTCTCGCCGGAGAGAAATTGGAGAAGGAAGCTCAGTCAGCTACTCCACTGTCCGGGAAAGAACCTGAAGAACAGCCCGACGCACAGGCTGCTGACACGTGGAGGGCGTGCAACTTTCAGATCGCGCCATCTCCGTTCTAATCCTAGCCATTCAAACCGAAAGGGTGTGAGATTTGCATACTAAAGCCACCGACTTTCAGAAATTCCAGAACGCTCCTAAAGTTTCCAGAAATTACATTTAGGTCCCTCCACAGGGACCTAAATGTAAAAACTTTTATTTTTCTTTCAAAACAGTCCCTGCGAGGACCATTTTGCAGAATAATTTTGATAGTTTTCTTGCGATTACACCCCTGGGCTGTAGGGGATATTTGGACCTATTCTTGATCTTATTGTTCGTAGTTTTTCTTGGGTAGTTACACAACTACCTCCGCAAGCTTTCATTGAATTTTCGTGTGTTTTTATCGTGTTTTTATCGAGTTTTAATTCTTCGAAAATCGACTCCTTTTGTTTTGTTTTCGTGTCTATTTCGAGCCCTCTGCTCGGCTTTCTACCTACTATAAAGTATCATCTACCTATATTCACCTATTACTTAATAAATAAATCTTTTGAAAAATATCCTTTTTGAAAATTAAATAAAAATTTGAAAAGATTAAAATCAAATAAAAAATTAAAAATAAAAATAAAAATTAAATAAAAAAGTGTTTCTTTTCTTTGAAGAGATAAAATAAAATCGCAAAAATATTCCTTAAAAAAATCAAAGCATTCTATTCTTCCTCCTTGAGTTCAACCCATGCACACTTACCTGGTAAAATAAAGAGTGTAGGTTTTCCTTTTAAAACTGAATTTGTTTGATCAGAGCTAGGATCCGGATTGCAACTTTCTACATCGACAACCGTATTTCAAACGGCTTTGTTTCTTTCGGTTTTTCTTACGGTTCTCTCGACTCTTTTCTCGATTGATTTCGTACGGCTTTTCATACAACTAACTAATTTTTGCAGGGCCTGCAGGATCAACCGGCTTCTTAGGGAGCCGAATCAGTTGAAAGAGCAGAGGTCGGCTTCTTCTTCACGAGTCAGCTGCAGAGGGCATATTTAGTTAGAATATTTTTGTAAAAGAGAGAGAAAGGGAGAGAAGCTGTAAAAGAGAATAAACACCCCCCATTTTTTTCGGGGTCTGATTCGCCGGATACCGTGTATTCGAGGGATCAAGGTACCCACCACGGTTTTTCTCGCCTTATCGATTTTTCCACGGCTTTTTAGATGCTTGCTTAGATTTTTTCTATCTGATTGTGCCTACGTAGTTAGTCTTAGGACTCACAACCTAGGTGCATAATTTTAGGTTTTTTATAAAAGGAAAAAAAATTAATAGACCTTTGTTTGAAAAAAATTCAAAAAATTACAAAACCACAAAATAAAATCGGGACTGCTAAACATAACTGACCTAAAAAGCCGTAACGATTCATCTACTTTGGGAGAGTAACCCCCGCACAACTTCTCTGAGTGCGCGAGCGAGAGCCGACCCATAAGGTTAGATCCCAAACCCTCTATTTCCCGCGAAATACTACTTAGTCCATACACCTGATCACTGTTCCTCAGTGGGTACTCTCGGGTAGACAGAAACGGTCCGGGTGTACTTAGCAGAGTTGGAGGTTTAGAGGACATTGTGCAAGGCTCCATCCTCAAGTAACACGGGTAGCTGGAAACGGTCCGTACTTACTCCCATACTGGCTAAGTGCGAGTGATCTTCTGTAAGGACTCGGGCCAGTGTTTCGGAGAAACCATCGGGCACCTATTGGCTCGCTCAGCCCGCGATAACCGAAACTTGTTTGCTAATTATAACCCTAAAACCGACAAGATAAAAGACTAAACTTATACGGTCTTCATCAGGTTGAGTTGGTGAACATGGGGTTTGCTTTGTGTTTGCTTGCGGGGCGTGAGTTTCAGCGGTTTTCGCATTTATCCTTCTCAGTTGAAACGTAAATCTTGCTCTCCCGATCAATTCTCTTGACATCGAAGATGACGTCTCGACGGCTTTTCTGCTCAGACTCCGTGAGCTTTCAACCGTCCACCGTCGAGCGTACTTCTTCACAAGCTCAGGATGACCCTCTTCTCGAGCTGGTCCCATGAGATCTCGAGGAGAGTCAGACCCAGACTCCCTCGCCTCCTGGCCAGAATATTGAGGCAGACCCTTGCCTCAATAAATCTAGATCTCCAGCCGATTTTTCGCTGAGTTCGTACGAGAGTTTCTCTTTCACAGACGATCAGATGGCTCGTGGCAAAGGACCAGCAGCAGATGAGAGGCCACTAGTTGGGGAGCAGCATGAAGGAAGACCGGATCCAACTGCAGATATTACTACAGGAATTCTCGATTCACATCAGCAGATGAATCTACAAATTCGAGAACAATTTCGAATTCAGAATGAACTACGGGCTGAAATAGCCGCGCTACGAGCAGGGGTCGAGAACCAATTACCGCCATCGGTTCCTGCGACTTTACGGGTTGAGTATGACCCGGGTGCTAGAACGCTCCACCATTGGATTTGGCTACCGCCGAATCAAGGGCCATACGAGCTGAGGCCGTCCTTCATTTCTTTGCTTCCCAAGTTCTACGTGAATGCCGCAGTGGAGCCGTTTACCTTCTTACAACAATTCGAGATGATTTGCGGTACGGCTTGTTATCCAGGAGTCACGCAGGAGGCTGTATGCCTCAAGGCCTTCCCCTTTGCCTTAACCGATAAGGCTCTTTACTGATTGAGTCATCTGGGAAGGGAAATCTCTACATGGGACGACATGAAGTCCACCTTCCTGCGTAAATAATTTCATCTGGGAAGGACGAACATGATGAGGAGCCAGATCTCCAACTTCTCGCAACTCCCGCATGAATCTTTCCATGAGGCAAGGGATAGATTCAAGGACCTTACGAAGAGATGCCCACATCATGAGATCCCGATGAAGGTGCTAGTTCAGAACTATTTTGGAGGACTCCAGCCGGACATCCAGGGGCTCGTGAGTGCTGCATGTGGCGATAGCTACTTGAACAAGGACGTCGAGTCAGTTTGGGCCATCTTCAAAGGGATGGCTGAGAACTCGAGAGTCGTGGACTTTACTCGGGTATTTCAGAAAGCCCCGTAGCCACCACATCACCGAGAACATCACAAGGTGGCTAATATCTCATATTCTGAATGCAACACCAACATGGGATACATTTGCGAGAAGCTAACGTTGGTGGATGTGATTCAAAAGCAAGTCCAAGACCTACAACCGCTGCGAGAGTTGGAGAAACTCTCATCTCTACCTCAGCAACTGAGTGATCTGTCGAAGAAGGTGTCTGATCTTCAGCTTCAGTACCAGCAGAGCCAATCTTCTTCGACCACGCAACCAGCACAGAGGATCTTACCCGCTCCGCCCACCCGTCTGATCCACTTTGTACAGAGCAAGCCAGAGACTCCGCAGCTTGATTGGCATGGGGATCAGTCTCACGCCAATCCCGGTCAGATCACTAGCACCGCAGAGATGGAGGTGGAGCCTCAATCCACTCTCGAGATCAACAGGATTTGGTATACTCTGATTCAGCAACCGAGTATACCGAATCAGCAGCAGCAGCCGTACGGTCATCCGCAGCATGGACGTCCGAATTTCCAGCACCGCCAGAGCTTCACGCCGTAATAGTCTCACCCCAATGTCTATCATCAGAGACCACATTCATATCAGCACCCTGCTAGCTATTCACAGAATTATCCTTATCAGCAGCCGCAACATTCCTCCACACCTCAGAGATACTCCCAGCCTTCTACCTCTTAGCAATACATGCCAAGGCAGGAGAGAGGAGCAAGCCAAGGCCACCACACCGAAACATAGATGTCTTCACAAGCCCAAGCACTCAACCAGATCATGGACATGCTGAGTACGCACCAGATTGCTCACAAAATTGAGATGGAGCAGATTAACCGTCTTCTGGACGAGTTAACCGCATCGAAGACCACTCTTCCAGCACAACCTCAGATGAACCCGAACAACAAGAGGAGGCATCCAGATCAGGTAGATACTACAGGTAATATCTCGTTTCCTGAATTTTTATCTAACTTCATTCATCTCAGGAGCGGTAGATCACCACAAGCACCTACTGGAGTAGAAGAGCAGGCATTTTACGAGGAGCACGAGCAAATCCATGAGCCGCAAGAATCTGATGCTGAGGAGGAGAAAAAGCACGATGATGTGGACAATTTTGCAGTATCAAGAGACGAGAGTGATGCTGACACAGTAGATATGGACACTAGCGAATCAGATGATGGCATCACGCAAGATCAGGCAGAGAATCCCGAGAAAAACATTTTTCCCCTGTCTTAGAGAGTTTTGTAAATAATTCTGAAACTCTCGATGTACAAGATGATTCTCATATCAATAAAAATTCTGATTTTCTGACTTCTGATTTTGTTCCTTTTCCCGATGCTTTGTTTGGAAAAGGAAAGAAAAATACCGAAAAGAATGTTGCTTTACCATTGATCGAAAGATTATTAAAAGATCGGATCTTTCTGAAGATCCCACTTCACGATGCCTTAGATCAGTTTCCTATGCTTAAGAATCAATTGAAAAACTGATGCACCACGCGTAGGTAAAAGATATCCCGAACAGAGAAACATGTCTTGACTAAGGCTACATCTTGTGCGATACATAATAAGTTACCAAAGAAGAAGAAGGACTCAAGTGCGCATTATGTCAGATGCGAGATTGCAAAAGCAGAATTCGATCGCACTCTATTAGATAACGGTTCCTCGATCAATCTGATACCCTCTTCCTTACTCGATAAGCTCGAGTTAGGTCCTCTTTACAAATCCCATGCGATCCTTCAGTTTGCTGATAGATCCGTAAAGAGACCTAAGGGTATACATAGGAACGTTATCGTAATCGTGCAGGGTCTGCAATTCCCAGTGGACTTTACGGTCCTGGACATGGATTGCCCTACACAGTTACACCTTACCCCGATCATTCTCGGGAGGCCTTTCTTAGAGGCCGCAAAGGCTCTCTTCGATTATGATACATGGAAGGTATCTTTTCGCGACGAGGGAGAGAAGGTACATATAGAGATGGCGAGAGAATCGAACACAGCCAGTGATGTATCTTTTGATTTTCTGAGTTCTTTAGCCTCCTGCGATTACATGGATGAGGTCCATCTTGACGACCTCGAAAGATATCAGGTAGAGACCCAAGAATGCTTAACATAGGACAGGTCCGAGACCACAGGGGTGATTCTTCATACGGAACTTGATATTTTATTCTGGATGATGAGAAGCAAAGGGATCAGACTTCTAACGAACTTATTGCAGACCTTTTAGATTCAGAGAATTTACGCGATTCCTCTGTCTCGTGTTGGGGCACGTCATCTCCCAGTGAGGCATGGAGGTTGACCCTGCCAAGGTGGATGTCATCAAGAAACTTGAAACACCATCCAACATCAAACAATTATGGTCATTTCTGGGGCATGTCGGCTTTTACCGACGGTTTATCCACGACTTCTCCAAAATTTCCCGACTGATAACTGAATTATTAGGCAAAGACATCGAGTTCGTGTTAAATGATAAATGTCTTAATCCCTTCCTCACATTGAAAGAGAAGATTATTAGTGCTCATGTCCTACAACCGCTTGATTGGTCTCTACCCTTCGAGATCATGACGGATGCTTCAGATTTTGCGGTCGGGGCTGTATTAGGATAAAGGAGGAACGGACTTTCCGTTACCATTCACTATGCCAGCAGAACCTTAGATGATGCTCAGAGAAATTACACAGTGACAGAAAAGGAGATGTTGGCAGTAGAGTTTGCATTAGATAAGTTCCGATCATATCTTCTTGGCTCTAAAATCACAATCTATACTGATCATTCAGCAATCTGATTTCTGAAGAAAAAGAAGGATGCCAAGGCACACCTTCTTAGATGGATTCTATTACTTCAGGAATTCGATTTGGACGTCAAAGATAAACCTGGGGTAAAGAATGTGGTAGCTGATCACCTCTCCCGATTACAGTCATATCAGCCTTCAGATGAGTACACGCCATAGATCACAGAGAGATTTCCTGACGAGAGCATCTTTACGGTTACCGAACTTCCGTGGTATGCAGATATAGTGAAATTTCTAGTCACACAGAAAAGTCCTCAGGTTAGCCTAAGAACCGAGTTGATAAACTAGTTTTTCAGGCATGATACTACCATTGGGAGGATCCGATTCTTTTTCGCGAAGGACCAGATTGCGTTTACAAGCGTTGTATTCCTCAGGAGGAATATAATAGTGTCCTCACATTGTGTCATTCTTTAGAGTCAGGAGGACATCACTCAGAAATAGGACAGCGCAGAAGGTACTTCAGAGCAGATTATGGTGGCCGACTCTTACTAGAGATGCCTGCACATTCGTGAACAGTTGCCCAGATTGTCAGAGAGGTGTAGGGACAGTCAGTGCCAGAGATGCAATGCCAATGCGACCTGTCATTATTTGCAAGATCTTTGACGCGTGGTCATAGATTTCATGGGACCGTTCCCTTCTAGCAGCGGCTTTGAGTACATTCTTCTCGTTGTAGACTATGTTAGTAGATGAGTGGAGGCTATACTCGCACGAGTCGCAGACAATAAGATCGTTTGCAAGTTCCTAAGGGAACATATTATTTCGCGGTTCAGGATCCCACGTATTCTCATTTCTGATGGGGGTAGCCATTTCATTAATAAGGAGGTGAAAAAGCTAGTGAAGCAATACAACATTGATCACAGAGTAGCTTCTCCTTACCACCCACAGACGAACGACATGGCTGAAGTTTCAAATAGGGAGGCGAAATCAATTCTCCAGAAACTAGTACGACCGGATAGGAAGAACTGCTCACTGCTTCTAGATCAGGTTCTTTGGGCATATCGTATTGCATACAAAACTCCCTTAGGTACTTCACCATTCAGACTGGTTTATGGAAAGCCGTGCCACTTGCCTGTAGAGATCATGCACAAATTTGAATGGGCAATTCGAGAGATATAATAGATGCACAGAAAGCAGGAGCCAAGAGAAATATATATCTGAATGAGCTGGTAGAGATTCGAAATCAAGCATACGAGAATACAGTCATCTATAAGGACAAAGTGAAGAAATGGCATGACAAACATATCCAGCACAAGAGCTTTGTCCCTGGGCAGAAAGTCTGGTTGTTCAATGCGAGATTGAGAATTTTTCCTGGCAAATTAAAAAGCAAGTGGGAAGGATCGTACATAGTCAGAACGGTACACGACAATGGCAGTATAGCAATATCAGATGTGTCAGCTGGTGCAGAGCCGTTCGTGATTAACGGGCAGATGCTGAAGCACTTCGTCGAAACTACTGATCATCTGGCCCGTACTGAAGTGATCTATTTTGTATAGGAATCGTGATCATTCTTTCACTTCATCTCATCATATACAAATTCTTTTGAGCCATTCGATTCTGGAGATCCACAACACTTGTACATTCTTCGTAGGCCACAATCGTCCCCATTTTTGCTCGTCTTCTATGCTTTGGATACCAGATCCTAAGTATAGGGGGGACCGATTGTTTGCTGATTCATGTTTTATATTTTGTTCTGATTCTTTTTGTATAGCCTTTCTTTTTCACAAATCACTGGTCTCCGTTTTTTTGGCTACACTCTTTTCTAAACTTAGGATGACTTATCCTAAGTATAGGGGGGACCGAGTAATTTCGATGATTTCGTATTCTTTTCCATTTGAATTTTTGTTATTTATTCTTTTTCATTCAGTCATTCCGTTTTTGCTCTCCCGTGATACTTACGATGACTTTATCGTAAGTATGGTGGGGTTGACTGACTTGTACTCGATATTCTTTTTCACCCACTTTTACTTAGCAAGAGTTATGTCCTCCTTTTTCTCTTTTGACGCTATGAGGACATAGCACAAGCTAAGTATAGGGGGGTGCGCATATATTGAATATATACTTTTGTCCATAACTCATACTTTTATGTATTTTCTATATCTATAAAATCCATAAAAAATGGGTAAGGGTTAATTTAAAATCCAATTATATATCTATTTATTACTTATAAAACCCTTGTAAATAAGTAAAATATGTTTAAACCTTGTATTGAAAATCTGTAATTAAAATATGTACTTAAAATTTGTATAATACTTATTTAAAATCCTATTTATTAAAACATGTGTAAAAACCATTTAATCCTTGTAAAATCCTTGTAGATAAAATCTGTAAAATACATTAGATACTTAACTCGAATAAAATATATCTTGTAAAATTCATGGATAAAAACTTGTTTATAAAAATAAAAAATTCATAAAAAATACTAAGTCCAAAATTTCATAAAAAATACAAAAGCCTTAAAATTCATAAAAATGAGTAAAATTCAGAAAATATACTTCATAAAAACATGGTTGCATCTGCATTCGCATTTTTTAGAATAAGTTTGATTTCTGGAACTAAGGACTGAGTCTAGTCTAAAGGATCGAGCTTGATTATGGCCTTTAACTCTCGTTGGAAGGAGCCTGGTTAGGATCTAGAATTTAGACTCTTCAGGTCTGTTGACTTAAAATCTTTGGGTTCCATAAGACCATATTCAGGAAATCAAGTCATATGTGCTTAAGTAGACCATTTGGAGTCATCCGTACAACTCTACATCAGTGAACTATTCTTGAACACTTGCACTCCGCACTTAGCTCGACTCGCATGGAGTTACGAAGGGCAGTACATCTTGGTAGTGCGTTTCTATCCTTATCTTTGCGGCATTGACGTCTAAAGACGGGAGAGATTGGGGTTGCGATAGTTGTTTCGGATGAGGGAAGGATCTGCTGACACAATTTTTCTAAGACCTCAAAAAAGGGACGGAATAAAAAGTTGCTATATCCGTCGAGGCACAAAAAGATGAATGCAGTGCAAGCAAATTACAAAGTCAACTCAAAGAAGAAGCCACCAAATAAGACCACAATGGTCCAAGCTTCCACCAAAAATGCATGCACATCTTAGTGGAGACTTAGCTACACCGATTGAGCTTCACAAGGAGATGCGTCTACAGTGGTCGCACTCCACTTCTTTTCTCATTCTTCTACTTTCTCCCTATATTCGATTGTGGACATAGCAGAACTGAACTCAGAAGGGAATACCTCCCTCCCCGAGGAAAGAGTAGCAGGATGAGGAAGCCATAGAAGTGTATAGCTGAGATGGACGGTTTCTTCGTTTCTCTAAGCAAGAAGAGCTAAATCAATTCACACACTATATAAGTTGAATGCAAGGATGATAGAGTTTAAGATATGAATAAGTGAGTCTGAACTAGTCGATGAAGTGATCTCGAATAAGGATTTATTGGAACTTGAGGACTGTTGAGGATAAAATCATAATCCTAGTTAAGGTTCTGACAAAATACTTATTTCAGTCCCGATCGAGCTCTGTCCTTTGTCTGTTCTCATGAATTGGTTTAGGAAAACAAATTCATTCTAACTTTTTTTTCTTTTTCACTTACTTTTCAAATAAGTGTTTGCTAAAGGACTAGCAAAGTTTATGTATAGGGGGTTGATGAATCCATGATTCATTAACTTTTCTGTCACATTTTGTCTTAGAACCCTTAACAAATGTACGTAAATATTCATTAATTTCCATCTTTTAATAAATCCTCATTCATGAATAAAAAGTCACTTTTAACCATCAAAATCATGTAAATAAATAAAGCACAAGAAAAAGAACAAAAGGCAGATTGAATATATGTATATATGTACAATATGACTTAAAATATAAATATAACTGCAAGGTATATTTATAGCCTAACCCCCGAGACCAAGTCAGCATGGATTGGTCAACAAACCAAAAAGTAGGGGGAGATAAGGAAAGAAAACCGTAATAATAAATTAATACACACACCATGTACATTTCACTATTTATAAAATAAATACAAAAAAATCAATGAATTTTAATTAATTCATATGTACATATTTTTCACAAAACTCTTTTCCTAGTTATTCTAAAAATGTATATAAAATATAAAAATAAGTTAAAAATATTACCCTGTATATATGCCAAGAAACCCAGCCTGTAAATTGTCAAAATCTCAACTTCCTAACATCATAACTTCCTCATACGAACTCCAATTTCACTCTACTCACCTTTAAAGTTCATCAAATAATATTCTCTAATTAATAAAGGTGGTTTCATCGAATTCGGAGTCCGTTTGCAAAAAGTCGGTTTTGGGACCAAAAGACAACAGGGTTTCTAGGCTATTTATTTTATATAACACACTTTATTTATAGTTTTCTTAATTTTATAATTCTAAATATTTTCATGATCTTATATTTAACCCTAATTTATTTCATAATTTTTGGAGCTTATTTATTATTTTAATAAAATCAAAAACCCTAAATTATAGGTATAAATGAACTGTATAACTTATACCCTTATTTATTAATATATGTAAATTAATTTATTAAAATCTATAGAAATTCACACCAACCTTATTTATTGTTCTAATAACTAAGAAAATATAAAATAAATTTTTTATTATTTATTTATTAAATTAAAAATTCAAAAGCTATTTATATATATTTATTAATATGATATTTATATTTCAAATAATATTTATTATTTGTAAAAATAAATTATTCCATAAATTATATAATTAATTTAGTTACATTTCTTATATTTATACCTATTTAAAATAAACTTATTTATTATTTAATATCGAATTTCTAATGAATTTTGTACTTCTGGCCAACCAGGTGCTGACACTTGTCAGCACTTGGATCATCCTCTCCAAGAAGGTTGTTCTGGAGTTTGTTCTGACCAGCCATGTTCAACCATTTATTCCACGCGCCTCATAAGCCTCTTCGATGATCTAAGCCACTGATTATCTTCACCTAACAACCTACTCCATCGCATACCCTTAGATTTAACTTGGGGAACACGAATCTGATCTATAAAAACCCCCAATGTTCATTAGTTCATACCTAACTTTCCAACTATCCAGGAACCCCAGTTCTAGTAGCCGACCCCCCCAACTTCTCCACTTTTTTCTGGCCATCTTCGGTGGTGACAGCATCTAGGAGACACCCCGCGTGGAGGAGGGAAGTCGAAGGAAGAGTTCCAAGGTGCTCCACATCCCTTGAATCTTAGCTTCGACCTGCGTAAAGCTCCGGTGTAATGCCCGTCGAGCCAACACCAGGAGGTCATACACCTCCAGTTCACAGGTAACTTCTTCCATCTTCATCATTTTATTTCTCGACATCCGTGCTCTGATTAGTGGAGTTACGATCGTCATTAGATCCCTTAATCATTCATCTGAAACGCCACTTGAAAACCCATCTTCATTTCGTTTCCAAATCAAAATGAATCACATCCCAATTTCTTTCCATTTCACTCACACATATCATCTATTCTAGAAACGCATTTTTGAACGTGCAATCTTTAATTCGTTGGCCGATTTCTTTGCAAATCGAGCACATATATTTGTTATTTGCAGATTCATCTAGCATCTGAAGCAATTGCAAGGCTCTTGGAGCTTTTGATCTTCACATACTTCTTGATCCAAGGAAGCACAACAAACATCTTCAACTTCCAGGAGCAGTGATCTGCCATCTTCATCGACCCTTTCCCACCGTTCGAGACCATCTTCGGCCATTGTCTACAACGGGCAAGCTCGAGGGGTGGAGGAGCGTCCCCTCTGGCCCCACCGGAGGCTTCAGAACACCTTCTCTCACCCGAGAGAAATTGGAGAAGGAAGCTCAGTCAGCTACTCAACTGTCTGGGCAAGAACCTGAAGAACAGCCTGACGCACAGGTTGCTGACACGTGGAGGGCGCGCAAGCGTCAGATCGCGCCATCTCCGTTCTAATCCTAGCTGTTCAAATCGAAAGGGTGTGAGATTTGCATACTAAAGCCATCGACTTTTAGAAATTCCAGAACACTCCTAAAGTTTCCATAAATTACATTTAGGTCCCTCTGCATGGACCTAAATGTAGAAACTTTTATTTTTCTTTCAAAATAGTCCTTGCGAGGACCATTTTGCAGAATAATTTTTATAGTTTTCTTACGCTTACACCCCTGGGCTGTAGGGGATATTTGGACCTATTCTTGACATTATTTTTCGTAGTTTTTCTTGGGGTAGTTACACAACTACCTCTGCAAGCTTTCATTGAATTTTCTTGTGTTTTTATCGTGTTTTTATCGAGTTTTAATTCTTCGAAAATCAACTCCATTTTATTTCATTTTCGTGTCTAGTTCGAGCCCGCTGCTCGACGTTCAACCTACTATATAGTATCATCTACCTATATTCACCTATTACTTAATAAATAAATCTTTTGAAAAATATCCTTTTTGAAAATTAAATAAAAATTGGAAAAGATTAAAATCAAATAAAAGATTAAAAAAATTAAAATTAAATAAAAAAGTGTTTCTTTTCTTTGAAGAGATAAAATAAAATCGCAAAAATATTCCCTAAAAAATCAAAGCATTCTATTCTGCCTCCTTGAGTTCGACCCAGGCACACTTACCTGGTAAAATAAAGAGTGTAGGTTTTCCTCCGAAAACTGAATTTGTTCGATCAGAGCTAGGATCCGGATTGTGGCTTTCTACATCGACAACCGTATTTTCTAAAAGTCGTACACCGACTTCTAGTCCCGTTATCAATCTACATATCTCATCATATGAGATACAACATCTTCTTCACGAGCGAGGTGCAACGAAGGAGATGGAGATCCACCAGCAAACAATCTGGTAGCATAACGACGACATTGTAGCAATTACGACTCTCTCTAGGGCTTCCATGGTAGATGGCCACAATGAGGGAAGAGGATGTGTAGAGAATGAGAGAGAGAGTTTATTGTTGTTATTGTGTAACTTTGACGAGCAAGGGGTGCCTCTTCTTATATAGCATTTTGGGAGTCCACGAATCCCAATCCATGTGCACACAAATTCGATGGATGAGATTGATTTGTGTTTCGTTCAATGGACAAGACTTTGTTGTCAAAATACAACAATAATTATTTTAATTTAGAATAAATATATATTGAGAATCTATACAAGTTAATCCCAAATTAAAGCAATCAAGCATGGAGATTATTGAATGAAGATTTCCTCTGATAATATGGTAGTTGGTGGCAATCTCATGTAATCTCATGAGATTACATTATTACATTGGAATCTCCAAGATTTACAACAACACTTGTTGTAAATTATTCTACAAAAATAATTCATAATTATTTTGTGAATATTGCAATCTTGTCATTAGAAAATTGTGAATCACATTCACAACCAAAAATAAAATGTAAATTACATTTTCAATTAATTATCCAATGTGAATCCAATTCACATCAACGTTTAATTAACAAATGTAAGTTACAAAGAGCTCTGTCTTATATATTATAAATCACATTTATAACATATGTGATTAATATGGACAGTTCTATCCACATTATTTATTGCCATGATAATTAAATCACATTAAATCATCTTGGATCTCCATTCTCATGTACCCAAATAATATGAATCACATTCACATTATTGATATTTTTTATAATTAAATCACATTTAATTATCTCAGATAACTCTCCTTATAATATGAATCAAATTCATGATAATTAAATCACATTTATTATCAAATTTTTCAAAGTTCGGATACATTTATAAACAACAAAATTGTCCTGAACTCTTTCAAAGATAATGTGCTTTCTCCGTGGATACATGGAGATATGGACGGGGCGATTGTATTGTTCCACATATAGTGACTTGGATATTGAGATCACATCTTAAATACAGATATTGCGAACCTCCCATAGATGCTTGATTAAACCATTGTCGTAAATATAATCTTCTCGTTATATCTGAATCACATTCAGATAAAGGTCCACCATTTGGACTAAGATCAGATTACTTCTCTCTGATAGGAGTCACTAAAATCCATACATGTTTCATCACTCCCTCAGAATGGAAGCGTCATGGTTATACAATCGTTTATGATCACATCACCCTCAGGTATTCCTAATACCTATACATCCTGCATACTGGAAGACCCATAATAAACCCGAAATATTAGATCAATTTTATACTGTCTACTCAAGGTTTTATCATAAAGTTTCTCATTTTATTATTGGGGTATGGTATCGATCATATAATTTCCAAAAGCGTATATCGTACCCAGATGTTGATCATTTACTTTCCAAAAGTATATATCAAACCTACAAATACAGTCTAGCTTCCAAAGAGAGACAACCGTGCACATAATTTGCTTCTTCCAAATATCTGATGAGTGAGCTCATGTCTTTCTGTTCAGTATGAACCTGTATGATCCCTTTGAGAGATCATGTTACTCATATGCCCTTACATGCACACCATCGCATCGGTGTATAGATCTTGATTAGTTCATCAACCTATTGGTCTGCCAAATGTACATACTCGGACATATAGTAACACATCTGTTTTTGGGCGGAGGATGTGATCCTATACCGTGACAGCATACGACATAGGATTTGGTTATCTCGATCTCGTTAAGTCAACTCTTTAACCTAATTTAACTAATGCCTCCAAATCTCTATTCCTATGTAGAGGACATGTATCAAGAGGACAGTTTGATATTAACCTTTAGAGAAAAGATTGCCATTTCCTTCTCAGGCTGGAGATCTTCTCTTAATAATCATTTAATAGTGCTTGATGAGTCCTCAATCTAACTCCTTAGATATTCATCCAAACGCTAGCCTCTATGATTCCATAATTGAATCAACAACTGTATGATCATTAAGATGGCCATGGTACATAACCCTTATTGTACTAAGGGACCTATTTTGCAAATTTGTTATTCTTCATTTCAGATCAGGGAATGATAATTGCAATAACATTTATTGCATAATGGCTTGCTGTGGGCTCACATATCCAACAATCTCCCACTAGCCCAAAGAGCCATTAATGGGCTAATCTTTAAACCCACAATCATGTGACCATCATAGGATATTTAGAAAAAAGCTAGGTAAGTTAGATCAGTCACCCTGTTCCCAAGAAACTACGCCAAGTCCTTTTACGGTACTTGTATATCTCCTAGTAAGTACTCAGATCCATTACGAATGTTACATATTATGAAACCAATACTCAATTAGTTATAGTGTCCTTGACACTACAACTCAATAATTCTAATAAGCAGTTTGTCCATGATCCTTATCAGAATACTCTTATTCCTGGAGATCTCTTTCTCTAAGGTATCTGCAGTTAAGACCTTTTAGATCACTATTTACAAAGTCTTAAGCTCTTGAAGATGAGACTTAGAGATCACTATCTCTAAAGTCTTGTCATCTTTGAAGATATTGTTATTACTGTAACTAATGTTTTATTTCCATAGTAGGATTAGTAATAGTTTACTGCCTCCAGTACATGGCAAGCATCTGGTTTTTGTAAATATCTAGCATACGCTCAGCTTCTCATAACTGACGCACAATGGCAAGCAGTTTTAGCATTCACTTCCTCAATCTTTGAGGTGTTATCCCTTTAGATAGGTCAGTACCATATCTTAAGGGATGTAAACCTTTCTTGAAATTGTCTAGAAAATGGAAGATGTCCAAGGTGTAACACAATTGTGATGGTCCCAATACCCTCTTCTCTCTGCTTCTGAACAACTTTAGAACTAAGATCTAGGATGTGTCCTTGAGATCATATCTCAAGGTATGAAATATCCAGTCAATAGAACACATATTATTGTCCTTATATCATTCCAAAGGATTAGTATATCATCTACATTTAGCGTGATGAACACAATGGCACTCCCATTATGCTTCACATGGTTCATCAAGATTCTATCTGAAATCATAACATTTATAATTTCATCAAATCTGGTGTTTTAACTACAAATAGCTTTTTTGATTCCATAGATGGAGTTTATTTACCATGCAAACCTTGCTTTCCTCAACCATGAAGCCATGGGGCTACTTCATATGAATATCCGCAGAGAGGTATTCATAGAGGAATGCAATCTTGACTTCCATCTTGAAGATGTCATAGTCAAGTTGTGTACCTGCAGTTAACAATAATCTGATGAGTTTAAGCATGGTCACTAGAAAGTAAGTCTCATCGAAAGCGATGTCTTCTTTCTGTGTGTATCTTGAGGATACGAACCGTGCTTTGACGGTCTCTACCTTCTCATCATATTCCCTCTTTCTCTTGAAAATCCATTTACATGTAACGGGTCTTACCCTTATAGTTGGATCCTCGAGGGTCCATATACAACATTTGTATAAGAAGTCTACTTTAGACTTTATTGATAACATCCATCTTTCCATGATATGACCTTCAGAAGCTTCATCACATGAAGTAAGATCATTTTCAGACTTAACTGACCTATGGAATCCATCCTCAAACTCATTTGAAGAGGTATAAGTGTTTCATCTTTAATTGTCCTTTTAGTTTCTGATTTCAGGAGCCTCATTATCATCCCAAGATTAAATGAGTTCCTTCACTTCATTTTCATCTTGATTCTCAATAGAGTCATCTTCTAAGAATCATATCCTTGGAGAATAGATCTTTCAAGAATCTCAAGGTCGTAAAGTAGGTATCCAATACCATCATTTATTTTTCTAATGAAGTAGCACTCGCTTGTGCTAGATTCGACCTTACTTGGATGGAACCTTATTAAGGAAATATATTGTAGTCTCTAATACATATATTCCTGGAAACTAATAGGTAATTATGATAAAATTCATTATTGAAAAAATCATGTCATACAAGATCCAATTGTATCTCCCTACAACTCTCCTGAGTTTTGGTGCATTACGAGGATTGAGATAGGAATGATATTCCTTTATCCATAAGGTATTCCTTTAATTCATTTAATAGGTACTCGCTACCTAAGTTAGATCAAATTCATTTCATATTCCTTCAAACTTTAGTTCCAAACCAAATTTGTGAAATCTTGAAACATTTCAAAGGTTTCTTAGGTGAAGAGAAGAAGTCTCATATCACAAATAAACAAAAATTGATATCACATATCATTAATGTTTATTTTGATATAGATGATCCACATACATCAATATGTATGAGATCCTGAATACCATGGCATCTTACACCATTCTCAGATAAGGGTGCATTGGACAATATATACTTTCGAATGCAATATTCACATGTATGTAAGTTTTGAACCTTTAGATAATATAAAGTTCAATATCTTACTAGTCTATTCATCAATAGAAAAATGTCCAAGCCTTGACGCCAGATCATTGTCAAATGATCTTCATCCTCCTATTGATCTTTAAAATGTTAAATTTCTAGTATTAGAAATGTTAATGAACCATTCATTAATATTCTAATTGAGTAGAGTCCACTTGATGTTAGATTACTATCTGAAATATATATATATATATATCAATCATAACCTTTTATGATAGGTCTATTTCAGAATACATATTTATTTCCAACATTTAGAAATAAACAATGAGTGTATTATAATATCTAGATCATAAAGACATTCTCTAAGACTAAGGACTCTCCCACTGAAAATATCAAGTCTATCCATCCAACAGAGATTGTTGCAACAATTGCACCAATATCCATGTGGATCACTGTGATGACCGCGAAATCCACCTCTTTAATAATCGATAATTGTAGTATAGGAGGCGGATTTCGGTCGTCAAAATACCACAAGCTTTGAATGTTGTGGAATATTTTTACTTTGGTAAGTTTACCAAGGTCGAACACAGGGAACGAAGGTTGTTAGTTGCTTGGTCTTAAATCAAATTAAAGAATTAATTAATGCTCGATTAATTTGTGTGTTGCAAAAATGTACAATGCAATGAGATGCAAATGCAAAGAAATAAACAGAGAAAATGAAGCACAGGATCTGCTATTTAGTGATGTTTAATCCAAATAAGATTAATCAATAACTGCGAAATGAAATCACAAATCGAATAATATCAAATCCCGTTGGATGTATCAAATTAATCCCTGATGCAAGTATAGGCTATCAGATTAATCCTGCAATGATTTTTTCTCCAAAATTCTTCAAATTATATTTTCAAGAAATGATTGCAGTTCATAAGTCAAAAGCTTCTTGATTTAACCCCTGTAAAAATTAAGTTCTCAAATCTAAGATCAATTGCATCAATGCATCCCTGTAAAAATAAATCTTTAAGTTTTCCAAGGGAGATATGGCACATATATGTCAAACTTAGCTTGCAAAAGTCAATAAGATCCTCAAATGATAATTAACAATAAACAACCTCGGATCTGTCCTCAAATTATGTGAAGTGATAGAGCACGGAATTAGCTTCAAAACGACATATTATATGCTCAAAACGGAGTTCGTATGACAAAGTTATGATAAAATGAAGTTTCAGGGACTAAAATGTAAATAAAACAAAGTTTTTCTTTCAAAATGGTCCCTGGGAGGACTTATCTGTAATATCTGAAAGTCGATGGGGCCCTTTTGTAATTTAGCCACTGGTGGGGGCATATAAGTAATTTCAGAAACCTGGCGGGGGTTAAATGCAATTTGCCCACAACGCACGTGCTCCAGGAGCTTCGGTGGAGGCGCCTGAGGTTCGGGGATGCCGAGGCGGAGGCTTGGGGGCGGGGCTCAGGCTCGGGAGCCCGAGCCTATGTGGCGGTCTGGCACGCTTCGGAGGGACCCGAGCCTCGCGGTTGGGGCCGAGGCTCGGGTGGGGGGCACGTGGCGGTTCGCTGCCCGTTGGATCTGGGGTATGATCCAACGACAACTGGCATCGATGGAGGAGAGCGGAGAGCGGGAGGCCGAGCTCTCCCGCAGAGAGGCGAGGTGTGGGGGCGACCGTGGGCTGGCTGCGAGGCGGAGGGCGGAGCAGCCAGGTGTGGGGGCGGCGACGTCGGCTGCGAGGCGGCCGCGCCGCGCGGTGGCTGAGGTGGCCGAGCAGTGGGCTCGCATGGAAGATGGTGGCGAAGCACGTAGGCGGTAACGGAGGAGGCGAGGTGGCGGCCGAAGTCGGCGAAGGCGGCGGCCGGCTGCGAGCTGACGCGGCCAAGGAGCTTGGCGTTACCGGAGCACCTGCAAGAAGGTTAGGCAAAACGATAGGGCGGGGATGGGAGGGAAGGGGGTTGGTCTCGGCCTTTGCAAGGCCGGCAGAGGGTGCGAGGTGGCCGGCGCGCCTTCGCGCGGCTGAGCTGCTGTGCTGCCGAGGGCGGAGACGCGGAGGGGCTGTACCTGGGGGACCTCAGGCGCCTCCGGTAATGGCAGCAGTCGAGGCTACTGGATCACGCCTGGCGGAGATGTTGTCACCACTTCCGGAGCAATGGCGGATGCCTCGCCAAGGTGGAGGTCGGCGAGGTTTATAGGGGCTGGCGGGGGGGGGGTGGTAACGGCTGGACAGTGATGGAGGAGGCGCGTAACGGCCGGAGGCGATGTGGTTTGAAGGCCATCGGTTATGGAAGGGGAAGGGAGGTAACGGCGGAGGGGGGGGGGGGCAGTCGACGAAGGGGGAAGAAACGACTGGAGGTGGAAGGAGGGGGTCGGCACGTGTTGTGCACGTACGCGAGGAGAGAGGGAATGGGGAGCCACGTGGCACGCCCTGGAGCTGCCACGTGGCACCCTAAAAAAATTTCAAATTTAAAGAAGAAAGAAATAGCAGGAGACCTCGGATCAAAAAATGTTCTTCACAAAAGTTGTTCGTCTCGTCGAGTTATACAACTTTTATGAAGGGCCCGGGAGCAAAAGAAGTCACCAGTGCAAAGTGGTATTTTTGGTGGCTTTCCATGTGTACGAAAAACCGCATTTTTGAGATTTGTAATTTTTTTGGTGGTTTTAGAGGGGATAAAAATTCAAGAAAAAATACTATAAAATAGAAGAAAAATATTTACACATTAATCTATTTTTTTTGGATTTTTAAAGGATAAGAAATTAGGAAAATAAAATAAAAGTAAGAGACGCTCAACTTTTGCACAGACCGACAACGGACACTTGGACTTGGTCAATTTCTTTGATCTCAGTTTTAATCTGGATTTGAATTTTTGCATTTCTTATTAAAACTTTCGTCAAAGCACACAAATGAAAAAGAAATAAAATTAAAAGAGTTAGTTAAGCACATAAAATCTTAGGTCAAAATTAGCAAAAAGTTAAAATGCGCAAAAGAGGCCCAAAACCCAACTTTCACATATGAGCTCCGAATTTTATGAAATTGGTCTTTTTTTGAAGGTATTTGAAAATGGAGTATTTTAAAAGTGAGTAGACCAAAATCGGACACTGTATGTGGGAGATATGCTCATTTTAGTCCGTCAGATGTGAAATTTGACTTTGGGATTATTTGACACTTATTGGGGTTAGTAATTTTTTTGTATTTTTTTATTTAATAAGGTTAGTAATATCTACACAATGGAGGTGGTTTTGGGTCAATCGGAGTTAGGATGAATTAATAAAAAATAAGATAATTTAGCGGCTTTTTGGGCTAATTTACACTGGGGATTTTAAATGCAATTTATGCATGATGAAATGCAGATATTATTCACACATGTATGAATGCTAATAATGCTCTATTAATGATTAATTACAAATAGATGATGGGGGACAGAGCCTAAATGACCAAATTTAGCATGATGAATACGAGATTCATCATACCCCTATACTTAGACCATGCTCGTCCCCGAGCATGAATGAATGACTTAGTTGAGTACATCCCTGACTGTGCATGTGAATTTTCAAGGCTTAATTCAGAGAGGACCCTTAATTTGAGTGATCCTAAAATTCTGGGCTCAACCAAGCTTTAATCAAAAGAAATCCAACTTCTCTAATTTTCCAGACTCTCTGTTTGTACATATAAATATAAGGATATGAACTTAAGTGTACTGCATTTCATGAGAGTCGAGTCGGGGCATCACTCAAAGTTCCAGTCCCACAGATCCTCCTCTAGACCTAATCCTCAACACTAGAGAATAAGTCTATTCTTGCTTCAGTCAACCGTCTCATTAGTTTGTCAGACTTGAAAGTGTAGATGGACGGCCAGATGATGGAGGGCATAGGATTGTGTCTAATTTTCTCTCCCTCACATTAGAACAAGGTGCCTCTCGAGTGCCTTATTACTCAACACAAGTATATTTTATTTTGTTGATCAATGTGTCCGTCAAGAGAATTGGGAGTCGTCTGCACTTGTTTTTCTGGGAGTACACCGGGGTGTGTCTCTTTTGAGTATCTAAGATACCTTCGACACCCAGACTTGTATCTCTTACGATGCAGAGCCCTTTTATGGTGTCAGCCCGACTCCTTGGTCCTAATTAGCACTTGGTCCAAGTGGACACTTTGAAAATGTTTGGGAGCGCTCGCCATTGGTGGAAGCTCATTTGGAATTTGACTTTGGATGATAGAGCTTTTCTTTGACATTTCCTTTTTTTTTTGGCTAGCTCCACTGCTTTTACCAAGAGTTGGTGCACACTGATCAAAAGTTTTTCATTAAGTTTCATCACACCCTAGCACTTAGGTCAATATCAAAAAGATAGCATATGAATCTTGTTCACATACTGGCTAGTGTTTTGCTGACACTCAGGTTTTCTGAAGCCTTCATTAACTTTATCCCATCCTCGAATATCATCAAATCGGGTCTAAACTCAAATCTCTAGTCCTAGTTCCTTAAGTGATATCTCAACTCATCTCATCAATCATGCAGTTGTGGAAGTGATTTGTGCTGATCATATTCTTTGAAGGTAGAGATGAAGAGTGCAATATAGCGCTCAAATCTTTCAAACTAGGGAAGTGTAGATTTATTAAGTTCTAAAAACCCTAATGACTAAGGCAGGCTAACTCAGAATCTCAAGATTTCAGAAATCAAGTGTCCTCAAAAATTCTCAAGCCTTGAGTGATAGTGAATGTATCAGGAATATATCAACCAAGAAATGCATGAAATGCTTGAAATGCAAGACCATGAGTGATGCTTTTTTTTTCAAAAAGTTTTGTTTTTGTTGTGTTTTGTTTTTTTTAAAGGTATTATACACACTACTTGTACCCATCCCCGATGTTTGATAAAAACGATTAAAGTACGAGCTATGGATAAAGTATACCAACACACCCCCCTATACTTAGCTAGTGCTATGTCCTCATGGCACAAAGTGAAATGTTGACATAGCTCGTACTAAATATAAAGGGATTAAATACAAAAGAAGAGTAGTGATGTATAAACAATGGTAGCGGTCCCCCTATACTTAGGCTCGGGTCAGCCTAAGTATAATCAGATAATTACAGATGAGAAACCGGGAAGAATTTCGGATGTACAAGGGAGTGTAGGTTTCAGAGAGGTGTGCTACCTGGGCAGATCAAGTTTTTTCCTCAAAATCTATGCCCTGAGTGAAGGAAATCTGTTCAACTTGTACCAATTGCTCATTGGATTCGACAAAATGTTTAAGCAGCTGACCGTTGACCATAGATGTTGCGCGCTATCTGCGGTCTCTGAGATCTCAACACTCCCATTGTTGTGTACTTGTCTTACAATGAAGGGTCCCATCCATTTTGATTTCAATTTCCCTTGGAAAATTTTCAACTTTGCATTAAATAGCCAAACTTTCTGCACATGGACAAAGATCTTTGTTCGAATGTTCTTGTCATGCCATCTCTTTACTTTGTCTTTGTAGATGGTGCTGTTTTCATAAGCATGATTTCGGATTTCAGACAGTTCATTCAAATTCATCTCTCGGTTCTTCTTTCATTGGTGACAGTTCCAATTAATCTTTTTGATTGCCCATTCTGATTTATGCACGAGTTCTGCGGGCAAATGGCATGGTTTTCCATATACCATTCTAAACGGGGAGGTGCCCAATGGGGTCTTATAAGCCGTCCGGTAAGCCCATAGAACTTGGTCCAGGAGTTGGGACCAGTTCTTCCTGTCAGGGCGAACGAGCTTCTGTAAAATTCCTTTAACCTCTCTATTTGACACCTCGGCCATGCCATTGGATTGTGGGTGGTAAGGAGTAGCGACACGGTGATCGATGCTGTATTCCTTAGTCAACTTCTTAACCTCCCGGTTGACAAAGTGGCTTCCCCCATCAGATATTAAAACTTTTGGAATTCCAAACCTCGAAATAATATGATCTTTAAAAAACCTGCAAATAGTTTTGCTATCTGCAGCTCGAGTAGGGATAGCCTCCACCCATCTAGATAAATAATCTACCGCGAGAAGAATGTATTCAAATCCTTGACTATTGGGGAATGGGCCCATAAAGTCAATGCCCCATGCATCGAATACGTCACAGATGATCACTGGTTGCATAGGCATGGCATCTTTGGAACCAATGGTTCCTCCCATTCTCTGACAGACTGGGCACGACCTCACAAAATTGTAAGCATCCTTAAACAAGGTCGGCCAGTAAAATCCACATTGCAAGATCTTCTCAGCGGTCCTCTTCCCAGAGTGTTGTCCTCCTGCCTCGAAGGTGTGGCATAGATTGAGGATACTTTGATATTCCTCTTGAGGAATACATCTTCTCCATATGCAATCCGGTCCTTCAAAGAAAATGAAGGGATCTTCCCAATGATAGTGTCTTGCTTCAGATTTGAGTCGATCGATTTTGTTTCTGGGCCAACCTTGAGGAACTTCATTGGTGACGAGATAATTCACCGTGTCTGCATACCAAGGGAGTAGTGTCAATAGCAGAAATCGACTCGTCTGGGAAGGTTTCAGGGATGGATTCAGATTCCGGAATTTTGTTTTGTTCAATCCATGATAAATGATCAGCCACGACATTCTTAACGCCAGGTTTGTCCATAATCTCCAAATCAAATTCTTGAAGCAGTAGAATCCATCTCAGAAGTCGTGCTTTTGCGTCCTTTTTGGTCATTAAATAGCGAATGGCAGAGTGATCTGTGTAAACTGTCACCTTAGATCCTAGAAGTATTGATCGAAATTTTTCCAAGGCAAAAACCACAGCAAGCATTTCTTTTTCGGTCACAGTGTAATTTTTCTGAGCATGGTCTAAAACTTTGCTTGCGTAGTGAATAACATATGGGATTCCATCTTTTCGTTGTCCTAATACATCCCCTACAGCGAAATCGTATGCGTCTGTCATGATCTCGAAGAGAAGAGACCAGTCGGGAGCTTGTAGGATGGGAGTCTCAATGATCCTTCTCTTGAGTAATTCGAATGCTTCTAGACACTTATGATCTACCACAAATTCGGTGTCTTTCCCAAGAAGGTCAGTTAGCAGTCGGGCAATTTTTGAAAAATCTTTGATAAATCTCCTGTAAAATCTGACATGCCCTAGAAAAGACCGTACTTGTTTCACATTTGTAGGTGGATCAAGCTTTTTGATCACATCAACTTTGGTAGGGTCAACCTCCATTCCCTTCTTGGAGATGACATGCCCCAGTACAATGCCCTCTTTTACCATGAAATGGCTTTTTTCCCAAGAGAGCACCAGATTCACTTCCCTGCACTTTTGGAGGACTCGATCCAGGTGCGCTAGACAATCATCGAATGAATCACCATGGACTGAGAAGTCATCCATGAAGACTTCAAGGAAATCCCCGACCATGTCGGCAAAAATCGCAATCATGCACCACTGAAAGGTGCCGGGGGCATTGCAAAGCCCAAAAGGCATTCGCTTGAATGCGTATGTGCCGAAGGGACATGTAAAAGTAGTCTTCTGCTGGTCCTCGGGGGCGATGGCTACCTGATTGTAGCCCAAGTACTCGTCTAAGAAACAGAAGTATTCTCTCCCTACCAATCGCTCTGGGATTTGATCAATAAAAGGCAACGAAAAGTGATCCTTCTTCGTTGCGGCATTGAGGCGCCTGTAATCCACACAGACACGCCACGACGTAGGTACCCATGTCGTAGTCTCTTCTCCCTCCTCATTGGTGATAATCTGAAGTCCCGACTTTTTCGGGACTACATGCAAAGGTGACATCCATTTGGAGTCGGAGATGGGATATATGAACCCAACTTTACACCATTTTTTGATCTCAGTCTTAACCACTTCCTGTAAGTTTGGATTCAATCTCTGTTGGCATTCACGGGAGGGTTTAGCATTATCTTCCAAGTAAATATGGTGTGAGCACAGGGAGGGGTTAATCCCTGGGAGATCAGACAATCTCCAGCCTATAGCCTTGTGGTTTTTCTCCAAAACATTAAGTAGGCGGATCTCCTGCTCTTCGGTCAGGTGTGAACTGATAATGACCGGAAATTATCCCTTTTCTCCTGCAAGGAAGGCATACTTAAGTGTAGGTGGTAATGGTTTCAGTTCAGGTAAGTCAATGATATTTCTCGAATCTGGTCCTGTCAGTGATGTTCCTTGTTGTGATGTGGATGCTTATAGTGTATCAATGTTGGCCACCATCGTGGTTGTATTAGGGCTCGGATCGCTAATGTTGGAATGAGGTGTGGCAATCACCGCGTCCGATCTGTGTACCTTACTCAAGAATTGTCCATAAGGAGAATGGACTGACAGGTCCAGAGTGTCCTCTGAGTCTCCTAGAGTATAGGTAGATGCATGAATGAGCTGGCAGACTAAGTCATCAACAATTTCCTCACCAGATTAGGTTGATTCTATCATTGCGGTTGGGTTTTGTCTCCAGGACCCAACTGTTGGTTCTGCAATTTTAGTCTCAGTTTCTGATTTTTCAGAGTCGGTGCTCGACTCAGTGTCAGGTCTTTGGAACCTAGTTTGCTGCACTTTAAGTTCAACTTTTCCAAACTGGATTCTCCCGGATGTGTAATCAAATATAGCTCCTGCGGTCCTAAGGAAGGGTCGCCCTAGTATCATCTGGGAATCTTTCCAATTTCTAGGGACATCCATGTCAAGAATTGTAAAATCCACTGGGTAGTTTTGTCCCTCTATGTTGATGACAATGTTTCGAATTTCGCCCCTAGGTCGCTTAGTTGATGTGTCTGCGAATTGAAATACAGCTGCAGATTGTTTAAGAGGACCTAGATTTAGATGCTCATATAGGGTTGTGGGCATGAGATTGATGGATGATCCATTGTCTAACAATGTTCTTGCAAACTTGATTTCCTTGATGTAGCTAGTGACAAAGTGAGCACCCATGTCTTTCTTCTTTCTTGGCAGCTCATTTTTTATAAGGCGAGATGTGGCTACTGAGAGAATGTGTTTCTTTGTTCGGCTAGGAGTTTGTTTGCTGGCCCTAGTTGGTGTGCATCTCACCTTCAGGTATTTTCGAAAAGCCGAGTCTCTTTCTATCATCTCGTCTAGGGACAGAGTGACCTTAATATTTTCCTTACATATACGGGCCATCTCTTCATCATTTTTTTGGTTTTTGATGTTTTTCTTCTTCCCCGCCGTAAGAGCACGGGGGAAAGGAATAGATTTGTTGTAATCAACATCATCACTTTTATTGAATGAAAAAGTTTGTACAGGACTCTGACTCGGACAAAAAACAGGGAAATTTGAGGTTAGAGGTTGGTGTCTTGGTGGCATTTCTTTGTCTGACTCAGACTCAGACTCTCCATTATATCCGGGTGGTGTGGGTGGGACTTGTTCTTTTTCCTCCTGTCTTCCTTTGTTAATTCCCCCAGGGTTGTGTGAATTGGTGGACACTGGGGCTATGTCTTCGTGTTCCTTCGCTCGATCAGGCATGGTTACGGTCCTTCCGCTCCTAAGAGAGATATGATAAGAGTCATTATTTGAGGAGGGCTTAAGCTCAGGTACGGAATAGTCAGAGATTAATACCTGATTGTGTCCAAGGCTATTTGGGTTAGCCTGGACTTGAGCTGGAATCACAGTCTGGGGTGCTGTCACCTCATCTCTCCAACGAGAGAGTCGATTTATGTTGACTCCCATGTCATGAAGCTCATCCAGCACTCGTTGGAGTTCTGTAGAGATAGCAGAAGAGGAGGAGGACCCTTGGCCCTGCCTGGCCTGAGGTCGCTGATATTGCCCTTGTTGGCTTTGGCGTTGGTTCTGCTGTGGCTGAGGTTGCGGGTTCTGATAACCCGTGCGATATTGCTGCCTCTGCTGTAGTTGAGGCTGGTAGGTGGGCTGGGCTTGCGGTGGACGAGGGTTTGGAGTAGAGTTTTGGCCTGAGTGATTGACTGGTTCCAAATTGTACCAGACTCCGTTTATCTCCATGACCTGTGGAGGTTCCTCAAAATCAGTCTGAGCGAAGGTTTCATCAGTTTGAGAGGGCAAGACTTGGTCTCCACCCCAATGGCTATGTTGCCCTACCCCTTGACCTTGAATGTAGTGAATTTGGTGTATGGGTGCGGGGGGTGCAATCTTTGATACCCTGTCAGCCAATTCCTCCATTTGTTTAGGCAATTTGGCTAATTTCTCCATATCAGATGATTTATGGATCTCATCCACCATTTTATAAATCTGCTCAACCATAGTTAGCTTATCAGCTATTATTCCCATGTCAGCATTGTGATCGGTCGTCAGATTATTCACCATCTTTTTGGAGCCGGCTATGTAAGCCCGGCTGGTGGTTTGTGCACGACTAGATTCAACAAGTCTCTCAAACACCCTGTAGACTGTGTCCTCGTGGCGCCCCATGTAGCTTCCTCCGCAGGATGCACTAACCAACCCTTGAGTCTCAGGGTTCAGCCCACTCACAAGACTTTGGACCAGCATCATTTTACTTATACCATGTCCTGGGCATTTCTGTACTAAGTCTGTGAATCTTTCCCAGGTTTCATGAAATGGTTCACTCGGGTGTTGGGTGAAACTCGTGAGCTTTATCCTCATTTGATTAATTCTACTAACTGGGTAGAATTTCTTTAAGAATAGAATCTTGAATGTGGCCCATGTCGTGACTATTTCTCCTAGATGTTTTAGCCAGTAAGACGCCTTATCAATCAAGGCGAAGGGGACAGCTCTCAACCTTATGTAGTCCTGGCTAACCTTAGGGTGGCAGAGGTTAGCACAGACTAACTCGAAGTCGTGGAGGAAGATATATGGTTCTTCATGGTTATTTCCTCCGAACTTTGGCAATAGTGCCAGGAAATGCGGTTTGTGTTCGAACGCATCCTCAGGGGGGACAGGTCTCAACCAATTATAATCTTCATCTAATTCTGGGAGATACGTGTCTTCCGTAGCAGCCTCGCCTTATTGTATTATTGCCAACTGCGTCCTAAGTAGTTCATTAGTTTGTTTGGCAGCGGTTATCCTAGCCAAGAGGGCATGGATGGGGTCATTGTTGTTCTCATCGTCACCAGTGTTCTTCTTTGGAGGCATTGTTATTCACCTTCAGAAAGGAAGAGTTAAGTGTTAAGTGCCGGAATTGAATGAGGTTTTTGATAAGGATAAGAGATTCCTTAGCAAAGGAGTGAAAAGAACAAGACAAGGAGGATGGAGAGAATCTTTACGAGGAAGCAGACACAAAGCAAACACAAGCCAATTTTCAAGTTCCCCACTCAACACAGATGAAGGCACGTCAGGGTTCGGCCGCTTATCTTTTCAGTTTTAATTTAATGACAAAACAATCTTGCAGATTAAGCGGAGCTGTTAGGTGTCGAAATATTTCACAAAGACTGTCCCAAGTTCATACAACTAGTTGCACCTACTCTCAGCCAGTATAGGTGTAAGTACGGACCGTTTAAACGGCTACCCGTGTTACTTGAGGACGGAGCCTTCCGCAGTGTCCTCTAAACCACCTACTCTGCTAAGGGAAGTCGGACCGTAAACGGCTACCCGAGACCCTCACTGAAAAGTAGCTAATTATATTAAACTCAGTAGTCTGAATGAAGCATTTCGGTTTTTGGCTCTACCCTAAGTGTGCGTTCTGATCCTTACAAACAATGAGTCGGTTTCTCTCCACCAACAAAGGTTAATTTTAAATCAGTTTATTTACAGTCACCTTGATTAGCAGTCCCAATTTTAGATTAGGGTTATCACTGTAGTTTATGTAAGCACAGAAATTCACGCCTAACGAGCAGTCCCAATTCCGTTAATTCCTAAGTTGTAAAACTCAAGGAGGGAGAATCGAAAAAGCTAATGCAAGCATAAATCAGTGATGCATGCTTAAGAGAAGGACTTACAGTGAATCCTCGCGTTCTCCATGCGGGATGCAAGACAAGGAATTTAAAATTTACACTAAATGATATGCACAGATGAAAATGCCCTAAACAAATAGTTCTATTAGCGGGAAGAATTGATTTAAAATTTGGCTAATGTTGAACGATCTATAGTGCGTTTAATTAGTGAAAAAGTGTGGCCTAAAGATTACGAGCACAATCAATGATAAACAAGCAAGCGTATATGTGCCTAAGTACTACGCCACTCAAGTCGGGTCCCAACCACACAGAAGGGGTTGAAACAGACCCGACACACTCTAGTCGGGTCACAACATTCAAAGCTTGTGATATTTGATGATCGCGAAATCCGCCTCTTTAATAATCGATATTTGTAGTATAGGAGGCGGATTTCGGTCGTCAAAATACCACAAGCTTTGAATGTTGTGGAATATTTTTACTTGATAAGTTTACCAAGGTCGAACACAGGGAACGGTGGTTTTTAGTTGCTTGGACTTAAATCAAATTAAAGAATTAATTAATGCTCGATTAATTTGTGTGTTGCAAAAATGTACAATGCAATGAGATGCAAATGCAAAGAAATAAACAGAGAAAATGAAGCACTGGATCTGCTATTTAGTGATGTTTAATCCAAATAAGATTAATCAATAACCGCGAAATGAAATCACAAATCGAATAATATCAAATCCCGTGGGATGTATCAAATTAATCCCTGATGCAAGTATAGGCTATCAGATTAATCCTTCAATGATTTTGTCTCCAAAATTCTTCAAATTATATTCTCAAGAAATGATTGCAGTTCACAAGTCAAAAACTTCTTGATTTAACCCCTGTAAAAATTAAGTCCTCAAATCTAAGATCAATTGCATCAATGCATCCCTGTAAAAATAAATCTTTAAGTTTTCTTAGGGAGATATGGCACAGATATGTCAAACTTAGCCTGCAAAAGTCAATAAGATCCTCAAATGATAATTAATAATAAACAACCTTGGATCTCTCCTCAAATTATGTAAAGTGATAGAGCACGGGATTAGCTTCAAAACGACATATTGTATGCTCAAAACGGAGTTCGTATGACAAAGTTATGATAAAATGAAGTTTCAGGGACTAAAATGTAAATAAAACAAAGTTTTTCTTTCAAAATGGTCTCTGGGAGGACTTATCTGTAATATCTGAAAGTCGATGGGGCCCTTTTGTAATTTACCCACTGGCGGGGGCATATAAGTAATTTCAAAAACCTGGCGGGGGTTAAATGCAATTTGCCCACAGCGCACGTGCACAGCACGTGCGCCAGGAGCTTCGGTGGAGGCGGCTGAGGTTTGGGGATGCCGAGGCGGAGGCTTGGGGGTGGGGCTCAGGCTCGGGAGCCCGAGCCTACGTGGCGATCTGGCGCGCTTCGGAGGGACGCGAGCCTCGCGGCTGGGGCCGAGGCTCGGGTGGGGGGCACGTGGCGAATTGCTGCCCGTTGGATCTGGGGTATGATCCAACGGTAGCTGGCGTCGATGGCAGAGAGCGCAGAGCGGGCGGCCGAAGGGCGGTGGAGGCCGAGCTCTTCCGCGGAGCGGCGAGGTGTGGGGGCGACCGTGGGCTGGCTGCGAGGCGGAGGGCGGAGCAGCCAGGTGTGGGGGCGACGACGTCGGCTGCGAGGCGGCCGCGCCATGCGGTGGCTGAGGTGGCCGAGCAGTGGGCTCACGTGGAAGATGGTGGCGAAGCGTGTAGGCGGTGGCGGAGGAGGCGAGGTGGCGGCCGAAGTCGGCGAAGGCGGCGGCCGGCTGCGAGCTGACGCGACCAAGGAGGTTGGCGGTTACCAGAGCACCTGCAAGAAGGTTAGGCAAAACGATAGGGCGGGGATGGGGGGGGGGGGAAGGGGGTTGGTCTCGGCCTTTGCAAGGGCGGCGAAGGGTGCGAGGTGGCCGGCGCGCCTTCGCGCGGCTGAGCTGCTGTGCAGCCGAGGGCGGAGACACGGAGGGGCTGTACCTGGGGGACCTCCGGCGCCTCTGGCAACGGCAGCAGTCGAGGCTGCTGGATCACGCCTGGCAGAGATGCTGTCACCACTTCCGGAGCAATGGCGGATGCCTCGCCAAGGTGGAGGTCGGCGAGGTTTATAGGGGCTGGCGGGGGGGGTGGTAACGGCTGGACAGTGATGGAGGAGGCGCGTAACGGCCAGAGGCGATGTGGTTTGAAGGCCGTCGGTTATGGAAGGGGAAGGGAGGTAACGGCGGAGGGGGGCGGTCGACGAAGGGGGAAGAAACGGCTGGAGGTGGAAGGAGGGGGTCGGCACGTGCTGTGCACGTGCGCGAGGAGAGAGGGAATGGGGTGCCATGTGGCACGCCCTGGAGCTGCCAAGTGGCACCCTAAAAAAAAATTCAAATTTAAAGAAGAAAGAAATAGTAGGAGACCTCGGATCAAAAAATTTTCTTTACGAAAGTTGTTCGTCTCGTCGAGATCTACAACTTTTATGAAGGGCCCGGGAGCACAAGAAGTCACCTGTGCAAAGTGGTATTTTTGGTGGCTTTCCATGTGTACGAAAAACCGCATTTTTGAGATTTGTAATTTTTTTGGTGGTTTCAGAGGGGATAAAAATTCAAGAAAAAAATACGATAAAATAGAAAAAAAATATTTACACATTAATCTATTTTTTTTGGATTTTTAAAGGATAATAAATTAGGAAAAAAAAATAAAAGTAAGAAA
This sequence comes from Ottelia alismoides, assembly GCA_037367405.1. Classification (NCBI taxonomy): domain Eukaryota; kingdom Viridiplantae; phylum Streptophyta; class Magnoliopsida; order Alismatales; family Hydrocharitaceae; genus Ottelia; species Ottelia alismoides. The sequence continues at coordinate 12,524 of JAZKJV010010715.1, read as the reverse complement.
CGCTCAACTTTTGCACAGACCGACAACGGACACATGGGCTTGGTCAATTTCTTTGATCTCAGTTTTAATCTGGATTTGAATTTTTGCATTTCTTATTAAAACTTTTGTCAAAGCGCACAAATGAAAAAGAAATAAAATTAAAAGAGTTAGTTAAGCACATAAAATCTTAGGTCAAAATTAGCAAAAAGTTAAAATGCGCAAAAGAGGCCCAAAACCCAACTTTCACATATGAGCTCCGAATTTTATGAAATTGGTCTTGTTTTGAAGGTATTTGAAAATGGAGTATTTTAAAAGTGAGTAGACCAAAATCGGACACTGTATGTGGGAGATATGCTCATTTTAGTCCGTCAGATGTGAAATTTGACTTTGGGATTATTTGACACTTATTGGGGTTAGTAATTTTTTTGTATTTTTTATTTAATAAGTTTAGTAATATCTACACAATGGAGGTGGTTTTGGGTCAATCGGAGTCAGGATGAATTAATTAAAAATAGGAGAATTTAGCGGCTTTTTGGGCTAATTTACACTGGGGATTTTAAATGCAATTTATGCATGATGAAATGCAGATATTATTCACACATGTATGAATGATAATAATGCTCTATTAATGATTAATTACAAATAGATGATGGGGGACAGAGCCTAAATGACCAAAATTAGCATGATGAATACGAGATTCATCACACTGTTAAACCTTAAAATCAAATTTTTTTAGTCTTCTAAAACATATGCAATCAATTGCAAGTGTTAGTAGAAGAATGAGATACAATTATTAGGCTTTGATCTTATTAAATAAGAAAGTCAATTTCAATGATTAAATATAGATGTAGATTATTCTGATGCATTATCTGAGTCCTTCTCTAAGGATCCGAGATAGACTAGATAGTCACACTATCAATATATCGGCTTATTGCAGTATTAGCATTCATCCAACTCTTTGGATGTAATATGGAAGTCATAAAAGTATAGTCAACTCTTTTGACTTTCCTTCTAACTTGGGTCTGAGCCATGCTTCCACTACGCTCCTTTCATCTATAAACAAATGTTGCTTAAGACAAAGGATCTCTTATGTTGAATTCAAAAGATTTCAATATAAAAGTATTTCAATATATATACATGCTTCATTCAATTCATACAATATGAATAGTATGAAGTATCATGAATGACTAGAGTATAGATAGTAGAATGATGACACTCATCGTATCTACATACATCTTAACTCTTGAAGGCTTAGGTTCAGGTAGGTACTCAAACATTTTGAATACAACATATCTTATAGAGCCACCATTTTGCATGATGCGGTGTGATTAAATGTCAATAGCACATATGTATGCCAGAAAATCTTCTTAGATTTTTTATAAGGATTATTTGACAATTGAGATCAACATCGACATGTCACTTCCAAAGTATTTTTGATGAGATATCAAGACTATAGAGACATACAAAACCTAGGGTTGTATATCTATTTTCTATTTAATTACCATTTCTCATTAATATGAGGAAACTTTCACATTGCAACCACATACAATATGTGTCCAACTGCAAGTACAATATCTTGATCATGGATCCAATCCATGATAATTTACTGTTTATTATTGAGTATATCATTGAGTGGGTTTAATGAATGATTATATGAAATAAGAAATTTGCATAAATATATATAAATATATATTTTACTTGTACTTTGATTTAGGAATTTCTATATCGAAGTTGTCCTGCCTTGTCAACACGGAAAGTTCATTCCCTTAATCACTTTCACTGTAAGAGATATACTTACCATTATATCTCAAGCAAGATCTGGAATCTCCTTTCTTATCTTTGTCACATCCCAATAATATGAGAACATGTAACTCGGATAATACAACTCCATTCATAATAGAGTGTTTTTAATTTTAATTGGATTCCAATCAATCTAATCATATTAAATCAACGATTCAATTAATATCCAACAAACATTCTTTATTGTTACTTGAAATATTGTATTATCTCAAATACGTATTATTACAAATTTTAATAATTAGAAAATACATCATAACTCTCCATCATTATCCGTTCTCTACCCGCTGTCATGGCCAATACCGACAGGAGTGGGACAGACTGCACACGGTGCAACTTGCTACTCCAACGCCCCCCGACTAGGCACCATATCCGCCTTAAGAAAGGATAATGCTAAATTGATCATTATGTACTTGAGATGATAATCGATTTTTCAACCGAAGTTATATCATATAGTAGTAATCAAAACCATTTTGATTATAAGAAAATTTGCTAAACAAATTCCCAATCATATTTAAGGAACATGAATTGATGGAAAGTGGATGATGTAACCAATTGTGATCCAGATTATATCTAATCAATTATTGATCAAGGCAATGTCATTTAAGCAAATAATTATCAATCAAATATTTCTAAAATATTTATCCATAATTATTCAAGGAAATTAACCATTAATTTCACTAATTGATTAAATGATAATCAAAAGGTTCTTGATTAGGAATGTAATTTCCAGCAGTGACCCTCACTTACTAAAATTAGCATATCTCAATCAATTTATACGCAAATCATGCGAAATAAGTTTCCATATTTTGATAATTTGATTTACATCAGAATTAAAGTGATTTTCATGCATTTCTAGGTGTTTCAAAACCGTAATTAACTCCTTAATTACGTCAAGATTCGCTATCCCCGAAATAGTGGATACATGTTTACTAAAACGATCATAACTTGAGCAAACAGATTCCAAAACATGCAAATTCAAATCCCATGGTTTCCTTATTTAATGAGGAACTTAATGCAAGTGATAATTTTGTGTTGGAACAATTTAAACGGAGCCTAAAAAAATTACAAATTAGTGCTGCGTGAATGAAATGCGATAAAAATTCACAAACTCTAACAAGCCCAAGTCGCCATAGGTTTATGGATCGTATCTAAAACCTTCGACCTATGGTTCTGATACCACTTGAAGGATATGGTATGATCCTTAACTGCATCACGGAAGCATGAGGATCGCATCGTATGCGATCGGGAGCGACTAATCGCACTAGTTGCTTCAGGCAGCGGAATTTAAAATATTTCCATGCAATGAAATCACATGATCCAAGAACACTTCTTGGATTGTTTCATCTAAATCATAAAAAAGTATTAGGGTTTCCTCTTGAAGCGTGGTTGCGATCGATTCTCTAAATGAAGAGACCTCCGATCTCAAGTACGATCCGATGGAGGAGACGCTTGCGAGAACGTAAACACGTGCTCCTCGCAATCCATGTTGATGATACAATCGACGAATCTCCAGATCTCATCACACGAGATACGACGTATTCTTCACTAGCGAGGTGCACTGAAGGAGATGGAGATCCACGAGCAAACAATCCGACAGCATAATGACGATGTTGCGGCAATAGCGACTCTCTCTAGGGCTTCCATGGTGGACGGCCACAATGAGAGAGAGAGAGAGGATGTGTAGAGAATGAGAGAGAGAGAGAGAGAAGTTGTTGTTATTGTGTAACTTTGAAGAGCAAGGGATGCCTCTTCTTATATAGTTGTAAAAATACAACAATAATTAAGTTAATTTAGATTAAATGTATATTGAAAATCAATACAAATTAATCCAAAATTAAGTCAATCAAGCATGGAGATTATGGAATGATGATTGGCTCCTTCCATAATATTTGAGTTGGTGGCAACCTCATGTAATCTAATGAGATTACATTATTCAATGGAAATATTCAAGATTTTCAACACTTGTTGCAAATTATCCTACAAAAAAATCATAATTATTTTGTGAATATTATAATCTTGCCATTGGAAAATTGTGAATTACATTCACAACTCAAAATAAAATGTAACATTTTCAATTAATAGTCCAATGTGAATCCAATTCACATCAATATTTTAATTAACAAATATAAGTTACTAATAGCTCTCTCTTATATATTATAAATCACATTTATAAAATATATATTTAATATGGATAGTGTTGTCCACATTATTCATAGCCAAGTTAAATAAATCACATTTAATCATCTTGGATCTCTATTCTCATGTGCCCAAATAATAAGAATCACATTCACCTTATTTACATCTTTGATAATTAAATCACATTTAATTATCTCAGATAACTCACCTTATAATATGAATCCAATTCATGATAATCAAATCACATTTAGTTAGCAATTTTCTCAGTGCTCGGATACATTTATCAACAATAAATTATCCTGAACTCTTTCAAGGATAATGCCCTTTCTCTGCGAATACTTGGAGATAAAGACATGGTAATCGTATTATACATATATAGTGACTTGGATATTGAGTCACATCTCAAATCCATATCTTGGGACCTCCCATAGATGCTTGATTAAATCAAGGTCGTAAATCTAATCTTCTCGTTGTACCTGAATCACATTCTGATAAAGGTCCAACATTTGGACTATTATCAGAATACTTCTATATGTGAGGAGTCACTAAAATCTAGACCTGTTTCATCACTCCCTCGTAATGGAAGCGTCATGTTTATATATTCGTTTATGATCATATCACCCTCAGGTATTCCTAATACCAGTACATCCTGCATACTGGAAGACCTAGAATATACCCGAAGTATTAGATTAATTTTACACTGTCTACTTCAGGGTTTTCTCAGAAAGCTTCTCATTTGATTATTGGGAGTTGGTATCGATCATATAACTTCCAAAAGCATATATCAACCGCATTGTTGATAATATATTTTCCAAATGTATATATCAAACCTACAAATTCGGTATAGCTTCCAAAGCGAGACGACCATGCACATAATTTGATTCTTCCCAATATCTCATGAGTGAGCTCATGCCTTCGAGATTTAGTATGAACCTGTATGATCCCTTTTAGAGATCGTGTTACTCATATGCCCTTACATGCATACCATCACGTCGATGTATAGACCTTGATTAGATCATCTACGTATTGGTCTGCCAAATGTACATACTCAGACATATAGTAAAACTACTGTCTGGTCAGAGGATGCGAGCCTATATCGTGACATCATACAACATAGGATTTTGGTTATCTTGATCTCGTTATGTCGACTCTTTGACCTAATTTATCTAATGCCTCCGAATCTCTATTCCTATGTAGAGGACTTGCATCAAGAGATCAGTAAGATATCAGCCTTTAGAAAAAGGATTTCCATTTCCTTCTCAGACTGGAGATCATCTCTTAATAATCATTTGATGGTGCTTGATGAGTCCTCAATCTAACACTTTAGATATTCATCCAAACACCAGCCTCTATGATTCAATAAATTGAATCAACAACTGTATGATCATTAAGATGACCATGGTACGTAGCCATAATTGTACAAAGGGACCTATTATGCAAATGTGTCGTTCTTCATTCAGATTAGGGAACGATATTTGCAATAACATTTATTGCATAATGGCTCGTTATGGGCTCCAATGTCCAACACATACATGATGTCTTTCACATATCCAACCTGAGGAAGTATGTGTATGGAGCTTGGCTTGACATACAAGGAGAGGCCAATGTAGATACTTGACAGTGTTGTGAAGAAGCTTCGTAGCAAAGAGATGCCCCTAGTAAAGGTGCTTTGGCACTAACATGGTGTCGAAGAGGAAACATGGGAGACTAAAATAGAATGTGGACACGATACCCACCTTTTTAATCAAGTAATTATCAAAACAAGCCAATTTAATTATATATTATTAAAAAATATAGCTTATTTTTCTTTTGAGATTTTTATGGGGTTCAAAACCCTTTGAGGTTTTTTGGCAATCAAATAAAACACATAATAACTCCAACTCGAATCTCAAGGACGAGACTCCCTTTGAGGTTTATATATTTGTGACATCTGGATCTGAATAACCTGAACCTAACCTGATTCTGGTACATTTAAACCGATAAAACTATTGATCATTATTAAATGATGTAAATCGATCCACACATCATAAATCAAAATTTATCTGGGATCAATCAATCAAAAATTGATTGCATCGTAAGGAGAGCTATCAGAAAAGCTATAATGCAAATATAACCGTAAAAATAATCTGAGATCATCATAAAACTTATCTCAATAAAACAAGACTGATGAAATTGACCATCATAAATTGGAGGTGGTTTAGTAATTGAAAATCACAAAATTGGATCAAAAATCAAGACTATATTTAGTCAATTTTTGTATTGATATTGTATCAGAAAAGTATGAAATTTATATCATTAGATCATCATGCATAGACAACCGAAACTAGATATTGTATATCAGAATCGGAGGTTCAAGGTGGAAATATTGATGACTTTGTTATCTCAAATAAGTGAGAGAAAAAATTTTAAAAATGAAAAAAATGTTCAAAATAATTCAACAGAACTGCACAACAGATCTCTCCACTTGGTTTCTTTTCATCCTCCACTTGTCAGCAAAAGAGCTCATCCCTTTTCTTATTTATATCAACCTAAAAACACGTTCATTATCCTTACATCCCCCCCCCAATCTTCTCAATTTCTCGTCAAGGAGCCTCCTTCCTCCTCCACATTTATGCTAATAGTTGCTGGAACAATTGTCCCTTACTGCTACAACAGCTGAACTGCTCAACGGTGCAACTCCATGTAGCTCTTCTGTTGTTGGAGGTGGAATAGCTGCTACAACAGTTGTTCTTAAAGTTGTAGTTGCTGCCCACTGCTGTAGATAGAAACAATTACAATTGTAACTTCCCAATAGTAGTTGGAGATGTTACCAAGCAGTCACTTGTTTCTCCAAGCTGCTTCCAAAATCTTCAATTCAACCACCCTCTTGCATGCAATTTGATCCTTCAATCTTGGAGGATCCAGTGTACAATTATTCCCCTCCTTTTGCTTCCATCCATGTCTTAAAACCTAAAATTTAACCCCCATATACAGTAATTGATTCATGGATTTAATATAATATTTTTGGGATGAATGCATGCATGATTCAAAATACTAATATCATGATCTAGGAATTGGGGAAAATGGTGGTACAATAGTATAATTATGATCAAGTTTCAGAACAGTGTTTTACTGTTGTTCATGCTTTAAAAATTTTGAAAGAAATATGAGTAAAATGTTATAATTAGGATCATGTTTCATATCAATCTTTTAATATTGTTCGCGCTTTAAATTTTAAAAGAAATAGAGGTAATATGGCATGAATTAGATCAAATTTCAGACTTAAAATAGCTACAGTTTTCTTGATGGTATTTATGAGACATTTGAAATGTTTTGCATATACATTAGTACCAATCAAGACTGAAATTTCATATCATAAATCGGACACTAGTTTCATGTTGAAAAATGAAAGAATTAAGAGTGAATTGCATTGGTTTAGTACTAAATTCAGATATTAATTGTGACACAGATTGAATATTTTATGACCCAAATCTAGTTCGATGTTATACTTGATGTCATAACATAAAATTAAAAGAATGTGGGGTTAATTTGCATACTTAAAGAGCAAATTCAATCCACTATTATACTTTATTTCATGACCTAAATTTGAATGAATATGAGGGTAACTTGCATACTCTATGGTCCAAATTCAATCCACTATTATACTTGATTTCATGATTAAAATTAAAAGAATTTGGGGGAGAATGGCAATTATTTTAGTGTTGAAAACAGTCCATTGTTATGCAGTAATTTCATGATTGAAAAAGAAAGAAATTTAGGATATTTGTGCTATACTCAGCCCATGTAATAGTTTGATTTCATGAGAAAAATCAGGAGATTTAAGGGTGGTTATAATGTATTTAAGATCCAAAATTAGATAATTAAATTATTATTGTTTCATGAGTAAAATTGAGTGTTTTGAGGAGATTAACCTCCACGTAAGATCCAATTTTAGATCGGTAAATAGCTTTTTATTTCATGATGATTGATGATAAACTTAGGATGATTTCGATATAATTATGTCATGTTTCCGAACTTCAATTAGCAACTAATTTCATGGCTAAAAAATAAGAGTATGGGATGAATTAGCATGTACGTTAAGACTAACTTTAGATTTAATGAGCGACTTCTAATATCATGAGTAAATAAGAAAAGTTGGGAAGTTTACATTAATTTTAAAACATGAATCCAAATCTAACGATCAACTCCGAATCTCATGTTTTAAAAATGAGAACATTGGGATTTTCGTACAAGTGACTTACAAAAATATAGATCAAAAATCATGCCATTAAATTAAAAGTTAGATAAGAAAAGTTTGGAATTTTTGTATTAAATTGAACTTAGACCTAGATTCAATGAATATCTGCTAAACTTATGATATAGGAATGATATCCAAAGACCTCAAGGATCAATCATCTGCAAGAATTAATCTTTTTGGTATACTCTACTATCTATAGATCACTATTGATAGAAAGACCTAGATTTGTACAGGCAACCACAGAAAGGATTGACAAAGAAATGAGTTGTCAAGCAAGTGAAAATGTTGGCTATCGGTGATAACTGATTATTAATAGTATCGGTCATGGTGACCCTTACACTTGACCGTGTGTAGGTATGGTGAACCTCAGCTGGGAGGGAGGCGAGAAGCCATGTTAGGGTCTATGACCACCTAGAGCACGGGTCTAGGATGCTAGTATTTTTTACGCTTTTTACATGAGCTCACAGTATTTTTATGCTTTTTTGGGATCTTGGTTTTTTTACCAGTTTCACTGATCCCGCTTTGGTAGGGTGCCTCGGTAGGAGGACCCTTGGTTTTAGTTTTAGCGCTCATTTTGTCCGTACTAGTTGGGCCGGTTTCTGGAATGACTTACTCCAGAAAGTCTCTCTCACCCATCTCATGTGCATAGCTGGGGAGTGTACCTAGCCCTCTCCTAGACTGGACTTCCACTAGAAGGGAAAGACGGAAGAGTCTCTTAGGAGGCTTCCTCACTGCTTTAGTTTTTATTACTGTTCCGCCAGTAGGTCATGGCAAAGATGAGATCATTGTCAAGCGCAGTTGAGATTGGTTACAGCTGGGTTTGGTTATAGTTGAGCATGACTTTAGTTGAGTTTAGTTTCGGTTGAGTTGGTATTGTTCTTGGGATTGTTTATTATTTCTCCAGTCCTAGCTAGGAAAAGATCATGACAGAACCATCAATCATAGGCATTTGATCAAAATTTAGAACTACTAGTAATGATGTTAGGAAAGCTATTGGATGTATTGGGAACGTAGTTTGGATGCATTATACTCCACTACATGCCTACAGAGGCGCTCCAACCATAAGGTATTCTTCACGCCTTAGAGTCATAGTGTGAGGTCAAACTCTGACCAATACCACATGTTATCCACTAAGCTTGAGAATTTGACATAGACAAAGATCATATCATGAACTCATCATCTATAATCCAAATATTCATTAACATGAGTCATAAGTAATGAAAAGATAAAAACCTGCATATGGATCATATAATTAATATATTAAATGTATATATGAAAAGTTAAGAGATGATGGGTGAATAGAGGATATACATAGAAAACAACCCGAAAACCCACTTTTATGCAAGTAGTTTATTAAATTTAAATGTCAACAACTATCTACTTGCTTTCTTTTGAAACTACTAAATTACATATTATTTTAATGTGCTAGATTATATTCAACCTTTGTTGACATTTCTCTTGTTACCAACATGTATGGCAGACAAGGGGCCTGCATCCCAGTAGATTGACAACTGGACACAAAGATTCTATAGTTTCTGTTACGGTACACATGATTATAGTTTTTGCACAAGATAATGTAAATGCTTCTCCTTCTTTTCTACTTTTTGGGATACATGTACATATTGTAGTTTCTTTCTCTTCTAGTACATGTATATATAAGACAATTTTTGCAAAATGTGAATTTGGTGACACTTGTTGTTCTTTGGCTTATTATTAAAATTGTGAATGTCATTCCAATGCGAAGTATTTTCCATACATTTCCGTAACCCAATGCAATCATTTACTATTTTAATATTGCAAGTGTTGTATAAACATATAACCCAGATATGAAGGCATCACAGTTTGGTATCAGAGCTGTGGTACCCCGCTACACACTTTCGTAATATAAAATTCTGATCGCATCTAGTTCTTGGAGAATGGCAGTCCTCCGACTTGTCACGAGTGATAAATATGCATTTCATAATCTTTATTCATTTATTTTAGCTTAAAATCCCTTATAAAATACATGTATATAATACTAACTCCATATTCTTACTAACTTGCATCTGTGTATAAATATTGTACTCTTATTACCATTTTAACCTAAAATAAAGAAAGAAAGGAAGAAAGGAAAAATATAGAAAAGAAAGAAAGGAAAAAAAGAAAAGAAAAAAAAGAAAAAAAAGAAAAGACTATATATATGTAATAGATACAGGGAGACCCGGACCCCGAGAGAAGGTCAAAAAATACCCTGATCGACCAGGAATAAAGTAGGGGGAGATAGGGTCCTTAATAAGAAAAATCCAAAAAATGTGTGTGTTGTGTATATTTGTATAGTTAAACTATTTTATTTTTACATAAATTGACTCAAGCTAAATAATTTTCAAAAAATATTTGTAAATAAAAATGTATCCTAAATAATAAAAATGTTTGCAAAATAAAATCATGTACAGAATAAAAGCAACCACACTTGGAAAACGGTATTAAGCGATAATTGAAAGACCAATTCCAACTCCATAGTAACTTAAATTAAATCAACCATTTTATTCTAAATTAAATTATCTTTAAAATGGTTGTGATTTCATAATTTTTGGAGTTATGGTTGAGAAGTCAGTTTTCTAGGGTGGTTTATGCAATTTTACTTTGTATATGTACATATTGTATTTGTAAATATTTTTACTAATTATTTAAAATAAAATAATACTAGTAATAATTTTAAAACAAAAAAACTAATTTCTTATTTAACTATGTATATAATGTACCATATGTATATAACATATGTATATAGTTGTTATTCTTAAATAACCACGACAAAAAATAAAAAAATTACTTTTTTATTCAATTTAATAAAGTGATGAAAATAAAAAAAAAATTATAAATAACTTTAATTTTATCTCATTTCAATTTTTTTCTCTTATCTATTATCTTCATTCAAAATTTTAAAAATTTAAACTCTATTCTTTATCTATTAATATGGTTCCTTCTCCCTCATTTTCAACTTGATCAGTCTTTGGTGAGAGGAGCCTATTCTCCAAGAGTCTTCTTGTTGAAGAGAGTTGCCTAGCCTCCGGGTCGTCCGGTGACAGTAAATCAACCTTCATAGAGGCGATCATGGTCTTTTTCGCTCCTAAGGTGAGATCCATTCCTTTTCTTAATTTTCATCTAGTTTAATCTTAGTTTAATTTTTTTACATTTTAATTTCATTGTCATTTTTTATTTAGATCTTGGATCCATCATCACTATCCTATTCACCCGATTCAATTTTTCACCTTCACATCTCGATCTATTTGCATTCTTATTCTACCTCATGTAGTCTTCCAACTCTGGCCGCGTACGGTGGTCGGCAACGCGATTCAATCCACATCGCAAGGATCTGCATCCACTCACATCTCCGTTTGATTTCTTGCATTTTGAATAATCAAGACCGAGCCATCATGCTTGTGTTGTCATTTGTTTATAAATAAAATAAAAAAATAATAAATATATATTTTTCTCCAACACTTGTTTTGCAAGGAAAAATAATAAAAATATTTTAAAAAAAAAATTGTTGTGATTTTTGTTTTATCTATAAAATAAGAAAAGTTTTTTTATTTCTCTGTTTTTGATTTACATTAAAAAACAAAAAAAAGCAGTTACCTTTAGGCGTCGCTACCCATCGAGCCGCAGGCGGTGCCTACCGCCCGTCGAGCACAACACCACTCCGCTCCCGCAGTTCCGCCAACGCACTGCTGCAGCGCCGCCCTGTCACCTCCATCTGCGAGTCATCGCTAGCATCCACCGACCTCTGCTTGAGGCGAAGATCCATCGCCAACGCCATACCTCCTCACCACCAAATCTTCCCGACATGCGATGGGTTGCCATCGACCTGATCCACCCATCCACCGCTGAGCCTCTGACCGATGATGCCCTCGCGACTTGAGAGAAAGAAGAGGGCGGTGCGCCCCATGTGTTGTTGCTTGAGAATGAAGAAAACAAGAAAACCTAGTGTTTAATAAAAAAATGGAAAAATATTGCAGACACCCCTGGAAGTTTCCAAAACTGCGCAAAAGCCCTCTCCAGCTCCAACGGACGTGTTATTATTGGGTAATTTACACTTTCAGCCCTAATTTTTCTCTTGTTATCTTTTAGTGAAAAATAATAAATATTTGCATTTTAGTCAATTCTTTCCAGACATTATTTTGCATGTTCTTTTAAGGGAAGTAAATGTTTTTGTTAGTCAATAATTTCTGAAAAATAATGCAATGCTCCTGATGTGTGTATCTTCATGGATAAAATTTTCATTACATTTTATTTTCATTTCTTATTATTAAAAATAAAAAACAACACCATTTTTTTCTTGAAATTCAAAAATTCATAAAAATTTGAATATTGCTCCTAAAAATTTTGAATAAAA